>PVKB01000269.1:227693-880982 GCA_004027205.1 Ctenodactylus gundi | reverse complement strand
TGCCTGGCTTATGTGGTGCTGGGGAATCAAACTCGGGTACTTAGCCCTTAACAGGCAAATGCTTTAATCGCTGAGCCATTCCTCCAGCCCCTCTTTATATTTTAAAAAGTGAGATTTTCCCCTCTTCTACAGTGAAATTCCATGTAGAAAACTAGATTCTCACTTTCTCTAGAAAAAATGGAAAGATTGGGCCAGATGTAGTGCACACCTGTAATCTCAGCACTGGGAGGTTGAGACAGGAGAATTGCAAGTTTGAGAGCAACCTGAGCCATTTAGTGAGGTGAGTCCCTGTCTTAAAATAGAAGAGTACAGAGGGTGTCCCATTGGTTAGTGCACTTGCCTAGCATGTGCCAGGCCCCAGGTTTGATTTCCCAGCACCACATACAGGTTATCTGAGTGTGGTGGCACATGCCTTTAATCCCAGCACTTGGGAGGCTGAGGCAGGAGGACTACCATGAGTTTGAGGCCAGCCTGGAATACATATTGAGTTTAGGACCAACCTGAGCAAGAACCTATCTCAAAAAAAAAAAAAAAAAAAAAAAAAAAAGAGGACTAGGGGTATGGCTCATTATGAAGGCCCAGGGTTCAATTTCCAGCAAATAAACTTAGCAACATTCCTATAGGGAAAGATCAGGCCCCTGCACTCCAGTGGGCCACTGCCTTACTACATCCTTTATTCCTGCCTTCCTGCCCCTCTTCCCTCTGGACTCCTTATCTGGCCCGTTACAGGTACCTAGGTTTGCCCAGCTTAGAGTCAGCACATTGTTTCTACCAGAGGCCAGAAGGTAAACATTTCAGTCTTTGTGGGCTATGTGGTCTCCATGGTGACCACTCTGATCTGTGGTTGAAGAGCAAATATCAATACATACACAAATAGATGTGGCTACATGCCAGTAAAACTTTATTTACAAAAATAGGTAGTAGCCATATATGGCCCCGCAGGCTATAGTTCACTGACCTCTGTCCCATACCATCACTTGTTTTGAGTTCTGTGAGAATACGAGGTCCTTGGTCCACTCCCCAGGGTTAGCAACTCCAGGGACGGGGGTCGTTCAGAAGTCTTTCCCTGGATCTGACATGATCAGGGCTTGTCGCAGGAGGCTGAGGGGATACCAGCCAGCAACACCAAGTGCCAGGCTCGCTTCAGAGCCAACTGGCTCTCAGCTGAGGGCATTAGAGCCACCTGCTTCTGACTCAACCCCTGCAGGAGGTGCAGGGCTTCGGAATCTTGCTGTCAGTGACACAGGCAGTCTTTGGGCAAGTTTACCGAAACTACCCCATATGGACTGGGGCTTCTGACAAATGTCAGTTCTCCAAGGATCCCACATGGACAGGGGGCTCTGACAATGTCAGTTCTCCAAGGAGCCCAGAAGAGCAGCTCCTGGGCTCCCCATTCCTGGTACAGACGGTAGGTGGGAGCTCGAAGATGTAACAACCTAAATCTGTCCTTCTGTAGTTGGATGGGAAAACAGTCTCCACGGAGAGGTGATTTGCATGAGGTCACCCGGGGGTTGACGGCACCTTCTGAGTCTCCCACAGGAATGAGTAGGGTGGGGGTCAGGGGTTGAGAGCTGGAACAGCATATATTCTTGACATCTAAGAGATTGGTGTCCTCCCCCTGGGCACATGTGCCCAGCTCTGAAAAGATGACAGCCCAGCTGTAGGCTGAGGTCCCCTGTGTGGGACACGAGGAGGGAGGAGGGGCTGGTGCCAGGCCCACGTCCGGGGCTGTCACTGCCTGTGCCTTCCTGATAGGCCCCTGCCTACAGAGGCCCCCGGGAAAGGAGGAAGAGGCAGGAGGATGCCGCCTGCCTATCTTGGGAGCCCACACAGAGCTCTCACCCATGTGCCCGATGGAGACTTGGTGTTCAAGCATCACTTGGGTCTGTATGGGGACACACACGACAGGGGTGTGATGAGGGCCCTCCTGAGTCCTAAGCACAAAAAGTGGCCCCAGAGTAGAAGGACAGGGAGTCGACACTCATTTACCACTAGTGAGCCCAAAGGGAAGGCTGGGAAAGAGAATTCAAGAGGATTCTACAGATTCAGTCCCAGGCCCCAGGCACCAAGCACGGCAGAGCTGGGGACAGCCCTGTCAGTCCTGTCACGGAGCCTTCTGGCCTAAGGTCACAGCAGCAGGCAGACACGGCGCTGTTTCTGCTTCTGGGCTTTCTTGAGAGCACTCAAGGCCACCTTGGCAGCTTCTCGGAAGACGTCCTCCACATTCTCCCGAAACTTGGCCGAGCATTCCAGGTAGAGCGCAGCATGGATCTGTTGGCAGGCGCTTAGGCCCTGGCGGGGGAGGAACCAGCATTAGATGAAAGGCCTGGAGCCACCTGACACCTGCTCGGGGGCTTTCCAGAAGTAGAGGCCTTGGCTAGGGAGCACTGCCCCTTCTCCAGTCCAGGGCCACGGATGGGACCTTGGGCCTGCCTGGTGTTGTCAGAGCTAGCTGTCCTGCTGGGCAAAGCTGCCATGCTGGCCTCCACCTTACCCTCTCTACCTTCAGGACCAGAATTCTGGGAGCTGGGGCTGTGGTGTGTCTTCCAGGTCTGGAAGGAGAGTGGAAAGGTCTTAAGGACTCCAATATACCTCTTTCTCTCCTCACACCATTCAGGCCGCTGAGCTTGCTAATGGATTTTTTTAAAGACCTTTAGCTAGACCTGGTGGTATAAGCCTGTAATCCTAGCACTCTAGCAAGCTGAGGCAGGACCATCCCAAGTTTGAGTCCAATTGAGCAGCTTAGTGACTTCACAAGACCCTGTCTCCAAGTAAAAATTAGGAAATTGGGCTGGGGATGTAGCTCAGTGCAAAGACCCTGGGTTCAAACTCCAATACTCAAAAATTTATTTTTACAATGCTTTTACCATATGAATGGTTTATTCCTTCTTATTAAAGTTTCTTATTTTCCTTTGCATTCTCTTGTGTATTCTCCTGTACTCTACCCACAAAGCAGCAGGGTTTGGATAGACCTGTGACTCTCTAGGTTAAGGGACAACTACTTTCAAACTAGGGCCTACCCTGCTGGTCCTGGTGGATAAACAAAACCAGGTGGAGGTTGAGCAGATTCCAGAAGGGTAGTTAGCAGGTTCAGATCCTGGCTTTGGTTAGCTGTGTGACCCTGGACAAACTGCCCAATCTTTTGGGGCCTCAGTTTCTTCCCTCTAAATTGGGGGATGCTAACAGTCCCTGCCTCAGAGGGTTATATAAGATATATAGGATAAAATGAGGTACATTATGTAGGCTATCAGTATTTAAAAATTGCTTAGTATCTTGCTTGCTTCACTCTCAAAGACCATGAAGATACCCCTGTTGCAGGGGCTGGAGGAATGGCTCAGCAGGTAAAGCACTGGCCTGGCAAGCACTAAGTCAAGTGTTAAGCACCCAAGTTCAGGTGTGGTAGTGCACATCTGTAATCCCAGCACTTGGGAATCTGAGGCCAGCCCGGGCTTCATAGTGAGTCCAGGACCAGTCTGGGCTGCAGAGCGAGACTCTGTCTCAAAAAAAAAAAAAAAAAAAAAAAAAACCCCTGTTGCCAAGGCCAGCAGTCTGGGAGGCTTTCTGGCTATGGCTGTGTGTGGGGACCTTGGCCCGGCCCACCTGTGTGTAGGTGATGGGCTCCAGCTGTGCCGCCCTGAGCTTCCGCAGCTGCTCCTTGTCCTTTCTCAGGTCAGTCTTGCAGCCGATGAGCACCATGGGAGTCCCGCGGCAGAAATGCGTGACCTCGGGGGACCACTGCAAAGGGAGAAGGCAAGGTGTCCAGGTTGGGCTGTTTTGGTTAGGGGCCCCGCCCCGGAGGCAGGTGGGGTTCCTCACCTTGATGAGGACATTTTCGTAGCTGGTAGGGTTCATGACGTCGTAGCAGATGAGCACCAGGTGGGTGTTCTGGTAGGACAGGGGCCGCAGCCGGTCATAATCTTCTTGTCCTGTATCAGAGAGACGTGACGTTCCTGTCCACCTGGACTCCCTGGTCTGGGCTGCTGGGAGTCGGCAGCCCACACTAGATGACTCAGATCAAATCATGCCATGCTCAGAGTTGGGCCTGTTACACGGTGAGTACAGGAAAACTGCCAACAATCCCACCCTCCTCCATCCTGGAGTTGGAGCCTACAGCCTCTGAGGCTGAGCTACATCCCCAGTCCTTTTTTATTTTTGATATTGAGAAAGAGTCTCTAAGTCACTAATTACCTCAGCCTGGGCTTGAACCTGACAATCCTCCTGCTTCTGTTTCTTAGAATACTGGGATTACAGGTTTGTGCCACTGGGCCTGGCTTTATTGTTTATTATTCTGTAAACCAGGCTGGTCCTGAACTCACTAGGTAGCCCAGGCTGGCCTCAAACTCAGGGCATTCCTCCTGCATCAGCTGGGATTACAGGTATGCACCACCACACCCGGCCTATGTGATGCTGGAAAATCGAACTCCAGGACTTAAGCGCTTGACTTACGAAGTGCTTTAACCGCTGAGCCATTCCTCCAGTCTCTCCTATTGTTCATTTTTGAGACAAGGTCTTACTAAGTTGCCAAGGCTGGATTTGAACTTGCAATCCTGCCTCAGCCTCCCAGAGCACTGGGATTATATGCCTGTGCCACCAGGCCTGGCTAAACTGTCTAGAATGAGTAAATTTCTCCTGGCCCTGTGCTCAGAGTAAAAGCTCAAACTCTGGAAACCCTACCCAAGAAATTAAGCTCTGAGCAGCTAAGAGACCCAGAGACAGCATGCTGGCCTCCAGCCTCCAACAGGTCCGATGCAGTGGGCTCGGTTCTTCCTGCCCATTCTTGCAAATACCAGGTGTAAGAAGGTGGACGGATTGCTAAAAATAACCGCAAGCTAAGCCAGGCATGGTGGTGCATGCCTGTGAGTTAAGGACCAGCCTGGACTACAGAGTGAGACTATCTCAAAAAAAAGGTGTGGGGGAGGAAGGTGGGGTGTAGCCCAGTGGACAAAGTATTTGCCTAGCATGTGCAAAATTTTGGGTTTGATTCCCTAGCACCATGCATAAAAATCGGGTGTGGTGCACACACATATTAATTATCCCAGTAACTCCAAGGCTGAAACAGGAAGATTGCTATGAGTCTGAGGCCAGCCTGTGCCACATAGTGAGTTCAGGACTAGCCTAGACTACTGAGCAAGATCGTGTCTCAATACTGTTTTTAGGAGCTGGGTATGTTGATGCAGGCCTGTGATTCCAGCACTCTGGGAGGCTGAGGCAGGAGTAACACTGTGAGTTCCACGCCAGTCTACACTACAATAAACAGTAATAAAGTAAAAGTAAAGGTAAGAAATAGTAAAAAAAAAAAAAAAAAAGTAAGAAAGTAAAGGGCTGAGGCCATAATTAAATATGAAGGGATCAATGTTTTATATTGACAATTTCTAAAACTGCAAAAAAAATTGCAACATAGGGTGCCAAGAACTCCCTCACCCTGGCTCAGTGTTCACACTTTGCCCTACTGTCTTTATCTATATACAAACACTCGGGCCCTGGGCCACGTGACAGGTGGCTGTAGACACTGTACGCTGTCACCCCATAGCAGCTGAGAGTGGATTTCCTAAGAACGTGGGCAATTCTCTTACCCCACCACCCACCCAGAACCACACCCGCCCTTTGCTGAGCCAGTGCTCAGGCTGGGTCGGATTTCACCTATGTGAAACCTTTATCTTCTTCTGAGCTAAGGGCCAGCAGGATGATACATTGTCCTTGGTCATCATCTGTGGTATTTTAAAGAAGTTCCCACAGCTGGTCAGAAGGGAGAAGCTGTCTGGTCCACTGGCAGTCCCCCAGCCACCTCTGCAAAGGAGCTCTGCAGGGTCCTGAATAGGAAACAAGGAGGCCCGGGAATTCTCCCCACCTGCCCTAACCCTTAGCTTCTGGGATGCCAGTCCTGGGCTCCCTCCTCATCTAAGTTCTCTCAGGACAAGAGGCCTCCTCATGGAGTGGAGCTGGGCCCCCACTGGTGACCAGGAATCGTATCCTTTCTCTTCTGACTGGTTTACACTCAACCCAGTGGCCCTGAAAACTCTACCGGTTCTACCACACCACAGTGTTTAAGACCACAGGCAGGGGGCTGGAGAAATGGCATAGTGGTTAAAGTGCTTGCCTTGCAAACTCATGGCCCTGAGTTCGATTCCTCAGCACCACATAAAACTGGGCATGGTGGCACACCTACGATCCCAGCACTCAGGAGGTTCAGGAGGATTGCCATGGTGCCCCTAGTACTAAAAGGAAAAAAAAAAAAAAGTCATAGGGAGTAGAGGCAGAAAAAACCCAAGTTCAGATCCCAGCTCTTCTGTTGACTTGCTTTGTGGCTTAGAGCACCTATGGGAACCTATGTTCCTGCCTGGAAAACAGGTGTTTTAATAAAAAGTGCAGGGGGCTGAAGAAATAGCAGAGGGTTGTTCAAATGCTTGCCTTAAGCTTCATTCCCCTACACCACTTAAGCCAGGCGAGGTGGCGCTTGCCCACCACTCCGTAGGCTGATGGAGGAGGATTGCCAGCTGTTCAAAGTCAGCCTGGGCTACACAGTGAGTTCAGGCCGAGCTTGGGCTGCAGACTGAGACCTTGTCTCAAAAAACAAAACAAAACAAATAAAGCTGCCTCATAGAACTCTCACCAGCCAGTGCACCCAAAACTGTGGCCACAGTTTTGATGACAGCGCCAGGAAGACTGTTCGTACTGTCCTGTCCTTCAGCCGAAGTCTCCCCTACAGAGGGAGGCTCATATTCCCCAACCCTCCTCACCACAAAGCTGGAGAAATCCTTGGAAGACTATGGGGAACTGGCCAACTGTGCCGTACCACGCATGTCCTACATTGTCCCGTCTCCTAGATTTTGAACATGGTTTTCTAGGCCTGTGCTGTCCAACAGGGCAGCCATCAGCTATGGAAACTTAACATTAAAAATTCAGTGCCTCAGTTGCACGAGCTACACTGGGAGTGATCAACTGTCACATTCAGAGAGTGACACTGCTTGCCAGCTTCCCTCTGCCCCAGCACCATCCTCTCTAAGCCCCCACTGGCCTCTTGTGCCACCTCTTACCAGTCTCCTGTGGCCCTTCCACCACTCCATGGCGGCTGGATAGATCTTCAAACACCAGATTCTGCGCCCCCGCCCCCAGCAGAACCACCTCCTTTGGCTCCCTAGTGCCCTTTGTATAAAATCCAAACATCTCCCTGTGGTGCACATAACCTGGCACACCCTCACCTTGACTTCGCCTCCCACTGCACCCCCTCACTGTATTCCAACAAAGCCACCTCACTGTTTCTCAAAGCCACCGATTTCTGGGGCTACAGAGTATTTGTACTTGCTGTTCTCACACCTGGAATGTTCTTTCTTCAAGTCTTTCTCCTCACCTCCCATTTTTTCTTCACTGCATTTCATTTTTAAGTATTCACACTCAGCTGGGCATGGTACTGACATGTAATCCTGCCACTTGGGAGGCTGGGTCAAGAGGACTCCAGGTTTGAGGTCAGCCTCCCTTTAATAGTTAGCAACTTTGTGACAGCTTGTCACAGAAAAATTAAAAGCTTAAAAAAAAAACGGTCAGGAATGTAACTCTATAGTCCTCGGTACTGAAAGTAAGGAATTCTGTAACAGCTAATTCTCTAACTTCCATAATAACTTTGTTACTTCCTTTTTCAGGGTAACTACCTTCATAATAATGCACCCATGCTTTTTGTCTATAAATGAGTAAGGAATCTTTATATTACCCCCAAGAAGACAGGCAAATTGGGAATACAGTTGGCCCTCTTTATGTGTGAGCTCCCAACCTGCAGAAACAACCCTGGATGGTAATCACTCAGAAAGAAAAAAAAAAATCCTGCCTTGGTACTGAACACGGACACATTTTTTCCAGTGATTAGGCCCTGAATGATACAGTGTAACACCTATTGATACAGTGTAACAACTATTTACATAGTATTTACATTGTATCAGGTATTATAAGTGACTTACAGAAGACTTACAAGTACGTGGAAGGATGTGCACCGTGTATTAGGGACCTAGGCATGAGTGCATTTTGCTATCTGTGGGGTTCCTGGAGCCTTCAATCATCCATGAATACTGAGGGGCTACTGTATCCCCATTTCACACAAACTGAGTTCCAGCCTGGCGAGGTGGCGCACACCTGAAATCCCAGCACTTTGGGAGACTGAGTGATTCAACAAGATCCTGTCACTAATAAATATGGGTTTGCGATACAGCTCTGTGCAAAGGCTCTGGGGTTCAATCCCCAGTAATGGGAATAGAAACAAGTGGAATTTCAAAGGTGAAATGACTTGCCCAAAGTCACCAGATCAGTGCTTAAGCCAGGAATCAACCCCAGTCCCTTACATTCCCAGCCCTTTTTTATTTTTTTCAGATAGGGTCTCACTAAGTCAATCCATTGCCCAGGCTGGGTTTGAAATTGTGATCCTCCTGCCTCAGGCTCAGAGTTCTAGGATTCCAGGACTATGCCTCCAGCAGGGATTGCTGTTCCCTCTTCCAGAAGGTTCTTGTCACAGGTAGCAGCTTGGCCGACTCCCTCTTTTCCTTTGGGTCTCTGCAGAAATGTGCCCTCCCCCAGGAGACCTTTCCAGGCCAGTCAGGAACAACAGCCTCCCTAGCCGTCTGTCCTGTGACCCTGGATCTATGAATACTGCTACATGACATCCCAGTATTTTGCTGGGTTTTGTTGGTCTCCAGGAGAGCTCAACAAGTGTTTGGCGAATGGAGGAATGAACAAACGGGTGGCGGGAAAAGCTGAATCAGCTCCTGGCTCTGCCAGGCCCTTCAGTGCTTGTTGGCCAGGGCACTTCACTTCCTGACCCACGTTCCTTCTAGCCGCAGCACGGGAGGTGAGCTGGGCAGGGGACATTCTTCCGTTGGAGTCCAAGTGGCTGGGGGTAGGCGGGTGGCGCTCTACCAAGGTCAGCTACGGGCATCCTATGAATTAGAGCAGCAGTTCGCCTCCAGAAGCCAAGGTCACTGCTTGCCAGTCCACACTAAAAGTATTAGTTCAGCCAGGTGTGGTGTTGCAGGCCTCTAATCTCAGCACTCGAGGAGGCTGAGGCAGGAGGGTCCTAAGTCTGAGTCTTGCCTAGGCGATGTAGCAAGACCTTGTCTCAAAATATAAAATAGGGCTAGGGGTGTAGGGCACTTGTTTATCAAGTGTAAGGTCCTGGTGTCAGTTCCTAGGCCTCAAAGAAGTTGGCTACCATCTATAGTGTTCATTCCTGACTGCTCACTCTGCTGGAGGCCCTCTGTGTGCACCTAGGGCAACTCCTCCCCAGGACTATCTTACATATAGAACGATGGAATCAGAGGTGAGGCCTCTCACCCAAGGTGACAAGGTCACAGGACTAAATCAAGTTTTCGTTTTCTTCTCTTTCTGAGGTACTGGGAATGGAGTCCAGGGCCTTCATACTGAACTACATCTTTTATTGATTTTTGAGACAGGATCTCACTAAATGGCTTAACTGCCCAGGTGTGGGCTTGAACTTGTGATCCTCCTGCTTCGGCCTACCTGAGGGGCGGGTTTGGAGGCCCGTGCCACCAGGACCAGCTGGGAAGTTTTGTAAATGAGGGAAGGTTGTCCAGGTACCTTCCACTCAGCATATCCCAGAAGCTTATAGGAAAGTAGCTCTCCACCGACCCATCCCGGCCCTGATGAGGAAAGAAAAAAATGGCTGCCAGCACAGCTCTCTCAAACACAAAGGACTCTGGGAAGGGATGGGTGGCCAGCCCAGATGCGGGCGCCTTCTGAGTAGCCTTCCTGGCTTACCTCTGCCCGCTCAGCTTTCCCTAGGATGTGGCACGGGCCTCTCACAGGCTCGAGGCTGTGGATGTGGCATTTCTGGGTGCCGCTGGCCCCCTGCCTCCCTGAAGCACTGGAGTGTTCTTGGTGCCCTCACCCAGTACCAGGCTCCACATAGATGCACATTCCAGGACCTTGGCACTTCCCTTCCTCGGACCACAGTTTCTTTATCTGGGAATTGGTTTGACAACTCCACCTTGATTGGGAAGTAAAAGTCCTGCCGGCTGGTCAAAGCTAAGCAGATGTGAGCTGCTACCGTTAACAGAAACTTCCAAGGAAAGTGAGAGGGAGGTGGGAGTGTTTCTAACACCAGTCTTTGGCCCCATAAGCTTCAGCGATGCCTCCTGGCCACAGCTGATACAGTTTTCCTCCTAGTTCTACTCACAAAGATGCCGTGGCTCACGGGAGCCCAGTGACCTGCTCACAGCCATACGCAGCTGCCACCTGGCCGCCAGATGAGCCAAAGAGGATGCAGAAGACTCCCTGTCTGTGCAAAGGACGCGTGTGGTTCTGCTGAGAAGGGCTCTTGGCTCAGGCTCCCTGAAGCTGCTGTCTTCCCACAGCTGGTGGGGTGTGGGGGTGGGCGGAAGTGAGGCTCTCACCCCACCCCGTGTATTTCCTTTGTGGCAATGGGGCTTTTTTTTTCTTTTTTGGGTGCCCTCTTTCTGGGGGTACCTAAGGTCTGGAGCTGGGCAGAGAAGGGAAAAGTGTCATCAGGCCTCAAAGGTCCCCACATCTAATCTGCTGGGGGACACACGGAGCGCGGGTGGCTCCCAGCCCTGGCAGGGACGCTGGCTGAACTGGGGCGCGGCATAGGCAACAGGAGAAGGGGAAGCTGTCAGAAGAGGAACCCGCTTACTAGCTCCGTGGGGGCCCACCCACCTGAGTTTCCTTCCCAGAGATGAGGGGCCCGGCTAGCCCTTGCACCGAGCTGAGACCACAGTGAGACTGGCCCCCAGCCTCGGCGCCCCACACCCCTCCTTGGTCTGAGCAGTTCCCTTGCCCTGCTCTGTTCCTGACGTTCTGTCTTGGAAGCACAGCTGCCCTCCCCTTCTGCAGGCCTCCTGCCCCGGACCCCACCCAAGGTCCCCCCTACCCCCGCCACCCCTCTGCACAGGAGCCTCTGGGCCTCACCGCAGCTTCCTGTCTGTGAAGATGTTAGGGTGGCAGGCAAGGCCGCTGACTGAGCACCCTGCCTCCCTCCACCTCTGAGCCCTCGAGCTCTCATCAGACTGCGGGGTGTCTGTAACTGCTTCCGCAGGAAAAAGACAAGCAGCCAGACTGACCAAGGACAAGGGCTCTGTGGGCAAGGCCTGGGGGCCGCTGGTGCACAGATAATCGGCTTCCTCCTGAGCCTCATGGCTCTACTCCCTGCTGACTGGGAAGATGTTTCTCACCTGGGTCCAGTCCGTCAGGTTCTAGAACTTTCTGCATCTTTACCAGACTCATCTCTAGTTGGGGCACTCCCCGTGCCCTCTTACCTGTCTTTCCTCTAGATCCAGTGTGTCCTACCTGTGGCCCCCTGTTTTGCTGTCTGTGTGTGTGCGTCATTGGGTATAAAGGCCAGGGCCCTGGCACTATGCTACATCCCCAGCCCTGTTCTTGGTTTTTGATTTTGAGACATTGCTAAGTCACTAAGTTGCCCTGGCTGGGCTTGAACTTGCACTCCTGCCTCAGCCTTCCAGAATGCTAGTGTCACAGGCCTGTGCTACCAGAAAAATGTACACACAATATAGTCAATGTGTGTAAGTACTAAAACTTCTTTTAAAAGGGAGGTTGTGCAGGTCTGTAATTCTAGCACTTTGGGAACTGAGGCAGAAGATCACAAGTTAGAGCTCAGTGTGGGAAACTCAATATGAGCCGGTCTCATATAACCAATAGAAGAGGTGGGGGGCTTAGTACAGGTTGAAGGCCTGGAGTTTCATCCCTGGTCCTACATAAATAAATAAATAAATTTCAGCTAGACCCAGTGGCACGGGCCTGTAATCCCAGCACTCTGGGAGACTGAAGCGAGAGGATCACAAGTTCTAGCCCCGCCTTGGCAACTCAGCAAGACCTTGTCTCAAATAAACAATAAAAACTGTGTTCAAACCCGAGTACTGCAAAAAAAATAATAATAATAATAAATAAATAAATAAAAAATCAAGGTTAAAAAAAGTGGCAGACTGTAGGTTATATCGATGCCTGTAATGGATGGTAATGTGGCCATCTTTTCATTGAATCTGGGATTGAACCCCCAGCACTTTTCTTTTGATTTTGAGACAGGATCTTACTTATTCTCTTAAGTTGCCCAGACTGGACTCTAACTTGAGACCATCCTGCCTCAGCCTCCCAGAGTGCTACAATCACAGTCCTGCGTCGCTCCGCCGAGCTTGGCCATCCCTTTCTGACTGTGTATTCATATGTGTTACTCATTTACCCACAGTCTTTTCTCCAGCCTTGTTCTGTGACAGCCACCGAAGTGACCTAGTCTTTCCAGGAGTTGCTCACTGACCAGGGGATTCCCAACCTACAGGACTTCCTCTCCCAGACACAGAGGGTGGCCTTGAGGGAGCAGCTAGGTGTTTTCCTCCCAGAGTACCCCTCCTTCGTCCCCCACGTGATCACAAGGCCACACTTACCCTCCTCACCCAGGACCTGTTGAGAGGCTTAAACCCCAGCATTGCTTTTCTGCTGTTAGGATGAGTCCTGCTAAGAAAAATTACCAGCACAAAGCTCTGCAGGTCCTGAGTGGCAAGAGGCCTTAAAAAAAATTACATGAAGCCAGGTGTTGTGGCCTGTGCCTGTAATCCCAGTACTCTGGGAGGCAGAGGCAGGAAGGCTGCAAATTTAGCCCAGGCTGGACAACTTGTAGACTTATCAAGACCCTGCCTCAAAATTTAAAAAGGGCTGGGTATTGATATATCTCAGTGCATAGGTACTGGGTCCAACCCCCAGTATTGAGAAAAATAAAAATAAAAACAAGTGTGCCCGTGCACAATGAGGGCTGGGTCGTTTGGCTCAGTGGTAGGGCACTTGTCTAGCAGTGTGAGGCAGTTTGATCCCTAGTACCTCAAAAACAAAACCACATGACAACATCTATCAAGCAACTCTTCACAGAACCAGCCCTGAGCTACATGTCGTACATGTTGATCTGATTTAATCCTCGTGGTTTTTATCCTTGATGACAGATGAGGAAGCCGAGGCCCAGATGTCCCTAATGATAGGAGAAGTGGCATCAAAGTCCCCGCTGCCAGACCTGGTGGCCACAGACAGGCCTTATACCAGTAGTCTGAGAGGCTGGAGCAGGTGTATCACAAGTTTGAGCCCGCCCTGGGCAATGTAGTGATTTTGTGAGACCTGTTTGAAGATCAAAACCAAAAAAATGGGTTGGGGATAGAGTATTGGGCAAAGACTTGTGGGGTCCATTCCCAGCTTAAAAAAAAAAAAAAGACAGCAACAAAAGCATGCCCTGGACTGACCTTAAAGCAGGTGTCAGGGTAGGGAAGACAGGCCCAACACTGCATAGTGGTCACAAGCTTCCAATGAAGGCCAGCAGAGATCCCTTCATCCCTCTCCCCAGAACTCTCCACCTAAACTCTTCCTCCTACCAAGTGGCAGCTCTCTGGAGCCATCACACAAGAATCTACCCTGACCCATCCATTGCTCATTTTTCTCTGGAAGAGGCCAGAAAGGCCCAAGTATCTCTGCTTGTGGTCTGCTGGGAAGCTTTCCAGAACAGGGAACCCAGGGATCACCACAGGGCAGGCTGAGCGCAGGTGGGGAGGAGGGGACAGATTTCCTGGCTCACCCACGGCCAGGGTGCACTGTGCACACTAGGCTCTCCATCCTCAAATGGGGGTTAGCAGCCCTGCCCCTCTCCAGCCTCCTGGTCAAGAAGTAAGTGAAAAATAAAAGTGGGGCAGCCAGACTTTTACTGTCCTCCAGGCCACGCCCTGTGAATTCCAGCTTTCCCAGCAGCAGGGCTAGAGGCCTGTCCCTACTCTGGGGGTGGTCCTCGGGGCCCTTGCAGGGAGGGGGTATCTTCAGAGGTCACTGTGGGGTGGGGGAGTCCTACAGCAAATCTACTTAGAGCAGGGATGAAAGCAATGCCCAGAGCGGGGGCAGCCTCTTTTCTGTTCCTCTAGCGGGGAGGGAAGAGGTCTGGATTTTGGCTGCATCCACAATGTCACTGAGAGATTGCACCTCACACCGCAAGGCTGGGCTAGCAGGGGGAGGGACAGTTGGTGACATGGTTCCACCCTGGTCAGTGCACACTGAGTCACGGGGCTGGGTGAGGCTCTACCTGCAATCCCAACCTATGCTCCCCGATGTCGTTTCCCCACTGACCGATTCCCGGCCTTCACGGCAAGACTCTCCTGAGCCACTCAGCATGAATCTCCTGGCTGAGGAGCTGCGGGTGCAATCTTCTTTTTGGCCCTGGTTTCCTACAGCTCTCCTTTCTCCGTTACTTTCTTCTTTTTCTTCCTTCTTTCTGATAGAAGGGATTAAAACTAGGGTATTCTCATTGAGTTACATTCCCAGCCTGTTTTTGAGACAGGGTCCCATCGAGTCGCTAAAGTGCCCAGACTGGGTTTGAACTTGCAGTCATCCTGCCTCAGCCTCCATGAGTTCTGGGGTTACAGCGTCCTCCATCCATTCATCTAAAGTGTGTCCTGTTCCTCCTCAGAAGCCCAGGAAAGCTACAGATATCCCGGGGCCACGACCGGAGACCCATGGAATCCCAGAAACCAGGGACACAAAATCTGCATCCACAGATCCTGGAGCCCCAGCTATGATCTGGAGCAGAGTATCCCAGAACTACAGGACCCAGAAATGCAGCCCACAGAATCCTAGCCGGAGGGGACTCAAATCTGCAGCCCACGGACTCGTCACAGACCACGGCACACACATGAAATCCCAGAACCAAGGGTGGCAGAAGTGCCGCCCACGCTTTCTGGAACCACAGCAGAGGAGCTAGCGCACGCGCGGGGTGGGGGACGGACACACGGGCACGAGCGGGGGTCCTCAGCGCGTGGTGTGCAGAAGGTGGCCCACGATTGACCTCCATTTACAGGAGGTCCTTCGGCCTCCCGGGCGGCGGGGATGCCCGGAGGGGGAAACCCTAGGGCGGGACAGCGGGCGGGCGCACTCACCAGCTGTGTCGTAGAGGTTCAGGGTCACCTCCTTGCTGCCCACCGTCACGCTGGCCGTGTACTTCTCAAACACCGACGGGGCGTAGTGCTGCGGGAGAAGGGGTCACGCTGGTCTTTTAGGGATGTGGTCTCAAGCTGCGGGGGGCGCCCCGATACGGGAACACCCCGCCTCCCACCACGGCGTCCCCATCCTGCTCAGTCCCCTGCACCCCCCTGGGCTCCGGAATCCCCGAGGGGGCTCCCCGGGGTGGCGGCCGCTGCTCCGCGCTCAGGCCTCCAGGGACCACCCCCCGGATCCAGGCTCGGGGTGCGAGCGGGGGGACGTATCTCGCGCCCCGTTTCCCAAGGCCACCCGCGACCCCCCCGCCCACCTGTGGGCCTCACCTCAGGAAAGGAGCCCTGGCAGTACACCATGAGCAGCGACGTCTTGCCGCAGCCGCCGTCACCCACGATGACGATCTTGAGTTCCTTCCTGCCTGGGCCCGGGGCGGCGGTGGGGACCGGGGCCCCCGGGGCTTCCATAGCCCCGCGCCGACAGCACTGCAGGTTGCGCCCTCAGCGGAGCCTGGCTGAGCTACCCGGTGGGGGCGGAGCCAAGAAGACCACGCCCCCTGGCGCCGGCACCGCCTCCGCCAGGCAGTCTCCCGGGCCTCCCCTTGCAGCCTCTTTGTACAGGGATCCAGACCCTAGGTGTGCACTTCTCACTGCTAGACAAACTAGCCAGCTGAAAACGATGCTCGGACGCAAACGCAGCTCCCATGCCCGTGCCTCCCCCGCGCGTCATGGCGCGCAACCGGCTGGCGCCAGTGGACGGTTTTCACCGCTCCGCCGGTGGCGCACCTGATTGGCAGGCTCCGCCTTCCGGCGGAGACCCTCTGATTGGCCGGCACATCCCTCAGGGACACCGGCTCCTTGATTGGCGACCCCGCTCGAAGAGCCCAAGTCTGAGCTGTGGGAAAGCCTTCAGCATTGCCCCACCCCAGCTATGTGGCTGGGCCCAGGTCAGCCTCTGGCCTCAGTTTCCCCACAGGATGTCGCCGCGGCGGGTCTGGAGTGATGTCAGCACATGCGGGCACGGGGTCCTGTCAGCCCACCTTGTCTGGCTCCGGCCATCAGGGCGTAAGAGGGCGCGCGGAGGCTGACGGGGAACTGGGTTCCACTGATCCACCCTCCCCCCACCTGCTTAGCGCCGCAGGTCGAAGCGCAGCGCACTCTGCCGGACGTGGCTTCGCAGCGGGCGCAGGTGAGCGGCTTTCGAGGGTCGGCCCCAAACCACGTGGGCAGTGGTACCATTCCGATAGGGCCTGAACTCCGCAAGACCAGGTCAGGGAGAGGGCGGACCACGGGAGATGAGGCCGGCTGGGTCTTGTTTTGAACTTTGTTGAGACTGATAGCCCGCTCCCAATTTATAGCGGTTTGCCAACAGCCGGGTAGAGATACCATTGAGGTAACTGTCTTGAGATCACTCGTGACCCCACCCCTCCTTCCCTGTTGTCCTAGGCGGACCCCATCCAAGGTTGGCAAAGGGACGCGTGAAGCTTTTGGGAAGCAGGCAGGCCCCACGGCACCGAAGGCCACTTTTTCTTTTTCGAGATAGGGCCGTACTCTCTCTAGCCTAGGCTGGTCCTGAACCACTACAGGGCCCAGGACATCTTCAACTCAAAGCAGTCCTCCTCCCCGAGCCTTCCAACTGCAAGCGTGCACCATCTCGCCCAGTTTACGTGGTGCTGGGGAATCAAACTCAAGGCTTGCAGCTTGCTAGGCAAGCACTTTAACCACTGAGCTATTCCTTCAGCGCCACTACCCGGCCCCCCCCCCCCCCCCGCCCCAGCTCATTTCTAATAAAACCCTTGTATAGCACCACTGGGAGGAAAAGGACATTTCTTTAGAGGCTGGGAGGACTCGGGTTCTTTCTGCACCTGATCCCACCCTGAAGACTCCTATTCTTCAAGTTCTCAGTGAATAACAAGTACATTTCACTTGGTGGAGGAATTTGCCAAGCAGGCAAGTTCCATGAAGGCATTTTTTCTTCTTCAATAAGTGCAAGACAATGTCTGGCCACCAGAGGGCAGCAATGACTATGCCTGGAAACCCAAAGGCAACACCAAGAGCTGGATGGGGAGGCCAGGACCCCCGCCCAGGCTCTTAGGCAGAAACCATCTGTTGGCACTGGGCAAAGGCCCCCTAGAAAAATATACAGTGACTCACCCATTCCTTTTTTTTTAACAGTATGTTTATTGAGAAGTAATTTGTTCCTGCCTGCCAGGAGCTCACAGCCTTGGCGTTGGCAATGACAAGAGACTGTAGGCAGGGGTACTCGATGTGGGCAAATGTTCTGTGGCTGGAAAAGCCCCTTCAGAGTTGGCTATGGTGGGGAGTGGGGCTACCAGACATGGTTGTCAATGTAACTGGGGGCTTCGCCAAAAAGGGCCTGTCTGCCAGACTCAAACGGGGACGCCACAGAGGAGTCCTGCCTAGACCAGGCTCTGACTACCCCAGGTGACCAGAAAGCAGCCACAAGAAGCTGGGGAGGCGGGCAAATACCTCTGAGAGGCACATCAGGTCCAGAAGTGGTTTCCCATGAAGGGGGGCGGAGAGGCCCAGCCGGGGTAGAGTGGCAGAGTCTGGCCGCTCGGGGTGAGTGAGGCCCACTGACCCACTTACTTACCTTGCACCTGTCCTCTCACTGCCTCAGGATTTGCATCCAGGACCGTGAGACGCAGGGAAGGGATGAGCCAGGGAGGAAGCCTGCCCCACTGGCAGGGGGTGTGGAGATAATTCATTGGCAAAGAAGGCTCAAAAAATTTTGCTTTTACTTTTGTTTTGACAGGGTCTCACTCTGTATTCCAGGCTATGCAGGAACCTGTTTTAAAGCTGCGTATGGTGATGCACCCCCAAGCACTCTGGCTGGCTGAGGCAGGAGGATTCCAAGATTGAGCCTAGCCTAGGCAACAGGGTAAGTTAATCGAGATGTGTCTCAAATAAAGGGTAGGGAATGTAGCTCAGTGTGAAGGCCCTGGTTCAGCCCTCAGAATTTCAAAGATAGCGCTGGGGGCATAGCTCAGAGGCTAAAGTGCTGGCCTAGCAATCTTGAGGCCCTGGGTAGATTCCCAGACCATGAAAGCCGGATGTGGAGGCACACGCCTGCAACCCCAGCACTTGGCAGGCTGAGGCAGGAGTATTGCTCTGAGTTCAAAGGCCAGCCTGGTCTATATAGTGAGTGCAGGATCAGCATGGACTACAGAGCAAAGCCCTGCCTCAAAAAGAAATGAAAAAGAAAAAAAAACACTGTTTACCCTCGAGGCTACTACTCACAGGAGGCCTCCTGACTTCTCTCAAAATCCTGAGACCTCAGTTTCCACTTTCACCATCTGAGAAATGGGATTAAGCTCTTTATAATCTCTGTCACAGCATGTCTGCATAAAACCAAAGGGTGGAAACTCAGCCCTGCCAGAATTCACACAGAACAGCTGTTCTCCCCCACCCCCACCCCGGCTGCCTCTTCACCCACCCCTGCCTGGCCCAGAGGGCTGGCAAGGCCCCAGTCCCATCCAGCCTGGAGTGTGTTTGATTTGGACTGGGCTCTCATGGTGATGATGGCGGGGCTGAATCTGTAGCTAAAAATACCCAGGAGTCCAGCCAGCTGCTCAGAGTTCCCTCAGAGGAGGCCGGGCAGGGGCAGTGAGACGTGTGCCCTGTCACCTGCCAGATGCTCTGGGGACCCACACCACTCTCTTGAGCCACTGGGAATTCCTGGAGACCTACCAGAGGCAAGAAAGATTCTTTAGGTTGGTTCTTGCCCCTCAATCTGCTGGGACACAGAAGTTCCGGGGAGTTGCCAGGTGCCACGTGGGGAGAACTCCTTTGTGGTTATACAGAGGCCTATGCCACAGTGAGGCTAACAGAGAATCTGAGCCAAGAGACGAGCAGGGCCCAGGCAGCCCAGGTTACAATGGGTGGCTACTGACCGTATTACAATGCCCACTTCCCTGGTGCTCACTTCTGAGCGGCCATAAGCCAATGACTTAGCTCCCAAGGCTGCACAGGGTCGACAGCAGTGGGAGATAAAGACCTCACCTCTGGGATAAAGGTGGGAGCCTCGCTGAGGCTGTTCCAAGGGCCAGCCCAGGGAGCTTGGAGTTCCAGGCCGCCTGGCCACAGGCTCCCTAAAGCCCTTAGCAGCCATCAGTGCTTGGGAGCAGGCGGAGGAGGGACAAATCACTTCTGGAGGACCAAATACACCCCTCACAAAGACAGACTCAGTAAGCTGGGCATGCTGGCACCTGTAACCGCAGGCTTTGGGAGGCTGAGGCAAAAAGACTGCCCTGGGTTTGAGGCCAGCCTGACCCTATCTCAAAATGAAACAAAAATCAAGCCCAAAGCCAGACTGAGTAACCAACTACTCAGGTTACAGTTGGTAGTACTTATCTAGTCACAGACACTTGGGGGGCTGAGGCAGGGCTATCACTTGAACCCCGGAGTTCAGAGCCACCCCGGGCAATAAGGCAACATCTGTTTCTCTTCCAACTTGGGCTTCAAGTACCTGAATCACTGAGATATGTACCCAGGCCCCAAGATCCTATCAGTTTTAAAAAGTCGTTAGAAACAGCTCAAAACATTATCGGTCCCTTTTCCTCCTCCTTGTTCTCCTGGGTAGGAACTTGCTGGAAGTCACAGCTGGCTGGAGAAAGCACAGGCCAGATGACACAAGATGGTGGGACACGGCTCCGCGGTCTAAGCAGTGACCGTGTATCCTCCTAACAGTTACAATCCTCCTAACAGTTACAATCCACACGAGGACTCTTCCCGGAGAAGCCGGAAGAGGCGAGGACACTGGCGGCTCAGTAGTAAGACAGGCCACCTCCCAGCCCAGGCCGCCCTTCCGCTGGCGTGGCCCTCTCTCGGCAAGCTGGGAGCAACTCCGCCCCCAGGCTCACGGCGCCGACTCGTGGGCGGGGCAGCTCTCCGGGGACTGGAGGAATAGTGGGAGGGGCGACTGCCTTTCCCCTCAAGCCCCAGACAAGGGAGTGGGGGGTGGGGAGGCAAAGAGAAGAGAAAGAGGTGGGTGAAAGAGCCAGGATCCAGGGGCCCAGGCATTTCTCCCTTCCAGGAATCACACCCAGGCCACAGCTAAGCCCTCACTAGCTCTCTACGGCCCCGGCAGGAGTGGAGGAGTTGCTGGGGGCTTCCAGGATGGAAACTGGGAGGGGAAGACAAACCAACGATTCAACCCATCAGCCACCTGTGGGAGATAAAGCCGCGCCTACCTCAAGGACTCTATCCAAAGGGAAGCAGGGCCCTGTGGTGGAGGAAAGGGGCTCAATGAGGTCATCACTCAAATAATGGAGGGCAGAGGCTGCTGGGGATCAACAGTGTGACCACATCAACTCTGGCAGAGCTCTTTCACTCCGTCCCTTCACCTGATCAGGGCAGGGAGTCCAGCATAGGGTACAGTGCAGGACATCCCCTCTTTAGCATAGCAGTTGGGACTTGAGACCCGACTGGCCATCGGTAGGAGCCAGAGGCACCATGCTACCTACCTCCAACCAGGCAGTGGTGCCAGCACACAGCTGGCATGGAAGGGAAACCAAAATAACTGACAGCTGCGGGGAAGGGGTGCCAAGGGCCCAGGCACTGGGTTGAACTCAAGACACCTGGAACCCCAGCCTGGTTTTGCGTGTGGTGGCCTCGTGACCTTGGGCGAGTTGCTTCTTTCCAGGCCGTGGGTGGATGACCCCGAATCATAATTCCCATCACGGAGCTGCCCGTGGATAGGCCTCTGGCTGGTACTACGCAAGAGGAAAAGCCAGCAGAGGGTTACTGTCCCTAGAAGAGCCAGTTTCCTCCTAGGCCCGGAGGCTTTGCCACGTGCTTCGGGAGGTGGGCTGGCCGGGGAGGAGCTCTGGAGACAGCCCTGCCCCACCCCCACGGCCTCTCCCAGCAACAGCAGATCACAAAGACCAGCTAGTGAGAAGCCGGCTCCGGGGACTGGCCTCCTTAATCACACTTAATCCTCCCACCGCCCTTTCCAGCATGCATCATTACCGTCATTTTACAGGGGAGACATTCGCCCAAGGTCACCAGCATCATCCACATTCCAACCCACGGCTCTCTGACTCTGGCCTCCCTCAAGCAAGCACCAAGATGCCTCCAACAAAGCCTCTCCCAAGCCAAGGCTCGGTGCCCACGGAGGGGCAGGGAACAGGGTTCACAGGACGGGAAGCAGCGGCATGAGGTGATCGCTGACACCTGGGCCCAAATGGCTTATCAAAGCATTTGCACGCTACAGTTTACAAAGGGGGAGGGGGGCGGAGGTCAGAGATCAAGAGCCACACCGTCTCCAGCTGCAGCCCAGCCTGGACCCGAGGAGGAGAGCAAACTAGGCCAGGGCAGGTCGGGTGAGGTTTACCAGGAAGTTGCCTTAATCATGAAGCCAACTGCTCTGTGCCGAACACCTAACACCCGGGTGTTACACAGCCCAGAGGGTCTCAAAACATGCCACCTCCTGGAAACTAGTTTGAAATGCGAGTTCTAAGGCTCCTCCACCTGCTGAATCTGACTCTCGGGGACCACGGATAGTTTTAATGAATCCACCATGGGATTGGAATACTTGACGGAGTTTTAAGAATTGCTGATCCGCTTGCCCCATTTTCGTAGACAGGGAAGTCAGGGCTCAGAGACAAACATTTTATGTAAGGTCACAGCTGGCAAATGGGTCAGTGGCCAGCCTGGGTTCACCCCCAGCTTTATACTAGACACAGGCAGCCAGCGCCTGCCCGTTTGGGGAGCCACCCCGGAGGAAAGGAATCCCAGGAAAGAAGATAACAGTTAAGGAAACCTTTCTGCGGGGAAACTGGCCCTGCTTTTGGGTCTTTGGGTTCTTTGCCTCCCTAACAGCTCGCCATCTGAGGGCTGCAGTACCCAAGTTTCCTGGCAGCGGCCTGCCCCTTCAGAAGCAGGAGGCTTCCAAGGCCCTCCCCCCACAACAAAACACACAACTGGGAAATACTTGCAAGTACAGCCTCTAGTAAGCTACTAAATTCGGCAGAGAATTGCACGCCCCAAATGCCTGACAACAGAAGCTGTCAGGCGGGGCTGGAGACCCAGCAGGCCGCCCTTTTCACACACACAGCCACCACATCTGTGGGGGGGGAGGGGCCGCAGAACCAGCCCAGCAGGTTTGGGGATCCAACGAGCGTGGGCTGCAGGCCAGAGCCCCCCAAATCAACCTCACAGCCTGGCAAAGGACCCTCACCTACCTTGGTGGGAGGATTGTCACTCAAACTAGGCCTGCTCCCGCAGTCCAAAGGATGGAGGGGTTTGTTTCGCCCCGGGGGTGGTACCCCAGGCGTAGTCCCCTTCTCCGGCCAAGAACCTGGGAAGAGAATTAGGAGGGCTTGTTAGCACAGCCCTGATTGTGGGTAAGAAAATGGCCTGGCCAGATGCAAACCTGTCGGTCTATCCTAGACAGAAAGGGCGCCTCGTAAATGCCAATGCCCCCCCTTCCCGGCTGCCAAGGTGGCCCTCACTCGGGAATGGATTGGTGGGGGCGTGGGGGTGAGTCACCAAGGTTCGGCTCAGGCGACGAGCGGCAGGAGGCGACTCATCTGCATTTCCAAAGGCCCGCCCCGTCCGCATCCCCTCCCCCAGCGAGGCCGGGACCGGAGGCCCTACCCCGAGCCCACCGCGGGGGGATCCCGGGAGAGGCCGGCGCAGCTTTCCCAGGCCCCCGCCCCCACCCCGCGGCCCGGAGCGCAGAGACGCAGGGGTGTGCCCTAGGCGGCCCAACGGGGCGTCTCCGGCCACCTCGAAGGCCTCCGGCCCACAGTGGGGACAAAGGGGGAGACCCGCCTCTCCAGCTCGGCTATCAAAGGACGTCTGGGAGGCAGGGTCGGGGAGCCGGGTGGGCAGCGGGGGGTGGCGTGGGGGTCAGGAAGGGGCCGAGCACGGCCTTGGGCGGCCCTCGCCGAGCGGCTCCCACGCGGGAGGCCGGGAGGGCGCACGGCCGGGGCGACCCGCCAGCCGGCCAGGCCTCCTCGTGCCCGCCCGGGCCTTCCAGCCGGCGGTGACCAGGTCCCCACCCCTCCCCCGGCGGTCTGGAACTCGGGCGGCGGCCGGCTGAGCCTCTCGTCCCCTCCTCCTCCTCCTCCTCCCGCCTGGCGCGCGGTGGCCGCCACCGCCCGAGCCGCAGGCGGCGCGCGAAATGGCGCCGGCCTGGTCGCCGCGCCCGGCGGGGGCGAGCGCGGGAGTCGCGGCGCGCGACGCCCCCGAGGCCCGCGGCGCTCGGAACGGCCCCGGCGACCCGCTCCCCGACCCGAGGCGCCGTGCCCTGCGGGCCGCCGGGCTCCAGGCCGGCCGCGGGGCCGTCTCCAGTCCCCCACGACAACCGGGGAAGGTGGAAAGGAAGAGCCGGCGCCATGATAAGCCGCCACCGCCGCCCTGCCCGGCCGAGCCCGCCGCCCCCCGCCGCCGCCCGCCCGGTCTCGGCCCCAGCCCGCGG
This sequence comes from Ctenodactylus gundi, assembly GCA_004027205.1. Taxonomy (NCBI): domain Eukaryota; kingdom Metazoa; phylum Chordata; class Mammalia; order Rodentia; family Ctenodactylidae; genus Ctenodactylus; species Ctenodactylus gundi. The sequence goes on along the minus strand of PVKB01000269.1, from coordinate 857,558 downwards.
CTTCGCTCTCGAAACCCGAAAATAAAGCTCGTGTACGGGAGGGAGGAGCGAGCGAGGCCGGGAGCGGACCGGCGGCTGCGGGCGGCAGGCAGGAGAGGTGCTGCGTCATGGTGCCAACATGGACGCCGGCCTTTTGTCGTTGTTCGCTTTGCAAGCACAGGCGCGCCCGAGCCCCCCGAAAAGCCGATTCGGGGAGTGCCAAACCCCTCACAATCCCGAGACCAGGAGACCCCACACCGCGTGGGTAGATTTCCTGGTCTTTGGAGCTCCCCCATCTCGCTAAAGCACTCCTTAGCGTTTCCCCACCAAGACAGATCTGGGGAGAGCCAGGGGAAAAGCGCAGGCGCCCCTTGGATGCTGGGGGGTCGCTGGGGAGACCCTCCTGCCTCGGGGGCATAAGAGGCTAAAGGGTCTGAAGAGCCCTCCTCGTCGTCCCCTCCTCCCCACGCCGGCTGCCAAACACAAAGAACCAGAAACAACCTTCTCCCCTCAGCACCCAAGCCTTTGCAGCCCTTGGCCTGCTCCACGCAGGATTTCCTCGAAGGGGCAAAAGACATTCTCTCTCTTCTCTTTTTTTTTTTTTACTTACCCGCTCAGCCCGGTGCCATGAAGTCTAGAAGACGAAGCTGGGCGGTGGTTTTGGAGATGTTATTTTTTTTTATTGTTTTAGTTGGGGAGATTTGGGGTTATGGTGTTGTCTTTTTTTGGTTGTTGTTACCTTTTTGTAAGTTACACTCTCATGGCATTTTCTGCTTCTCTTCCACGTCTGCAAACTTTCCAGAGTTGGCAAAGGAAAAAAAAAAAAAAAGAAAAGCCGGCTTCGCTGAGGACTGTTTACAGCTCTGGATATGGCAATGGTGTGATCGTCATTAAGAGACAAAAGGCGAAAACACACAGTCAAGTCAAACAAAAGGCAAAAGGCGTACCAGCCATCCCAACCACCATACAAAATACCACCGAGGTAACGTTGGTGTTTGGCTTGAACCAGCTAGGACTTGTTTTCCAGTTTTAATCTAGTTTCCTGTGACGGCTTTAGTCTTTCTACACAAAGAAGGTCTTCCTTTCTCTCACCAACCTCCCCGCCTCAACCAAGACAAGAAAAACAGACCTGTTTTTCTTCAAATAGATCGATTTTCAAAGAACAGGTACGCGTTCCTGGGTAAGGCTAACTAGCATTTATGGCTGTAAACATTTTCAAAAGCTTGAAGCTAAAACCTTAGCTTCATAAAAAAGCAAAATCATCTAAGAGCATTTTCACTGGCTTATATTAAGACAAGAGAGACAAAGACATACATGCAGATGAAGGTTCGGAAAATTAAGGACATTTCAGCCAACATTAACAAGAAAACTGCACTGCGTAAGGACAGAATGGACTGGGTACTTACAACGTACAAGGTTTTTAAAAGCTTAAAAAGCAACAATTCCTCACAATTTTTTTGTTGCTATCTCGCTAGTCCTACAACCATACATATAAAACATTACCTTGTAAAAAGAGGAGTTAATAAAATGGCCAGGTTTAAGTGCTTAATAGAGGAAACTATATTTAAAAATTTATTGTTCAGTCAAGAGAATACAGATTAAGCCAGCTCCAAGCTCCCCCCACCCACCCACCCAAGAAAAAAAAGGAAAAAATTAAATATGTCATTTACTTAGGTTTTTGGAATTCAAAACTGTTAACTGCTGACATTAATGATGGTGTGCTATGACCTAGTTACACAAGACAAAGATGGATTCCAAGTCATAAGGAAAAATCCAGATCTTTTTTAAAAAGCTCTTCTTCAGTCTTCCAATTGTGAGTCCTTTAGCCTGTTGACAAATGTTAAACACCACATTCAGGCGTCCTGAACTGGATGGTGGAGTCAAAGGAAAAACATTCCCCACTTCCAACAAAGGAAAAACCCACTTGGCCATTTAATTCCATTGCAGAAAAATGGCTCCCCTCATCTGTTGGCCTCTCCTTGGTGTCTGATGAAGGATGTTTTGAGATCAGCGTCTAATAACTCAGGCCCTATAGAAGCCGCGCGCTGATTGGCTGCCGCGCCCTGCCGCCCTGCTCCAGCCAATTACCTACCCACGGCCAAATTGCAAACCCCGAAAAGAGCCCCGATATGAAATACACCACTACGAAGCCCCAGCGTGGCGGCTGGTTCGTCGCGGCCGCCCGAGAGGAGAGGCACCGTGGGCTGCAAACGCGTCCTCGCGAAGCCCGGCAGCCTCGGAGTTGAACTCACAAAATGGAAGCCGTGCGCTGATTGGCCGCCGCCACTCCCGGCCCTTTAATAAAGAAAGAGGAAGGAAAAGATAAAATGCAAAAAAGGAGACTCGGTCGCTGGTGGCTGGAGAGGGGGGTGCAGTGGTGAAGGAGAAGCATGTGTTCAAGACAATTACAGGGCGCACTGTCCAAAAATAAAAGCAGCAGGGAAAAAAAAAGAAAAGAAAAGCTTCTGTCACCCAGGTCCAGGCGAGGGCCGCATCCTCCCAGGAATGTGAATGCTAACGTGGTTTTTAAAATCCTGTTTTCGTCTCCAGCTCAGCTCCAGCCGGGGGGAGGGGTCGCCGGGCCGCGGAGGAAACCGGAGCGCAGAAACCTCGATTGCAACTCGTCTTGGGTCGACGTCTGTCTCTCCTCCTCCCGCCCCTCACGACTCCCAGCGTACACACATACACACACACACACACGCACACACACACACACACACACAATCGTGTGTAGACCCCCCCCAGCCAAAAAAGAAAAAGAAAAAAAAAATCCCCACTCGTGTCCCCACCTCCGGTCTTGGCAGTTTGGAAACAGTTTTGGGGAGGCCGGGGGCGCACGCCGGGGCGGCCGCTCGGATCGGAGGGTAGCCCCAACCTCGGCAGGGAGGTAGAACCCGGGGACATCCCCCCCTCCGCCACCGCCAGTCAAGCCCCCAACCTCAGTCCCAGCAGAATAAATAAATTAAAAGGCCTCCCCCCCCCCCGGGAGGTGGTAGTGTGTGGGGGGAGAGGCAGTGTGGGAGCGCGCGAGTGAGGGGTGGGGGGCCGCTGGGGCCCGGGGCTTTGGCGGCGCAGCTGCCGCCGCCGGGAGAGTGCCTGGGGAAGCGGCGAGCGCGGAGAGGGGAGGAGGAAGAGGAGGAGGAAGAGGTGGAGGAGGGTGAGCGCTCGGGCCGGGCTCCTTGGCGGTGTATTGTGGGATGTGCGGCCGCTGGGAGCCGAGCCTCCGCCGCCAGCCGCCTCCCGGGCACCAGCAGCAGCGCAGGCAGAGGCGGCGGCAGCTCCGGGCCCGGCAGTCGCGGCGGCGGCGGCGGCGGCGGCGGCGTCCCCCCGTCTCCCCGACCCCCAGTCCGGCCGCCCCGGCCTCGGCTCCCGCGGGGGACACCATGTACTGGCTGGCGGCGCAGGGAGGCCGGCGCCCGGCGGGGATGTAAGCGCGGCGCGGGGAGGGAGAGGCCGCGCGCGAGCCGCCGCCGCCGCCGGGAGGCCCGAGCCTCCGGGACCCCGCGCGGCCCCAGCCCGGGCGGCGGGCGGCGCCAGGCCTGCCGCGAGCTCCGCGCCCGAGCCGGGCCGAGCGGGCGAGCGCCACGCCGGAGGGGAGGCCGGGCGGGCGCCGAGGCCGGAGTCTGCGTCCTGCCGGCGCCCGCGCCCCGCCAGCCCGCCGGGGGACCCCCGGGAGCCCCTCGCTGCCTCTCGGCGACGCAAGGGGCCGGGCGGGCGGGCGCGTATTCCGCTCCCGGAAGGGTTCTCCTCTCGCTCCCTTCGTATTTTTCGGGGGGTTGGGGAGAGGGCCGGAGAGACAGCTCCTTTTCGGGGCGCCGCGGCTAAGGTGGGAGGGGGCGGGGGGGCCCTGGCCGACTGGATTCTTCTCGCGTGTGTGTAGCAGCCGAGCGGTCGCTGCCGCCGCCGAGGCGGAGACGACAACAACTTGCTGGGTTTTCAGGTTGGGTTAACGGCATGGAGAACAGTCACCCCCCCCACCACCACCACCATCAGCAGCCCCCGCCGCAGCCCGGCCCTTCGGGCGAGAGGAGGAACCACCATTGGAGAAGTTACAAGTTGATGATTGACCCGGCTCTGAAAAAGGGGCACCACAAACTGTACCGCTACGATGGGCAGCATTTCAGCCTGGCGGTGAGTAGCCGGCGCGCCCTCCCGCCGCCCCCCACGCACCCTCGCCGGAGGGGCCGAGCGGCAGGGGGACCCCCCCACTCCCAGGCACCCAGCCAACTGTCAGTCGGTGTCCCGGCTCGGCACTCCGACCAGGGCCAGGGGAATGGGGGTCAGCCGCTGCCCGCGAGGAGGGGAGGACCAGCCTGCCCATTCCGCGCCCCCCCCCCTTCCTTCCTCAGATGTCCAGCAACCGCCCGGTGGAAATTGTCGAAGATCCCCGGGTGGTCGGGATCTGGACCAAAAACAAGGAGCTGGAGCTCTCGGTGCCCAAATTCAAGGTAGGACCCCTCCCCCCTGTCCCCTTGTTCCCCCCCCCCCAACTGAGTTCGAAAATAACGCCAGTCCTGACCCAGCCTAGCCGGATTCTGAGTTCCCGCCGCCGCCTCGCAGGCCAGGGAAGTTTTGGCGGGGAGGGCGAGAAGGAGTGTCCCCTTCCCGGCCACTGGAAACAAAATAACACGCGGATAAACTGTAAGCACGGCACTGATACAATGTCCCACCGGTTCCCGCTGGGGGCTCCTGGTCCCCACCGGGTTCCTTCTCACCCAACAGCCCTGCGCGGGGACCCGCCCCCCTGCCCAGTCGCCTGGCTTTAGGAGGACAACTTCCTAGCCCAAAGGGGTCCTCTCCGACCGGGCAGCGAGGACAGGAGGGCAGAAATGGGGGTGGGGAGAGAGAAACTGTTTCTTTTTCCCCCTTTCCTTCCGAACCCAGAGGACTTCCACGTTCCAAACGATTTAATCCTCTGTTTCACGGGCCCGCCCGCGTGCATTTTTTTAAAAATAAAAAAATACATGTATATATATATATATTTTACACCCTTCATTGTTTTTAACGTCTGGACGAGTGGAGAATGTTGTGTTTTTCCTTGGGTTTTAATGTTTTCCAAACTCTACCCTCCACCCGAGATCGATGAGTTCTACGTGGGCCCGGTGCCTCCAAAGCAGGTGACATTTGCCAAGCTGAATGATAACATCCGCGAAAACTTCCTGAGGGACATGTGCAAGAAGTATGGGGAGGTGGAGGAGGTGGAGATTTTGTATAACCCCAAGACCAAGAAGCACCTGGGTATCGCCAAGGTGGTCTTTGCCACGGTCAGGGGAGCCAAGGAGGCGGTTCAGCACTTGCATAGCACTTCGGTCATGGGCAACATCATCCACGTGGAGCTGGACACCAAAGGTCAGTGGAGGCGGCCCTCCCCCCCCCCAGGAGCCCAGGGCTTCTTGTCGTCAGGACCCCTTTCCCTCCCACTGCCCCCCTACAGTGTTGAGAGTGGGCCCCCCATCCCTCCTTCTTTGGGATCCCCCCTCAGGACCTTTTTTTTTTGCCCCCTCCTGAGGACATAGTCACGTGGAGCTAAATGTGTTGTCTGTTGCTAGGAGACAGGCTATAATTTACCAAATGTGCTGGGTCCTTGGCCACAACACCCGTAGGGATAGCCCAGAGGGTTCCCCACTGCTGACACCCCTGGGGTCCCTTTCAGAGCCCTTAGGGCCTGGGTTTTGACAGTCCCCAGTGTTACCGCCCGTTAAGGGAGGAGGCAGCGTTTGTTTATTTGGGGGGATCTGAGGGAGAGCTACTAGGGTACATTTAAATCCTTAAAGAGGAAGCCCCTCAACTAAGGAGAATCCTGTAAGGATTGGGGTGCCTCCCATCTCCATTGCCCCTTCCCCAGCACCGAACAGGGTCCTGAGTGTTGTTTCATTGATTGTGTTCCTGATTGAGCCGAGGGGGCGGGCTGCTCTGGGTGCTCTGGGGTTGACACTGTGTCTTCCCTCCTCTCTCTTAAAGAGACCGCAGCACCTCCCCTGCACAGAGCACCGCCAGGCTGGGGAGCCACACCTCCCGTCCTTGGGGCTGCCTGTGGGGTTTCTCCTTGGTGGAGGGGCTTGCAGAACTCGGGGCTTTCACCAAAGTTTGCCTGTGGTCTCTCCGAAGAAGTTCCCTCCTATATGAAAGAAGATATGGCTGTTGTAGGATCAGGCCCTGCGTGGGCTGACACTATTGAGTCCCATGCTCCCAGGGGTCACTTGGAACCCTGCTGGGAGGGCTCTTAAATACCTGCAGCTCCAGGGTTTTCCTCAGCACAAGTTTTGGAGGCATGGGAGAACACTAAGCCCAGGATAGGGAAATGAACACTTTTTGTTGCTGTTGCTTTGCTGTTAATAATTGATACGTGTTGACAGAGTCTGTTAAACTCTACCAGGTGTTGGGAATGGGTACTCTAGCTCTGTTGGGCACAATTACCTCACACAGAATTGGCAAGGCTGTACTCAGTTATGTGTCTCCTCAGGGCACAAACCTGTGGTTTCCTGCAGCCCACAGCCCCCCAACCCCCCTCTCCCTAGTTCCTCAATCTCTTTAGGGGGGAGGGGCCTATGGACTTTTAAATCTACCTCTCCCTTTGGGTGGCATCTGATTTGCCCCTGAGAATGAGCATGCAGCCCCTCCCCCACCACATGCCCACATCTTAAGGAGCAGCAGGGTCTCGCCACAGTTTGAAAAAAAAAAAAAAAAAGAAAACTGGTCCTCAGAGACTGCGACCGAAGTTTGTATTTCACGAAAGAGACCAGCAAAGTGTGCAACCTGTAGATCAAGGAATGTGTCTTTTTTGCATATCTAAGCAGATGTCTCGAGACTCTGTAGAAGCTCTATAAATATCAATAATTGGGCCCTGGTCTGTAAAGGCCTCTGTCCTCTGCGGGGTGGAGGTTTGTGGGGCTTCATGGGGCTCAGTGGGACCCAGGAGGACTGTGCCTCAGGCAGCTTGTGAAAGGCAGTGTGAGTTCATAGTAATACTCAGTTAGAGCTGAACCGTGGGGTGGGCACCTGGCTCCAGGTAGTTAAACTGTCACCTCCATGTCATTAGACTTTCCCTGTCCTGGTTATAGCCCCTGGCTCTTAAGTAGGAAGAGTGGTAGTAGGTGGGGGACCTACTTGGCGTTTTCTTTGCCACCATGGCCCAGAAAAGGACTTTGTCCTGAGGTAACAATTCTAGATTGGGGAAGTCCTGGCTCCCCCAAGGCATTAAATACTGAATCTCAGGATCAGAACAATCAGGACAGTTTTGCATCTTCATGGATCCTGGAGGAAATGGCAGAGAGGTTGGAAACGTGGGCAGGATCACACTCCTGTCCCAGGCTTGGGACCTCAGGCTCAAGGGACCCGTGGGGTGCCCAGCAGGTTGGAGTCCCCCCGTGGGGCTGCCCCATCCTGGAGCAGTGCTGAGTACCTCCTTCCTGCTCATTGCAGGAGAAACCCGCATGCGCTTCTATGAGCTGTTGGTCACCGGCCGATACACCCCGCAGACCCTCCCTGTGGGCGAGCTGGATGCTGTCTCTCCAATCGTGAATGAGACCTTGCAGGTGGGTAACCCTGTCACTGCCCCCGTCACCAGATCCCTCACATAACCCCCACCTCTGAGAAGCCTCCCAACTTCAAGCCCCACCCCCCCACAACCTGGCCCCTACCTCACCAGCTGCAGCTTTGGAAACCCGGTTGTAGGCAGGGAATTAGCCCTGCCACACCCCAGACAGATTCTGAGCTGGGCCCTAAAAGCTCTGTTTTCCCAAGCTCTGCTCAGGTGACTCCCTGGAGTCAGTCTGTTCCTGTGACTCCAGCCCACACAGAGCCAATCTCTGCAGACCTCCTGGGCATAGTCTGGGGTTCCTATAGACCCCAGCAGCTTTTCTATTTTTTTTTTTTCTTGGTGGAGGGGCAGGTTTTCAATTTGCAGTCCAGCCTGTAGCTTAGGCTGGTCTTAAGCTCACATCAGTCCCCCTGCTTCAACCTCCCAAGTGCTGGGATTACAGGTGTGTGCCACCACCCCCAGCTGGTATGTGCTGCTGGGGAATTGAACCCAGGGCCTAGCACTTGCTAGGCAAGCACTCTTGACTGCTGAGCAGCCTCCCCACCACCACCTGTTTTGATGCTGAAACATTGCTCTGTCCAAGGTCCTACTATCTGGTGTTGGCATACCCGCCATCCCTGTCCCCAAGTGGGATTCAGGCCTTCCCCATTTCAGAGCTAGGTCTGAATCCTTACCAGACCGCTGCCTCCCAGGACACTCACCTGGTCAGCTGAACCTGGGGCGAGTCTTAGTCCAGCTCCCTCCTACATCTGCTAGCCACCCTCAGGGCCTGTGATTCTCCCTGCTGCTCGTCAGCTGTCTTGTGCAGGTTGCTGATCTCTCTTCCCATGGTCATGCAACTTCCCAAGGGCTTTCCCAATTTTGTGGGGCTCAGCAGAACAAATCCTTTGGCCACTTTCTCAATCCCAAAGCCGTAGTTTTTTGTCACACCTCCCAGGAAGGTTTCAGATGTCCGGCACCCTGAAAGCAGTTAGGAATTCGACAAGGTTGTCTTTCTGCTTTGCCGCTGGCATTAGGAAAAAATATGTAGGGTTTTCTGAGGATAACTGGGGTAAAATTGGAGAAGAGTTAAGACCATGCGAACGCTATTTACTTTCCTTGTGCTGCAGAAGAGTTCCATCTGAGCTCCCTGGCAGTTGCAATTCCCTTGCATGTGTTTGCCCCACCCCCAGCCCGTCTCTCGTCTCCCCCTTTGCAGCTATCAGATGCCCTGAAGCGCCTGAAGGATGGCAGTCTTTCTGTAGGCTGTGGCTCTGGCTCTTCCTCCGTCACCCCCAATAGTGGTGGGACACCCTTCTCCCAGGACACAGCTTACTCCAGCTGCCGCCTGGACACACCTAACTCCTACGGACAGGGCACCCCGCTCACGCCACGCCTGGGCACCCCTTTCTCGCAAGACTCCAGCTACTCCAGCCGCCAGCCCACACCCTCCTACCTCTTCGGCCAGGACCCCACAGCAACCTTCAAGGCTCGGCGCCATGAAAGCAAGTTCACGGATGCCTACAACCGGCGCCACGAGCACCATTATGTGCACAATACCGCAGTTGCTGCCGTGGCCGGGGCCACAGCCGCTTTCCGGGGCTCCTCGGACCTCCCGTTTGGGGCAGTCAGCACTGGTGGGGGCAGTGGTGGCCCACCTTTCAAGGCCCAACCCCAGGATTCTGCCACATTTGCCCACACTCCACCACCTGCCCAAGCAGCTCCCACAGCTGGTTTCAAGTCAACTTTCTCTCCGTACCAGACACCAGCGCCTCCCTTCCCCCCACCCCCAGAGGAGCCCACCGCCACAGCCGCCTTTGTGGCCCGTGAGTGTGGGGAGTTTCGGAGGGCACCTGCACCCCCACCGCTGCCACCTGCTGAGCCTGTGGCCAAGGAGAAACCGGGCACACCACCTGGGCCACCACCCCCTGACACCAACAGCATGGAGCTGGGTGGCCGGCCTACCTTCGGCTGGAGTCCTGAGCCCTGTGATAGCCCGGGCACTCCCACACTGGAGTCATCACCTGCGGGCCCTGAAAAGCCCCATGATAGCCTGGACTCACGCATCGAGATGCTGCTGAAGGAACAGCGCACCAAGTTGCCCTTTCTGAGAGAGCAAGACTCGGACACCGAGCTGCAGATGGAGGGGAGCCCCATCTCCTCCTCTTCCTCCCAGCTCTCCCCACTGGCCCCCTTCTGCACTAACTCCCAGCTTGGCTTCCGTGGCCCCTCGCCACCCTCCTCGCGCCCCTCCAGCACAGGCCTGGAGGACATCAGCCCAACGCCACTGCCTGACTCTGATGAGGATGATGAACTGGACCTTGGCTTGGGGCCCCGGCCCCCACCTGAGCCAGGTCCCCCAGACCCTACTGGTCTTCTGGGCCAGGCAGCTGAAGTGGCCTTGGATCTGGCTGGAGACAGGACTCCAACCTCAGAGAAGATGGATGAGGTACCACCCTGTCTGTCCATCTGTTTGGAGTTGATTTTGTTTGAGTCCTTGAAACATTTATGATAAGTACCTAAGATGCAGGAGTAACTGAGGATAGGAAGCCATCCTGACAGGCTCAGTTTAGAGAATAAAAAGAGTTTGTAGAAAAGCCCCAGGGGCTGTGACTGAGCCTTTGGTATGGTTCTGAGCTCCAGTAGCCGTGGAGAAAAGGAAAACATGGCCAGGTTCTGTTCTGTCTGTAAAGGGGAATCAAGACTTTTGAGCTGCTTTTGTGGAATTTGCAGAGACTCCAGAGTCTGAGCTATGGTGATGGTTCAGTCTCCTTCTCTGCTGGTGCCTTGGTAAAGGCATCTGATGCTTAGACAAATCTTGATGGCCCAGGCAGATGGGGCAAGCACGTTGTTCAGCCAGACCAGGTCTGGAGCTCTCTCTTTTTTGTGGCACTGATGATCCCACCTAAGGCTTTTTTATTTATTTTTTCCTTTTTTGAGACAGGGTCTCCCTCTGTAGCGCAGGCTGGTCCTGAACTCACTGTGGAGCCCAGGCTGGCTTCAAACTCACAGCAACCCTCCTGCCACAGACTTGAGTGCTGGGATCACAGGCGTGCATCACCACGCTCAGCTTATGTGTTGCTGGGGAATTGAACCTAGGGCTTTCTACTTACTAGGTGGGCACTAGGCTGATCCTACCACCTAGGGCTTTTGCACTGAGCTCCATCTCCAGTCCATTTTTTATTCTGAGACAGGGTTTTGCTATGCATTAGGTTGTCCAGGCTGGGTTTGAACTTTGCCTCTTCCTGCCTCACCTTCCAGAGAGCTGAGATTACAGCCTGACTTCTGAAAGCCTGGTGCCCTCTGAAGAGATAGGAAAACCAGGCAGGCTGGGTGTTAAGGTGTCTTTCTCCTCCTGCTGGCTACAGGATGGAAGGGGTTCATTTGGCGCTAATTGGGAGGTGGGAGAGGAATGGTAGCCAGAAGCAGGCAAAGTTGTCTGTCAGTCTTCCTCGCCTTCACTTTGTTCACTGCCTGAACCTCCAGCCTCTGGAATTTGGGGTGAGGGGGCAGGCTTCTAGGTTCCCCTGGGAGAGAGCTGGGTCACTCCGTGTGGGCTCTTCTCCCCACCTGGCCTAGGTCTTTGTAGTGCCCCTACTGGAGGATGTGCCTGGTCGCTCCTGGACCCTGCAAGCTTGAGCAGTCCGGACCTAGGAAGACTGTCTCTGTGGGTGGGAAGGATGGTCCCCCACCCTTTGATTAGTCAGGTTTGGCTGCCTCAGGGAGGAACAGAGAGAAACTTGGCTTGCCCTGGAGGGGACTTCAAGTGGCTAGAGCTGTGGCCCCTCCAGGCAGTTCTGGGGAAGTGGTTTCTGGTGTCCAAGGACCCAGGCAGGGGGAACTGACAGGTGTTGAGAGCTAGGGGCCTGTCAGGGGTCACTTGAGGTTGTAAGTGTTTCATCCTGCGGTCGGTCCAGAGCTGAGAAGCCCAAAGTAGGTGAAGGGCAGAATCCACTCAAGGCTCTGATCCTGGGCTGCCTTGGGGAAGGGGGAAATAGTCTCCAGAGTGGGGCTGAGCTCCAGCCTGGCCCTCGGGAGCCCCCTGTTGGTGACTAGGAGAGCAGCATCTGTGCTTTATGAGCCCGACTGCGTGGGTATGTGCGTGATCGATGTACTCTGAGATACTCAGCTTGTGGTGAAGGTAAGGGAGGGAGCAGCACAGAGGGAACAGGGCTGTGTGTGTGTGTGTGTGTGTGTGTGTGTGTGTGTGTGTGTGTGTGTGTGTGTGTGTGTGTGTGTGTGTGTGGGGAGGGGAGGTTCTTCACAGAGGCTGGCGGTTAGAAAGCGTAGGCTCCAGTCCTGCACCCTTAGCTGTCACTTCAGGGTTCTTTACTTATCCTGTCTCAATCTCATTGTCTGTCGCGTGGGCCAAGGACACTACCTGCCTCAGTCTGGGCTTGACCGTGCTGCCTGGGCAGCGCCAGGCACCACCTCCTTGGGTGCCCCTTTGATTCAGGCTGCCCAGGGAGGGAGGGGCTGGCCTTTGCTCTTTCTGAGGCTTCTGCGATTGGCTGGCTGCAGCAGCGAGCTTAACCCTTTGTGTGCTGCCCTGGGCTTTGCTGTGCACAGTCTGTCCTGGCATCCTGTGGAGTTGCTAGAGTATCTGACCCAGCATGCCTGTTCCTTGCTCAAGAAAGAGAGAACGTATGGGTGTGTGTGAGCATGTAAGAACGCTTCTTTTACAGGTTTGGTATTGCTCCTCCTCCACACCTCCAAATTCTCCCAGAGACCACCTTCACCGATAGGTCTAAAGTCTGACTTTGCAGTTTGCACAGACACACCCACCCTTAGCCTTCTAGGCTCTTTTTCTTTTCTTCTTTCTTTCCTTTTTCTTCTTTTATGGTACTAGGAATTGAGCCCAGATCCTTCATACTGAGCTACATCCCCAGCCCATTTTTGATTTTTGATTTTGAGACAGGATCTCACTAAATTGCCAAATTGCCCAGATCGGGCTTAAATTTATGATTGTATAGCCTCTGCCTGCTAGAGTGCAGGACTGTGTTGCCCAGCTTGACTGTTTTCTTTCTATTTTATTATTTATTTATTCTACTACTGGGGGATTGAACCCAGGTCCTTTTCATCCCCACTACTTTTTTAATTTTATTTTCCTTTTGAGACAGAGTCTCACTGAATTGCACAGTCAGGACTTGAACTTGCCATCCTTCCTGTCTCAGCCCCTGCATTTGGCCAGGCCTAGAGCCACTCAGGAGCCTGAGGGTGACTCCTCCCTCTCGTGCTCACCCTTCCTCCCATCCTGCATGTCCACACTGTGAAGACCCCAGTGTCTCCCTCCGGCTCCAGGCACGTGCTCCGAACTCACCCAAGCCTCAAGTCCCACGTTCAAAGGGCCCTCCTCCCCAGTGGCGTTGGGGCCCAGGTCATCCTTGCCTGCTCCGCCTCTCCCCGCTCACCCTTTACCACATCCTTGCATTTCCACAACAGCTTTTGTGGAGCAGGTGCTCCAAGTGCCTCCCAGCCCTGTTTCTGACTGGCTGTGGCTCTCTTGTTGGCTTGCTTATCTGTGAGAAGGGGTCAGAGTGGAGCCCCACTTGGGGGGGAGTGTTTTGAATGAGTCTCCCTATGTAGCTCAGGCTGCCCTTGAGCTTGCAGTGCTCCTGCCTCAGCCTCCTGAGTGCTGGGATTACAGGTGCTCACCGCACTTGGATTGGCCTTTTGTGAGGTTCATGCAGATACGAAATGAGACCTGTGAGTCTGCCGCTCTCAGACCACAGTGCCCATACTAGCTGGGCCAGCACAAGACTAGGTGCCAAGACCGGTAAAGGAACAGTAAAAATCTACGTCCTATGTGTGAGACTTCAGTGCCAACCTCCCTGTTCACAAGCCACCTTCTGCACCAGGTCCTCCTGGCCCAGAGTGAGGGCACGGGGCAATGGGTCACAGGTAGGGGAGTCTCTTCCTGGTTGACTGTGTGGCCTCCACAAGTTACTTAAGCTGTCTGTGTCCCAATTTCCTCAGTAGTAAAAATGGAAATAACGTATCTATTTTGTAGGGTTGCTCCAAGGATTAACTGATAATGCATGTAAAGTTTCCTGGCACAAAAGTAATACTGTAGAAGTAACTTTTAGTATTATCTTCTGAAAGCACATTGCAACAGAATCTCTCAAACTGAAACAGAATAACCTACTTTCCTTTGTACGCCACTCCCGCCTCGTAATTTTTTCTACTTTCTTTTTCTACGTGATCTACTATGTATTTCCTGTCTTCCTTTCAGTTACCCTTTGCCTTTTAGTTACCCTTTGCCTCTGTCTAGAAGTTCAGTTCCATAAGGGCATGAGATTGTGTTGGGGGGTAATCACTTCTGTGTCCGTGATACCTGGAACGGCACTTGACACAGCTGTTGAGCAAGTGTTCATTGGATGAATGAGGATGAATCAATTTGGTGAAAATGAATTTGGTGAACGTGGAGGGCATGCTCTGCTGGATGCTAACCCACCAAGGCAGATAAGGCAGATACCATGGATGCAGTTGGACAAATCAAGACTTGCTGAGTGATTTTTGTACACCATGTGGTTAGAAATCCACATTTATTTTCTTGGGGGAAGTCTTAACGGGAGACAGGGCTGTGCTTGAATTCACAGTGTAGCCTAGGCTGGCCTTGGATTCAGGACAATCCGCCTGCCTCAGGCTCCCTAATGCTGGAATTACAGGTGTGAGTGGGCTTTTGTGGTGCTAGGTAATTGAACTCGACTCCTTGCTCTTGAAAGGCAAGTGCTTTAACTGCTATGCCATGCCTCCACCCCAGTTATGGTCTTGCTCTGTAGCCATGGTGCCCAGGCTAGTAGCAGTCTGTCTCCTGAGTGCAGGCCTGCATCACTTGGCGCAGCTTGCGGTACTGGGGAATTGAACCGAGGGAACTGAGCTTGGGAGGCGAGCACTTAACCACTGAGCCATTCCTCCAGCGCCTTACTGTAGATTTCTGAGGCAGGGTTTTTTGCTCAGTTGCCCAGCAAACCCCTGCTTCTGCCTCCCAGGGTGCTCGGGTGACAGGTCCTGCCTCCAAGCTTCCTGGCTCACCCAGCCTCTCTCTCTGCAGGGCCAGCAGTCCTCAGGTGAGGACATGGAGATCTCCGACGATGAGCTGCCCTCCGCCCCCATCACCAGCGCCGACTGCCCCAAGCCCATGGTGGTGACCCCGGGCACGGCGGCCGTGGCGGCGCCCAGCGTGCTGGCGCCCACCCTGCCGCTGCCCCCGCCGCCCGGCTTCCCGCCGCTGCCGCCCCCGCCGCCGCCGCCGCCGCCGCAGCCCGGCTTCCCCATGCCGCCCCCGCTGCCGCCGCCCCCGCCGCCCCCGCCGCCCCCGGCGCACCCGCCGGTGTCGGTGCCCCCGGTGCCCCCGCCGCCGCTGCCGGCGCCGCCCCCGGGCGTCCCGCCGCCGCCGCCCATCCTGCCCCCGCTGCCCCCCTTCCCTCCCGGACTGTTCCCGGTGATGCAGGTGGACATGAGCCACGTGCTGGGCGGCCAGTGGGGCGGCATGCCCATGTCCTTCCAGATGCAGACGCAGATGCTCAGCCGGCTGATGACCGGCCAGGGCGCCTGTCCCTACCCGCCCTTCATGGCGGCCGCGGCGGCTGCGGCCTCGGCCGGGCTGCAGTTCGTCAACCTGCCGCCCTACCGCGGCCCCTTCGCCCTAAGCGGCAGCGGGCCCGGCCGCGGGCAGCACTGGCCGCCGCTGCCCAAGTTCGACCCGTCCGTGCCGCCGCCCGGCTACGTGCCGCGCCAGGAGGACCCGCACAAGGCCACGGTGGACGGCGTCCTGCTGGTGGTGCTCAAGGAGCTGAAGGCCATCATGAAGCGCGACCTGAACCGCAAGATGGTGGAGGTGGTGGCCTTCCGGGCCTTCGACGAGTGGTGGGACAAGAAGGAGCGGATGGCCAAGGTGCGTGGGCGGCAATGGCGCGTGGGGGCGGTGGGCCACAGTCCGGCGTTCCCGGACACCCTGGCGTCTGCACCCCGGACGTGTGGGAGCCCTGGCCTTTGCCTCGGCCTTCCCGCAGCTTCCTCATTCCCCTTTGCCAGATGGTCTTTCTCTCTTTTCTTAATTTTTTTTATTTGTTTACTTTTTTGTTGTTGTTCTGAGGATTGATATCGAGTACCAGTCCCAGCTTATTTTAAAAAATCTTTTGAACTATATTATTTTCTGAGGTCCCCGGGGAGCACGTGCAGGGCCTCCACCTGAGCTACATTCATTGTGCGGTTGCCATCCTCCCGCCTCAGCCTCCTAGATTTCTGGGATTACAGACCTGTGCCGCCAGGCCCAGCCACACTCACCAAAGTTCAAGTGCTCAGCAGCCGCAGGTGACTGGTGGCACCACCTGGGGCAGCACAGTTCCTTCCTGACTGGCTCCTCCCTGCCCTGCCCTCCTCAAAATGGCATCTCATCTTGGCAGACCGCTCTTTTCTTTTCTCTCACGGTATTTGTTGTTCTTTTTTTTATCTTACGAATAAGCTGTCACTTTTTCTCTGTGTAAGTGAGAGCACTTTCTTCGTTTTCTTCTTTTTGAGATCTTGCTCTACTGCCCAGGCCGCCTCTGCACACCTTGGCTCAAGTGATTCTCCTACCTCAGCCTCTTGAGTAGCTGGGACCACAGGCGAGCATCACTATACCTGGTGCCTTTGATATTTAAAATTTGCTCAGTTATTTCCCTAGTCCCAGTTCCCTGTGTCCTGCTTGTCCCCAGAGGCGGCCAGGGCTGTCAGCTTAACTGTCCCCTGAGCATGCTTGGGGAAACGCCACTGGGGCTAGGAACTTGCTGTGTGCACCCAGGGTAAGGGCCTGTTCTCTGCCTGTGTAATGGGGCAATAAAATTAGAATGAACTGCGTAGCAACAGTGATACAAGATTTTTTATGGCTCAACTTAATTGTGTTGGCCTTCCCAGATGAGTAACAGGAACAGCCAACTAATAGCTGTTAATAATTTGACCAAGAAGAGCCACCCACCACCACCTCACGTGCCCTGCTTGCTGGATGCTTTTAGCACAGCTCATTCTGGCCAGCTCCTGTGTCTCCCAAAGACCAAATATTTTAGAAATGCAGGGGAGATCTAGTGAACTAGTGTGTGGGTGCTGAGTTTGGTGCTTTTAGGTGATTTTTTTTTTTTTTTTTGAGTGTGTGTCTGTGGTACCTGGGATTGAACTCAAGGCCTTCACGCTGAGCTATACTTCCTGCTCTCTGTCTTTTTTTTTTTTTTTTAATCTTTTTATTTAGAAACAGGGCCTTGCTAAGATGCTAAGTTGCCCTTGCTGGGCTTGAGCTTAAGGTCTTCCTGCCTCAGCCTCCCAGAGTGCTGGGATTACAGGCCGGCACTTTCAGGGCTGTTTTTTAATGCATCGGAGCAGGATAGAACAGAAAAGTAGGATGGCATGAGCCTTCTCAGTGAGACTTGGGTCCAGACGTGTGCTGAAGAACACACTTTTGAAGTCACACCTTCAGGGGTGTGGAGGCCACTGTTCTGTGACAGTAACTGCAGAGGGGAAAGGAGGTCAGGGAGGTGCTGGAGCCTCCCGCAAAGGCGTCCGGTGGTGGGAGAAAGAGCACCATTCCTCGGGGCTGCAGTTGCCGCTGCTCAGGGCCTGCCTGCAGGGTTTGGGAGCAGTGCCTTGACTGTGACTGTGCCCTTCTTTTCCAACCCAGGCCTCGCTGACCCCTGTGAAGTCGGGTGAACATAAGGATGAGGACAGGCCAAAGCCCAAGGACCGAATTGCCTCGTGCCTGCTGGAGTCATGGGGCAAGGGCGAGGGCCTGGGCTACGAGGGCCTGGGCCTGGGCATCGGACTGCGAGGTGCCATCCGCCTGCCCTCCTTCAAGGTCAAGAGGAAGGAGCCACCGGACACAGCCTCGTCAGGCGACCAGAAGCGGCTGCGGCCCTCCACCTCTGTGGATGAGGAAGACGAAGGTTTGTGCCCTGTCGCCTGTGTTCTCTCGCTGGCCCTCCGTTTTCCTCAGCCCAGCTCTGACTCCTCTCTGCTCTCCCAGAGTCCGAGCGGGAGCGGGACCGGGACATGGCGGATGCCCCCTGTGAGCTGGCCAAGAGGGACCCGAAGGGTGTGGGTGTGCGGCGGCGGCCGGCCAGGCCCCTGGAGCTGGACAGCGGCGGGGAGGAGGACGAGAAGGAGTCCTTGTCTGTGTCCTCATCTTCGTCGGAGTCGTCGTCCTCTGCGTCCTCCACCACCTCGCCCTCGTCCTCGGCTTCTGAGAAGGAGGAGGAGCGGGAAAGCACAGAGGAGGAAGAGGAAGACGAAGAAGTGGAAGCCGAGGAAGTGGCGGCGGAGGAAGAGGAGGAGGAGGAGGGGGCAGAGGAGGAAGGCCCCCAGAGCCAGAGCTCTTCTTCCTCCTCGACCTCATCTGTGTCCCAGAAGGTCTGAATCGGGCAGGGAGGCCATAGGGTGCTGGGCCAGGTCAGGGGGACCGTGGCCTTTGGCTTACCTGTGCCCCGTCGTCCCTGTCCTCTAGGACGACGATGAGGACAGTGATGACCGGGATGAGTCTGAGCATGACGACGAAGACATAGCCCTGTCGGACACAAGCGAGAGGGATGAAGGGGACTCAGATGAAGGTGAGCCCAGGAGGCCAGGGCAGCCAGGACCAGAGCAGCGTGGGGTGCTTGGTGCTGGGCTGGGAGTGAGGGGGGCTGTCAAGGACTGTGGCTTATTTATTGAGCTGATGAAATGATTTGGGACAAGATAAAGGGGCTAGTGGTCATACAGCATTGTGAATGTCTGAGAGCCATTGGAACTGTTCACTTTAAAATGAACATTAAGGGCCTGCAGGCTAGCTCAGTGGTTGCAGTGCTTGCCTAGCATGCCCAAGGCCCCACGTTTGCATCCCTGGCACTACATTAAAATTAGCTGAGTGTGTTGGCACACACCTGTATTCCCAGCACTTGGGAGGCTGAGGCAGGAGAATTACTGTGAATTTGAGGCTACCCTGGGTTACATAGTGAGCTCAGGACCAGCCTTGTCTCAAAAATAAGTAAATAAACACACAAAAAAAGGGACTGAGATGTAGCTGAGGATGAAGGCCTCGTGTTCAGCATTGAGTATCACACACCTACACAAAGCTGAGCTATGCCCATGGCCCTTTATTGTTCATTTGAGACAGAGTCACACTAAGATGCCCAGGCTGGACTCGAGCTTGCAGTCCTCTTGCTTGAGCCCCCCTCTGGCCTGCACCCCCAGGCCCGCAGAGGTGACTAGTTACTACCCCAGCCAGACACACCCTCCTCGGGTGGCTGCGCCCATTCCACAGTCCAGGGCTTCTGTCCTCAGCGTGTGACACGGCACCTTATCTCTGTCCACTTCTCCAGAGGAGACGCTGAGCATTGGCACCTCCAGGGCTGAGGCCGAGTCGTCCAGCGAGAGCTCTTCTGAGTCTTCAGACTTCGGGTCAAGTTCCGAGTCCTCCTCCTCCTCCTCGGAGGATGAAGAGGAGATGGCTGCCGGGGAGGAGGAAGAAGAGCGGGAGCCGGAGGAAGCTGAGGAAGAGGAGGCGGCAGTGGCTGCGGCCGTGGTGGCAGAGGAGACCCCACCCCCTGCGGGCGCCGAGGACGTGCAGGTGGGCAAGGAAGAAGCGTCTCTGGCCCCGGGGCCACCTGCGGTGGAGTCTCTGGGCACGGAAGAGGAGGTGGACATCGAGGCTGAGGGCGATGCCCCCAGAGAGCAAACCCCCATCCTGGAGGAGCCCCCCTTGCTTGTGGATGGTGAGGAGTCAGCAGGCTGCAAGGAGCCCCCCAAAGAGCCAAGCCCAAACCAAGAAGTAGCCATGTTGCTGTCCCCAGAACCCCCTCCCACAGAGACAGAGGCGCAGCCCCCGTCACCCCCTGAACGCATTCCAGGTAAGTCCTGCAGCCTCTTGGGAAGGTGGCAGGGAGGGAAGTAGGATGCCCTGCTGTGAGATCACCCCACGCTCCCTTCCTGAGCCTTAGTTTCTCTTAAAATGGCATCACTTGTGGGGCTCATCTGGGCGGACCGAGTGAGATGATGCCCACTGTGGTGGCCCTGACCCTGGCATGGGGGTCTTACGCCAGCAGGAGCCATGCTTTCCTCCTCCTTGGTGCCAGTGTGTCTGTCCCCTGCAAACCATTGGTCTCAGGAGATGCTTCCAGAGTGTGTAGGGGTGGGAGGCCAGTGCCCATGATTATTTTAGGGACTGTTGAGTGCAGTGGCCTTGTGGTGCCAGACCATCAGATCGGCATTTTTTTTTTTTAACCCCCTGTGCTGAGGACTGAACGCAGGGAGTTGGCTGGACAAGGTCCTGGCCCCTTTTTATTTTTTTTTTTTTTCTGAGATAGTGTCTCCCTAAATTGCTCTGGCTAGGTCTGAACTGGTGATCTTCCTGCTTCAGCTTCCCAGAGTGCTGGGATTAAAGGCCTGTGCCATGGGTCTGGCCATCTGTCTGGTGGACCTTTTCTGCAGTAGCAGAAACATTGTCTGTCTGCTTGCTGAGTAGTCCTGCAGCCAGTGGACACAGTGTTGCTACTGCAGCTGGAAATGTAGCCGCAGAGCACTGCAGTGCTACTTTTAACTCATTTTGAACTTAGTAGCCAAATGTGGTTAGTATCTATCTTTCCTAAGTCCTTCAGGAAACAAAATTGTTGCATTTCCTTACTGTTTTTTTTTTTAATCTTATTTGGCCATAGACCACAGTTATTACAACAAGTGACTTATTTTTTAAGGTTCTGTTGGCCCCCAGTGCTGTTTTAGGTGCTCAGGATACACCCTAGGACAGGAGAGGTGACCGCAGCTAAATAAAGTGTTTCCTGTGTCAGTGGTAGGAAAAATCCTTGAAGGCTCTGACAAGTCCTGCAAGGAAGAGACTCACTGAATTATGTTGCATCACAGCAAATTTTGGGGGACCACAAAATTTAGTTGATCATCCAGGGTCTCACACAGGCTGGTTCCTAAGACATAGTGAAAGGCCATAATCACATCTCCTATGTCCTGTCCGGTCTTTTTTTTTTCCTTTTCTTTTTCCTTTTTTTTTTTCTTTTTTTTTTAGACTGGGAGTGATGGAGCCCAGGGCCTTTGCATTGAGCTATATTCCCAGCCCATTTTTTAGTTTTGATCTCAAGACAAGGTCCCGTAAACGTTGTACCGGCTGCTTAAACTCCTGCCTCAGCCTCCCCATAGTGTTGGTATTGTAGATGTGTGTCACTGGGTCTCGTTTCCTGTATCTTTGATTTACTCAGCCCATGTCAATGAAGCACCTACTGTGTGCCGGCCACTGGGCTGTGGCTGAGCAGTCTTTGAGTGGTTTAGCTGGGGATAGCACCTGCTCACAGAGCCACCTGGGGACTGGGTTATTGAGCACATAGGGCAGCAACGCTAGGGCACCGAATGTTTGAACCCAGCCCTCATGCTCCGCTTTTCCCACGCCTCTCTGCAGAGGGAGACCTGGAAGTGGAACCCAAGCCCCCGCCAATGCTCTCCTTGCCTCTGCAGCCACCGTTGCCACCCCCGCGGCCCCCCCGGCCGCCCAGCCCACCCCCGGAGCCTGCGATCCCAGAACCCCCACACCCGCCTGTCCCTCTGGAGCCTCCTCCTGAGGACCAGCCCCCACGAACCCCAGGCCTCTGTGGCAGCCTGGCCAAGTCACAGAGCACAGAGCCCATGCCGGCCACACCTGGCGGGGAGCCCCCACTGTCGGGGGGCAGCAGCGCCTTGTCCCTGAGCTCCCCGCAGGTGCCTGGCAGCCCCTTCTCCTACCCATCCCAATCGCCCGGCGTGGGCAGCGGGGGCCTCCCTCGGACACCGGGCCGGGACTTCACCTTCACGCCCACCTTCCCTGAGCCCGGTGGGCCCTTGCTCCTCCCGGTCTGTCCCCTTCCTGCTGGCCGGCGTGATGATCGCTCCGGGCCCCTGCCCTCCCCGGTGCTCCTGGAAACAGGCCTGCCTCTCCCTCTGCCTCTGCCTCTGCCCTTGCCCCTGGCCTTGCCTGTGCCCGTCCTGAGGGCCCCAACTCGGGCTCCTGCTCAGCTGCCGCCCCTGCTGCCTGCTCCCTTGGCCCCCTGCCCACCCCAGATCAAGAGAAAGCCGGGCCGGCCCCGGCGGTCCCCCCCGTCTATGCTCTCCTTGGATGGGCCGTTGGTTCGGCCGCCAGCGGGGGCCACTCTTGGGAGGGACCTCCTGCTCCTGCCAGGCCAGCCGCAGACCCCCATCTTCCCCAGTACCCATGACCCCCGGGCTGTGACTTTGGACTTCCGGAACACGGGGATCCCGGCCCCCCCACCTCCTCTACCCCCGCAGCCACCCCCACCTCCGCCTCCTCCACCCGTGGATCCGGCCAAGCTGCCCTTCAAGGAGCTAGACAACCAGTGGCCCTCTGAGGCCATCCCCCCAGGTCCTCGAGGGCGCGATGACGTTGCTGAGGGGTACATGGAGCTGGCCAAGGCACGGGGGCCGTGGCGCCGGCCCCCTAAGAAGCGCCATGAGGACTTGGTAGCCCCCCCGGCCTCGCCAGAGCTCTCACCGCCCCAGCCCCTTTTCCGGCCCCGCTCCGAGTTTGAGGAGATGACCATCCTCTATGACATCTGGAATGGCGGCATTGATGAGGAGGACATCCGCTTCCTGTGTGTCACCTACGAGCGGCTGTTGCAGCAAGACAACGGCATGGACTGGCTCAACGACACACTCTGGGTCTACCATCCCTATATCCTGCTAGACGTGGGGGGTCCCTGCCCGCCCTCAGGGCCCCATGCCCCAGTCTGCAGCAGTCCATGGGCCCAGGAAGGCAGCAGCAGTGGTCCCTGTCACCTGCAAGCAGGCACCATGCCAGCCTCTGAAGTGAATTGTCACTGGCACATCACCCCCACAGCAGGCGGGTCTCAGGCCTAGGCGGACAACAAGCTTGTGGCGCTTACTGGTCACAGCAGACCTGCTGGCTCCCTGTGCCAGCGGCCCCTCACCACCCCACTGGGTGCTCCCCAAGCCTGGGCAGGAGGGGCAGTTAGTATCCCCACTTGACATAGGAGGCTCACCGAGGTAAGTGACCCTTCCGGAGTCCCAGCTACGGAGTGACAAGGCTAAAATTTGAACCCAGGAAAATCTGGGTCCTTTAATAGAATCTGGGCTCTTTACTACGATGGTTGGCATAACCTGTGAGATGGCTTCTGTGGCTCCCGGTGTATGGGAGCAAACCTACTGAGCCTTTACTTTGTCTCAGGATCTCTGCTAAGTGTTC
This sequence comes from Ctenodactylus gundi, assembly GCA_004027205.1. Classification (NCBI taxonomy): domain Eukaryota; kingdom Metazoa; phylum Chordata; class Mammalia; order Rodentia; family Ctenodactylidae; genus Ctenodactylus; species Ctenodactylus gundi. The sequence goes on along the minus strand of PVKB01000269.1, from coordinate 834,864 downwards.
TGCATGAGTGTCTGTCTGTCGGTCTTTCTGTTTTTGTAGTACTAAAGAACAAGCCAGGGTCTTTGTACTAAGATACGTTCCTGAGCCCTTTTTTTTTTTTCTTTTTTTCTTTTTTTTAAGAAACAGCATCTCACTAAGTTGCTAAATGACCCCGGCAGGGCTCAGACTTGTGACCGTTCTGCCACATTCTTTTAGAGAGCTGAGGTGACAGGCCTGGGCCATGGAACCGGCCCCAAGTGTGGATGTCGGTCACACAAGCATTGTTGTTGAGTGACCTTGTTCAATGCAGTCCAGTGTACAGTGAGACCGAGGCAGAGAGGTTAGTAAACAGGCCCAGGTCTGCAGCTAGGACTGAGCATCATGAAATTGGCCAGTGGGCAGCCATATTGAGGTGGCGCAGGAGTGGGCAGTGGGCAGAGCTGGGCACTGTTACTCACTGGAGAGTGTCTGAAGATGAGGCTAAGTGTGGTGGGACAGATCTCCTCAGGGACCAGGTTTTCTGAGCGCATGCATGTGGCCCTTGACCCACACCCACCCACCAGCCTCTCTTCAGCTAAGAAGAAGAAGCGGGATGATGGCATCCGTGAGCACGTGACAGGCTGCGCCCGCAGCGAGGGCTTCTACACCATCGACAAGAAGGATAAGCTCAGATACCTCAACAGCAGCCGCGCCAGCACCGACGAGCCCCCTGCAGACACCCAGGTAGAGGCGAGCTCCGGAGTCGCGGGTGTTGCTGGGAGCCAGGGCAGCCGGTCTGTGAAGAAGCCTTTACCTGCGTGCTCCGGGCCCGGGAGCCAGGAGAGGGCGGGCAGGGCAGCACAGCTCTTCGTTCTGTGCTCAGCTGCAAAGGGCTTTCATTGAGGACTGGAGCAGGATTGCGTTTCTAGAAGAGGTTTTGTTTCTGATCAGTTGATTTGCAGTACAGAGGATTGAACCCAGGCCTTACCAGGCCCGTGTTTATGTTTTGAGACAGGGTTCTCATAAATTGCTGACTGGTATAGGCTGGGCTTGAACTTAAGCCTCTGCCTCCAGGAGTGCTGGGATTACAGGCCTGTGCCACCACACCTGGCTGCCTTAACTTTTAGCTGACGTTGTTTTCTGCTTCTTTGTGGTATCTCCCCGATATCCACATGGCTCCTTCCCACACTTTATCCAGTTCTGGCTGAGTGTGGCCCCCTCGAGCCCCCTCCACATTGCCAAGCCCTCCTGCTCTCCCTGCACATTTATTTGCTTAACCTCGGACCAACACAGGCTTGTTTGCTTACCTTATTATTTTCTCCTGACCCCACTAAAATCCAAGTTCCTTGGGGGAAAAGAATATTGTTCACTGACATCGCCCCTAGACTATGCCTAGTACATAGCGAGTGCTCAGTGGATACTTGCTAAATTAGAAAGGAAGGAAGGAATTGGGCCATGACACCACATGCCTGTAATCCCAGCCCTCGGGAGGCTGAGGCAAGAGAACTGCTGTGAGTTCAGGACCAGCCTGGACTGCAGAGTGACACTGTCTCAGAAAAAAAGGGGGAGGGGTTGCTGGGGATATAGTTCTGTGACAGTATACTTGCCTCCCATACAAAAGGCCCTAGGTTCAATCCCCAGCGTCACTAAATAAAAGGGGGGCTAGAGATGCAGCTCAGTGGGAAGGCCCTGGTTCTATCCTTGGAGGAAAAAAAAAAAGCCAAAAGCCAAACCAAACAGTAGGTCACCCTTAGGGCGAGGAGGTGTTCTGTGTTTGATGGCTGGCTGGGGGAGGTGGGGTTAAAAGACAAGGGGGCAGAGCGCTTGATAGTGTGACTTTTGAGTCTCCTGCTGTCAGCTGTGTAGACTTGACTGCTGAGGACCTAAGGGAAGACTGCAAAACAGTTGCTACAGTTTCCAATCCAGATTTGAGGGTGGGTGGGATCACATAGAAGAACAGTGGAGGCATTAGAAAGGACATTACGGATGGGGCCAAGCCTTCGTTGGATGTAGTGATTGAGGGAGTTGGGAGGGACGGCCTGGGCTAGGTACCCTTCTTTGAGGTGGGCGGGCAGGTGCCACTTCCCCCAGGGAAAGCCTGAATTGGAGAAGTGTGGCAAGCCCGTGAGGACATTTGGTACAGTAGAGGTTGCAGGTGTGGTTCTGTGGACCCAAGCATAGGCACTGTCCTCAGGGACCACAGCAAGAGCACGGGAGTGAGGGGACAAGCTTGGGGGGCTAGGGATGGGGTGGCTGCAGAGGCCAAGAGCGGCACAGGAGGCGACGGTGTTGGGGGTGAGACCCATACTTTGCGTGCGAGAGTGGAGGCCAGGGGCCTTGTTGAGACCCCTGAGGAGGTGGGGTCCACACCTGCTGTGTTTTAGAACTTTTAACTGAGGTGAGCCACAGGCCGCACACCTGTTATCTCCACTCTGGTAGGCTGCGATGGAGTCAGTTTAGCAACTTAGCAATACCTAGTCCAAAAGAAAAAAAAAAGGTTGAGGCAAAGTTGTACTAATGCTCTTTTTTTCATTTTTTATTTTTTTGAGTAGTACTGGGGATCTAACCAGGGCTTTCATAGTGACCTACATCCCCATCTCTCTCCCTTTTTTTTTCGTCTCTCTTTTTTTTTTCCAGACAAGGTTTCTTGCTCTAGTCCAGGCTGCTCCTGAATTTGCAGTGTAGCCCAGGCTAGCCTCAAACTTACGGCTATCCTCCTGCCTCAGCCTTGTGAGGGATGGGATTTCAGGAATGTGCCACCATGCCCAGCTAGTATATGGGGCTAAAGGATCAAACCCAGAGCTTTATGCTTTATAGACAAGCACCCCACCCACTGAACTACTCCTCAGCTACAACCCCCAATGCCATTTTTAAAATTCTTTATTTTTTTATTTTTTGAAACAGGGTCTCACTCTATAACCCAGACTAGTCCTGAACTCACTATGGAGCCCAGGCTGGCCTTAGACTCATAGCAATCCTCCTACCTCAGCCTCACAAGTGCTGGGATTTCAGACGTATGCCACCATGCCTGGCTTATGTGGTGCTGGGGAATTGAACCCCGGTACTTAGTGCTTGACTTAGCGCTTGCTAGGCAAGTGCTTTAACCGCTGAGCCATTTCTCCAGCTCCCCATTTTTATTTTTGGTTTTGACTCAGGGTCTCACTGAGTTGCCCAAGCTGGGCTTAAACTTACGATCCTCCCGCCTCTACCTTCCAGAGTGCTGAGGTTATAGGCCTGTACTATTACAGGCTGCTCATTTTTACTTCTGAGATGGGAGGGACTTTCAGGCTGTAGGCAGTGCTCAGCAATTAAAATGTTTGCCCAGCAAGTGCAAGGCCCTGGATTCGATTCCCCAGCACCACATTAGCCCGGCCTGGTGATGCATGCCTGTAATCCCAGCATTCAGGAGGCTGAGACAGGACGACTGCCGTGAGTTGTAGGCCACCCTGGGCTACATAGTGAGTTCAAGATCAGCGTGGACTACAGAGCAAGATCCTGTCTCAATAAGTACATAGGAAGAATCTGAGCGTGATTGGATGTTGGTGGAGGGGAGGAGGACAGGCCACAGAAGGCTAGAGCCAGGAGCCTGGAAGCTGGGGGCTCCTGAGGCCCAGACCTTGGGGGAGCTGCTGGGAATGTGGCACCACCATGCCGTGTCCTTCCCCTGACCTTGTTGTCCGGTCTTGCTCACAGGGCATGAGCATCCCTGCCCAGCCCCATGCCTCCACTCGGGCCGGCTCAGAGCGGCGTTCGGAGCAGCGCCGCCTGCTGTCCTCCTTCACTGGCAGCTGTGACAGCGACCTGCTCAAGTTCAACCAGCTCAAGGTGAGATCAGGCCCTGCCCAGGACGGTCTGGGCATCAGGCGGAATCTGAGACGAGGACTCACGCCGTCCCCCGCTTCCTTCTTGCAGTTCCGGAAGAAAAAGCTCAAATTCTGCAAGAGCCACATTCACGATTGGGGCTTGTTTGCCATGGAGCCCATCGCGGCTGATGAGATGGTCATCGAGTACGTGGGCCAGAACATCCGCCAGGTAGGGGCTGCACTGCAGGGTGGGCCTTGGACAGGCACCGGGCTGGCATGGTCCGGCCCTGACCTGATACCCTTTCATGGCCAGGTGATTGCGGACATGCGGGAGAAACGGTATGAGGATGAGGGCATCGGTAGCAGCTACATGTTCCGGGTGGACCACGACACCATCATTGATGCTACCAAGTGCGGCAACTTCGCCCGCTTCATTAACCACAGCTGCAATGTGAGTGCCCAGCAGGGGGCGGCCACGGCCCTCCTCGCGGACCTCCTGCACAGGGCAGCCTGTCCCCAGCCCCGGCCCACTGGAGGTGACAGGAGGGACACGAGAAATACTGGGAGCCTTTCTCTCCTCCGAGCACCAAGGGTCTTGTCAGTAAAGTGGCCCAGTAAGTCTTGTGCTGCTGTGTTTAGGACTCAGGGGCTCAGGAAGTGGTAGGTCCAGTCAGCGAGGGACTCTGGAGTGCCCTCCATGGGGGGCTGTCCTAGGCCACTGCTGGTTATTGAGCTCGTGCTCAGGGCGGAGCTGCCCAATACAGTGTCCCAGGGTAGTGCCAGCGCTGACCACCTATGCTGTGTGCTGCTGTGGTCCCACCCCATGTGTGCTGAGCTCTTAAGATGTGTAACGGAGGAACTGAGATTTCGGTTTCACTTAATTGTAATTATTTTACGCACAAATGACCTCTTGTGGCCAGGGCTGCCCCTGCTGGGCACTGCAGGTCTGGAGGGGACGGGAACAATGGGGATTGGTCCATGCACTGAAGGACAAGCATAAAGGTAGAGGCTGTTCTGAGGTTCAAGACATTGTAAGTAGTGAGACACCACAGGACAATGCCTGTCTCTGTACACAGGACGACGCTATAAGGCCCTCCTGTTAGGGAGAGCCAAGGCGGCTGCTACAGGTGGCCTCTGGCGGTGGGTGTTGACATGCCAAGTCCCCAACCTGTGCCAGCTCTCCTGGTTGTGAATGACTGCACTGGAGGGGCCAGTAGAGACTTTGCTGTGATTAATCCCCTGTGAGATCTGAGGGACAAGAGAAAATCGCTGCTATTAATTGGGGAGGGGAGTGTTAGAACCAGAGGTAATGGCACAGTCAGAAGGATGACAAGGGGCCCGTGAGGGTGGGGTAGGGGAAGAGTGGGGTAGAGCAGAGGACAGGGTAGGTAGGTTGGGGCCGCAAAGTCTTGTAGCCTTGTTGGCCCCACTGAGCGACCGAGTTTTTCTGAAAGTCAAGCCAAGCCACGAGAAGGTGTGGAGTCACGGGGTGGCAGACCTGCCGTCCCTTGGGAAAGCTTTCCTCGGTTGCTTGGTCACAGGTAGAGTCAAGGGTGAGGATGGCAGTTGCGGCTGGGGTAGTCCAAATGAGCCTTGACGGGGACCTGACCATGGTGGGTGGCAGTAGTAGATGTAAGCCACCATCGGAGCCTTCAGGAATAGCACAGCAGTTACAGCATTCACCTAGCAAGCACAAGGCCTTGAGTTCTCTTCCCCAGCACCACATAAGCTGGGTGTGGTGGCTCTTGCCTGCAATCCCAGCACTCAAGGCTGAGGCAGGAGGATTGGTGTGTGCTGTGGCCAACCTGGGCTACATAATGAGTTCAGGACCAGCCTACACTACAGAGTAAGACCCTGTCTCAAAAAAAAAAAAATACATTTAAAAGAAAAAAAAAGTTCATGAGTTGGGCTCCTCTGGATGTGGGTGGGGCCAGCAGTGGAGGCTTTTGGGAGAGCACTTGCCTGGGGCCCTGGACACATGGTGCACCTGGGCAGGTGCACGCCTGCATTCTCAACTCTCAGGAGCCTGGGACGGGAGGACTCCTGTGAGTTCCAGGTCAACCTGAGTTGCATGGTGAGTTCAGAACCAGCCTGGACTGTAGAGTGAGATCCTGTTTCAAAAATAAAATAAATCAGGCAGCTTGAGTTCCTTGTCCAGAGCTCAGTAGTAAGGCCTAGGGTAGGAGTCCAGTTTTAGGATTTACCTGCAGCATATATGGAAGATCTGGGACATGATTACTATCACCATCTTTGGCACGCGTGCGTGCGTGTGCGTGTGTGTGTGTGTGTGAGTGTGTGTGTGTGTACTGGAGATTGAGCCAAGAACCTTTGTACTACTGATCTGAATCCTCATCCCCTTTTATTACTATTATTTATTTATTTATTTATTTATTGTTGTTTTGTCTTTTTTGAGAGAGAGAGAGTCTCGCTCTGTAGCCCAGGCTTGTCCTAGACTCACAGTACCCTCCTGCCTCAGCCTCCTCTGTGCTAGGATTCCAGGCATGTGTCACCACACCCAGCTTTCTGTAGTGCTGGAGAATCGAACCCAGAGCCTAACTGCAATGCTATTCTTCTGGCCCCCATAAGTTTTCACTTTGAGATAAGATTTTGCTAAATCACTAATTTGTGCGATCTGGGCTCAACTTGTGATGCTCCTGCCTCAGCCTCCCAGAGTGCTAGAACTGCACGCATGCTCCACCGGGCAGGGCTTCATCATTGTCGTTTATTTTCCTGTAAGAAACAAAGAGTTCTTGTCACCCGTAGGGAGGGGTGGGCACAGCCGAGCCTGTAGGGCTGCACAGTTGGCAGGGGGATCACGCAGCCGTGAGTCAGGCTTTGAGATCAGTTGGGTTTGAGAAGTGATGCAGCTAGGGAGCAGAGTCTTTGAGGGGTGTAGTTGTGACTCACGGCCCTGCCCCCCCGTCTGCAGCCCAATTGCTACGCCAAGGTGATCACGGTGGAGTCACAGAAGAAGATCGTCATCTACTCGAAGCAGCACATCAGCGTCAACGAGGAGATCACCTATGACTACAAGTTCCCCATCGAGGACGTCAAGATCCCCTGCCTCTGCGGCTCCGAGAACTGCCGGGGGACCCTCAACTAGGCCCCGCGGTGCCAAACACAGAGGAAGTCTCGCCGGGGCTCCAAGGGGACCCCAGCCCCGGGCCAGGTCCCACCTCCCGCCCCATTTCAGGTGCTGTCCCTCCCCCATGGCCACATCAGGGCCTGACACCCCAACACTACCCTAGGACCTGCCCGCAGCTCCAGCCTTGCAGCGGGAAAGGGCTTCTCTGTCTCTCCGCCTGTGTCTCTTTCATTTTTAAAAAAATGCTTTCAGGATTTTCGTTGGACTCTGATGTAAACTTCTGTCTGTCTGTCTGTCTGTCTGTGTGCCCCTCCTCTCTCTCACTCTCCACCTTTCTTCATCTTCTGGTCTTTCCCGTCTTCACCCTCCGTCTCTTCCGTGAATGCTGCTACATTGTTTTGTCTTCTGTTTCTTTTCTTCCTCGTCATAAGAAAAGACATTTTAACCGTTGAAATGTGAAGACAGAATCAGAGAGGGGGGATCCGGCAGGGGCCGCAGAGTAACCTCATGTTACCCCCATTCTGGAGCCCCCTGGGCGGGCCCAAGCTGGGCCAGGTGCTGCGGGAGCAGGGGCCAGGCCGGTGGCCTTGACCTCACGACACTACGAACCTGCAAGGCCCCCTTTCCGCCCGGGGACACAGTGAGGAGACCCCACTCCTTTCCCTGACCCACTCCCAGTCTGTCCCCTTCTGAGTGGCCCGGGCCACTTCCCCAGCAGACCCTGGGGGAGCCTCAAGCTGGTCCCAGGCAGGAACTTCCTCTCTGGGTGCTCCCCACCACCCTGCCACCCCCAGGTCCTTGGGTTCAATGTTTACTTTCTCATTCGGATGCCAGCAATGAGGGAGCCTCCTGGGGGGGCCCCAGTGCGGGTGGGGCACTGGGAAGGGTTGCCCGCTCTCGGCCGCCCTCGCTTCTGCCCAGGCTGAGGGAGGCTCCCAGGGCAGGCGGGTCCCCTAGGCCCGCCATTACGGGTTGTCGGACTTAGTGCATGTGGCATATTTTTTTTGTTGTTGATAAGCTTCACCCGCTCGCCCCAACCCACACCCCACCTCACCCCGCCAGCATCCCCTGCCCCAGAGGCTAGAACATATTTATTTTCGGAATGAGCAGGTTATTATTTCCCAGAGAAAGGAGAATCTTGGAAAAGATTTTAAAACTCAGATCTAAGTCTCTTTGACAGTTTTATTTTTTTTCCTTTAACCCTCACCCTTACCATCCTCTTCAGGGTTTTTTTTTTTTTTTTTTTTTTTTGTCTTGTGCGTGTATAAAATCAAAGCGAAGGGAAAAAAAATAGGTTTTTGAAGTTCAGAACCAACTTCTGTATATAGACTGCCGTAAAGGACTTTTTCTCGGGAACATTGTTTCTTGTAGAAACATGTGGGAAGACTTTTTTGCTCATTTCTTTGTACTTCCGGAAAAATAAAAAGACATACAAAAGCAAGTCCCCTGTCCCCCGAAAGCAGAGCAGGCATGTAAATATTTACCAGAAAGTGACTCTTGCGACAGGAGTCCTCACCAGGAGGAGGGCACTCTAGGTGGGTGTTGCCCCCACCCCAAGGACCAGGCGATGCCCCGCCTCTGGTATCTCAGCTTGTGTCAAGCTTGTTATCATGTAAATTCTGTACAAAGAATTGTTATTTTTTTTCTCTTTCTTGTTGGTGATTTTGTTGTGTTTTTTTTTTTTCTTTTTTCTTTTTCTTCACCTCAGGTCCTCTCTGTTTGAGACTGCCACCAGTTCCCAGTTCAAGGGAATCCGTGGCCTTAAGAGAGCGGAGGGACCTGGGCACAGTGGCCACCTTCTCTTTCTTTTGCGGTTTTCTGCCTAATTGTGCAACCGAGGAGATATTTATTTTCACAAGAGGAAATGTATAGTTTGTAGAGATGGCTGGTTTAAGTTTTCTGTCAGCCCCCAAGGGGCTGTCTTCCTCCTGTTCCCCATAAAAGGAAGAAGTGGGGGACCATTGAGGAAACCAGGGGAGGGGCCCCACGTTGCCCCACCATGCAACTGTGTGAACCTTGGCCGCCCTTGACGAAGGGCCGAAGGGCAAGGGGCCGGGCCCCCTCTTCCCCGGACCCTCGTCCACTCCCGGATGGTTTGCAATAATCCAGATCTGGGTTGGCCCAATTTTCCTTCAGAGTCTTTATTTTCGTCAAACAGATCTCTGCTTTTGAAGTGCAGGGGGGTTCTGCTTTTTGCTTTTTTTTTCTTTTTCCCCCCTCCCTCTTTCCCTCCCTCTACAAAGAAGAAAAGCGATAAGTTTTAGGGTTGTTTGTGCGTATAGACTCTGTCATCCATATGTAACTTGTTTTGAAGAGAAGTGTTTCCGTTGTGGGTGTGTCTTGCTGTAAATATTTGTTCATATTTTTGTGAATTCAATACTATGTACCATTGTATTATAGTAACTTTTATAAAGCAAACCATAAATATACTGACTTTTCTTACAGACACGCCGTCTCTCGCTCTCTCTCCTCTCTCTCCCTCCCTCTCATTATTTCTCTCTGTTGAAAGAGCACTCTGCTCATGAGAAAGGTAGCTGGCAGTCTCAGGAACGGAAGGAGGTATGGCGTGGCCCACCAGCCCAGCGGTCAGATGATTGTCAGACTAGACCTTCCATAGCATTCACGTTTTTCATAAGATCTTAAGGTATCTAAGTTGAGCCCCAGTCTAAACATTCACAAATTTTAAAAGGCTGGGAATATAACTGAGTGTGAAGGCCAGGAATTCAATCCCCAGTAATGAAAAAGAGAAAAGTTTAATGTATAATGGGGAACCTCTCAGGTCTGTATTTGGGAGGGAAAAGTGCTGGTAGAACTGTAACAGTTTAGAAGAATTAACTCCTAATGTTGGTAGCATTCCAGGGGCGGTGGGGGAGGGAATGCCCCACAAGAGTCTCGGTTTGGCTGATCCAGTGGAAGACTGAAGGGTCCCGTGCAAGTTAGTTAGGTGGGGTCACCAGTATTTCTGAAAAGATGCAAAGCCTTAGCAAAAAATGTGATTGCACACCTGTAGTCCCAGCACTTGGGAGGCTGAAGCAGAAGGACTGCTGAGAGTCCAAGGCCAGCCTGGGCTCCATAGTAACTTCAGGACCAGCCTAGGCTACAGAGCGAGACCCTGTCTCAAAAATAAAATGGACATAATCCCTTGGCACAAATGTTCCACTGTCAGCAGTTGAGCCTGATGGACATGGGACAGTGGCATATGTACAGATATTCTTTGTAGTGGCATTAGTGACAACACTGACATGAAAGCGGAGTAGATCCCTATCTGAGCTGAGCCTGGAAAGAGAAGGCACCTCCAGGCCATCCATTCATTGACCCAATATTTTTTTGCGCGCCTACTATGTGTCAGGTGCTACCATAGGCACTGGGGATACAAGAGTGAAAAAAAACTATGTGGCTTCATGGAGGTGATGTTGCGGATAAGCCCAACAAGCATGAAGAATAAATGCTGTATGTAGTAAGGAAAAAAATAGTTCACTGAACTGACTTTATTGACACAGGGTCTGTCTGGGCTGGTACTGAACTCACAATGTGGTGTAGGCTGGCCTTGAACTCAAGGCAATTCTGTCTCCGCCTCCTGAGTGGTGGGATTATAGGTAAACACCGCCACACCCCGCTAATTTTTATGTGGGGCTGGGAAATTGAACCTAGGGCCTTGCATACGCTCAGCGTGTGCTCTAACAGGTAAGCTGTGTCCCCACCACCACTGAAGTGACACTTCAACAAAGCTCCAAAGGAGGAAAAAAGAAATCAGCTCAGTGGACGTCTGCTGGAAATGTGTTCTGGGCAGAAGGAACAGGTCCTGAGGCAGCAGCCTGCCTGGTGGATTTGAGGAACAGTAAGGAGGCTGATAAGGCTCCAGTTGAGGGAGAAGTAGGGGAAAGCTAAGAGCCTGAGGGATAGAGTGGTGAACAGAGGAGACAGAACCAGGATCCCAGATGTATGTAAAATACCTCAACTTTCTGAAATATTGACTCCTTTGTTTGGAACCATGCAGGCAAAATAAACTACGTCTGTGATCCAGATTTGGCCAGTATTCCTCTAAACTGAAAAAAAAAAAATTCCCTCTACTACCAACTCAGATGTTTTTCTTACACTGAGAGCCACCTGTGCCTAGTTCTGAGTTGACCATACTTGAGGGTGTCAAGCATTTAAGGCAGAACAAGACGAGTCGAGACCAAAGTGTTCCCGACCCCATCCTTTATCTTATGTGATTTTTTTTTTTTTTTCATGCTGGAAATTGAACCCAGACTCTTGTGAATGCCGTGAAGGCTCTCTTACTACTAAGCTACATCCCCGGCTGCCGTTCCCTGGTTTTGAACAAATAATTTCAAGGGATCTGGGAGCAACACCTTCTCTCCCCATTACCTCATTCTTTTGAACTTATTTTTGGTACTGCGGAAGGAGCCCAGAGCCTTCACGCTGAGCTACATCCCCAGCTGGTTTTTATTTTCTCATTTTGAGACAGGCGTGATCACGAGATACTCCTTTCTCAGACCGTCTCCCAGAGGGCTGGGATTACAGGCCTGCGTCACGGGGTGGCGCCAATTACCTCATTCGTTAGCAGTGATCGCTCACACTGGGCTGTGAGCACGCCCCTTCCCAAAGGAACCCTCAATGGACGCGAGGTAGGAGAGATGCGCAGCGGGATGTTGCTCCCAGAGTCCCCTGGCCGACATGCTTCCTGGGATACTCTTTCCCCAAATTCCTCCGCGGCTGGCTCCCAAATGTCACCTTCTCACAGGGGCCTTCGGCGGCGAGGGAGCGCCACCGCCCCGCGCCAGTCACAAACACGACATCGCATCACCGTGTTCCCAGGCCGCTTTACTTAAGAGGTAGGGAGCGAGCGCGGAGCGTCTAGAACAAGGGGCGGGGTCAGAAGTGGGCGGAGCCTCGGATCCCAGGACCCCCTGGTGGGCGGGGCCCAGAGAGTGGCCCGTGGGAGAGGATCTGATACTGGGGGGCGGGGCAGGTCAGAGAGCCAGGGGCGTGGCCTAGTGTGGGCGTGGCCTACATGCCGGGCACCACCCCGTTGGTTTCCAGGTCGGTGAGGTTGCCGCGAAGGTCCTGCTCCGCCTCGAAAGCCCTGAACAGCGCATTGAAGTTGCCCGCTCCAAAGCCCTGGAGCAGTGGACAACGGATGAGCTGGGACTCCGGCAGGCCCGCCGTGAGCCCTTGGGCTTGCTGGAGTCCGGCCATACCTGGTGGTTGTGGCGCTGGATGACCTCCAGGAAGAGCGTGGGCCGGTCCTGCATGGGTTTGGTAAAAATCTGTAGGAGGTAGCCTTTCTCATCGTAGTCCACCAAGATTTTCAGCTCCTTGGGGGGACACGGGGGACTTCGTTAGGGGGAAGCAGTCCCGTGCCTCTGGCTAGCATGGCGGGATCCTTGGAAAGTCCAGAGGGCCCCTGCATCCTCCAGAGCCAAGAAGAGACCCTGCTGTCTCCTGCAGTTCCACCCACCTCCAGAAATGTCCCCAAATTGTCCTATTACGTACCCCAAGCCACAGTTCCCCCGACCAAGCCACCCCAAGACTTCTTCTCCCTGTTTCTTTTTCTTTCTTTCTTTCGAGAGACGATCTCTGTGGTCCAGGCTGGTCCTGAACTCACTATGGAGCCCAAGCTGGCCTCGAACTCTCAGCAGTGCTCCTGCCTCAGCCTTCGGAGTGCTGGAATTCCAGGAGTGCACCACCATGCCCAGTTATTGTGTGGTGCTGGGGAATCGAACTCAGGGCCTCATGCTTCCTAGACAAGCATTCTAATCACGCAGCTGTGCCCCCAGCCCTGCTACTTCTAATACTAAAAACTGACACCCCATTCTCCCCACATTCATCAAATCAGATCACATTCGTATTTTACTTTATTTTGCTACCTGGGGGATTGAACCCAGGGCCTTCTCACTGAATTACATCCTTAGCCTTTTTATTTAATTATTTTTTGTTCTGAGACAGGGACTTGCTAAGTTGCTGAATTATGCACGCCAGACTTGAACTTGCCTTGCTCCGTCTCCCAGATGGCTGCTGGTGAGAACTACATTGGAAAACAGCCCAGCAGTCCCTCTCCCAGATATGTACCCAAGATCAATAACTGCACATTCCCTCGTAAAACCATATATATGGGGCAGGGGGAGTGGCTCAGCGGTTAAAGCGCTTGCCTAGCAAGCACTAAGTCAAGTGCTAAGTGCCGGAGTTTGATTCCCCAGCACTACATAAGCCAGGCATGGTGGCTGGTGGCGCACGCCTGCAATCCCAGCACTGGGGAGGCTGAGGCAGGAGGATTGTTGTGAGTTCAAGACCAGCCTGGGCTCCATAATGAGTTCAGGACCAGCTGGGGCTACAGAGTGAGACCCTGTCTCAGAAAAAAAAGTATCATATTCTATATGACTTCTGCATCAATGAAGCTATTAATTTTAAAAACAAAACCTCTGATGTTTTCTGGCCACAGAAGAACAAATCCAAAGTCATAATTAACCCACAAGAAAAATTAGGCTGTGCTTACCTGCCTGGCCTAAGTCAGTTCTTGATTGTGACCTTTTTTTTCACTAGTCTTCCTACCGTCTTCAGATACCAGGAGCTTGCTTCTGCCTCTGGACCTTTGCACTCATCGGTCCTTCTGCCAGGAATGATCTTTTCCCACCCCTTCACATTGCTATGCCCTTCTCACTATATAAATGGCAATTAAAGTCACCTTCTCAGGGAAGACTGCCCTAACTATTCTCCATAAAACAGCCCCAGGTTCCCTGTTTTTAGCTTTTGTGTGGCACAAATTTTCTCCTCTCCCCATCTCTGTCCTCAGTTTCTGTCACCCCCTCCTGAGAATGTACCTAGTCTGGTTTACCTGCTGCCTCCCCACACCCCCTGCTACAGGGGCGAGGACAATATGCATGCAGCCACACAAAACTCGGGGCACACGGTTCCTGGGGCTGAGAGTCCCCCAGCCTCACCTCCAGCACATCGATGCTCTCCTTCACCTGGATCTTGGCCGACTTGAGATTCTCCCGAAGTTGCTTATAGTATGTTGCTGGAACAGCTAAGAACTCCATACCTCGCTCTCTCAAATGGCGAATCTGTCCCAAGGAAGGATCGGGTCAGTCCATCTGTCCGACCGCTACAGCCCTTGCCAGGTGACGCTGCTGGGCCTGGAGGAGGCCGGCCCCCATCCTACGCCTCCTGACTGCTAGGATACCACATGCCTTCATCTCCTTACTTCCACGTCTGAGCCCATTAGATAAACTAGATAAACGGGGGTCGCTCACATCCTCAGAGCACACATCATGCGCCTGTCTCTCTATGTAGTGCTTCCTGTGTCCATGTAGTAATCTTAGTATGTCCATTTCATAATGTGTGAAACTGAGGCAGTGAAAGATAAAGTATCCGTTCTCAGCATGGTAGAGTGACTTTATTAAAATGTAAGCCAGTGAGGCAGGAGGATTGCTGTGAGTTCAAGGCCTGTCTGAGCTACATAGTGAGTTCAGGACCAGCCTGGAGTACAGAGTGACACCCTGTCTCAAAAAACAAACAAACACACACACACACACACACACACACACACACACACACACACACACACACATATGGAGAGAGAGAGAGAGTCACACCAAGTTGATAAATTGCGCAGGCTGGACTTGAACTTGTGATCCTCCTGCTTCAGCCTCCCAGAGTGCTGGGATTGGACATGCATGTTACCACACACATCTCACCATGCCACCCTTGCCTTCTGCCCATATGCCTCACCTCTCCTTGTTCTGTTCCAGCACTCACTGGCATCTATTTATTTTACTTATTTTTGGATATCGTCTCCATAAGGGCTGAAAACTCTTACCAATGTATCTATTATACCTAAAACACCATATGGCACATAGTAGGTGCAAAACTTCTATTGTGTGAATGCATGAATGAAATTGGCAAGGTCAGTGAACTCTTGGGTGGACAGGATTGAATGGAACCCCCCCCCCCCCAGCTCTTATCTAGAAAGAATAAGTAGAATCCAGCTTCCTTAAGTGCTGGACTCACAGACACACAAAGTTTAATATGGCTAAAAGGACACAATTGTGATCTAATATTCCCTCTCTCTCTGTCTCTGTCTCTGGCACTGGGATTGAACATGGGCCCTGGCACTGAGCTCCATCCCCAGATCATTTTTGTTTTGTTTTGTTTTGAGACAGGGTCTTGCTAAGTTGCTAATTTGCTCAGCCTGGACTTGAACTTCTGATCCTCCTGCCTCAGCCTCCGTGAGTGCTGGGATTACAGGTCTGAGCCACCAGCAGCCTCACTCTCTAAGTAAGGTATCGACTCCCTCAGAGACTCCATCAAGGCACCGGCAGAACCGGGATTAGAATCCAGACTCCTTTCCACTCTGGCACCTGCCACTTCACAGGCCCAGATATCCTGCAGAGACTGAACTCTTCGGGATGGGGGCCCCAGGACTGCCACCGCCTCCTCTCCGCTTGGCAGACCCTGTCCCTGCAGCTGGAAGTGAGGGGACATGAGTGCTAACCGCCGTGATGATGTCTTGGGTCTTCAGTGCAATGTGCTGGACCCCGGCACCGCCATTGTAATCCACGTATTCCTAGGAGGGGAGACAGGAGTCCACTGTCATTTGTCCCGATCACCCACCCACACCCCTGACCTTGAAGTACTTCTGCTCTTCCAAGCCACACAAAGCCCCACCTGGATCTGGGATTTCTTCTTGCCTGGCGCTGGCTCATTAATGGGCATCTTGATGGACTCCTCGTAATTGGTCACCACGATGGAGCGCAGAGAGCTGTACTCTGTGTGCACCTGCGTGTCATCCACGGACCAGAAGCGGTGGAACTGCAGGTTCTTCAGGTACCTGCAGGGTGGCCGTCACGGCAGTTACTCATGATCTCTGAGCACCAGCCTGGGACAGACTTGCCTTCCTGTCATTTCCAGAAGGCGTCCCTGAGCAGGTCCCAGAGGGGAGACACCAGTCGCGCCATACACGTCACAGATTTATGCCTTCCTTCTGACGCTTTTCCTCCAAGTGGAATTAAGGTGTCTAGTAATAAAATCCATTTAGTAAGGCTCTAACGAAAGGACATCAAGCGCTTTGAGAAAGGCGCCCTTCTAATTTAGACAAGAGTGCTGTGGTTTGAATGTGCCACCTGAAATTCATGCTAATATCTGTCATTGTCACGGTATTAGGATAGGGGACCCTAAGCAATTGGAGCAGAGTAGATGAACGTTATCGCGAGAGCAGGCTAGCGCGCGAGAGCATGGCATCTCGGGAGAGTGGGTTTGCTATAAAAGGCCAGTCCGGGCTTGCTCGCCTGCGCGCTGGTGTGTTCTATCATCTCGTCGTGGTTGTCGTGTCAGAAGCCATACAGGTAGGGACACTTCCTCCCTTGACGGTGACACTCTCATCTTTCCTCTTGGTTGAAAAGTTTACAGTGAATAAACCTCTCAGTAGCTTCGGGTTAACCTTCCACCATGTTGGGCTGTGTTTTCCACGTTGGAGCCTCTCCACTGGGGAGGAGCGTTTCCGCCTTCGGGCGGGGGGAGGATGAGGACTCACCAGTCCGAGGCAGACACCATCTCCTGGTCTGGCTGGTTTCCCACAATGTGGTCAATCACCTCAAGGCTGCAGCTGGGCCTAGGAAAGGGCAGAGATTTGGGCAGAGACTCCCCACTGACCCAGTTTATTTAGTTGAGATTTGGCTCCCCACTGACCCAGTTTATGTCGCTGACACCCACGTTTTGCAGATGAAGAAACCTGAGGAATGAGATGACGTGCCCAGGGGCAAGTGGCTTTCAAGGGACAGAGCTGGGATTCAAACCCAGGCAGTCTGGGTGCAGGGCCTCACTTCCTGTACACCTCATTGTGCCCTGCTCGGGATTCCGCCAATAGCCTCCCCAACACTCTGCCCCATCGGAGAAGCCCAGTCCCCAGGAGGAGAAGACACGGGGCTTGCCGCCCCGCCCCTGTGACAGGGGACACTCACAGCTTGGAAAGTAAAGGGTCCTTGACCATCGGGGCCTCGAATCCAGGCAAGAACCTGCCGGTGTAATTCATCTTCTCCACGAGAGTGTGTGTGGTGTCTCCATACTGTGGGGGTAGGGAGGCGGCCTGACTGAGCCCCTGAGCACAGGCCGCCAGCGCTGGGCCTTTTCATGACAGCAACATGGCCCTGGGTTCCAGTGACCCTAACGGAATGAGTGACCCTGGGAAAGTCTCTTCCTGATTTCAAATCCACCTGTCATTTGTTTAGATGTTTTCTTTAACAGTCTGTCTTACGTGGGAGATCAGGACCTATGCAAGGGCAGGGTTGCTGTCTTTCTCACCCCAGTGTCCCCAGCCCCTAGCGTGATGCCCGGTACATAGTAGGTGGTCAGTAAGACTGTGGTGAGCCAATAATACTGGTAGACTCTTTCAGTGAGCTTAGTCTTTTCCGGTTTAATCTTGAACAGGTGGGGCCTATGATTGACAATACACAGGGGCTGAGCAGAAATGGCTGGCTTTGCCAAGTGGGTACCGTGAGCCAGGCACTGCCCTGCTAAGTGCCGTCTGTGAATAATCTCATGTGGTCCTTCCTACAGCCCTAGGAGGGGTTACAAGTGAAGAAACTGAGGCACAGAAAGGTCCAGTAGCTTGCCCAGGTCACCCAGGTGGTCCAACTACATTTCTTGCTTATCAAAACACGAGCAGATTGCCCAGTAACACCACTTAGTGCAGGTGATAGATACCCCAGGCCCCCGCCTTTCTTTTTCTTTCAATACCCCTGTCTAAAGCTTGCACCCCACCCTGTCACCTCAAGCTGGGGAAGGAGGGAAGCCCTGGAAGCCAGCTGGTAGGTGCCGTCCTGCCCCGCACACTGACCGAGCAATACGGAGGGGCACACTTGAGGGGGAAAGTTTAGGTCCCGAGGCAAACGGGTGGGGTGGGGGTAGTTAGGTGATTTAAGGCACAGGTCCACAACCCCAGGCCGCAGTCCAGAGCAGGAACCATGAACGGTGGCTGCAAGGGAAGCTCCGCCCTCTGTCAGCGTGCTCCAGTCCGGTTCTAATACTGCTGCTGATAGACAGGCGGAGTTTAGCTCCCTGCTGCCCTCCTGCGGCTCTGGTTTCAAAGCTGTCTGCAGCTAAATCCGTACCAGATGTCAAAGAGGTTGGGGACCAAGGAGTGAGGGGATCCCGGCGACTGAGTGGGTTCCGAGAACACGGTGAACTCACCGTCTGCAGCACAGCAAATTTCACCTTGCCGAACTTGTCTTGCTCCACCCAGGGCTCCCGCAGGATTTTGGCGCCCCGTTCCCGGGCTCTCTGCAGGGGACAAGGGGCGGGGAGCCGTGATACGCTCTGTCGGAGGCTCCCGCTGGGAGGCTTTCTGCCCTGCACGGTCCGACTTAGGGAGGCGCCCCGCCCAGCTTCAGCTGTACCCCTCCAACCCCCATGCTTGGGTCAGGATCCTCACCGGATCTAAGGGACAAAAACCATTTGGGCGTGGGGGTCATTCCTGCCTCTCATAACTCACTTTGTGGCTCTCCCCGCTGCAGGCCTCAGTTCTCTCTCTGTAAAAACGGCCAGGTGTGGTGATATACACCAGTAATGCCAGATACTTGGGAGGGTGGACCAGGAGCTTGGCAAATTTGAAGCCAGTCTGGGTAATTTAGGGAGGTCCTATCTCAAAAAATAAGAATAGGGGGCTGAGGATGTAGCTTAGTGGTAGAGCACCCTGGGCTCAATTCTTGGTACCAAAAACAAAGCAAAACATGTTTGCGTGTGTGTGTGTGTGTGTGCGCGTGTGTGTGTGTGTGTGTGCGTGCGTGCATGCATGCTGCCATTTACTGGCTGCTCACTGTACGCCACACTTGTGCCAAGTGCTTTGCACATGGAGTTCATGCCTTTATTTAGCAAAATTTCACTACATGCCAGTTCTTGTAGCCCATGCTGTCCTAGGTATAAACTTAAACAATTACAGTGACAGAATATGCTACTGTTATTATTATTTTTAAAATGGCTTCTTACTCTGTACCGTGGTCCTGAGCTTACTTTGTAGTTCAGGCTGACCTCAAACACACAGCCATCTTCCTGCCTCAGCCTACTGAGTTCTGGGATTGTTGGTGTATGCCACCGCTTCTGCCTTCTGTGGTGCTGAGAAATTGAACCCAGGGCCTTGTGCTTGCAAGGTAAGCTCTCTAACCACTGAGCTACACCCTCAGCCCATCATCTATGTTCTAAATAGTGAGAAACTTAAGCACAAAGAATTCACTTGCGTGAAGTCACACAGCTAAAATTCAGACCTGGGCAATCTGTCTCTGAAATTTACTCTCTGAATTTCTAAACTGCCTATTTTGTTGTTGTTGTTTTGAGGCAGGGTCTTGCTCTGTAGTCTAGATTGGTCCTAAACTCACTATACAGCCCAGGCTGCCCTTGAACCCATGGCAGTCCTTCTGCTTCAGCCTCCTGAATGCTGGGAATACAGGTGTGCACCACCACTCCTGGCTAATCTTTGTGTGGTGCTGGGGATTCACACTCAGGACCTTGCACATACAGGCAAGTGTTTCACCCACTGAGCTGTACCCCAGGCTACCTCTTCCCCAGTCCAGTGCTGGGGATCGTGTGCGTCAGCAAATGATCTACCGCTGAGCTGCGCTGTCAGCCCCTTACCTGCCTCTTGAGGGCTGTGTTGGTTCACTGTCTACTCCAGAAATGGTACTTGTGATCCATTTCCACTTTTAACAACTCATTGAGGTGGTTATATCTCCATTTTACAGATGTGGAAACTGAGGCTCAAAATGGGGATACACAGGCTGAGGGTATAGCGCTGTGGTTAAAGTGCTTGCCTAGCATGTATAAGGCCATGAGTTCGATTGCCCAGTACCATATAAAAATTGGCTAGTGTGTCGGGTGTAAGCCGATAAACCTAGTACTTGGAAGCCTCAGGCAGGGGGATTGCCTTGACTTTGAGGCCAGCCTAGGCTATCTGGCGAGTTCGGGACCTGCCTGGACAGAGAACGCAACTGGCCCTGGAACTCCGGTATGTGACACACCAATGCCCAGCCCTGAGTGATGGGGTCCCAGGGCAGGCCAAGCCTTCCTGCATCCTGTCTCGTGTCACCTAGGTGCGCTCTCACCTGCACGATGTAGTCACAGTCTTCCACCTCGAACGCAATGTCCTTCACTCCGTCACCGTGTTTCACCAGGTGATCGCCCATCTCTGTGGCCACCAGAGAGAGGCTGACACTGGAGTTCAAGGCCCCTCCCCTGGCTTCTTCTTGGCTCGCCCCCCCCCCCCATTCTCCATCCCAGGTGGCCCCTTGCTGAACTCTGAGCCCAGTCGGGAAGCCACAGTGCGACCCGTCGGCCCCTTACCTTTGTTCCAGGGGTTGAGTGCAGAGGAGAAGACAAACACAATCTAAAGCAGAGGAGCAAGAGGAGGTACTGTCGGTAAGAGAAGTGACCTACCCTTCACGAAGAAGAGCCAGACGGTGAGGCATGTCAGCACTTACAAGTCTTACAAGATAGGTACACAAGTGGCGGTGCAAGTTGGTTTAGTACGGTGTAACTTAGAGTAGTGAAACACTAAACATCAGTAATAGTGGAGGTCTGGCTCGACAAATGAACACACCAGAATACTGTGTAGCGGAGATCATCAAACTATGGCCCATTTTTGTAAATAAGATTTTACTGGAATATAGATGGCTAGAAGAACACCTCAGTGGTTAAAGTGCTTGCCTAGCAAGTGCTACGTCAAGCTCTAAGTACCCAGGTTCGGTTCCCCAGCACCACATACCCTGGACATCGTGGTGCATGCTTGTAATCCCAGCCCTCGGGAGGCTGAGGCAGGAGGATTGCCGTGAGTCCAAGGCCAGCCTGGGCTACATAGTGAATCTGGGACCAGCCTGGACTGCAGAGCGAGATCCTGTCTCAGTTTTTTTTTTTTTAAAGGAAAAATAAAAATTAAAAAAAAAATACCTGTGTGGTGGTACATGCTCATGATCCCAGCACTTGGGGAAGCTGAGGCCTCACTGTCAAGAGCCTGGCAAGGCTGGGTCCTTTTGCTGTACCAGGCATGTGCTGGAGTGAACAGACTGCCTGTCTCTATGCTGACCTGCGTCACCAGCTACCACGTCTTTCTCCTGCCCATGTGTACACATGTGGTACTGGGGATTGAACTCAGGACCTTCCCACTGACCTACCTGTCTGGAGGGTTTTTCTCCTCCTCCTCCTCTTCCTCATCCTCCTCCTCTTCTTCTTCTTTTCTTCTTCTTTTGAGATAGGTTCTCACTAAATTGCTAACCTGCTTAGGCTGAGCTTGAACTGTACTCCTCCTGCCTCCAACAGTCTCCCAGCGTGTTGGCTTGTATCAACCAGGTCCAGCCTCCTTGGGTTTTTTCATGTGGTGTTGGTTGTTGTTGCTTTTTTTTGTTTTGAGACTATCTCGCTTGATAGTCCAGGCTACTTCTGAATTCACTATGGAGGCCAGGTTAGCCTCAAACTCACAGCAATCCTCCTGCCTCAGCCTTCTGAGTGCTAGGGTTATAGGCATGCGCCACTACACCCAGCTTTATGTGATGCAGGGAAATCAAACTCAGGGCCTTGTGCTTCTTAGACAAGTGCTCTAACCACTGTCCTATTTTTCCAGCCCTGCTTTTTTCTTTTTTAAGACAAAAAATAGAAGCCACACTTATTCTGACAACGTAGAAATATTACTACTGTTAACTTTATAGTTTTACATATTTCAAACTATTGTGTAAACCAGTATGAAATGTTGTTGTCCTTCTGTTGCAGTCTGTTTCCTGTGTGATCTTTCCATTCAGAGCGCACACATTTGCATTGTATGTGGGGCAATATGGCTCAGTCAGCAAACTTTTTGTTAAAGGAACGAAAAATAAATATTCTCTTTTTATAGGCCCCGCCATTGCTATTGCAATTCTTCAACTCTGCCACTGAAGCAAAAGTAAACAAAAAACAGCCACAGACTGTACCTAAACTAGTAAGTGTGTGTACATTCCAGTAAAGTCTTTTTTTTTTTTTTTTTGAGACAAGCTCTCACCTCTGTAACCCAGACTGGTCCTGAACTCACTATGGAGCCCAGGCTGGCCTTGGACTCGTGGCATTCCTCCTATCTCAGCCTCCTGAGTTCTGGGATTACAGGCATGTACCATCACACCCAGCTTACGTGATGCGAGGGAATCAAACAGCCATTCCTCCTCCCCCCCCCCCCCCCCCCCCCCCCCCCCCCCTTTTTTTTTTCCTGAGACAGGGTCTTGCTCTGGAGTTCTGGTTCTTGCTTTGTAGCCCTGGCTGGCCTCGAACTCAGGGTAATCCTGCCTCAGCTTCCTGAGAGCTAGGATTACGGGGTGCACACCGCCATACCTGGCTTGGTCTCCAACAATTTTAACACTAGGAACTTGTTAGCTGCAGACTTTTCTCTCAGGGCAGAGGATACTCAATATGCAGTTGATTGTTGGAAGACAGCGTTGAAACAGCAGCTGCCGGACAGGAGTGGAGACCAAAGCCCCGCCTCCTGTCAGATCAGAAGCAGCATTGGAACCTGATTGAAACCCCCTTGACAGGAGGCGGGACCTCGCTAGCTGCTTGCTGCTCTTGGGCACTGGTGGCCTCTTCATTCCAATGCCATGGACAAGTACTGGTCCGTGGCTCCAGGGGGTGGGGTCCCGTGTCCCATAGCCCTCAGAGAACAGTGAGACCAAGGGAGCACCTGGAGTGGGGACCCACCTTTCCTTGTTTGATCACGTGGCTGACAACCTCCCGTGAGCCCGTCTCCAGGCCCTTGTAGGCCAGTGGCTCGAAGCCCATCTTGTTGCAGTAGAAGGAGGCAGCCTAAGTGACAGCGGCAGGAAGATTCATGAGAGAGGAGGAGAGACCATGCTCGGGACCCGCGAGAGAGCCTAGTCCTCTTGCCCAAGTGCAGAAACCCTTGTGAGAGAAAACACTGCTCTGGGGTCTGGGGCATGTTCTGTCCTTGAAGAATTTTGCTGCCACCAGGGGCCCCAGTCCCCGATTGTGTAACTAGGATCCAAAGTGTCTGGTCCCAGCCTGGCCCTGATCCCTCCCCTCCCAGGAGCCAATCCCAGGACCAACTGGGGGCCTGCCCTCATCTGGGTCCAGGAGGCCCTCCGGCCTGCTGTCCACCCAGTCCACCATCTCCCTCCAGCGGCTACCTGCTTGGCATTGCCAACCCAGAAGGTCACAGAGTGGAAGTGGAGGAATCGACCTCTCTCGGGCTGCAAGAAGAGAGAAGGGCTCAGGCCAAAACCCTGGAGGCAGGTCTGGAAAAGTGCGAGTAGCCGGAAGTCCCCCGCCTGCCTTGTGTAGCTCCCACCCTAAAGCCTAAGAGAAGCTGAACCCCGTGCGGCTTGTTTGCCTTCATAAGATGTTCCTCATGGAATTGGAGTCCCCTGGGGGGCTCGACAGAACCATGCCTAGTTTTCAGAGACGAGCAGCCTGGATTATAGGTGGACCTTAGAAAGAACTTCAGACACAATTAAGAGATTGGTAAGGGGGCTGGGGCATAGTTCAGTGTTCGGAGAGCAGGCCTAGCAAGGCCCCAGGAGGATTGCCTTGAGTTCAAGGCTAGCTGGACCTACATAGTGAATTCAGGACCAGCCTAGAATACAAAGTGAGATCCTGTGTTAGAGAGAGAGAGAGAGAGAGAGAGAGAGAGAGAGAGACAGGCAGACAGACAGACAGACAGACAGACATATAGACATATTTTTAGGTTGGCTAGGGCCGGTGGCCCAAGCCTATAATCTTAGTACTCTAGGAGGCTAAGACAGGAGAATCCCAAGTTCACGTCCAGCCTGGACAATGGCCTGGGAATGTGGTTCAGTGTGCAGAAGCCCTGGGTTCAACCCTTAGCACCATAAAAATTAAATGAAGAGATGAGTAGGTATTTAAGAAGTAAGTTTTTCAAGAGAGTGACGTCCAGTGCAGCCTGGAGGAACCAGGGCCCAAACCTGAAAGTGACACCCGGACATTACCTGCCCACTGTCCTTACCCCTCCTTGGCTCTGGGTTGCCATCCCCCTCTAGGTCCAGTCCCCTCGTGTCCCCTCCTGCTTACCTTTGGCCCTTTGTTGCTGTAAGTAGTCTAAAGAGAAAGAGAAGAACATGGTACTGGAAGACCCAGCAGCGATTCCCACACCTAGGAGGGGACTGCTGTGGGCCAGGAGGACTCTTACCATGGTTGATCCTGGTCACACTTCCTGCTGGGAAGGCTGAGACAAGAGGCCTGGGGATTGTTGGGCAGCAGTATTTACTGCCAGGACGGCCCGCCCCTAGCTCCTGCAAGCCACTGAGCCAGGCCTCTGAGTGAGGCCTCGTAACCTAGGGCCCTACTGCCAGGCCCACCTCGGGTGGGGCGTGACTCTTTCTGGTTTACTGGCCAGTGGAGGGCAGAGCCAGGGCAAGAAACCAAGGACACATTTTTTGCTGGACCTCAGGTGGGGACTGTGATCTTTGTAATCTAGATCCAAAGCTCAGAAGCCAAGATTGGCTTGAATGCATTGCTAACTTCAGCATTCTTAGGAATTTGTGGGGCACCTGGGATCCGATCCTGAGGCCCCTAAAGCCCTCTGAGCCTCAGTGTCTGCATCTGTAAAATAGAAACAAGAATCATATACTGTGGGATTCCACGACACAAAGCCTCAATCTTTGGACTAGGACCTAGCACACAGTATGGTCCCTGTTAATGTTTGTTGTGACTCATGGTGTTTCTTTGGGACTTGGTGTGTGGGAGGGAAACTAATGGAGATTGGGAGCCCTTGGCATTGCTGGAGCCTGAATATCGTTGGCAGAGAGGTTATGGCCTTGCCCCTGCCCAAGCTTCAGAACCCCCAGAGAACTGGAGATGCAGAGCTGGTAGCGTAGGGTGGGATGGATGGAAGAAGGCCCTGGGCTTGCCCCAGTAACCCCACCCAAGTCCTTGGATCCTGCCCTGGTTTCCTGGAAGATGGAGTGGTGACTGATGCTATTTCCCTGAGGGCTCCAGGAAAGCCCCTTGGCTCTGGCTGCACACCAGCTTCTAGAAGCTCTGCACTGCTTTGACATCGGAAACCCTGGGCAGCAAACTTAGGGTGTGGGTACAGGACAGTGACTTTTCCCAGGCCATGTATTTGGCAAGTAGCAGAGGAGAACTGGATTGTGAACCAGGTTATTCTAATTCCAGGACTCACACTTTAAATTGCTATCTTGATTTCTGTACAAGTGAGAGTCACTAGTGTCTTTGCCATAAAGTTGGGGAAAGAGACTCAGAGTGGAAAATCCATGTCCCCAAGATCCCAGAGCTGGTGAGAGTAGAGATCAGGCTGCTTGATTCGGAAGTTGGATCTTGCCCACCCGTCCAGACATCTTCTCCCTTCTTTTCTGTCTTTTCTTGAGTAATTCTGGAGGCAGGTGTAGTGGCCCCTTGTTCTGTCCTTCCAGACTTCCCCCAGTGTCCAACTTCCCCAGTGAGGCAGCTGGAGTGGAGGTGTCCACTGGGGGTGAAGGGCTCAGTGTGCCCCCTCCCAGGCCAACAGGAATATCTTGTCTCTTGTTTACTGTGACCAACTCACCCCCCCACACACCCCCACTCCCACAGCCTGGCCTGGTTTATATCCTACACACAGGGTCAATGTTTACCAAGTCCAGGAAACACACGTGAGCAGACTCTAGAGGCTGAAGGCTGGAGTGCCAGGTGTCTGGCTCAGCTGGACAGAGATGGTGACTTCATCCCTCCTCCCCACTTGACTTCACTTCCAGAAGTGGGTCTCAGTCACATTCAGCAACGGCTATGTGGCACCCCCTGGAGGGCCCAGTCTCTGGAGCTTCTTGTCCCCCCTCCCCGAAGCCACCTGGTCAGGCAGGACTTGGTTGAATGACAGATTGGCAGTGGTTGAGTGTGACCAGTCCATATGGGGAGGTAGATTCCAGAAGCTCTTGGGCTGATGGGCTCCTGAGACTTCCTGGGGCCACAGGTGGGAACCCAAGATTCCATACGGGCCTGAGGGCGTAAGTTGGGCCTTGGCCGAGATGCACATCCAAGATTTCGGGCAGGTTGCCACCATTCCCAGGAATGACAAGAGTGGTTGACTACACCCAATTGCAGGGTGGTTTCTGCTTGCTCATGGGCAGCCTGGAATTTGGGATGTTCTCTGGAGAGGGCACCTGCACGACCCGCCCTGTAGCACCTGGACTCCAGGCACAGGGAGCTTCCTTGGTAGAAGAGGTGTTACACCTCCTTGCAGCAGGAATTAACGGTGTTCTGTTGGCCCTGTTGCATGGAGCTCCCCTGGATTGCAGTAAATGATGCCCCAGGCACCTTTTCC
Source organism: Ctenodactylus gundi (assembly GCA_004027205.1). Lineage (NCBI taxonomy): Eukaryota > Metazoa > Chordata > Mammalia > Rodentia > Ctenodactylidae > Ctenodactylus > Ctenodactylus gundi. The sequence goes on along the minus strand of PVKB01000269.1, from coordinate 808,727 downwards.
TTTGCCGGCTTTGCTCTGTGTGCTTTTGCTACAGTAAATTGTAGCCAGGAGTGTGGCTGTAAGTCTGGGTCCCGGGAGTCTTCCTAGCATAACTCAAGACGGGGTGTTGGGGAGACCCCGACACAACAGTGGCAGTGGTAGACGTCGCTGCTCTGACCCTGACTTACTAAAATATGGCAGAAGATTTTTGAAGAAAGAAGAATGAAGAGGGAAGAGATACCTTTCCTGGGGCGTGAGTTTACATTCCTAGCTACATAAGCATTGGCCAGTGCTCACTCTCGCTCTGTCTGTCTCTCTCTCTCTCTTGCTCACTCTCTCTCTCTCTTTGAGACAGGGTTTCCCTCTGTAGCCCAGGCTCATCCTCAGCTCACTATAAAGTCCAGGCTAGCCTTGGACTCATGGCAATCCTCTTGAGAGGCAGAATCTTTCAAAATTGTCCTGGCTGGGCTTAGGGTCCTCCTGACTCAGCCTCCCAGAGTGCTAGGTTACAGGTATGGACCACCAAGATCATTTTGTTATCGTTATGCTTATGAATAGGCAGCTGGAACTCCTACATTTACAAATCCTAGTTGCCAGAACCTGACTCCAAGCTGATAATGTCTGCTGCAAGTTGTTTGAGCCCCAGCCAACGTGTGTGTGCTCAGGGAACAGGACTCTGAGTCCAGGACAATGCCAGATTTGTTTGTTTGTTTGTTTGTTTGTTTTTGAGACAGGGTCTCACTCTGCAGCCCAGGCTGGTTCTGAACTCACTATGGAGCCCAGGCTGACCTTGGACTCACAACAATCCTCCTGTCTCAGCTTCCCGAGTGTTGGGATTACAGGCATGCACCACCACACCCACCTTATGTGGTGCTGGGAACCAAACTCGGGTACTTAGCGCTTGCTAAGCAAGCACATTAACTGCTGAGCCATTCCTCCAGACCCACAATGGCAGATTTGATACAGTAGTCTGTGGGCAGTACACTGTGGGGATACTGGGTGCTGCTGTACTCCAGCCTCTGACACATGCCCCTGAGTGAAGGGCTTGCTCGCGGGGGACAAGATGCCTTTGGCTTTTTACTTCTTGTGCAGATTCCTTCCGAGGTGGTAGAGGGGAAGGGGCAGCATGGGGACTGTGTCCCCTCTACCCACTACTCATAGCTCAGACTTTAGCTGCCCTTTGAGTGTAAACAGTGAACCAAGAGCTTATCCTCGGCTCTCTCCTGGTGTACTCAACTGGGTAAGCTGTCTGTTAAATGCAGATTGTCCCACAAAAGGCAATGCCTTGTTCAGGCTGCTCACTAGGTTGGGACAGAGAAAGGGGGGAAGCTGGGCTTGATGTCACAGACCTGTAATTTTAGCACTCTGGAAGGCTGAGGCAGGAGGATCACAAGTTCCTACCCAGCCTGGGCAATTTAATGGCTTAGCAAGACCCTGTCTCAAAACCCAAACTGGAGAAGAGCTGGGGATGTAGCTCAGTGTGAAGGCCCTGGGCTTGATTCTTAGTACCACGCACATACACAAAAGGGTGGGAAACCCTATACGTATGGTCCAGCGATGAAACTGAGTTATTTGGATTAGAAGGAGGTCCCTCAGCAGGGGTCACACTGCGGGCCTTGATGCCCTGACTGCCTGTGGTACTCTGATGCTGCAAACTTTGCATTTCTGGGGAACAGTATATGTGTCCTGTAGGATGGTACCTGTTGTGTGTGTCCTGACTGTCAAGACGTTGTCTCCCTCCTGGGAGATGTCCAGGTTGGCTTCACCATACTGACCAGCATCGTGCAGTGCCCAAATTAATAACTCCAGTCAGGTAGACAAAAAAAAAAAAAAAAAAGACAAATATGGAAACTTACAAAAGAGCCACCCCCACCCATTCTGAGATAAACCTTGATGATTAATGGGGCTCATTTTAACTGCCTGTGTCCTGGATCTCTGAAGGGCATAGCTGAGATCAGTGCTGTGTGCTGGTCTCACCCTGAGTTGTGGTGTCCTACCACTGATAATTTTGCTTTCAAATTGCCTTACCCAAGGGCAAAGGGAGTGAATAGTGCAGGAACCTAGCAGGTCAGAGAAAGGCCCGCCCGCAGAGTTGGTATCTGGAAATGTGGATGTAAGGTGGGCTGCTGCCATTTCTGGGAAGAGAGCCTTCCCAGGCCTGCACTGCTTGAACTGTAAAGTTTACATGGAGCAAGGGTGCGTCTCGATTTCTTCTGTGTATGGTACTGGAAATGGAACCTGGGTTCTTCACATTGAGCTACATCCCCCGCCCATCCTTGCATGTGATTTTGTGACAGGGCCTCACTAGTTACAGAGTTGTCCTAACTGGGCTGGAAGTTGTGATCCTCCTGCCTCAGCCTCCCAAAAAGCTAGAATTACAGGCCTGTGCCACCAGGCTTGCTGAGTCTGAAACGTTAGTACAAACCAGATAAAGGCTTCGGTGGAAAGCCACAGAGACCCATGGTCCATGTGTGCACATACACACAGGTATCGTCATGAACTCCTGTTCTTACGGATAAGGCTGTTCATTTGCCTGTCTTCATTTGCCATAGGCTTTGGTAAAAACTTAAATGTTTATTGACATGAGCTTGGTTAAGAACAAGGAAAATTAAGCCAGAGTCATGGTGCATGCCTGTAATCCTGGCACTCGGGAGCCTGAGGCAGGAGGATTGCGATGAGTCCAAGGCCAACCTGGGCTACAGAGTGAGATCCTGTATCAAAAAAAAAAAAAAAAAAAAAAAAAAAAAAAAAAAAAAAAAAAAAAAAAAAAAAAAAAAAAAAAAAAAAAAAAAAAAAAAAAAAAAAAAAAAAATTAAGGAAAAAAAAAACCACACTTGATTACACAGCTTTTCATGGCTGTGATCAGACTCCGTTAAGGAGGGAAGATTTAACTGAGTATGGTGACACATAATCTCGGCAATCTGGGAGGCTGAGGCAGGATGTCTGCAAGTTAGAATCCAGCCAGAACAACTTAGTGAGAAAAATAAATAAAGGGCTAGGGATGTAACTGAGGGCAAAAGGGTGGGTTCAATCCCTAGTACCACAGAAGGAGAAAGGAAGGAAGGGAGGGAGGGAGGAGGAAAGACTTATTTGGCTTACAGTTTCAGAGGTTTCAGTTCAAAGCCATCTGGCTGCATTGCTTTTAGGCCTGTGTTGAGACAGAAACATCATGGCAGAAAGATGTAGAGGGGCTGGAGGAACAGCTCAGTGGCTGAAGTGCTTGTCTAGTAAGCATGAGGCCCTGGGTTTGATTCCCCAGCACCACCATAAACCAGGCGTGGTGCCGCACACCTGTAGTCTCAGTACTCGGTAACCTGAGGCAAGAGGACTGCCATGATTTGGAGGCCAGCCTGGGCTACACATTGAGTTCCGGACCAGCCTAGACTACAGTGAGACCCTGTCTCAAAAAAAAAAAAAAAAAAAAAGACAGAAGAGGAAGCTACTCACATCCTGGCAGCCAGGATGCAAGAAGAGTGAGAGTCCATGCTCACTCCCCATGACCTGCTCCTGCCAGCTGGGCCTCTGGGCCCTCACTGTCCTGGTCTCCTCACTTCATAATAAGGCCATTGGGATGACCGCATGAGTTAATCATGGTGGAGTTACAGCCCTTGAGATTCCATCTACCTGTGAAACACCAACCTCTGAACTGGGTATTTCGGAGAATGATTTAAATCTACTCTTTTTTTTTTTCCAAAGTTATTTTTACTGGACTGTATTTGTGACACATAATGGTAGCAGTCACCGTGACAAACTGGCGCGTGTGCATATTGCGTCTTGGTCACCTGGTCCCTTCCCCTTTTCCCCCTCATCCCTCCCACATCCTCTTTCCCTCTCCACAAATTCTATCTTGGCTGTCTTCTTCCATCTGTCTTGTATTTTGCTTTTACTGTTTGTTTTTAAGACAGAATCTCGTGCTGCAATCCAAGCTGGTCCTAAACTGACTAAATGCCCCAAGCAGGCCTCAAACTCATGGTGGTCCTGCCTCCCCCATGCTGGGATTACAGACTGGCACGACTATACCTGGCTTGTGTGGTGCTGGGGAATCAAACCCAGGGCCTTGTGCTTGCTAGGCAAGTGCGCTAACGACTGTGATATTCCTCCAGTCCTACTATGCAGCTTTTTAACTCGATATAATCCCATTTGTTGATTCTTGGTATAATCTCATGTGCTTTAGGTGTTTCATTGAGAATACCTGTAGGTCCTCTTGCCTACACCTGTTTCTTCAAGGGTTTTGTTTATTTTATCTTTCAACAACGTCATTGTTTCCATTTTAATGTCTAGGTCTTTGATCTGCTTTGATGTGATTTTGGTACCTGGTGAAAGATGTAGGTCTAGTTTCATTCTTCTGCACGTGGCTAACCAGTTTAACGATGCTGTCTTTACTCCAGCTTTTTTGGCCTGTTTGTCGAAGATCAGGTGGCTGAAGGTGCTGAGGACTGTTTCTGCATCCCTGGCTCTGTTCCATTGATCCACCTGTCTATTTTTGTGTTAATGCCATGAGGTTGGTCACTATTGCTTTGTAATATGACTTGATGTTCGGTACTGTGACGCCTCCTGCTTTTGTTCTGTTGCTTGGGATTGTTTTGGCTTTTTGAGACTCTTCTAGTTCCGTATCAATTTTAGGATCAGTTTTTCCTAGTTCTGTGAAAAATATTGTTGGTGTTTTAATTTTTTTCTGTTGATGTTTTAATTGAGATTGCATTTAATGTGTTTACCAGTTTGGTAACATGGCCATTTTGACAATATTGGTTCTACCTATCCAGGAACAGGATCTGACTTTCCATTTTCTAAAATTGTCTTCAATTCTTTTTTTTTTTTTAGACAGTGTTATAGTTTTCATTATAGAAGTCCTTCACTTGATCAGTTTGATTGATTCCTAGGTATTTAATTTTCTTTGTGGCTACCATGAATAAGATTGTTTTTCTGATCTCTTTCTCTGTGTTTATTGTTGCTGTAGAGGAATACTTCTGATTTTTGTGTATTGATTTTATATCCTGCAGCTTGGTTGAATTTGTTTATTAGTTCTAAGATTTTTCTGGTGGAGTTTTGGGCATCTTCTGTGTAGTGGATCATGCCATCTGCAGTAAGTGCAGTATGTCTTCTTCTTTCCCTTTTCATGTCCCCTTTATCCCGTTCTCTTGCCTGGTTGCACTAAAGGTTCGAACACGATGTTGAACAAGAGTGGTGAGAGTGGGCACCCTTGTCTTGTTCCTGATTTTAGTGGAAATACAGCTGTCCACCAGATGGGGGTGGGAGGAGTGTAGCAATGGACCGGCCTGAGGCTTCAGCTCCGTTTCTACTGTTTGTCCCCTGAGGAGTTCCGCCTCCACCCTCCCATCCTAAATCTGCAGAGGTGTGTGTTCCCGGAGGGAGTTCACTTTGATGGCCATGCCAAGGCGGTACTGTGACCTGTGACGCTGTAGGAGGGTGGGTGGAGGGAGTGGAAAGTTCCGTGAGTTCTATGCTTGGAGTAGCAGTGAGAGGGACCTCATAGTCCAGTGGGCCTCCAGCACATCTCGTTCACTCTTGGCCTCCTCAGCGAACCTCTCCTGTCTGTCCTGGCTTCTCTCGTGTAAAGGTGGGGCGTCACCCTCCATAGCCTGCTGTTACTATGCCCAAAATTTTCAGGAGGCCAGCAGCCTGTGTGCCCTTCTTTGTGACTGTGTTGTGCTGGTTCCTTTTTATTTTATTTTATTTTATTTTATTTCATTTCATTATTTTTTAGAGACAAGGTCTTGTTCTGTTGTCCAGACTGTTCTTGAGCTCACTATGGAGCCCAGGCTGGCCTCAGATTCCCAGCAGTCCTCCTGCCTCAGCCTCCTGAGTGCTGGGATTACAGGCATGCTGAGTTATGTGGTGCTAGGGAATCAAACTCAGGGCCTTGTGCTTGCTAGGCAAGCACTCTAAACATTGTGCTATTCCTCCAGTGCCTTGGCTCCTTTTTAGGTACTAATTCAGTGTCCCTAAAGTCCCTGTGGCCTGTCTGTGACTTCTTGTGCCCCAGACATTTTGAAGTTGAGATCCTTTGAAAGTAGCCTCTACTTATGTTACATCCATGTCACTGCCAAGAGCTGCTTCCCTGGAGCTGCCCTACTGAGCCGCAGGGAGGCCCTTTCAAGAAGAAGCTCACCACATAGCCAGGCATGGTAATCCCAGCACTCGGGAGGCTGCAGCAGGAGGACTGCTGTGAGTTCAAGGCCAGTCTGGGTTCCACAGTGAGTTCAGGTCCAGCTTGGACTACAGAGCGAGATCTTGTCTCAAAAAAAGGAGAAAATCACAGCATATTTGCAGTTTGTGCTACTCACAGGCTCGTTTCGCTTTACCTGGAGGCTACTGGCTGTGCATGGTTGCTCTCTGTACCTACCAGGTGGCCTGGGGAGGGGAGCCTCCCTGGCCTGCTGTGTTCTCCAGCCTCCCTGCTGGCCTCCTTTCTGTTCCTGGAACTGTCTTTCCTCTCTCACCTACATTGAACAGATGGCTTTTTAAACTGTATCTCAATTTTTTTTGAGACACTGTTTCACTCTGTAGCCCAGTCTGGTCCTAAACTCACTATGGATCCCAGGCTGGCCTTGAACTCATAGCAATCCTCCTGCCTCAGCCTCCCGAGTGCCAGGATTACAGGCGTATACCACCATGACCGGCTTATATGGTTCTGGGGAATTGAATTCGGGTACATAGTGCTTGACTTAATGCTTGCTAGGCAAGCTCTTTAACTGCTGAGTCATCCTCTAGCCCGATTCTTCATTGTTTTTGGGAAACAAACTTAAGAAGCTTTAGTTTCATTGTAAAATTAGATGTAAGCCATGCCTGTGGTCCCAACTACTTGGAAGGCTGAGGCAGAAGGATCACTTAAGCTTTAGAGTTCAGTACTATTCTGGGTAATGTAGTGAGAACCCATCCAAAAATGAACTGATAAACAAAAACTGGATCTCATAATGACCCGACAGTCCATGCTCTGCTTCCTGCAATCTATAACAGTAGTATCAAAACCAGACAGAAGTAATGAGGACTCCGAATCATAAGCTGGGCCCCAGCTGATCAGAGTGTCGGCTGGTCCTGTTATCAGTGCTAGCACCACTGGGCAGGGCCATTTGGGTGGCGATGCTCTTTATCTTTGGAGGCACAGAGCTGCCAGCCTGAGGTTTAGGGTGACAGGCAGTTGTGTCATGAGGCATCCGTGATAGCCTGGCAGGGCCAGGGAGTTGGTGTTATGGAGTACAGGATCCCTGAGCAGGAGGAACTGAAATCTTGAGCCACGCCAGATCTTCGGTCTCTCAGACTGCAAGCAGCGGGCACTAAATTAGATTTGGTGAAAGTTGTCCACTGTACTTAGCACTGGGGACATCAAAGGGTTTCCTGATTATGTTCTTCTTGTCTCTCTGGTCTCCATTTCTCCTCTATGAGCACCTCACTTTTCCTGTGGGGAAACCATCCCGGTCTCCCTTCTGTGGTTGGGGGGATGGGGTGGGCCAGTGAGCTAGTACTGTGATTGGCTCAGAAAAAAGTCACATGACCAGACCGGCCAATGAGAGCTTAATCTGGGACTTTTGCAGCCTCTGAACTTTGGGTTTGCTGGGCTAAAGAAGCGGCACTCCAGTGGTCAAACCTGAGGCCATGGAGAGGAAATGTTCCTGGGGGTGTAGCTAGCGCAGATAAGCAAAGCAGAGATGAGGAAGCAGGCTGTTTCCTAATGCCTTAGAAGCTTGTTCTAGACGTGATCCTGAACGAGCTGCCTGTTAGTTTGAGTTGGGTTTCTGGCATTTACAACCACTAGTCCTGACAAACACAAGGTGAACAACAATGACAATAACATTATCAATGAACACTTATGTACCTTGAATAGGTGGGAGGTTTTTATTTTAATTTATTATTATTATTTTTTGAGACCGGGTGTCACCCTGTAGCCCCAGGCTGTTCCTGAACTCACTGTGGAGCTCAGGCTAACCTTGGACTCACAGCCATCCTCCTGCCTCAGCCTCCTGAGTACTGGGATTACAGGCATGTACCATCATGCCTGGCTTATGTGCCACTGGGGAATTGAACACCAGTACTTAGTGCTTGACGTAGTACTTGCTGGGCAAGCATTTTAACTGCTGAGCCATTCCTCTAGCCCCTTTATTTTTTATTTTAAGACAGGTTCTCTCTCACCAAGTCCCTCAGTTGCCCAGGCTGAGTTAGAACTTGTGATCCTCCTTCTTCCTGTCTCTCACAGTGCTGGGATTACAGGCCTGTGGCGCTGGGATTGGCTATTATTATTTTTAAATCCTCTGACGACAGTGCACCCTTGTGGTAGAGACTGCTCACATCCTCTTTGGAGGAAGGACTGGGTGCCCAGCTGCAGGAAGAGTGGCCAGTTAGTTGCCACCCCTGTAGGGCCCATCTCAGCTGCAGAGACTGTGCTGCAGGCCACCTCCTTCTCTGGGCAGTCCCTCTGTGGTGATTGAGCAGGGCAGTGAGGAGGTTGCGCCATTTCAGCCTGATGGGGACAGCTGCCTGGTGAGCCTGCCTCCAGAGCCCGCGGTAGGATTGGCCAACTTTTGGCTGAGTCTTCACCACCCCCGACTTCTGCTCCCCGCACCGCATCTGGCTTCCTCCTGTCTTTTCATTCATGTGGATCCCCGAAATCACCTTCTCCTTAAGCTCCCCTGAGCTCTGCTCCTGTGCACCCCCCGCCTCGTTCAAGGCTACACCTGAGCGTCCTGCCTTTTTTACCTTCTCAAGTCACTGCTATTTCCCCGCGGAGCAGGTGAGGCTCAGGAAGAGAAAGACTTGCCCAAAGAGCGTTATCTCCTGTAGCTGGAAGGTGCTCGGCCAAGCCGTGGGTGGTGGTGCAGGCCTGTGCTCGTCCCCAGTGGTTGGGAAGCTAAGGCAGGAGGGTGCCAAGTGCAGGGCCAGCCTGTGCTACTTAAGAAGACCGCGTCTCAAACGGAAAAAAGGAAAATAAAAAGCTGAATGAGCCAGCACTCTGATCTGGACCACGTTCTCATCACTGTTTTCGAGCCCATCCAGTCTTTTTCTTTTTTTCCTGTTGTCCAGGCCGGTGCTGAACTCACTGTGTAGCCCAGGCTGGCCTTACAGTCACAGCAATCCCTCTGCCTCAGCCTCTCACCGGCGTGTACTATCATGCCTAGCTCATTTTTATGTGATGTTACACCGTGCATACCTGTAATCCCAGCACTCTGGAGGCTGAGGCAGGAGGACTGCCCTGAGTCCACCTGCTGTGAGGTCTACCCACTGAACCATGCCCCCAGCCCCTGTGCCCATCCAATCATAAAGCACTTGCACCACGCAAGATTTCAAGGCATTTCGTATTCATTTGGGGAACGTGTATGTAAAGATGGAGATCTGAATTTCCTTAAGTCTCACACAGGCTTGGCAAATATTTTCCAAAAAGTAGAGAGTAAATATTTCAGTTTACATGGACCATATGGTCTTTGCTTCAAATCCTTAACTCTCCTTAACTCTTCAATGTAGCCTGAAATAAACCACGGTAATGTTATATGTATTGTGTAAATAGGAGCGTGTGACTATGTGCAAAAGAAAAACTTTGTAAGCAAAATAGATGAATAAAAAACAGACACTGGTCTAGAGTCTAGGGACTTCACACTGAGCTATATCCCTAGCCCATTTTAATTTATATATATATATATTTTTTTTTTTGGACACAAGGTCTTGCTAGTTTGCTAAGTTGCCCAGGCTGGGCTTCAACTTGTGATCCTCCTGTCTCAGCCTCTTGGAGTGCTGGGATTAGAGACCTGCATTACTGAGCCTGGCTTCTTGTTTATTTTATTTTATTTTTACAGTAGGATCTTGCTCTGCAGTCCAGGCTGGTTCTGAACTCACTATGTAGTCCAGGCTGGCTTTGAAACTCACACCAGTCTTCCTGCCTCAGCCTCCTGAGTGCTGGGATTACGAGCATATACCACCACACCTGACTTATGTGGTGCTGAGGAATTGAACTCAAGGTCTTGTGCTTGCTGGGCAAGTGTTCTAATCACTGTGACATTTGTCGAGCTCCTTGTTAATTTTTTTTAAACTCAATTTTAACTGTGACAACACAATTTTAATTTACTTATTATTGAGATTCTGGAGTTCGAACCCCAGGCCTTCATACTGAGCTACGTTCCCAGGCCATTTATTTTTATATTGAGACAGGGTTTTGCTAAATTACTGAGTAGTCCAGGCTGACTTGAAGGTAGGATCCTCCTGTCTCAGCTTCCCAGAGTGCTGAAATTATAAGCCTGCACAGCTACACCTGGCTAAGTCATACTGCTGAAAAGCTGTGTCATGGGGGCTGGAGAAATGGCTCAGTGGTTAAAGCATTTGCCTAGCAAGTCAAGCACTAGTTAGAGTCCCAGCACCACATAAGATGGGCGTGGTGGCATACGCCTGTAATCCCAACCCTCAGGAGGCTGAAGCGGAAGGATTTCCCTGAGTTTAAGGCCAGCCTGGGCTACAGAGTAAGACTGTGTCTCAAAAAAAAACAAAAAAACAAAAAAGGATGAGTCAGGAACTTTGTTCTCAGGAGCCACTCCCCCCCTTTTGATTGCCTGATTTTGGGGGGCGGGATGCCCCATGATTGGTGAGCACTGCAGGGGACATTCGTGGCTGGAAAGCTGATAAGGCATCTAGCCTTAGGGCACATCAAAGGAGTTTTCTCTCCCCTCCAGCAAAACTGTCATCACATCAGACTACCTCCACTTGCATAAGTCTAGGGCAAAGTTACTCAAGACCTGCCATTGCCATGGATGCCTACAAGGCTGACCCTGAGTCCCCAGCATTCCAAAGTCCCCTGGCTGGCGAACATCTCTTACCTCTCATTTTGAAGTGCTAATGTTCATTCTGAGCAAGAGCAATAAGAGAGATTACTTTGGCCTCTGATTTGCTGAGTTACCTTTGATACATTACTTAACCTCTCTGAACCTCCTTTCCCTCGTTTCTGAGTATAAGGGAAAATTGTAACTCTATCGCCTAGGGGGTTAAGGGATGTCTCTGTGTCCCACAGTGTACATTTGTTACAACAGTCCTTCGAGGTAGGATTTACAATATCCATTTTATAGACACAGAAGGTTAAATATCGTGTGGCTCCTCTAATATGGGAAATCAGACCATAAAAAAGTAGAAGAGAGATGGAAGAAGTAAGGGATTCCATATGTAAATTAAAAAGCCAAACCAGGAGGGGGAAAAAAGTTGCTTTTGTTTTGTTTTGGAACTGGAGGTTGAACACTTGGTCCTAAGTCGCCCAGACAGGGCGCGGATTTCCCACCCTCCCAACTCAACCTGCCCAGCCTAACCTGGACAACTTAGTGACTTAGCAAGACCGTGTCTCAAAATAAGAAAAAAAAAAAAAAAAGGTGGGGATAGTGTTAATATGAGGACCAAGTGTTCAATCACCAGTTCCAAAACAAAACAAAAACAACTTTTTTCCCTTCTGGGTTGACTTTTGTTAAATTTACATGAGGAATCCCTTTCCCCACCTCACCTCTTCCCATCCTCTTTACCTCTCCACAAAGTCTGTCTTCTTACTTTCTTCTTCCATCTCTCTTTCTGAGACACGGTCTCACTTTATAGCCCAGGCTTATCCTGAGCTCACTACATAGCCCAAACTGGCCTTGAACTCCCAGCCATCCTCCCGCTGGAGTGCTGAGTTTACATGCGGGTGCCACTACACCCGGCTTATATGGTACTGGGGAAGGGAACCCAGGGCCTTGTGATTGCTAGCCTAATAACTATCTTATGCCAGTATAGATACTGGGGAATTGAATTCTGGTACTAAATGCTTGACTCAGTGTTTGCTGGTGAAGTGCTTTAACCCCTGAGCCATTCCTCCAGCCCCTGGTTTTTATTTTAAGACAGGGTCTCACTAAACTGCTGTTTCCCAGGCTCGGCTTCCAGAGTGCTGAGATTAAAGGCCGTACCACCAGGCCTGACTAATACAGTATTTTTAAAAATTACTTTTTTCCCCACCCCATACTCTGCCCAGAAACTAAATATTAACAGATATGTGTGTAGCTATCCAATTTCTGTATTCCCATGCAATTATTTTAAGAATATTATGTATATTCACATATAGCGGAGCTGGCTTTGTTTTGTAAGAATAGTTCATTATGTTGTTCCGTGTCTTAGTTCTCCAGATGTTTAAATATTGGTAACTAGGCTGGATATTACATTTGCCCTTCTAAATCTTTCCCCTCCCCGCCCTGCTCTGTTACTCTAGCCTCTTGCCCTCAGCCACCGAGGCTCCAGGAGGTCAGAGGAGACGTATTTATTTCCTGTTACCTCCTTGCCAGGGGTTTTAGCACAGCTTGTCCCCTCTTCCCAAAGGCCACATTCCTCTGGGCCAGCTACAACTCCTTCTATTGGTAGATTTCCAAACTACTGCCTTAATCTGTTTTCTATTGCTGTAACAAAGTATCTGAGACTGGCTAATTTATAAAGCATAAAGGTTTTATACAGCTCAGGGTTCTGGAGATTGGGAGTTCTGAGGCTGAGGGGTTAGGCAGGTGAGGACCTTCTTGCTGGTGGCTCTTTCCTGCAGTGCCCCCTAGTGGCACAAGGCGGGACATAGTAAAGAGAGTCCGAACAGAGCCAAACTTGAGATAACTCGTCCGCGAGTGGGTTCATCCCCCACGGTCCTGACTTAAAATCACCAGTGGAAAGTTCTGCCCTTAATATCTTGCAGTGGGGACCCCAGTTTTGGTGTTGGCATTCAAACCACAGCACTGTCCTTGTCCCTTTTGACATAGATAGTAATGGACCCAACACCTGCCAACTGCAGGTGCCTCATCCCTCCTTACTGTCTTTAACATTGCTGTGATTTTGTGAACAGCCCTGTCATGAGTCCTCATTGTCCAGACGGTGGCCTGCGGGGCAGAGTCTTGGCGGCCTAGAGGAGAGTGTTGGAAAGTGACTGAAAGTGTCTGTGTGGCAGTGACACACGTTACAAATGTGCCCTGGCTGCTGTGTCAAGGAGACCAATTCCAGCTCTGCTGCCATCAGGGAAAGATGGGGGTGTCAGGATGGAGCACAGATGGAGGTGATGGTGGGTCCAGTGGGCAGCAGAGGGACAGGACCGTGGTTTCTTAAAGTAATCCTGATGTATTGACAATAACAGCATAATCCAGTGACTTTTAAACCTGTGTTGCAAGAACAGCTTGGAGCATAGCTCAGCAGTTAGAGTACCTGCCTGGGTGCATGGGGACCCTAGCATGCACAAGGCTCTGGGGTCATTTTGCAAGCACCACATAAACTGGGTATAATGGTATACTTTTGTGATCTTGGCACCTGGGAGGCCAAGCCAGGAGGACTGTGGTTGAGCTTGAGGCTGCCTGACCTACATAGAGTTCAGGACCAGGCTGAATTTCAAATCGAGACCTTGTCTGAAAAGTAAATAAGTAGGGCTGGAGAAATGGCTCGGCAGTTAAAGTTCTTGTCTGGAAAGCGCTAAGTACCTAGTTCGATTCCCCAGCACTACATAAGAAGGGCATGGTGGCACACGTCTGTAATCCCAACACTTGGGAGTCTGAGGCAGGAGGATTGCGGTGAGGCCAAGGTCAGCCTGGGCTCCATAGTGAGTTGAGGACCAGCCTGGGCTACAGAGGGAGACCTTGTCTTAAAAAGAAAGTAAATTAATAATAAAGAGGAGTTGCAAAATAGTTTCCATATATAACATCTACTTTTTGCTTAGATTTACAAATTGTTACATTTTAATTTTTCTTTATATATATGTATTTTCCTGAACTTATTTGCATAAATCATGGCACGACACCTCTGAACTCTGCAGCATTTAATTCTTTTGAAAAGGAGGTATTTTATATTGCGGTAATGTTATGTTACTGAGGAAATTTATAATTTAACATAAAGTTAAATATATATATATATATATATATATATATATATGTAGAGAGAGAGAGAGGCAACTATGTTGACAATAACTTAATTTACTGACTTTTAAATTTGACAATATATATATATTTTTCTTATACTGGAGACTGAACTGGGGGGCTCTTTACCACTGAGCTCCATCTGGAGCTTTTTCTTTTTTGTGGGTGGGTACTGGGTCTCACTGTATAGCCCAGGATGGTTTTGAACTCACTATGTAGCCCAGGATAACCTTGCTCATGGCAATCCTCCTGCTCAGCCTCCTGAGTGCCAGGATTACAGGCATGTGCAACCATGCCTGGTTTATGTGGTGCTGGGGAATTGAATCAGGGCCTTGAGCTTGCTAAGCAAGTGCTTTAACCACTCTGCCATTCCTACAGCCTCTCTGGAGCCTTTTTTATTTTTGGGGTCCTCCTGTGGTAGTTCCTCAGGTAGCTGGAATTGCAGGTGTGCACCACCATGCCAGGCCTATCAAGTATTTTTCTCTTTTTGAGATAGGGTCTCACTCTGTAGCCCAGACTGGTCTTTTGGCAATCCTCCTGCCTCAGAATTCCTAACTGCTGGGATATAGGTGTGCACCATCATACCCAGCTTACGTTGTATGGGGGAATTGAACCCAGGGCCTTGTACTTGCTAGGCAAGAGCTTTAACCTCTGTGCCATTCCTCCAACCACCCCCCCCCCAAAAAAAAATAATATCTTTTAACACTGGTATTTTTCATACACACACACACACACACAAAATACAACATCAGATCAAGGAACACGTATTGCCTTTAGTTATCTCTGTGTATCTCCCTCTTTTTCTTTTGGGGCAATATTTGAAATACTGAGTTTATTAAAAACAGATGATTGCGTAAAGTACAAGAGGCCTAATGTCAGTGTTTTTTTTTCTTTTTTAGATTTTTTCTTTTCAGGGATTATGTTTTAACTTTTTATTTTAAAATGATGTCAAACTTAGTTGCAAAACTAGTGGGGAAGGGAACATAGCCCAGTGGTTAAAGCCTGTACCTAGCATGTATGAGACCCTAGGTTTGATCCCCCAGCACCGCATAAAATCCAGCCAGGCATGCTGAGGCAGGAAGGTTGCTGTGAGTTGGAGGCCAGCCTGGGCTACAAAAAAAAAAAAAAAGTTGTAAAACTAGTATACAGAATACTTATGTCTCACCTAGCATCACCAATTACTATCACTTTGCTATACGTATGGTTCACTTGCCTACAAATACATAGTCGTATTTTTTCCTTAGCCATTTGAAAACAAGTTATCTATCTTGTTTAGATGCTACGGTGTGCGTCTTCTAAGACCATTGCCTTCATCACAGTGCCATAGTAAAATCATATGGATTACTGTACTCTCCATATTCGAATTTCTCCAAATTGTTCCAGGATGTCTTTTATAGCTTTTTCTTTTTTTGAGACAAGAAAGGAAAAACAGGATTCATCAAAACAGTACATACTGTGTTCAGCTGTCACACCTCTGTATTCCCTGATAGATCTGACTGCTGGGCCTCCCGCCTGCTAACCCTTGTGTGTGTGGTGTGTGTTTCACAACATTGTGAGCTTTTTGAAGACTGTCCAGTTGTTTTGAAGAACGTTCCTCTTTCAACTTGGATCAGATTCAGGGCAAATGTTTGCATACTTCACACACGATATGTCATTTTCAAAATACTAGGGGAAAGCCCCCAAAATACTAGGGACATGTGTTCAGATGTGAAATTTGATTGTCAGGTTAAGCTACGTGAAATTTGGGCATCACCTTTTGCCAGATGGGCAAGTGAAAAGTTTCCTCAGCTCTCGACAGGACATAATAATACTGGTTTCAAGAAGTTGTTGAATTCAACAGTATGCGCAAAATTATTTGGAACACTATCTGGCACACAATATTTGCTAAATACATAATATATAGTATATTATATACTGTGGTATATAGTGTGTGGGGTGTGTGGGTGTGGAACTGGGGATAAAAAGTCCCTCATCACTACAATTTTTGCCGAAGTTTACAGCATGTTCTTCACGATCCCTGAGCACGCCAGCACCTCTGACAACGTCCGGCAGCGAGGAAACATTGCATGGATATTTGTTGGCAGGATAACCTTAGGAGATAGATTGCTCTCGATGTATTGCACCATTTCACAGATGAGGAAACTAAGGCGCAGGGAGGTGAAGTAATTCACACAAGGTCACAG
Source organism: Ctenodactylus gundi (assembly GCA_004027205.1). Classification (NCBI taxonomy): domain Eukaryota; kingdom Metazoa; phylum Chordata; class Mammalia; order Rodentia; family Ctenodactylidae; genus Ctenodactylus; species Ctenodactylus gundi. The sequence goes on along the minus strand of PVKB01000269.1, from coordinate 792,682 downwards.
AGATCGCAGTTTAAGTGGCGGCCGTCCAGATTTGAGCCCAGACTTCTAGGGTTTGTAAAATTGGGTGTAAGAAATCTGGAAGTATTTTGTAAATCTGCAAGGGTTTTGTAGATGTGAAGCACTGAGTTGGCGCTCCTTGGCACTCCTGTGGTACAGTAAGTGCTAAAGAAATGTTGACCGAGTGAGGAATGAAAATGCGTCGGCTAGGATAAGCTCTTCCAATGTGTGTGAAGGTCCGTAACCACACTGACCCCGGAATCCATTCCTCCAGGTACAAGCCCTGCCGGTTCACGCTCAGACCACGTGTTCCAGCGAGGGGCGGGGGTGGCTCTGGTGACCACGCCCCCACGCCAAAGCCCCGCCCCTGTCGATTCTCGCGCTAGCGGGTGGCGGTGGTGTTTTGGCCCGCGGGTGAAGCCGTAGCCAGAGTCTCCTCCGGCGGCCGTAGCCCGGGAAGCCAAGCGCCGAATATTCCAGGTGTGAGTCCGCGATGTCGGATGAGGAAGGCCCGCGGAGCGAAGACTCCTCGGAGGCCCGCGCGGCCGCTGTCAGCGACATCCAGGAGCTGATGCGGCGCAAGGAGGAGATCGAGGCGCAGATCAAGGCCAATTACGACGTGCTGGACGGCGTGAGTGCGGGGCGGGCCGGCGGGCGTGGGGCGCCATCGGGCCGGACGCGGGAGCAGTGGGCGCCCGCCGGAGGCTGAGCCTGCTCGCCTGGAGCTCGGCCTTGGGTCTTCGCCCGGCACGACGTCGCGATTGCGGCCTCTTGCGGCGGCTGGCGGCGGCTGGGAGCAGGGCGGTCGCTGAGCGCCGCGGGGTCTGGGCGGCGCGGCCGCTTGTACGGCGCCCCTCTCGTGGGCCACGGTGTCGCGGGTCCGTGGACGAGCTCGTGCGATCCTCGCAGCAACCCTGTGAGATGGGAGCTGTTGTTTTCTCCAGCTTAAGGGAGAGGAGACTGAGTCTTACTTACACAGCTAGAATATTTGCAAGGGCGGGCTGCGCCCCCCACCGCCAGCCGCCACGACCGCGGTCCTGGGCATGGCTAGCTACCTCCGACCTGCAGCTTCAGTGTACGGAGAGTCACCCGAGAATCTCGTTCAGGGCGGAGAGCCGGGTCTGCGCGTCCAGCAGACCGTCAGCGGTGCTGATGCCGGCGGCCCCGGGCCCGCCCCGTTAGACCCCGTGAAGCTCGGCGTCCTCATTGTAAAGGGAGGGAACCGCGGCCCAGAGTAGGGCAATGGTTAGGAAGTTAAGTGACAGCCGTGGTACCAAAAACACAAACTATGAAATAAAAATGGTAAATTGGATCTCGGTATTAAAAACTTGTGTTTCACAGGACATAGTCAACAAGGTAAACACACCACAAAGTGGGAGAAACGTTTATAAATTATTTAATTGAAAAGGGACTGCTAAAGAAAGAAAAAGGGGGGCTGCTGGCTAGGACAGGAATGGGGCAGCTGGGCAGCTGTCACATTAGGTATGAGTTGGTTGTTGTTATCACTGTTGATTATTATTATTTTGAGACAGAGTCTTGCTTGGTAGTTCAGGCCCACAGCTTACTAATGTAGCCCAGGCTGGTCTTGAACCAATCCTCCTGCCTTGGCCTCTTGAGTGCTAGGATTACATGTGTGCACCACCATGCCAGGCTAATTTTTATGTGGTGCTGGGGAATTAAACCCAGGGCCTTGTGCGCACTAGGCAACTACTTTAATCAGTGATCTATGCCCCAGGCCTATATGATAAATAAGTGTTTTACCAAATGCAGCAAACGAATTTTTAAGTTGATATTATTGTATGGCTGGCTAATGATCCTGTAAATAATCAGTTGGACCTTGGTAGAAAAAAATTTCCCCTCCTCTGAACTGGAATGCTTTAGGAGCACTCACAGCTTAAAAAGATAACCGAATTTAGAAAGTGGAGGATCTGAGTAGACATTTTTTCCCAAAGAAAATCTGATAAAATGTGTATGGTAAATAAAAAACACATTAGGGGTTGGCACAGCGGTTAAAGCGCTGCAAAAGCAAAGGCCCTGAGTTAGTTGATTCTCCAGCCTCACATAAACCTGGGCGTGGTGGCGCACACCTGTAATCCCAGCACTCGGGAGGCTGAGGCAGGCAGATCCTTCTGAGTCCAAGGCCAGCCTGGGCTACACCAGTGCATTCAGGACCGTGAGAAATAGGCTACAGAGCCAGAACCTGTCTCAAAAAAGAAAAGCATATAAACTGAAGCTGAACATTATTGGCAGTTAGGGAAATGCAACGAAAAAATGCAGATAATAACACATGTTAAAGAAATGGCCATGGGGTGATGCTGGAGGCGATCTTTGGGTACATTGTTCCGATTTCAAAAAGATAGAGTGTATTCTGGCATTACCATGTTACTAAAGTTAATCTAAAAATAGTGCTTACTCAGAGGTGAGTTGTGAGGACACAGCTGAGGTACCTGGTCTGTGCTAAATGGTCACTATGTGGCAGTTACTGCCACTGTCACCTTTATTTTTTATTTATTTTTGTGGTTTGAAGCCAAGGCCTTAAACACTGAGCTACCTTTCCAGCCCTTTTTTATTTTTCATCTTGAGTCAGGGTCTTGCTGAGTTGCTGAGTAGCTCGGGCTGGGCTTGGCCTTGTTAATCACCTGCCTCAGCTTCCTGGAGTGCATGGGACTCTAGGGATGTGCCACCATGGCCAGCTCCTGTTGCCTCCATTATGACTTGATGGGAAGGTATCTAGGGAATGGTGTCATGAGGGTGTTTTACCTGTGAGATCTTTTTAAAGTTGTGTCTTTCCTCCAGCAAAAAGGAGTTGGGATGAACGAGCCGCTGGTGGACTGCGAGGGCTACCCCCGGGCAGACGTGGACCTGTACCAAGTCCGCACGGCCAGGCACAACATCATCTGTGAGTGGCCCTCATGGCGGACTCTGTCCATTTTGAGGTGGGCGGTGGGAGATGCTGAAGGCTCACACATGGAATCGCCGGTGCTCCTGTTCTCCGTGGACTTCACTGCCGTGCCTGGGGGTCCCCATTGGGAAATGAAGAACCACGGAAATGGGTTAGACTCTAGTTGTCTGTGTTTCTGGCTTCATTGTTTTTTTCTTCTTTTGTCTGCCCTGGAAATTCAACCCAGGGCCTTTGCACATTCCCTAGCCCTTTTTTAGTTTTTAATTTTAAGATAGGATTCTAGGTTGTTTGCATGTGTGGTACAGGAGATAGAGCCCATGGCCTTCACAATGGGCTACATCCCCAGCCTTTCCCCCTGCCAAGGTGTAGGGAAAGTACTTTATTTGGGAACCAAGGAGAGAGGGCTAAAAGCTCCCACAGTGGAAGGCAACCCAGAAGTGGTTGTTCTTACGGCGCCCCCCTTTTTTTTTGAGACAGGGTCTCACTCTGTAGCCCAGGCTGGTGCTGAACTCACTATGGAGGCCAGGCTGGCTTTGGACTGATGGCAGTTCTCCTGTCTCAGCCTCCTGAGTGCTGGGATTTCAGCCATGTGCCACCACACCCAACTCGTGGTGCTGGGGAGTCAAGCTCTGGTACTTAGTGCTTGTGGCTGGGCAGTATTGCTAAAGCACTAGGAGGACCCTGGTGAAATTTGACAATGCTGGTTCATGGGTCAGTGAAGCATGCTGACTTGTTTGTCTTGACTTGTTTGGTCTTTCAACACCATGTATTTAGTAGCCTTTCTTTCCCACTAATTTCTTTTTGTCTTATTTATTTATTTACTTACTTTTGGGGCAGAGTCTTTGTATTGTCTGGGCTGGTCTTGAATTCACTATTGAGTCCAAGCTGACCTTAAACACACAACAGTCCTCCTGCTTCAGTCCCAAGTGCTGGGATTGTAAGCGTGAGCAACCAAGTGTCTGTCTTTCCCACCAATTTAAAAATGCTATCTGTACTACATATTGTTTTAAAAATGGTTAAGTCAGTGTCTGCCCTATCTTAGTTAGGTTTTCCTGGTTGGGACATAGCAGCTGATATCCACAATTAAGGGAGAAAAGATTTACTTTAGTTCACAGTTAGAGAACGTCTCAGTCTGTTCATGGGCGGGTGGCGCTGATGGGAGCACATGGCAGAGGCCCAGCAGGAGGAAAAGCTGTTCTCATCCTGGCACACAGGAAGCCGAGTGAGCAAGGAAGGGTGGGGCTAACAGGCATCCTTCCAGGTCCTGTCCCAGTGATTCACCTTTCCTGGATCAAGCCCCAGGGTTCAACCAGGCCCCACCTCCTAACAGCACGTGGTTCCATAGCTGTTTCACACCACCCAAGTACATGAGGCTTTTGGGGGACGTTCCAGATCCAAACTGTAGCATAGCCTTTTTATTGATCTCTTTGAATCCCAGTATCACATCATTTTGGGACTTCATTACACCTAAGAATCTGGTTGAGGTATTTCTCCTTACTGGTCTTCTTTAGAAAAACTGTTCTTAAGAGCTTGTTATTTTTGCTTACTTGTTTGTTTTTTTGAGACAAGGATTCACTCTAGTCTGGGACCTGAACTCGCTATGTAGCACAGGCTGGGCTTGAACGTGTAGCAGTCCTCCTGCTTCAGTCTTCTAGTGTTGAGATTAAAGGTGTGCACCAGGGTGCCCGACTTTTGTTTTGTGCTTTGAGATGGATTCTTGCTAGCTTACTTACTTTCTTTTAGTACTGGGAATTGCACTGAGGGCCTTTCCACTGAGCTATATCCTCAATATTCTTTTTAATTTTGAGACAAGATCTTGGTAAGTTACTCAGTTGCCCAAGCTGGACTCAAACTTACAATCCTCCTGCCTCAGCCTCCCAGAGTGCTGAGATTACGGAAGCACGCTGCCTTACTCAGCTAGTTTGTTTTTTGTGGGTTTTTTTTTTTTTTTTTTTTTTTTTTTTTTTTTTTTTTTTTTTTTTTTTGAGGCAGGGTCTTGCTTTGTAATCCAGGCTGGTCCTGAATTCACCATGTGGCCCAGGCTAATCTGAAATTCAGGCAATCCTCCTGCCTCAGCCTCTCAAGTGCTGGGATTACAGGTGTGTGCCATCACACCTGGCTTATTTGGTACTAGGGTAGTGCCTTGTGTATGGTTGGTAAGCACTTTAACCACTGAGTTGCGACCCCAGCTCCCAGTTTCTTGTACTTTTATAAGTAGATTTTTTTTCCCTTGAGTACTGAAGGTGGAACCAGTGCCTTTACAGTGTTGTGTATCCCCAGCCTATTTTTATATTTTGGTTTTTGAGACAGGGACTTGCAAAGTTACTAGTTTGCTTAGATTGGGGTTGAACTCTTTTTTTTTTTTTTTTTTTTTTTTTTTTCCCTGAGACAGGATCTCACTCTGTAGCCCAAGCTGGTCCTGAACTCCCAGGCTGGCTTTAGACTCATGGCAATCCTTCTGTCCCAGCCTCCTGAGTTCTGGGATGACAGGCGTGCGCCACCACGCCTGGCTTATGTGATGCTGGGGAACCAGAACTTGGGTACTTAGCACTTGAGATAGCGCTTGCTAGGGCTTTAACCACTGAGCCCTCCAGCCCCTGTGCTTGAACTGTTAATCTTCCTGCCTCCTTCTCCTATGCTATATAAGTAGACTTTTTTTTTTTTTTGTATTTTTCTTTTTTGTGTGTGGTGCTAGAGGTAAAGGCCTTTACAGGGTTGCTCGTTACTGAGGCTAGGCTTAAATTTGTGATTCTCCTGCATCTGCTTCTCAGAATGCTGGCAGACTTTATTTTTAGAATCGTTCTAGATTTATAAAAAATAATATAGAACAGTCTCATAATTTTTATACTACTACCCTTGATTAACAGCTTTTTTTCAGGCAAGGTCTGGCTCTATAGTCCAGCCTGGCCTCGAACTCATAGCAGTCTTCTTGCCTCACTGTCCTGAGTGCTGGGATTACACACAGGTACCACACACCTGGCTTTTGGTTAATAGCTCTGTATAGTACATTTGTTACAACTGCAAATTAATTTTTTGAAATCTACGACAGGAACATATACCAGAGTTGATGAAGCCTTTGGAATTCTTATTAGAACTGCGCTATTCCGATTAGAACCATTGTCCAATAGCTGCCTAGTAAAGACTGCCTGTGTGCCAGGCATTGCTGGAGATTCTGGGTTCCTTATGGTTCGCACCATGTCTAGAGGGAGGCTTTCTCACCAGAGATACACTGGCAGCTTTCTTGGCTTTGCTGCCCAAATACATGTCTCCATTTCCTCAAGGCCAGGTTCTTGCTTGTGCTCCCGAGGGTTGAGCACAGAGGCCCCAGAAAGCTGAGGCCTTGCCTTTCCTCCAGAGTAACAGGATTGGTGGAACCAGGTCAGGTGACCCAGAGCCCACCATCAAGGAGGTTTGAAAGTCTGTGATCCTGGATGTGAGATGTGTGGGTTGATTTATGGCTTTGGGTGTGCCCAGTCCTTCAGAGGGACTGATGTGTATGACCTGGCTTGGGAAAAGTAGAAGTTAAAAAAGTTAACCACAGCACCTGGACTGGTAATCAGACAGGACTTGTTGACAGGCATGGGAGTTAATATTTTCAATTAGCCTTCAGTACTGAAAAATCAGATTTCTCCTAAAAGATCTCAATTTCCAGATTTCTAGAAAGATCAGAGACTTGGCAACACTGACTACCTTCCATACCCCAGCAGCTTGAGAGAGCCCAGTGCCGGGGAACGGTTTAGCTAACTCCCTGTTACCTCTCAGACTGAGCATCCCAGCCATTATTGCTGAGCTAATGTGTTAATTCTTCCAGAAGTCTCCGGAGCGAATTGTAATCTTGGGCCCAGCCCCGCCCCCCTCATTTGCATGGCCACTGCACTTGCCCCATGTTTCCTTCTTTTTCTCCTCTTCCTTTTCCTCCCTTTCTTCTTTAGTAGTAGAATTGAACCCAGGGCCTTTGCTCTGAGCTATATGCCCAGACTTCGCACCATTTTTTTTTTTTTTTTTTTACTTTTTAGAAATTTTAAGAGAGGCTCTTGCTGAGTTGCTAAATTGCCCTGTCTGGGCTTGGACTCTTGGTCCTCTCGCTTTAGCTGCCCAGAATGCTGAGATGGTAGGCGTGTGTCACCCTTGTCAGTTCCTTTTTTATCTTTTCCATTTTTAAAATGTACCTATTACATTCCTTTTCCCTTCCCATCCTCTTACCTCCTCAAATATTCCTTTACCCGCCCCCCAAAACCCATCTGATTTTCTTCCATATTTCTTAACGTTTTGGGTTAGTTTTCTCATATTAGAGAAACCATATGATATTCAACTTTCCGGTCTGATTCACTCTGCTGAGCATAATGGTCTCAAGTTGCACCCATTTTCCTATAAATGACTCAAATTTGTCACTCTTAATGGCAGAGTTCAGCTACTTGTTTAGGAAACTTTTTTATTTGGGGGCAGAGTCCTGCTAATTCATTATGTTACCCAGGCTGGGCTTGAACTGGCAGTCCTCTGGCCTCAGCCTCTCAGAGTGCGAGGTTTGCAGGCCTCTGCCGCCAGGTTCAGCTCCTTGTTACCATCTGGGCTCAGATGGTGAATGTAGTTGGAGAATATACCCTATGTGTGTTAAGTCTCGCTTGGGGCCGCCCTGCCTGTGAGAAGCCCCCCAGACATACCCCCCTACCCGCCACGCGTGCGCGCCCTAGACTAGCAAGGCCACTGAGGTCAGTGAGCTTCTGCAGCCCCTTGTATCTTCTGCTCACAGGCTTGTCCTTGCCCTGTGGCCCACGTTACCACATCAGAAGCGCTCATTACGTGTTCAGGAGTGAATGCAGGTGTCCCCTGTCCTTGGCATGTTTTTTTTTTTTTTTTTGCCACTGATGTGGTTCTCCTCCCAGGCCTTCAGAATGATCACAAGGCAGTGATGAAGCAGGTGGAGGAGGCTTTGCACCGGCTGCACGCCCGCGACAAGGAGAAGCAGGCCCGGGACGTAGCTGAGGCCCGCAGAGAGGCCTTGAGCTGCCAGCTGGGCCAGAGCGAGAGCCACGGCCCTCCCCTGGCCTTCGCCAAAGTGAACGCAGTCAGTCCCGGCTCTCCAGCCAGCTTCGCGGTAATCTGCCTGGCCCTGAATCACGCAGAGGGAGGGACACAGTGGCTGGGCTGTGGGAACCGTCTGCGATGCGGCTCTGCATGCCTCGACTCCATTCATGAGCTCTGACTGAGGCCTGCTGTATACAGGGGCCCAGGGTTTCGGAGGGTGCCTGCTCCCACTAAGGTGGCATTGGGTGGGTCTGTTCTCGTGACAACTGGGACACAGGTAGAAGGTGAGAAATGTCCCAGGAGAGGGAAAGAGGCCCCTCTTGGGCTCAGTTTAGCTGTCACTGAGGAGTGGAAACATAATTCCAGCACTCGAGAGGCTGATGCAGGAGAACTGCTGGAATTCACAAGGCTAAGTCTTGAGCTTGAGGTCTGAGGTTACGGCCCTTGCCTGATGCAGGGCCGCCGTGGTCGTGGATGTGGTGGCCTGTCAGGAGCCGCCACTGCCCTGGTTCTGTGCTGCACAGTCACTGTCCTTTACCTGTTGCTCAGAGTGGTTTTTTTTCTCTCTAGAGTTTTCCCTTCTCTAAAATTTTTTGTGAAAATCTCCTTTGGCTTCTCTGTCCTTGTTCGTACCCATTCAGACATTGGCTTTGCCCTCAGCCTCATTCTGGATCTGTGGACTCACTGTATAGCCTAGGTTGGCTTTGGAAAACATGGTCATTCTCCTGCTTCAGCCTCCTGATTGCTGGGATTATAGGCATGTGCCACCACACCTGGCTTGTGTGGTATTGGGGAATCGAACCCATCGCCTTACACTTGCTGTGCAAGCTCTCAATCTGCTTTGCTATTCTTTTTGCCCTGTTTGTTTAAATTTTGACCCCTGAACAAAATGAGCCCAGAATGGCCTTCTTCTTTTTGCCCTTAAACCTGGGTCAGGACCTCTGAGAGCAACACTTTTGTCATGTACTTCAAGGCTTGCACAACCACCGCTGGGTAGACCCAGGCCCCTTTTAGTAGATCTGCGCTGGAAGGGACTCCCAGGAGGAGGTGGCTCACTTCTCCGTTGTCCCTTCCCTCCCCTGTGAGGTTTCTGATTCCCTGACCAGTTTGCTCTGAACCTGCTCTTCTCTGTAGGTAGTTGGCTCCTGACCTTGGCATTACGTTGGTTGCGTGTGGAACAGTGAAAGTTACCAGGAGCACGTTCAATCTCTATCCTGGTTTTCTTTTTTTCTTCCCTCTTTAGGGTCTGCAAGTAGATGATGAGATTGTGGAGTTTGGCTCTGTAAACACCCAGAACTTCCAGTCGCTGCAGAATATCGGCAGTGTGGTGCAACACAGTGAGGGGGTGAGCTGGGTCTCCCTGGGGGCTGGGGGCTGCTGGACACCGGGGGGTTCCAGAGTCCAAAATGCTTTGGCCACAATTCTAGAGCCTGGGGAATGCAGGATCAGTGTGTCAGCAGATAAGGGGTCTGCAGCGGGCTGCTTTCCGGTCTGTGTGAGACACCTTTGTACCGTGTCCTGACTTGGTGGATGGAGAAAGGCGTTCTCTGGAGTCTTTGTAGGGTACTGGTCCCATCATAAGGGCTCCATTCTTGTAACCTAATACCTACCAAAGATCTCACCTTTTTTTTTTTTTTTTTTTTAGAGGCAGGGTCTCACTTTGTAGCCCAGGCTGGTCCTAAACTCAGGATGGAGAGGATGGAGCCCAGGCTGGGCTTGAACTCACGGCAATCCTCCTGTCTCAGCTTCCTGAGTGCTGGGATTACAGGTGTGCCTCTCACCACGCCCATCTTACGTGGTGCTGGAGAATTGAACCTGGGTGCTTAGTGCTTGACTTAGCGCTTGCAAGGCAAGTGCTTTAACTGCTAAGCCGTTCCTCCAGCCCCATCTTTTTTTTTTTTTTTTTTAAATGTTGAGACAGAATTGCCCTGAACTGCCCTGGCTAGGCTGGAGCTTGTGGACTTACTGTCTCAGCCTCTTGTGTAATCAGGCGTATAGGCATCATGCCCAGCTTGCCTTAACCTCTTGGTTCCGTCACACTGGGAGTGAGCATTTCAGGGTAGGAATTTGAGGGGGTATGCAAGCATTCAGACTGTGGCCCTCAGGTCTGTCCGTAGCCCTGGAGTCACTAGTCCAGGAAACACTCCTGGGCCCTCTGCTGTCCTCACAGGGTCAGTACTGAGCCCCGGTCGGGGTCTTCATGCTTGCTGTCGCTCTGCCTGGAATGCTCTTCCTTCCTCACCTGCTGATCGTGGTACGACTGTCACCCCTGCAGTGGAGGCCTGCCCTGAGAGGGCCTGCCCTGCTTCCTGGCCATTTTCTGAGCCACACGTTTCTGGGAACCTTTTCCTTGGGCACCTGCTGCGCTGCTGCTCAGCCGTGTGAGTGCAGCACAGGTGTCCCCGCTGCTTTGACAAGGTGGCGTGTGGTGCTTCCACCCCTCCATCCGGATGAGCCGTGTAGTTTGCTGTGTCGCTGTGCGCACAGGTGCGTGTTCCTCTAGGTGATGCCAGGAGACAGGATTACAGGTGCTCCAAGTGTGCACATGTAAAATTTTAATGGTAATTGGAGAAGGTTTTATTAATTTATATCCCAACCAAATATTGTATGAGCAGACCATTCCTGTTGATTTTTTAAAAATTTTGGTGAAGTGGCACTGTGTTTCAGTTTGTGTTGTCCTGAGTACTGTGAGGTTAAGTATCTGTTTTTATATGGTGAATATTTTTCATTTTTCGGATTGCCTTCCTATATTTTGTTTTGTTTTCTCTATTGGATTATTTGTCCTTTTCTGGGAGACAGGGAGGATAGGTTTGTTTTAGCTCACAGTTTCAGAAGGTCACTGTCCTCTTAGGGGCGGCTGGCTGCGGTGGAAGCACACAGCAGAGGCCGAGGAGGAGGCAGCTCCTCAGGACGTCACACACAGGAAGCCTGTGTGTCCTTTTCTTTTCGCAGTACTGGGGGTGACGCCAGGCCTCATTTGGGCTGCGTTTCCTGCCCTCAGTCACTCTTGTCAACAGTTCATTTGTTTGGGTCCTTTCTGTTCCCAGCTAATAGGCTTTCTTCTGTTACGTACATTGTGGCTGTCTCTTCTGGTTAGTTTTTACCTTTGACTATGTGGATTTTTTTTTTAAATTCACTTAAATATCCATTGTATTGAATTTATTAATGTTACGGGTCCTTCCTTCCTGAACCGTAGCTGAGCATTTAACCACAGGTGTAGGGTGCACTGCACCGTGGTCCAGCGCTGTTCACACAGGGAGGATTAGAATCGGATTCAAGTGCATTTTGGACATTTAAGTTTCTGTAAGATAGAAGAGTTGGGCTGGGGCATAGCTCAGTGGATAAAGCACTGCCCAGCATGCGCAGGGCCCTGGATTGGATTCCCCAGCACCACTGAAAAATGATCCAGGCATGGTGGTGCATGTATGTGGGAGGCTGAGGCAGGAGGACTGCTGTGAGTTTGAGGCCAGGTTGGACTGCATAGTGAATTCAAGACTTGTCTGTACTAGAGAAGACTGTGTTTTTGAAATAAAAACAATAAAAAACCCCCCCAAGAAATAAGAAGTAGAACAGTTGAGGGGCTGGGAGCATAGTTCAGTAGAGTGCTTGCCTACCATGCCCAAGGAATTGGGTTTAATTCCCTAGCACCCCATAAAAGTTAGCTGGGCGTGGTGGCGCATGCCAGTAATATTACCCTAGACTCAGGAGACTGAGGAAGGAAGATTGCCGTGAGTTTGAGGTCTTCCTTGGATACATGGTGTGTTCAGCCTGGACTACAGAACAAGACCCTGTTTCAAAAGTAAATCATTGAATATATACATACATACATACGTACATACATACATACATACAAGATAAAAAGAACTGAAATTAAAAACCAGTTGTTGTCTTCCATTTGTAGTGCAGTTTGCCATGAAATAACATTTTCAACTTAATCATCTTAGTTACTTCTTAGTAGTTTAAGATCAACAAAAGTGTGTTTTGAGGACCAAGTGTCGTTTAATGGTAGAGTGTGACAGGCTTCCAGGTCCCCGCAGCCTGCTGCAGGTCACGCCATCTGCATCTGCACCAGCACCTTCAATTAAAATTTGTGTGAATATTTAATCTTTTTATTTTTGTCAAGTTTATCAGTGCTTTTTTTGCTTTTTAGTAAAAAATGTCTGTGTGAAGTTCTTTTGCTACTTCACCATTTTTAGTTGGTCTTTACTCCATCTGGGGTTGATGGACGGATGGGGTCAAAGGCCAGGCCCAAGACCTTCACCCTGGGCTCCACTCCTTGCCGTTTTCTTTTTGAGACAGGGTCTCATTAGGTCACCCAGTTGCCCATGCTGGGCAGAAACTTGATGTCCTCTTGCCTTGCCCCCACCCAGAGTGCTGGGATTGCAGGCCTGTGCCTTGGGGTCCAGCTTGGAAGATATTTTTTTTATAACAGCTTTATTGAGGTATTGAGGTATAATTCCTACAAGTCACTCATGTAAAGTGAATAATTCAGTTTTTTTTTTTTTTTTTTTGAGACAGGGTCTCACTCTTTAGTCCAAGCTCGTCTTGAACTCACTGGTGTAGCCCAGGCTGGCCTTGGACTCCGTCCTCCTGCCTCAGCCTCCCAGTGCTTGGATTACAGGCTACAGGCGTGTACTGCCACACCCAGGTTTATGAGGTGCCAGGGAATTGAACTTAGGGTCATGTGCTTGATAGCCAAGTGCTTTAGGCACTTTGCCATTCCTCCAGCCCCAAATCAGTGGTTTTTAATGTAGAGTTGTGTGACCATCTCCCACAATCATTTTTGGAATATTTTCTTCCTCTGTACTGCTAGGTATATCCTAGCACAGTCGGAGGCTAAGGCAGGAGGAATTGAAAGTTCCACCCAGCCTGGGCGACTTAGCAATTCAGCAATATTCTGTCTCAGAAATTGAAAGTAAATGAAGAATGAATGGACGAATGATTGAGCAGGGGATGTAGTCCTGTGCAAAGGCCCTAGGTTCAATTTTCAGAACCACAAAAGAAAACATACTAACAACTCAAAAGTGCCTTTGCACTCACCAGCCAGTCCTCCTTCCCCGTTTGCGTTATACCCATCAGCCTCTGGCTGCTCCTTCCTTCTGAGGGTCTGCCTATTGTGGACATAGCCTGGAAGTGGGGTCATGTGTACTGTCTGGTCTTTTGTGAGTGATATTTTCATTTAGCAAAATGTTTTCCAGGTTCATTCTTGAAGTATGCATGAGTATCTCATTTTTTCTGTGGTGGTGTAATACTGCTTTTAAGGGATATATCACTTTTTTTGAGATAGAGCCTCACTCTGTGGTCCATGCTGGTCCTGAACTCACTGTGCATCCCAGGCTGGCTCTGGACATGTGGCAGTCCCTCTGCTTCAGCCTTCAGGTGCTGGGATTTATAGGTGTGCGCCACTATGCCCAGTTTACGTGTTGCTGGGGAATTGAACTCAGGGCCTTATGCTTGCTGGGCAAGTGCTTTAACCACTGTGCTATTTTTCCACCTCTGATATGCCACACTTTGTGGACATTTGGGGATTTCCAGTTTTTGGATAGATTTATTTATTTACTTATTGAGATAGGGTTTTATTTATTTACTTACTGAGATGTAGTTTAGATGTAGTTGGTCCTGAACTCACTAGTCTAGGCTAGCCTTGAACTCGCAGTAATCATCCTGTCTCACCTTCCTGAGTGCTAGGATTTTAGGTGTGTACCACCACACTTGCTTGCTAGGCAGTTGCTATAACTGCTGTGCTATTCCTCCACCCATATATTTATTTATTTACATATCTTGAGGTGAAGTCTTGTTCTATAGTTCGGGCTGGTCCCAAATTCACTCTAGCCCAGGCTGGCCTTAAATGAATGCTAATCTTCCTGCCTCAGTCTCCTGAGTACTGGAATCACAGGTATATGCCACCATGCCAGCTCTATGTGGTGCTGGGAAATCAAACCCAGGGCCTTGTGCATGAACTGCTGAGCTATGCCCAGCCCTTTTGGTATTTATAAAACTGTTGTGAGCATTTGCACAAAAGCATGTGTTTGGACTATGTGTTCTCATATCTCTTGGTGGCTCGTTTGGATTTTATTTTCATGAGAGGTGTGGGACAGCTGGGGGCCTTCCTTTTCTCAGTTGTATAGTGGTCATCAGAGCTCGTTGCTGGCCCGCCGGTTTGCACTGCCATGTCTGCTCTGTACCAGATCTCCCCATGTGTGTGAGTCCTTGTCTGTCCTATTGGTCTAAGGTTCCTTAGAAGAAACCCACTAATTCTTTGTCAGCTCCCTTGAATTCTTTTCTGGAGAGGATGTATTTGTTGACTCTTGGGAACTAAGAAAAAAAAATCACCTGAAAATTGAACATCTTAAAATAGACGTTTGTAGTCATATAATTTATTTATTTTTCTTTCTTTCTTTCTTTTTTGAGGCAGAGTCTTGAATTGTAGTCCAAGCTGGCCCTGAACTTACTTTATGATTGGTGTAGAACTCACAGTAGTCCTCCTGCCTCAGCCTCCTGAGTGCTGTAATTATAGGCGTGAGCTATCATGTTCCGCTTATGTATGCTCCTGCTCTACGCCAGTAGCCCTTGCTGGCTGGGCGTGTGTTGCTGCACCCTCACATGTGACTGGTTATGGGCATGATGTGTGCAGTAGTTACTCTGTGACGAGAGGATGTGAGCAGGGCCTACGCATGTGCTCCTGTGTGTGCTCTGGAGTTTCCCCGTCTAGGGGAGTCCCGTGTTTATTCACATGTGCCTTGTTCTTTCTAAGGACCTCGCCTTTGTCTAGTGCTTGGTTCAATATCTGTCATTAACCAGACTGTCTTTACATTCACTTAATAGTATCTTTTGATACACAAAAATTTCAGATTTTGATGGCATCTTGGTTAATTCACAATTTTTTTTTTGAGACAGGGTCGGTCTCTGTAGCCCAGACTGGTCCTGAACTCACTGTGGAGCCCAGGCTGGCCTTGGACTTAGGGAAATCATCCTGTCTCAGCCTCCCGAGGGCTGGGATTACATGTGTGCACCACCACGCCTGGCTTTTGTGGTGCTGGGGAATCAAACTCTGGTCCTTAGCGCTTCACTTAGCGCTTCTGCTTTAACTGCTGAGCTATTCCTCCAGCCCCTGTGATTTTCTTTGGTATGTATTCCCCATTCTTTAGTTTGTTTGTTTGTTTGAGACAGGTCTTACTTTGTAGTTCAGACTGGTCCTGAACTCGCTGTGTAGCTCAAGCTGGCCTCCTGGCAATCCTCCTGCTTCAGCCTCCCAAGTTCTTGGATTATAGGCATATGCCCCCACATTCAGCTAATTTTTGTGTGATGCCTTGGGCAAGCGTTGTAGCTACTGAGCCCTCAGACCAGTTTTTAGATTTATTAATATTCCTGGAATCAAGATTATTTTTGTATCATCTTGTACTTTGGTAAAATATATCTATGTTACATGCACCTTATGAAGGCTTTTCTGCAGCAGACTCATTTCTCTAGGAAAGATGGTCCTGCTCTGCAGTCCCGCCAGCTGTCCCAAGAATGCCATGTGTCCTGCATGCTTGCCAACTGCAGAATGGTGCTTAAAATACAAGATTTTACCAGTTTTTATGAATAGTTTCTTTTTATTTTTAGCTGAATCTCTATCCCGTCCCCTCTTTTTGAGAGAAAGTCTTGCTCTGTAGTCCTGAACTTAATATTTAAGTCCAGACTGGCCTCAAACTCACCGCAGTCCTCCTGCCTCAGCTTTCCAAGTACTGGGATTACAGGGCTGCCCCACCTTGCTCAGATAGTGTGTAGTGCTAGGGGATTAAACCTGGGGCCTTTTGCTTCCTGGGCAAGTGCTCTAATCACTGAACTATGCCCCAGTCTCTCTCTCTCTCTTTTTCTCTCTCTCTCTGTCTCCGTCTCTCGCTCTCTTGTTTCCCCAGTTCTGGTGATTCCAGAGGCTCTTGCATGCTAGACAAGCTCTCTGTCACGGATGTATACTGCTGCCCTTTTTGTTTTGACACAGGGTCTTGCTAAGGTGCCCAGGCTGGCCTTAGGGGTGGAATTCTTCTGTGTCAGCTTCCGGAGCTGGTATTATAGGCATGTGCCAGTGTGGCTGGCTGTAACTTAAATCCACGTGAGTATCAACAACGTTGAACCTGAAATGATCTTACTGTGCTTTCAGAAACCCCTCAATGTGACAGTGATCCGCAAAGGAGAGAAACACCAGCTCAGACTTGTTCCGACACGCTGGGCGGGAAAAGGACTGCTGGGGTACTGTGTCTACTTTACCCTCTTGCTTACACTGCAGTGCTAGGCCAGTGTAGGGGGTGCTGGGGTGCTGAATGATGGGCGCCCAGGTGTGTGGGTCTGGGCCGAGGAACTTGTGGTGGACTTGAGGCTCTGGGGATGGGCAGAGGAAGCCCCACTACCTCCGATAGTTTCTGGTTCTTTAGTCAACAGACATGTGCTTTAAGAGTTGTGTCTAACTTGCATCACACTGGTTTTTTTGTCCTTATATTTTTAATGTTATAATGAAATTTAAAAAGGAGATTTTAGTATTTATACCAAAACTTAGTATAAATAACTTTTTTATAATTTTATAAATGCTATTGCATAAATATTAAGTTATACAGTGACTGTCTTATATGTATTTTATATGTGGCCCAGGACATGCTCTAAAAAACAATGGCAGAGCAAAATGAAAGCCCAGTGCATCCCAGGTTGGCTGTGCCTGCTTGTAGAGAAGGAAAGAGTATAGGTCAAAAGCCCAGAAGGTCCCCTGTTCCCCTTCCTGAGTGAAGCTCCCAGGCTTACACCATGGCTGTCTGTCTTTTTTCTTGCAGCTGCAACATTGTTCCTCTACCGAGATGACTGTCCTGGGGAAGCGCAGCAGGAGCAGCAGGAAAGCTCTTTTTGGCCCAGGACTTGGGCCTGTGGTGCTGTCCTTGTGCTTCCTACTGCCTGAAGTCTCAGGACCGGGAGAAGCTGGAAACCCTGAACGTGGTGACAGTGCTGCAGGCTGCCAGGGTCACCTCTCTGGGTTCAGGCTTTGTTAAAAAAAAAAAAAATCTGTGCTTAGCATCTTTTCCGAGTGAGGCCTTGGCCTACATGGGAGGTCTCTGGGTTGGGGCAGGTGGGCAGGAGTTGCTCAGGCAGGTGCTGATATGACTTTATTCTTGAAGGAAAAATTTTTTCCCCAAATAAACACAGCGTTTCAGTGTTGATATGGCATGTTATCATCCCAGCTGAATTTCTGATGAACCTCTCAAACCAAAGGTCAACTTAGTGGCAGTTTTTGGCAAAACAAACTAATATCTGTGCTGAAGTCAAGATTTGGCCGCCTCTTTCTTTGCACTAAAGGATTGCAGCTCTGAACACTGAATAGTTCAGTGGATCCCCTGCAGTTGAGCATCTGTGGCTTTCGTAGCTGGGGAGCCCCTGGTGTCCCAGCATAGTGTTGGCATCCTCTCTGGGAAGCTACAGAGGGCAGGCAGCAAGCTCCCTTCACTTCTGGGATAAATCATCTTGCACGTTACTTTCTAGTTTGGGTTTTTATAATGGACCTCCCCAGCCATATCCTGAGGTCGGCATCTTTCACGTACTGAGGTGTGGTTGGCGTTCGGGTCAGAATGATGTTTATAGGTTGGATTCTTGAAAATGCTTTCTTATTCCTTTTATTTCTCTCATTTTTCAAGATGTCAGATGGCTTTCCGTGATTCCTGTTGACTCTATCTCTGATTCTCTTCCGCCTCCTCCTCCGAGGAATCTACCTATTGTCTTCCCCAGTTCCCTCTTCTGGAGAGGTCTGGTCCGCTCACTGGGCGGCCCGTGTCACTTGGGAGTGGGATTGCTTGGTTAGATGCAGGCAGCAGCTTGCCCCAGTGGCGGTGGTACTGGTGTATGCCTCTGGTAGTGGGTCTTCGTGCTCGTCTCGAAAACTGTCCATGCTGTGTTCCAGCTGTACAGCTGTGCGTAGTTCCTCCTACAGCCAGTCATGCTGTGTTTACCAGTGTTTTCCTTTTGAATTTGTGTGTTTTAATTCAAGTATTTTTCAGTCTATATAACTCCCAGACAGTAATAAATACAGTTTGCAACGTCCAGTTTATCCCCCCCACCCCTTTTTTTTGAGATGCTCTCATATAGGTCAGCTTAGCCAGCATTGGGGCATGGTGGTGAGTGTGGGGAGAATCTCGAGTATTCCCTAAGGATGATAGCATCAGAGTCGCTTTTGTCTGGTTACTGGCCTGCCTCCCCTTAGCGTGGCCACCTGTTGGGCCCTTTGTGAAATTCTGGCTGAGTCAGTTTGACACTCAGTGACACTAGTAAATTTAGCCAAGCTGGTTTTGCAGAAATTCCCTGTGTTAAGAGAAAGGTCGTGGCCCTATCTACAGCTCAATTCCAGCTATCTAAAATTGTTTGGAATTCAATATCCAGTGAGGAGGCAGATGGTACAGATGTGTGTGTTGCATTTATGGGTTCAGGAGGTTGGGTTTGCTTTTGGCAAAAAGAATTTTATCGGTTGACAATACATAATCTAATTTCACCAGCTCCTTGAAAAGTCAGAGTTGGCAATGTGGGCCTCCTCAGCTCCTCTGGAGATGGCACCCTGGGGAAAGGAGTGGTGGGGACCCAAGAGCCGGTGTAAGAGGAAGCTAGCCGCTGACGGCGGCTAGCGCAGTGGCCAGCAGGGGGCGCGCTGGCCCTCAGGGGGCGCGGCTATTCGGGCACGTGACTGCGTGCTGCCCCGCCCTCTACGCCCCGACGCCCGAGGCAGCGGCGGTTGCTATGGGGACGGAGCTTGGCTGGCAGCTGCTGCTAGGAAGCAGCGCAGACGGGAGCGGAGGCCGCCCCCGGAGGTCCCCGAGGTAGCGGACCCAGCTGACGGCCGGCGGGGGAGCGCGGTGGGCGTTGGGTCGGTCTCGGGCGGGTGGAGGCTTGGGACCGGCGGGCCGGGGAGTCCGATCCCATCCGACGCCCCAACCCTCTAGGGCCCCGGGGCCTGGGGCCTGGCGCGGCTGGGCAGGCGGAGCGCAGGCTAGGGGCCGCTCAGTGCTCAGCCCTGGTGGGAAAGGACCGCATCGCTCTTCCGGGCGGAGGAACTAACTTCAGCTCTGCCAGCCTAAGTCACCGCCTCACCGAGCCCCAAGTCTTGTTTGTTGTAAGGAAGACGTCAGAGCAGCCCTGCGCACACACATGCACCCACCCACACCAACGCACACACGAACCCAGGGCTTTTTCCTCGAGGTACACCCTTGATTTTTGATGTTTGAGACAGAGTTTCACCAAGTTACTAACTTGCTCCATCTGGGCTGCAAGGTTTGTTACTCCTGCCTGAGCCCCTCCAGGCGCTGGGGTCACAGACCCCTGTGTCTGGCTCAGAGAACTTTTAAAGTTATTTTACAAAATTAAGGTGGTTTTTATCCCCATAATGACTGTTACTATTTTTTTTTCAAGCACTGTGCCCTGGAATTAATGTTTCCGAATTGGCAGCTGTTACTTAATCTTCACAAGTCTTCCCCCCACCCCCTCGACTCAGAATTTAGTATTGTCAGTGTTACTTCGTGTGTGAGAAAAATTAGACTCCAGTGGGTAGAGACTTGACTAAGATTTTAAAGATTTTTGAGCAAGCAAGTGGTGGAGCTGTGCTTTGGTTTCAAGGCACCACTTTTCGCTGCTAAGCTGTACTGCATCTTTTCCTATATTTGGAGTTGTTGCTGATGCCTGGGTCATGCGTTTTGCTGCCTGTGAGAACATGACCATATTTAAAATGTGCTGGGAGTCTCTCAGGTTGTTCTTGGAAAGACAAAAGGTCTGAGCCCAATAATGTTAAGATTTGGGCCAGGCCTTCCCAAGACTAATTCTTCCATCCCATGGAGAAGAACCAGAGCTGGTATTGCACATTTCATTCATAGGTGCACTGGGAGCCAAAATGGGCCAGTACACATGGCTGGTGCTGGCCTGTAATCCCAAGGCTCTGGGAGGCTGAGGCAGGAGGATCACAAGTTTGAACCCTCCCTGGACAATTTAGTGTGACCTCATCTCCAAATCAGAAGACAAAAAGGGCTGGGGCTGTAGCTCTGTGGGAAGGCCTTGAGTTCAGCAGTCCCCATTGTTGAAAAAAATCAAAATAGAAAACAGGGTCCTATTGTCTATTGCAGTCAAAACTATTTTAAAGGAAACTCTACAGAGAAGAATGTCAGATGCCCGAAATCCCCTCGAGGAAAATGGGGAAGAAGAAATGGAAAAAGAAGAATATGATCTATATCGTGAAGAAGGAGAAAATACACAGCAGGAACCAGAAGAAGGTGACAGAGCAGCACGAAGAGGGTCCCAAGGCCAGGAGGAGGGGGAGAAGAGAAGGAAAGGGATGGGACGGAGGGTGGGGGCCGTCTTAGAAGAAACTGATGAAGAGATTGGAACAGCCCCAGAGGAGGCTGCCAGAGACCCGGAGCAGGATGCCAGAGACTCAGAAGAGGATGCCGGAGACCCAGAGGAGGATGCCAGCGACCTGGAGGAGAGTGCAGGGGAGCCCCAAGCACCGGAGACCACCATCAGTTTGGAGAATGTTCTTGCCAGTTCCCAGTCAATCTTGGCAGAAACCTCCCTGGTAAGTAGTCACCGTAACTCACCCCTTGATCTACTTCCACCATTTCATTTTGAATCATTGACTCGATGCTTAGTGTTCCCCAGGCAATGGGAACACAAGATCATGAAATGCACAACCCCTTTTTTGAAGGAGCTCGAGGATGTATAGGGAGGCAGATTCATGCTGAAACATTACAAAATCATGTGGATGCGCTGGGGCGCAGCTCAGCAGTTAGAGTGCCTGCTTGGTAAGTGCAAGGCCCAGGGTTCGATTCCTTAGCATCACAAACTGGGAGTAGTGGCATATGCCTGTAATCCCAACAGTCAGGAAGGAGGCTAAGGCAGGAGATTTGTCATGAGTTCAAGGCCAACCTGAGCTACATAATGAGTTCAGCACTAGCCTGGAATATAGAGCAAGACCTTGTCTTAAATAAATGAATAAATAAATAACCATGTTGAAGGCAGTAGTAGTGACATGCACGGGAGATAAAAGGTACTTTAACACAGTCTGGAGGGTAGTCAGGGCGGGCTTCCCAGAGGAGGTATGTGCCTAAGTTGATTTTCTAAAGGGCAAGGGCTAGCTGAAGTGTGCTTCTCTCAGAATAGAGTCTGTGTGATGATTGTGTGGCCGCAGCAGCTGCTTCCTCCTCCTCCTCCTCTTCGTCTTCTTCCTCTTCGTCTTTCCTTTTTTTTTTTTTTTTTGGTGACAGGGTCTCACTCTGTAGTCCAGGCAGTCCTAAGCTCACTTTGTAGTTCAGGTTGGCCTCAATCCTGCTTCAGCCTCCCAGTGCTGGGATTATAGGTGTGTATCCACAGATTTGCACCCTCAAATTCTGGCATAGCTCTCTTACAATTTGCTTTCAGGGGTAGAACTCACCCCTGGTCCCAGGATGAGTATCTATGATAGCGGGTTTTTGGAGATGACCAGTGACTATCAGAATGATTTTGCTGTTGTGGATCTGCTTGTGGGTTGAGATTAAATCTAAATACAAACCTTTTTTTTTTTCTTATTTTTATTTATTTTATTTTTTTTTGAGACAGGGTCTTGCTCTGTAGTCCAGGCTGGTCCTGAACTCACTATAGAGCCCAGGATGGCCTTGGACTCGGGGCTATCTGCCTGTCTCAGCCTCTCAAGTGCTAGGATTACAGGCGTGCGCCACCACACCCAGCCTATGTGGTGCTAGGGAATCGAACTCAGGTACTTAGCACTTGATTTAGCACTTGCTAAGCCAATGCTTTAACCTCTGAGCTATTCCTCCGACCCTAAATACAGACTTGATTCACTTCTTTTTAAATTTTCTTTCAGTAGTGGGGATTGAATCTAATGTCTGTGCTCTGAACTATATCTCACAATTTTTATTTTTTAAATTTTGAGACAGAGTCTTGCTCTGAAATCCAGACTGCTCCTGAACTCACTAGGTACCTCAGGCTGGCCTCCAACTCACAACAGTCCTCTGCCTCAGCCTCCCGTTCTAGGATTACAGGTGTTCACCTCTACACCCCGTTTATGTGGTGCTGAGGAGTTGACTCAGGGCCTTACACTTGCTAGGCAAGTGCAGTAACTGCTGTGCTATTCCTCCAGCCTGGTTTATTTCTTAAGTACAAAATGTCCCAGATACCCTTTTCAAACTTCTCGTAACTCTAGGATGAGGTTTGATACCCAAGCTCACTGTCCAGGAATAGAAAATGACAGTAAATGGGAGAAACTCCCATAGGATATGGGAGTTAACCATCTCTTTTTTGTTTGTTTCTTTTTAAAAGGAAACACTTAGCAGCTCAAAGGAGAAGTCACAATTAGACGGTTCTGATACACATGTGCCTTTAGGAGATCTCAGCTCAAGTGTGGAGTTCCTTGGTGTGGACCAAGTCCATTCTGAGGAACAACAGCTGGATTCCTCTGACAGCCGGCCCACACGCAAGCGGCCCACACGCAAGCGGCCCATACGCAAGAGACCCACGGGCAAGCGTGATGTGAGGCCCTCCCAGGCGACTCCGGGCCTACTGCTGCAAGAGAGAAGGGACTCAGCACCCTGGCAGAGTGAGAGTGAAAAGCGATTGTCCTACTTCCCCAGTGAGGAAGATGAGAAAGAGTTCCAGCCCAAGGCAGATGTCTCCAAGGAGTCCCTGGTGTCCACCTCCAGCGAGGACACTTTGTTTCAAAAGGACGAGGGTACCACCGTGTACCCCTTGGTGAGTGTACCTGTCTCTTCCTCCCCCCCCTCCCCCCCAGTGCTGGGACAGGATTGTGAAATGGGGGAATTGCAAGCATATGTGGTTAACAGTCCTTTGTAATGAAGTTTCGTATTTAGGGACTGGAGGAACAGCAGTTAAAGTACTTGCCTAGCAAGTGCTAAGTCAGGCTCTAAGTACCCGAGTTCAGTTTCCCAGCGTTACATAAACTGGGCATGGTGGTGCACACCTGTAATCCCAGCACTCGGGAGGCTGAGACAGAAGGATTGCCGTGAGTCCAAGGCCAGCCTGAACTCTGTAGTGAGTTCAGGATCAGCCTGGGCTACAGAGTGAGGCCCTGTCTCAAAAAATAAATAAAAATAAAAAATATAATTTTTGTATTTAAATACCATAGATTATTATTTTTTTATTCACTGCTTATTTTGGTTTATTCTCCATAGTTCGGATCATACCTCATAAAGGACTTGGCATAGATCCTACCACAGAGTGAGCCTTCAATAAGTGCCAAGGCCAGATGGCGATAGTGGCAGCAGTGGTGGTGCTGGTAGAGGGGCATCCAGCAGGACAGGCCGACAAGGAAAACCTCCTTTCTACAGATTCGCCCTGGCAGGCACAGGGCAGCTGCCGGTTCTCTCCTGCCCATTACGTTGCTCAGTTGAAAGGAGGAGGAATTGCGTGCCAGGCCTGTGAAGAGCCTGTCCTGTTTTGCCAACAGATGTGCAGTCAGGCAGTGGTACCTCTGTGCGGGCGAGTCACCTGTGTCAGGACCTGGCCATCTGGGCTGGACGGGAGCCACTCTGCAACCTTGGGTCTCCTGGTAGCACGTGCTCTCTCCAAGACCAAAACTTTTAGACCTTCCTAATTTCTTTGGCTTATGAAAATGTCTTCTGTCTTCTTTTCTTTATCCTTTATTATCTTTTTTTTTCGGTATTCATGGGATTCAGCTCATAGCTTTCACACTGAAGCTATATTCCCAGCACCGCGCCCCCCCCCCCCCCCTTTTAACTTTTGATTTTTGAAACAGGGTCTTACTAAGTCTCTAAATTGCACGGGCTGGGCTTGAACTTGTGATTATCTTGCCTCAGCTTCCCAGAGTGCTGGAATTACAGGCATGTGCCTCCAGGCCCAGCTATTTTTTTCTTTTTGTTAAAACTCAGTAGTGGGGCTGGTGCATAGCTCAGAAGTTAAAGTACTTGCCTAGCATGCACAAGGCCCTGGGTTTGATTCCCCAGCACCACATAGAAATTAGCTGTGCATGGTGGTGCATGCCTGTAAATCCAGTATTTGAGAGGCTGAGGCAGGATTGCTGTTAGTTCAAGGCCAGTCTGGGCTACACCGTGAGTTCAAGACCCTGCCTCAAAAAAAAAAAAAAAAAAGCAGCAACAAAAAAACCTGCATCAACTCCCTCCATAAAACAAAAACAGAAAAACTTATTGCTTTTTGTTTTTTCAGACAGCATTCATACTTGTTTATTTTAACACACAATCTGTAGTCCAGCCTGGTCGTAGACTCATTATGTAGTCCAGGCTTGCTTAGAACTCAAAGCAATCATCCTGCTTTAGTCTCATAAGTGCTGAGATTATAGGCATGAACCACCACCTCTGGTTTATATAGTGCTGGGGCATCAAACCCAAGAGCCTAAGCTTGTTAGGCAAGTACTCTAACCACTGTGCTAGTCCTCCAGCCCCGTATACATGTTTAATGACAAGGAGTTTTTCTTCTTAGCTGGGTATGGTGGCACCTGCCTGTAATCCCAGCACTCTGGTAATCTGAGCCTGAGGCAGGAGGATTGTAATTTGAGACTATTTTGGGCAACTTTAGTGATTTAGTGGAACCTTGTTTCAAAAAAAAAAAAAATTCCCTGAGGGAGAAACCGTTACAGTTTGGTAGAACTTTTTCTTTCTGGGACTTCTTCCACGAATACACAAAGATACTGTCTCTGCGTTCATGACTGTACACATGTGCATACATGTCTTACATTTGCTTTTTTTAAAATTTGAGACAGTCTTGCTCTGTAGCCCGGGTTGGTCCTGAACTCACTGTGGAGCCCAGGCTGTCCTTGGACTCAGGGCAATCCTCCTGTCCCAGCCTCCTGAGTGCTGGGATGACAGGCATGTGCCACCATGGCCCATTTTTATCTGGCTCTGGGGAATTGAACTAGGGCCTTGCATTTGCAAGGCAAGCGCTTTATCCACTGTGCTGTTCTTCCAGCTCCGCAGTTGCTTTTTTAATCACCGTTATTTTGCATTTCTCCAAGAGTTTTTCTGCACAATATGTGGAAGGTTCCTTACATCAGTGTACCTATTTCCACTTCCTCCTTTCAAATTTAACTGCTGGCCTCTCAGCTGCCCCGACTTCTTGCTCTTACAAAAGTCCCCCCATGAGCAGGCTTCTCCATCTCTCTTGTGCCCCATCCTCCTCCTTTTTCTTAGGGTTTCCTGCTTCGAGAGATCACTGTGCCCCCAGAAGACAGGTGTAGCCATGGATCCCGTCTGTAGCCAAGAAACAAAGCGATCACGTAGTTAGGACCAGGAATCTTAGGATCAGCTGGAACAGTGACATCTGATTTTGACAAGAAATTTTCATTTTTTCACGTCACTCTGTCTTAAAAAAAAAAACCTAATGTAAGAAAGAGGTGGCTGTCACCATGGTCATTGCTGAGTGTTGGAACTGGTGGAAAATGGCCTGATGACATTCTGTGATGCCACCTGAGTGAGGTCATCCTGTCACCCCTGGGCGATGTCAGCCTAGCTTGAACCTTGGAAGAGCTGCTGCAGCAGAAGACAAGTGTCTACTCAGGAAAATTTCCTTTTTATAACTAATTTGTAAATAGCAAAATAAATTGCTGGGATAAATACAGTGATCCTTCTAGAATTAGCAAGTTTCCAACAGAACAATTACATTCGCATAACTTGCCTTTTAAGCTGCATCCAAATACTAAATAATTCTGTTCCTAGAAGTTGCAGCTTAAGGCAATTATAATTCCATTATTCTACCTCTCACACCCACACATTAAGGGGCCCAAATAGAAATATAAATTATAGGGCATGAACAGATGGAAACGGGAGAAGAAAAGATGTGAAGAATGCGCGAGGACTCTGTCTTGGGGAAAAATACATGGATAGCCATTTAACTTTCTGTTTTCATTCAACTTAATTTTGTTTTTTGTTTCCCTTTTATTGGAATGTATTTGCAATACATTCAGCTTGAGAAACTGGTATATGTATATATCTCACCTTAATCATGTTTCCTTCCTTTCCGTTTTCCCCCGTCTGACTTTAACTCTTTTAGAAGATACCCAGAACAGGTATAGCTGGGTTGGTGTGTGTGTGTGTGTGTGTGTGTGTGTGTGTGTGTGTGTGTGTGTGTGTGTGTTCTCCATACTGCTTTCCTTAGTGGTTGTATGAGTTTATAGTCCCACCAGCAATGTAGGAGAGTCCTTTTCCCCCTACAGCCTCACCAACATTTGTTGTTTTTTGAGTTCTTAATACCAGCCAGTTTTCCTGGAGTTAGATGGAACTTCAGTGTTGTTTTGATTTGCCTTTCCCTAATTGCTGAAGATTTTTTCATGTACTTGTTGGCCCTTGCGATGACTTCTAAGAACTGTTCATCCATTTCAGTACCCCGTTTCTTGATTGGGCCTTTTATTTTGGAGGATCTAATGTTTTTCAATTATTTGTATGTTCTAGATAATATTCCTCTGTCTAAGTTGTGGCTGGCAACATTTTCTTTTCCTAGAGCTGAAGGAATAGAACAATAATCAGAGCGTTTGCCTAGCAACACAAGGCCCTGAGGGTTATTTTTTATTTTATTTATTTTTGAGACGGGGTCTTGCTCTGTAGTCCAGGCTGGTCATGAACTCACTGTGGCCTTGGACTCAGGGCAATCCTCTTGCCTCAGCCTCTCGAGTGCTGGGATTACAGGCATGCACCACCACACCCAGTTTATGTGGTGCTGGGGAATCGAACTCTGGTACTTATCACTTGACTTAGCGCTTGCTAAACAAGCGCTTTAACCACTGAGCCATTCTTCCAGCCCAATGCCCTGAGTTTGATTCCCTAGTACCATAGCTGGGCGTGGGGGTGCACATCTGTAATCCCAGCACACTGGAATCTAAGATGGAAGGATTGCTGTGAATTTGAGGCCAGCCTAGGCTCCATAGTGAGTTCAGCCTGGGTTACTAAGTTAGAGTCTATTGCAGAAAAGAAATAAAATCCCTTTCAGTTGGTTCTTTTTCCACTCTGTTGATTGCTTCCTTTGCTAAGCAGAAGATTTGTTGTGGATCTGGGGCATTCCCCCGAAAGCATCATGTACCTATGGATACTGTGTACTGTTGGAGGTAGGGCCTGATAGGAAGGGGCAGGTGCTTGGGCTTGGCCTGGAGGGCCGTGAGCTAGCTCTGCCTGCCCTTTCTTAGTTGGCCCTGTTCTGCCATGCTGTAAGGAGCTGTGTCTGTGTCTGTCGGTGGTTCCAACCCTGCCGTGTGCTCTTCCCATTTCCAGCTGCCCACCTGTGAATAGACTATGACCTTTTGAAACTGTGAGTGAGAACAAATCCTTTCTTCCTAAAGTTGTGGATGTCAGGTATTCTGTCCCATTGGTGAAAAAGTAATTAAGACAATCCTGTTTTTTGATTCTTGGCTTTATCTCATGTGCTTTGGGGGTTTTATTGAGAAAGTCCTGACCTACACCTAAGAGTCCAATGGCCTCCACAGTGTCTTGTTCACTCCCAGCCCTGTCAGCAAAGCACTCCTGGCTGTCCTGCATAGCCATTTAACTTTATAAGCATTGTTCAAAGATAAGAAAGGGACCTTACTAGATCTTGTTTCTATCCTCCTGTAGAGGACATTGGTTTTTAGTATCACTCAGCCATCATTTTTAGCACTCTGCTATGTTGAATTGATTGGTTCTAGTTCATTTCTAAGTTTCTAAGTAGGTCCTTTTTTTTTTCTTTTTAAATGAAGTTTTAGGTTTACAGAGAAACTGAGGGGCTGGGGCATAGCTTCACGGTTAAAGTGTTTGCCCAGCGTGCACAACTTTCTGCGCTAGGTTCCCCAGCACCACATAAATATTGAATGGGTTTGGTTATGTGTATCTATCACCCTGGCATTTGGGAGGCTGAGGCAAGAGGATAGCTGTGAGTTGAAGGCCAGTCTGGGCTACCTAGTGAGTTCAGGATCAGCCTGGACTACAGAATGTGACCCTGTCTCATTTTTTTAAAAAAGAAAATTACAAAAAAATAAAAGAGAGAGAAATTGAGCCAAGCCAGATGTGGCGTGTGCCTATAAACGGGGAGGGTGACAGGAAGATCTGAAGTGTGAGCCCAGCCTGCACAACTTAGTAATTGAGTGAGATTCCATCTCAAGAATAAAAAAATAAAAAGAACTGGGGTTGTAACTCATTGTGAAGACCCTGGGTTCAGTCCCCAGTGAAATAAATAAACTTTGAACCAAAAGTATAGAGAGTTCGTGTACATGCCCTGCCCCTCTCCTCCTCTGGTCTCCCCTTTCCTCAGCCTCTTACGGTAGAGTGGTGTATTTGTTGGCATGATCAGCCCGTGTTGATAAACTCTTATTATCTAAGGTCCCTAGTTGACCTTTAGGGACACTCTGCCTTGCATTCTGTGGGCTCTGACAGCGGCACACTGCACACACTGCTGTAATGGCGTCCAGAAAAGATGAGCTGTCCTGAAGGGGCCCGTCGGTGCCTCGTCATCCTCCTCCCGTCCCTGCACCCTGGCCGCCCTCCCCTTGCTGTCTTCTCCAGTTTTACTTCTTCTAGAATGTCATATGGGATCACACAAGGCACAGTCTTCTCACACTGGCTTCCTTTACTTAGCAATATGCCTGTCACTTTCCTATTTTTTGTTTCCCCTTGGGTACTGGGGATCAAGCCCAGGGCCTTCACATGAGCTATACCCCCATCTTCCCATCTTCATTTTGATTTGAGACTGGGCTAAGTTCCTAAATTGCCCAGACTGAGTTTGTGATCCTCCTGCCTCAGTCTCCCAGGGTGCTAGAATTACAGGCCTGTATCACCAGGCTGGATTCCTCCGTGTCTTCTCTTGTCTTTCCTTCTCGTTATTTTTAATTTAATTTTATTTTTTGAGACAGGGTCTCACTCTGCAGTCCATGCTAGTCCTGAACTCACTGTTGTAGCCCATGCTGGCTTCAAATTCATGGCAATCCTCCTGCTCAGCCTCCCTGGTGCTGGGCATGCACTACCACACCTGGTGTGTGTGGTGCTGGGGAGTGGAACCTTGAGTCACTGGGCAAGCACTGTAACCACTGTGCTATTCCTGCAGCCCCTCCTTGTCTTTTCATGGCCTAGTAGCTCACTTGTTGTCATCATTGAATATATACTCTATTCTATAGATATACCATAGTTTGCTTATTCTCATTTTGATAAAAGATTGAATATAAAATTGTACAAAGCCAGCTTCTATTGATTTATAATAGTCAGATTTAGGATACCTATAATCATTTCATAAAATGTTTTATTTTGGATTTGACCCTGGCAATGTGGAATTTTTAATTTTTCAAAGGGAGTTCTCTCTCATTTTTTTTCTCTCTTCCTCCCTCCCTTTCTCCCTTTATATATTTTTTCAATGGGAATTGAATTGAAAAAAAATTGAACTATATACTTTTTCTGGAAATTGAAGCCCGAGCTTCTGCATTACCCAGCCCTTTTATTTATATTTTTAGACGGAGTCTTGCTTTCTAGTCGAGGCTGGTCCTGAACTCACTACGTAGTCCAGTTTGGCCTCAAATTCACAGCAGTCCTCCTGCCTCAGTCTCCAGAGTGCTGGGATTACAGGTGTACACTACCATATCTGGTTTATGTGGTGCTGCGGAATTGAACTCAGGGCCTTGAGCTTATTAGGCAAGTGCTGTAACCCCGAGTTATTCCTCCAGCCTCCCAAATTCTTTTCATTTGCAAAACTGAAACTTTGCATCTGTGAAACTCTAACTCTCTAAGCCTGCCTCCCCTCATCTCCTGGTACCTGCCTTGCTACTTTCTGTCTCTGTGATATTCCCCCCCACCCCCCCACGGGGACTTGAACCCAGGACCTTCACAGTGTACTATATCCCCAACCCTTTTTATTTTGACACAGGATCTCACTGAGTTGCCCAGATGGAACTTGAACTTCTTACACATTCAACCATACAGTACGGTGCATGGCCTTTTGCAAGAGGCTTCCTTCTCTTCCTTCACCTGTTCAGACTTCCTCATTAACACTTCCTTTTCTTTCCTATTGGTTTTTGAAGTAGTGATCTCACTATGTAGCCCCAAATTCCTGGGTTCACAGCATCCTCCTGCCTCATCCAGGCATATTGCTGTGGCTGCAGGTTCACACGACCACACCCAGCCCACTGATGGAAACTGTAATGATGGTTTATCCTGGTGGGATTGTTGGCTAGAATCTCCCGCTCCAGCGGTGGGCAGGAGCTCCCTGACCCCGTGCCCTACTCCGGCTCAGCTTGCCAGCGCCTGCTGCCTTTGCCTTCCAGAGCATGACCTGGTGGTTCGGATGGAACAGTTCGCTCCCTGTCTACTACCTCCGAGAGGAGAAGCACCAGGTCCTGCTATATGTCTGCGCCCACACTGCCATCATCTACGACGTGGGCAGGAATGCGCAGCACCACCTCCAGGTAAGCGGGACTGGTCTGGGGCCGGTCTGCCAGTGAGGAAGACATGTCTCTCCCCCAGCATTGCCTTTGGATCTCAGGGCTGACGTCACCTGCTTCCTGGAGCGTGTTAAACTTCACGTTTAGAAAACACATCATTGTTCATTCATTGTAACTCTGATTCTGGTCATTATCACTTAACGATGTTTATTGTTACAAGAATTTAAAGCACCCATATTTTTTACATTTTTTTGTAAAGATGCAGACAGAGTAGACCATGTCACCCCAGAAGCAGTGTTATGGTTCAGATCTAAGGTGCCCCCAAAAGGTTCATGGATGCACAAAATGTTGGTATCGGTTCGCGGTGTGGCTGTGCTCAGTCCGTGGCTGAACGTGGTACCGGGAGGTAGGGCTGGGTGGAGGCGCGTCGCTGGGGTGTGCCCTGGGGTGGTGTATCCCTGTCCTGGCCTAGCCCTCCATTCGCTGCTTCCTGGATACGCTGGGGTGAGTGACTGCCCCCCACTAGCCCATCTGCTCGGCTCCGCTGGCCGCTATGGACTGAACCCACTGGCCACTGTGCACCGAATACACGCCTCTCCCTCAGGTTGAAGGTGTCACTTGTGTCCCAGTGATAGGAAAGTGACTGATACAGGTAGTGGAGCACAGAGGACCACCAGCGCCAGGATTTGGGTCTAATGAACACGCATGCATCTTTCCAGAGTCACAGGGCTGGGCCTGCAAACCTGTGCGGAGAGCAGGTATCTGTGCCCCAGCTCAAAGGCTCCCTAGGAGACAGCAGCCGCAGGTCTCCTGACCTGAGAGTCTCCAGGGTCAGCCCCCTCTGCCCCTCCCTCCCTCTAGCAGCTTACCTTATTCCACCCCCTGACCTGCTCCCCAGGTGTCTACCACGGCTGCCTGCTTACCTCCCTAATCTCCTGTCTGGAGGCTGCCTTCCCACTGGTTGGTCTGGTAGACGGTTCTGTGCTACCTGTCATGACATGGGTCACTGTGGGACCTTCTCTCCCAGACACCTAGGACAGAAACCTCACAAAGTCCTTAGTGAGAGCCCAAGAGAGACCTGGCATTGAGCTAGGGATTAAAGACGCAGGGGCTCAGTGCAGGAACTCACTTTCTAGAAGGATCCAGAAATAGAATTGGCGTGCAGGTCTCCTAGCAGCTCAGTCATGCACGGCCCTGAGCAGGGACGGGAGCAGAGGGGATGGGACAGCTTGCTGCAGGCAGCAGAGGGAGCTGAGGGGAGCAAGACCAGGCAGGCTGCTGGCAGGGAGGCTTAGGGTTATAGGTCCAGCCTCGCCAGGGCCAGAAGCTGGGAACGGCTCAGGCTGGTTGATTTATTCATCGTAACCACCGAGTTTCTGATTCTGGGCTCTGATTAAGCGGAGCTAGGCCTGCCCAAGTGCAGCCTCTCGTCTAGGAAGACCTCAAACACGTGAGCACACAAAGACACACTCCCACGTTATATCCCGTGTTCAAACAGAAATGTGAGAAATCGGGGTAAAAGGATATTTATATTGAATAGAGCCAGGCCCAGGGGTGCAGGCCTATCATCTCAGCACTGTGGGAGGCAGAGGCAGGAGGATCGTGAATTTAAGTCCAGCCTGGGCAACTTAGTGACTTGGCAAGACTTGGTCTCAAGATAAAAAAATGTGTTGGAGATGTAGCTCAGTGTGAAGACCCTAAATTCCATCTTCAGTCCAACAACAACAACAACAACAACAACAAAAGGTGGAAGGGACCGACAAGGTCCTATTTCTGCCGAGGCCTTGAGGTTGTTGAGCACAACAGGGACAGTGTGGGAGAAGAACATTCAGACAGTGGGAGCTCCAGGCTCAAGCCTTGTGTGCAAGACCAGAAGGGTGGTGATGATGGCTGGTGCGGAAGGAGCGAGTGAGATGAGGAAGGCGGGAGATGAGGAAGGAGGGGCCATTTCCCAGCTTGTAGCTTGGGAGGCTGAGGCAGGAAGATCCCAAGCTGGAGCCCTGCTTGGATACTTTAGTAACTTACTACGACCCTGTCTCAAAAAAAAAAAAAAAAAAAAAAGAGCGGAGGAGGACATAGCTCGGCACAAGGGCCCTGGGTTCAATCCCCAGTCACAGGTACGCACAGTGGATGAGGAGAGACCTGTGAGGAGCCTTCTGCTGCAGAGCTGCTAAAGTGACAGCGTTCCTGCTAGTTGCGCCTGGAAGGGAATTGATCCCTGGTCAGATAAGGAGGTCTGATAGGGATAGGGAGAGTCCAGGGATTCCCAGCCTGGGCTGGGGTACCTATGTGCCTCAACCCCTTGGGAGCCGCTGTTGGAGCTTGTTCTTAACACTAGTTATTCTTCACTAGTGGAGAGAGTCAGACTGTTAGGGGTTGGGGCTTGTTCTTTGGACGTCTGTGTGTGACCCTGAGGATGGAACCCTGCCCTGTGTCTCCAGCCCTCTCTCCTTTCTCTTCCCTTCCCTCTTCCTTCCTTCCTTTCTTTCTCTTTCTTTTTTCTTTCTTTTTTTTTTTTTTTTGACACAGAATCTTGCTCAGTAGTCCAAGCTGGTCCTAAACTCACCACGTAGCTCAGGCTGGCCTCAGCAATCCTCCTTCCTCAGCCTCCCGACTGCCGGGATGACAGGTGTGTGCCACTATGCCCAACTTATGTGGTGTTCGGTAATCAAACTTGAGGCCTTGTGTTTGCCAGGCAAGTGCTGTAGCCACTATGTTATTTCTGTAGTCCTTTCTTTATGAGACTGAAACTTGCGAAGTCAGTAAGCTACCAGACTTGAACTTGTGATCCTCCTGCCTCAGCCTCCCAGAGTGTTGGGATTATAGGCCAGTTAGGCCAGTGTTAGTGGGCCCAGTTCATTTTTGTTTTATTTATTTATTTTTTATTTATTTATTTTTGAAACACTATCTTACTGCGTGCTTTATTGCTCAGTTTGGGCTTGGACTTGCAATCCCGCTGCTGCACACCATCCCAGAGTGCTGAGGTTGTAGGTGTGCAGCACCTTCTGGTATTTTGAAGGAAAGGTGGAGGCCCACCCACCAGGAGATGGAGGAAACCCTAGGAAGACTCTGGAGCCGCCTTGCCAGCGTGGAAGCCCTTTCTGCAGGACCCCAGCCTTCCCTGTGGATGCCCGGGTGGTGCCACATCTTGGATGTTCGGAGCATTTCCTCTTTTCCACAGGGTCACCCCAATGTCATCTCCTGCCTCTGTGTCAGTGAAGACAGGCGGTGGATTGCCACAGCGGACAAAGGGCCGGGCTGCCTGATCATCATATGGGACTCCTTCACAGGGTAGGCTAAGCAGAGAATGCGTAGTGCTGGTGCTGGAAGTTTGCTGCGCTGGTGGCCCCGCGTGGCCTGGGCCAAAGGAGGCTGACTCACAGTAACCCAGCTCACAGGAGCTCCGAGCTCAGTCTGAATGCCAGACCAGTCCCTTACACAGATAACATTAATTTCACAAAGTCAGATTTTCTATTCCCTGGTCAGTCCCCTTCTGGGAAGTTCTTGGTGTTCACCCAGTGCAGCTCCTCCAACTCCTGAGCATGCCTGGTTCATGCTGCCGGCCACCCTGCTGTTGGCGCCTTTCTCAGTGGGTGTGCTGGATTGCGATTCCTTTGCCCTGCCATAGTCTGTTTGTCTGTTTCTCTCTCTGTACTGTGGATTGAGCCCAGGACCTTCATGTTGTGCTGTATCCCTACTCCACTAAAATTTTGATTTTGATTTTGAGACAGGAAACTTGCTGAGTTGCCTGGGCTGGGCTTGAAATTACATCCTCCTGCCTCAGCCTCTTAAGAGTGCTCTTACAAGCCTGCACTATTTACCTGGCTTTCTGTCTTTCTTTTGATTGACAGGCTTTCACTTTTTTTGTGTGTGGTACTGGGGATTGAAATTAGGTCCTTCACTCTGAGCTGTATCCCTAGCTCCTTTTTATTATTTGTTTACGACAGGGTCTTGCTGAGTCACTGAGTTACCCAGACTGGGCTTGAACTTGTGATCCTCTTGGTTCAGCCTTCCAGAGTGCTATGATCCCAGGCCTGCACCACCATGCCTGGCTAGACTTTTACTTTTGAAGAATGGTTTTAGCTTTGTAGACAAATTGAGAAGACAGTATAGAGAGTCCCCTTGCACCCCACACTGTTTCCCCCTCTAATTCACATCTCACATTAGTTTGGGATGGTTGATATGAACCAACAATAACACTGACACTTTTTCTTTTTTTGAGGCAGGATCTTGCTCTATAGTCCAGGCTGGTTCTGAATCTACTATGTAGCCCAGGCTGGCCTTGAACTCATAGCATTCCTCCTGCTTCAGCCTCCCAAATGCTGGGTATAGGCGTGTGTCACCACACCCAGCTTATGTGGTGCTGGGGAATTGAACTTAAGGCCTTTGGCTTGCTAGGCAGGTGTTCTGATCACCGAACTATTCCTCCAGTATTACTAACTACTCACCTGAAGTTTACTCACCTCCTCTGGTTTCCCTCTAAGTCCTTTCTCTGTTCCAGGGTCCCCTCTAGGACACACTGCAGGGCCTGGTGCCTCCCTGGGCTCCTCTTGCCTGTGGCTGTTTCTTAGCGTTTACTTGTTTCTGGTGACCGTGGCTGTTCTGAAGGGCTCCAGGCTTTTGTAGGGTCCCGTGGACCACATGTGATGTTTCTCTCGTGATCTCCCTGTCCTTTGACCCACTCTACTCCTGCGGAATGAATTATCTTCGCCTTTTGTACCTGAGGGACCGCATGCCTGCTATAGCCTGTGTCACAGAGACCATTCTAGGGTGATGGCAGGAGGCTGGGGAGCCTGAAGACCCTCGTGCTCAGTAGCAGGTGTGCACTCTCCTGGTGCAAGCTTAGGTAGCTCAGTTCCCTCTCTCCCCCTGCAGGGGTGCACTGGGCAGCCCGACTCTCTGCAGATCGGGTCACCAGTCCTCCTGCCCTTCCTCCTAAATCATAAAACTCTTTCTGACCCTCTTTCTGCCTGTGTGTCTGACAAGGACAGGTGGAATTCCTGTGGGCTGGCGCAGGGCTGCCACAGGCCGAGCTGATCTGGCACATGCCGAACAGGAAGTGCAGAGAGTGAGAGGAACTTCACGGAAACCTGACCTCACTGTGATCTTATTTTAGATCTACCTGTAGGTGGTTCAGAATTCAAATAAAAGCCCTTCACCATAGATAGTGAGTCTGGGCAAGAAGCTGCCTAGGCAGGTGCCAGGGCATGTACCTCACATCCTACATGCCTGGGAGGCTGAGGCCTGAGGATCACAGGTTAGAGGCCAGCCTAGGCAACTTGGTAAGACCCAGTCTTAGAAAAGGCTGGGGATATGTTTATAGCTCAGTAGTAGAGCACCCCTGGATTCAGCCCCTAGTACCACGAAAGGAAGAAAAGAAAGAAAGAAAAAAGAGAGAGACAGACAGACAGACAAGGAAACTACCTGGGAGGCTGAACTTGGTGCTTCAGCAGTAGCTCCTAAGCCAAGGCTGGCTCGTGTGTTGGGGATGCTGGGGATATAGGATCCCAGAAACGTGGGGTGTGGCTTGGCGTAGCGCAGTTCGTGCAGTCAGTGCCTACAGATGACACAGAAGGGGGACGGTGGAGTTGCACAACCTGTGCCCGTGTGGGCCAGTCAGCACTCAGTGATGCTGGGCAGAACAGGGTGGGATGGAACGGGAGAGGCAGGGGACCTGGGGACTCCAGAGTGACATGACAGAGCAGCGTGGCAGGACAGAAGGAGCACATGGAGGAGCGGAGGTCCGCCTGACTTCCGTCCCCGTAGCTGTCTGATGAGGGGCCTGGAGAGTCATGTGACTTCCCCTCTGTGGACAAGTTGCCAGTGCCTCCTGCTTGCGTCCCTCAGCTGTACAAAAGGCAATCACATAGAGGGTGCTCCCAGGAAGCTACGCTCAGGGTTCCAGAGGCCAGAATTCAAAACCCCAGTGTCAGCAGGGTGGTTTCTTGGAGCCTGTGCTGGGGCCCTGGTTGTCCCTTGGCTTGTGGCCTCATCCCTCAGTTTTACTTTGTCCCCAAATTCCTCTGTGTCTCTTCTTTTGTAGGACAGATTGTTTGACTCAGGGCTGTCCTAATCCAGTATGACTTCAACTAACAAATATCCATGAAGACCCTACTTTCAAATAAGATCTCATCCCTGGTTCTTGGGGGGACATGACTTTCGGGGGAACACTACCCACTGTACCCACCTTGCAGGAGTCGTGAGGTCAATGGTATGTCTTTGGCCCTTGATGTGCTCATAGGTGGGTTTCCTCCTAACTTCTGGGTGGGCCTGGAGGCAGAGGTGGCTCTAGCTTCCCAGAGGGAACTGTGTGGCCCGTTTGAGCATGGTGGCCCGTGAGTTTAGATGAGCTGGAAGGTCAGGCAGGGTTCTGTGTGATGTCTGGAGTCGGGGCACCGGGTCTGCTCTGCCCCAGCTGGCCGACAGCCTCCATAAGCCCTGTCGCTGATTCCCGTCCTCACCTAGTCTGATTGACAGGGCTCCTGACGCTGAGTGTTCTGTTGTTCTGTTGTAGCATATCCCCCTGGTTCCATCTGCTGCTGTCCCTTCCTTCTAGTGACTCCTCAGACTCTCCTTTCCTGAGTGTCCCTTAACAGTGGCCTGTGGGAAGGAGGCTGCCCGTGCTGTTGTTCCTGGACGGGAAAGAGCAGGTCCCGTCATGATCTCAGTGACTCTGCCCGTGTTTCCTCTTCATCCTGATGGGGAAGCTGCTGGGGACCCTCCACGTGAGTGTCCCATGGACACTTCCTGCTGAAGTATCCTGAAGTCCTCTGGTGCATACCTCCCAAGTGGCTTCTGAGCCCGCCCTGCTGCCCCCATGGCCTCGTGGGTCTGGGTGATTGCAGAACGCCTAGTGGTCTCCATCCCTTCAGCTCCTCGTTGACCTGTCCGGAATGGCATGATTTCATCCCTATTGTGGCATTCCTTTCTATGGCTTAATCACATTCTACTGTATGGATAAACCACATTTTATTTACCATTCATCTGTTTGTTTTTCAGTAGGGAAGGTTGAACCCAGAGCCTTCCCTAACCCTTTTGACTCTTTTTTTTGAGGCATCATATCACTAAGTCACTGAAATCCCTGGTCTAGGCTGTGCTCAAAATTGCAGTCTTCCTGCCGCAGCCTCTTAGAGTTGTGGAGTTACAGGTATGTCCTACCATGCTTACCTCATATATTGATTTTTAAGGATGCATTTCAGTGGTGTGTGTGTGTGTGTGTGTGTGTGTGTGTGTGTGTGTGTGTGTGTGTGTGTGTGTGAGACAGGGTCTTGCTGTGTAGCCCAGGTTGGTCCTGAACTCACAGAAATCCTCATGCCTCAGCCTCCCGAGTGCTGGGATTATAGGAGTGCACCACCACACCTGGCTTATGTGGGGCTGGGGAACCGAACTCAGGTACTTAGTGCTTGCTAAGCAAGCGCTTTAACCACCGAGCCATCCCTCCAGCCTTTAATTTCAGTGTATTTTAAGAGAAGACTACATTGTCTTAGTCCATTTTAATTAAAAACCGGTCTCCGTTCGCTGCTGTCTTCACTGTTAGTGCTCTTCCGAGAGGGGCTCAGTTTGGGGCCTGCTCCCCTCCAGAGCAGTGCTGTTGTTGGCAGCGTGTGCACGTAGGCGGCACCTGTGTT
Source organism: Ctenodactylus gundi (assembly GCA_004027205.1). NCBI lineage: Eukaryota > Metazoa > Chordata > Mammalia > Rodentia > Ctenodactylidae > Ctenodactylus > Ctenodactylus gundi. The sequence goes on along the minus strand of PVKB01000269.1, from coordinate 754,767 downwards.
TTTTGGTGTATCTCTCCCCAAGCATAAATCCAGCTGTGTTGCTCCTTTCCTTCAACCCTTCAGAGGGTTGTCCATCACCCTGTGTCCCAGGGAACACTGTTGTGAGTGAGACTTAACTCAGAAAGGGACGCGTCCTTCCTTGCCTGCACCTCTGGCTGCTCGTGCTCCGTCCCAACTTGACCCTGAGCGACTTAGCCTCTTCTTCCCTTGCAACCGTGTCTCCAAAAATTGGCCAGCAGAGGGCGCCGTTCCGGTGTGCCTCTTCTAGGCCTTTGTAAAAGTGATGTTTTTTGTTTTTAGACAGGGTTTCCCTCAGTAGTCCATGCTGGCCCGGAACTCACTGTGTTGCCCAGGCTGGCCTGCTGACTTTCACAGATGTGCACCACCACACCCAGCGTTGTGGGGTGCTAGAGAACCGAACCCTGAGCCTTGTGCTTGCGAGGCAGGTGCTGTAACTGCTGAGCTGTGCTCCTGGCACTGGTAACTTCTTTGGATTCACTGTAAGAGTGACCATAGCTTAAGATCCCAAATGCAGTACCGGTTATCAGTTTATGTTGCACAAAATGATGATACTGGGGCCCAGAAAAGTTTGTTCAGAGGCTGTTTCGGTTTTATAATTAGTATTTGCTTCTTTATAATGATAAATTAAAACCGTAATTCTTCCTTAAGCTTTTAGTTGAACTTAAAAATCTTCCTTTATGCGTAAGTTTAGCATATATTTGCAATCACCTTTGAGGAGGCCTTGATTAATGTTTGGCCTCACAAATTTGGTTTTGAACTCTTTTTAAGCCTCTTAAACAGCATTTAGAAAGTTAATATATTTTGTTTTATGTGTAAGTGTTTTTTATAGTCTAACAAATCCTTCACCAGTACTTGAGCAATTTTTATAAATCTAATAAATGTATATATATAAATATGATAAATCTTAAGTTCTCTTGTGTTCTAATATTGTTTATAAAACTCATAACATTTCAATTTAAAATCACAAGTCTAAATCAACTGCATATTTTAAATTAAAATCACAAATCTAATCTGTTGGAGACTGGTATGTCAAATTCTTTGAGACACTGTGTGTTCTCTAAAAAAAATGAACTAATTTTCTTATCATAAACATGCCAATACTATCCTCCTGACTCAATGTTCTCTTGTAAATATCTCCAGGATAAGATACATTTCTTTTTGCTAAGAACCCCACTGTGTCAGTCTCAATAGTCTGAGCTGTGCCTTCCAAGTGAATTTGTGAGGCCACTTCTCAGGGAAATGAGGTTCTTAAATGACAGAGCCACTTGGCCCTCGGCAGCAGGGAAGCAGACTTGGTTCTGGCATTTAGGGTCCTGATTACATTCAGCCTTACAAGGACTCTGTAGTATGAGGAAGCAGGGTGCCACGAACCCCAGTTCCTGGTTCAGTCTTGCTGCCGCCACCTCTGCTATCCCAGAAGTCTGTGGCCCACCCCCTTCCCACCCCACCCTGGTATAGCTTGTGTCCTTCGTTGCTGATGTGGCTTCTTGATTGCTTGACTCTCTTAGTATTTTAACTACCACCTGGAGGAATGGCTCAGTGGTTAAAGTGCTTGCTAGGCAAAGCCACCACCACAAAAGCCAGACAGTGGCACACACCTGTAATCCCAGTTCTCGGGAGGCTGAGACAGGAGGATTGCTGTGAGTCCAAGGCCAGCCTGGACTACCCCGTGAGTTCAGGACCAGCCTGGGTTACACAGCGAGACCCTGTCTCAAATAAATAAACAAACAACTGATTAATTTCTGCGTATGTCAGGGCTTTGTTGACTTGTACAGGTAAAACTGTCCCAATGACACAGTACAGGAGTTTATAAGTAAAAAACCTAGACCCCGTTTCCTAACCATAACCACTGTGTATACTTAGGGATCCATTCTGTTCCTCCAGGTGGTTTCAGTATGTGTAAGTACATACACACACGTGTGCGCACACCATTGGGATGATGCTGTATATAGTGTCCAGCCTGCTGTACCTGGTGCTAGGGGGTTGGATTCAGTGCCTTCCACTTTCTAGACAAGCACTTTAAATTGCTGAGCTACACCCCAAGCCCTGCCTCATTCTTTTTGAAGATAGTATAATTTTTCACTCTATGGCTGTGCCGTATTATTTTAAGATAATTCTGTTCTTAACAGATATTCATATGATTTCATCTTTGCTATGAGTGCATCACCACTGTGACCATCTATTTTTATTTATTGCTGTTTAATTTTGCTATCATTTCTCTAGGAAAAGTTATAGGAGTAGAATTGCTGGGCCACAGGGTACAGCCATTGAAAAATGTGATGGTGACAATTGAATTTCTGTCCAGAAGGGGTTTGTTTACGTATGTTCCCACTTACACAGGGCGGTGCCTGTCCGTGTCCCCCTGCCCCCTAAAGTGATCTTTTGTTGCGTTTGCACCCTTTATGCTTGTCAAAGTGCTTGGCGCAGGAGTAACCCCATGAACAGGTGGGGAGGGACTAGACTCACAGAGGAGACAAAGAGCGTGCTCCCTAGCGCCCTGCATGAGGTTTTTGTCATCGCTCCAAGGTAAAATTCATGTGACATGAAATTGACCACTTTAATGTCACTTGGCATTTAGGGCGTTCACGGTGTGGTACAAGCAGCAGGCACCTCTGTCTAGCTGAAAACATTTTTAACACCCCAAAGGAGACCTGGCCCGTCAGCCATAGCTTCCTGTTCCCTCTACCCGTGCAGGTGTGTCAGCCTGAGGCCCACCCTTTTCTTGTCCTTGATTTTTTGTTTTGTTTTGTTCTCATTTTTTCTATGGGGGATCTAGCCCAGGGCCTTTGCACTAAGCTACATTCCCAATTCATTTTTATTTATTTTTTTATTATGAAACAGGGTCTTGCCAAGTCACCCGGGATGGACTTGAACTTGTGGTCCTCCAGCTTCCATCTCCCAGAGTGCTGAGATTGCAGGCTTGTACCCCATGGTACCGGGTCACAGGGCCCAGCTCAGTACTTAATTATTCTTATTATTTTTTTAGTCCAGAAGAACTATCTTGGGCCACATTATATAATATAGTTAAAGTACATATGTAAGTACTCTAACTCCTGTTAAAATTTTTTCATTACAACATTTAAAAATTCAAAGGTAAAACAACCACGGGCTACAGGTTGAACACGTGAACTTAGGCCTTCTAGAGGCTAAGAGCCTCTGGTTTCCTCGGTGCCTCTGTGTATTGCGTGTCCTCGCCGTCTCCTGCCAGTTGAATGATACAACATGAACAGCCCTATGTGGCCTGCCTCCTCTCATAAGCTTCGTATCTGCAAGGTTCATCTACCCCGTAGCATATATGAGCTTCATTCCTCTCCGTAGAATAATAAATAATATTAAGTAGACACAAATGTTTTCATTTAGTATTGTTCCTGAAAAATCATACACTAATTAGACACACATATCAATTAGAAATATTCTGTGTGTGGCAAGCCACCTCTTGTTATGTGTTTGAGGGTCCGAGATGCCCCGGGACTGCCCGGGTCCCTGGGGGAAGCCGCGGCCTCACCAGGTGCTGTCCCTTCCTGTCCTGTTTTGCAGCATCCCCGTGCACACCATATTTGACAGCTGCCCAGAAGGTAACGGCATCAGGGTGATAGCCATGACCCGTGACGCCAGGTACCTGGCAACCATCTCAGATGCGGAAGTCCAGGTAAAGAGCCCAGTGGGTTGCCTCAGCGAGCTGGCCCGCACGTCAGCTGTCCCCGCCAGCAGCTGTGCTCAGGCTGCCCCGTGTCAGGGCCTCCTTGCTGTGGCTTGTGCTCCTTTAATTACTTAACTAAGGCCATAAGGTCACCTTAGAGGCCTAGGTTTGCTTAGCAAGCTGCTCACACTCGCCCTCTCTCCCGTGCAGAGAGTGTGCATCTGGAAGTGGACGCTTGCCGCCAGCACACCCGCGTGCCTCCTGGAGCTCCCCAAGGAGTACGGTTTCCAGGTGAGCTGCTTTGACCCTGCACACGTCGGCCTAAAGTCATGCTCAGCCTGGCCAGGCCCGACCTTTGGTTCCACTGCAGCTTTGCTGCAGTGTAGGAGAGCTTTTGAAAACCACTTGTTTATTCTAGACCCCATTTTGTCTCTGCAAATAGCTAAATGTGCTTCACTCTCTTACTTGCCAGATTCTGCTAAATTCTTTACTTCCATGATCCTCCATAATCCCTGCAAACGTGCTAGCAGGGAGATACGCGGTGGGCTGATGCTGATAATTAGATGAGAACCTGGGCTGGAGGAATGGTTCAGTGGTTAAAGTGCTTGCCTAGCAAGCGTTAAGTACCCAAGTTTGATTCCCCAGTTCCCCAGCACAAATAAAGTGGGAATGGTGGTGCATGCCTGTGATTCTAGCACTCAGGAAGCTGAAGCAGGAAGATTGCCATGTGTTCGAGGCCAGTCTGGGCTACACAGTGAGCTCAGAATCAGCCCGGAATACGAGCAAGACCCTGTCTCAAAAAATTGTATATGTATATATGAAATAACCTGTCTAAAGTCACCCTGTGAGCAGCCTTTCTCATTCTGGAAGCATGGTCTGACTGCTTCTAACCTTGTCCCACACTTGTAAGGCATAAAGAGAAAGTATTATTGTTCTCAGATTACATGAAGTGACTCGCTGGAGACACCAAGATGTTTTTGCTGGGTCTCTTGGGTTCACCTGTGTCACCCATCTGTGCTGTTCTGCATTGAGATACGTTTCCTTGTGTCCTTTACTTGTCATAAATGTATTGAGGACTTGCTGTATGCCACTTCATATACCTGCCTTCTAGAATCTAAAACTCAAAAAGAGGGTTTGGATAAAAAAAAATTTTGTAGTCCGGGCTAGTCGTGAACTCACCTTGTATTCCAGGCTTGCCTCAAACTCTTGGCGATCCTCCTGCCTCAGCCTCCCAACTGCTGGGGTCCAGATATTCAGCACTGTGCCTGTCTAATTTTTATATGGTACTGGGGAATTGAACCCAGGACTTTGCTCACACTAGGCAAGTGCTCTAACTTATAAGCTGCTGCCCGGGCTTCAATATTTAAACTCAGCGAGACATATAACTTTATGTAGCCTGTGTTCAGCTACCCCTGTCCTCCAGCATTCCTCCCACCCCACTGTGGGGAAAAAAAAGTCCTTCTTGTGGTCGTGCTAAGGCAGCAGGCTGGCCGGTGGCTGTTGGGGTGGGGTAGTCTGTCACGGCAGCCTAGCCTATGCAGGACTTACAGGGGTGGCGTTGACCCTGTGCGTCATTTGGGGTGGTGTCATCTTAACTATATGATTTTCCAGTCCACGAGCACTGGCATCTTGCTGTTTGTTTATATCTTTAATATTTTTCGGCAGTGATTTGTGACTTCCAATGTACACATCTTTTACATCCTGGGTTAAATTTATTCCTATGCATTTGTTCTTTTTAATGCTCTTGTAAGTGGGATCGTTTTCTTTATTTCTTCTTTAGATTGTTTGTTGCTATTCCATAGAAACGCAGCGGGAGTTGCGTGTTGGTTTTGTACTCGGCAACTTTGCTGAATGTGCTACTTAAATTTAATTGACGATGATGAAATAAATGGACAGATTTGGTTTCTGAATCCTCATTTGCACTGCTACCATTTTTTGTTGTGTGTGTGTGTGTATAGGGGAGGCGCTAGGGAGTGAGCTCAGGGCCTCACGCTCAGCTACGTCTCCTGCCCTATTTATTTTTTATTTTGAGACAGGATCTTGCTACGTCACTGAGTTGCCCAGGCCAGGCTCATAGTTGTGATCTTCCTACCTCAGCCTCCCAGAGTGTTGGGATTCCAGGGCTGTGCCATCACACTCAGCCACAAATCACATTTTAGGTACCCGTTAGCCACATGTGGCTGGTGGCAACTGTATTTGACAGCATAGATTGTATAGGCCCTCTCATCACAGAAGGTCTTGTTGACAGCCCCACAGAGTCCCCATCTCTGGATGGCCTCCCACCGCTGGCCTGCTCTGTCCCCACAGCTGCAAACAGTGCTGGCAGGAACCACGGACCAAGCTGAGTCTTTCGACCCTGAGTTCAGTCATAGGGAGCAGAGGAGCTCTCCGCTCCACCTGGCTGCTGGGGCAGTGGGGTCCCATCATCTCGCCAGCTCTTTCTCTAGCTCACAGGCGACTCCCTCATGTCCTCTGTATAGTTTTATTGTTAAATACATTGCTATGTATTTAAAAGCATGTGCATGTATAGAATGTGTCCGTTTTAATTGTTTTGTTTTGTTTTGAGATAGGGTCTTTCGCTGTAGTAGTCCAGGCTGGTCCTGAACTCCCTGTGTAGCCCAGGCTGGTGATGAACCTACAGCAGTCCTTCTGCCTCAGCCTCCTGAGTGTTGGGATTACAGGGTGCTTGCTAGGCAGTGCTCTAACTGCTGGCTCTCCCTCCAGCCCTTGACTTGCCCTTGACCTCTCCCTATCTGGGATGTATGTCGTTGCCCCACGTCCTCAGCAGTCCTTCTGAGAGTCACCCTGCTCACGCAGTATTGAGTTGTAACCTGTTTTCTGTGGTACGCTTTTTCTCTTTTGAGACTACCGTGACTTTTGCTTACCTGCCCTGACAGTAGGCGTTCGGATTCTTTCCGTCTGTTGTCCAGCTCTTCCATGACTTTGCCAAAGACGCCCTTCCACCGTCCCTGGTGTCCGCAGCCGCGTCAGTCTGGCTCCGTCTTCTTTCACCGTGTTTGAGCGCCGTTCGTGTCCTTCCCAGTGGCTCACAATGGTGACGGTGTCACCATTGGTCATCTTTTCTCAGGTTCCTTTGTGGTTTTTTTTTTTTTCCCACCCACATACATCCTAAATACCAGGTGTCGGCCAGGAATTGGTTTAGACTGTCCTATTTTTTTCTCTTCCTGCTTCTGCCTCTTCTTCCTGCCCTGTTTCCTTCTGGGGCCTTCTCTTCCATTCGAGGCTGTCAGTACTGTTATTCCCAAGCCGTCCGGAAGTGACTCCTCCCCTCTGTCTCTGTGGCCTCCATCCTGCCCTGCTTGCTGTCATGTCCACCGGCGGGAGCAGAGCGCCTTGTCCCCTGAAAGTCTTCCATATGAGTACCATACTATCTTAATATGGACTTCCCTTTCTCAGCTCCCTTCAGTGACTCCCAGTTGTGACCTCCAAGGTCCGATCTGACCCCTCCGCCCATTCTCCACCGTCTGCCTCTTACTTGTCAGTGATCATTATTTTATGTTTCCTAGAGTTTTGTCTGTATAAATGGTCTTTTTCTTTTTCTTTCTAGAAGGATTTGGCTTCCCCCGTTAGTTTGTTGCGTGTCAACAGTTCATCCCTTTTTACTGATGAGCAGTCCCGCCTGACGTGGGTGTGCTGTAGCTTTTTTTTTTTTTTTTAATCTGCTCTTGGTGAACGTTTGGGTTGTTTCCTGCTTGTGGCTTTGAAAAGTACAGCTGCTATGGAAGATCATGAGCTTGAGCCCAGCCCCGACAACTTGAGGCTTAGCAAGACTTTGCCTTAAACAAGAGAATGAAATAGGGCCGGGAATGTAGCTCAGTGTGGAGGTCCTTGGTTCCATAACTAGTATAAAGAGAGAAGGAAAGAAAAAGAAAGAAAGAAAGAAGTGAAGGAAGAAAGCATTCCTATAAATGTTTAGTTCAGGTACACATGTTTGTGAAAATATATGCTTTAATTTCTCATGGTAATTGTCTTTTTTTTTTTTTTCCCCAATACTAGGTATTGATCCCAGGGTCTTTCCCACTGATTTTCCCATTGATATTCTCAGCACCACCTACCCCCATCCCCACTCCCTTTGTGAGACAGTCTTGTGAAATTAGTAAACTGCTTGACCTCATGATCCTCCTGCCTCAGCCTCCTCAGTATGCTGGGCTTACAGGCCTGCACCTTCACGCCTAGTCAATGACTGTTTCTTTAAGCATTCTCTCATCGCCTCCTTGGTCTCCAGTTACTGGCCATTTGGACCTTTTTCTCCTGTGCCCTGTTGATCTTCTCTCTTCTGGTTATCTGTCCTTGTCCCTTTGGCTCCAGTTAGGCTATTTTCTGCTGTAACTTGTTGTCATTTCCTACTGGCTAATTCTTCGGCAGCATCTAGTTTTCTTTTAAATCATACTTCGTTTTTTACGTCATTTTTAAGGTCTAGAGTTTTGTGAGTGTGTGCAGAGCTATTTGCTGAGCTTTTCTCCCCGTACCTGGCTGTCTTGTCATTGTCCCCTTGGTTCCCGGGCCCGGGTCAGATGACCGCAGCCCCCAGACCTCCCTCCCTCTGACTGGTCTGCTTTTCCCCCCCTCGTTTCTCGCCGGCCTGGCTGTTTCTCACTGCATGTTCAATGCTGTGTTCTCCGAAGTATAGAAATAATTTGAGGCCCAGGAGGATGGTTTCCTCGGAAGAGTTAACTTCTTCTGCCTCTGACAAGCACTTGGCAGAGTTGTTCCTTGAATCAGAAATTGAAGCGACCACAAGCGGATCCGTCTTGGCGAGGTCTGGCTCCTGCGCCTGCTCGCCAGGTCGGCACCCCGCCCCCCAGCCCAGGCGTCGCCCTGGCATTGCTGCTTCTGTTCCCAGCAGCGACGCAGAAGGAACAGGCGCAGAGACGGGGCGGCAGCTGCAGGGGGAGAGGGGAAACAGCTTTCCTCCCGTCTGTCCCTGCGCTGCCTCCCGCAGCCTTGCGTGGCAGCCAGCCGCCTCCTGCCCCAGCCTGTCACGCTTTCCCGCGCCCTAGGAACGTCTCTGGTGGTGGCCTTGTCATGGTTACTGTTGAATTTCTGCCTTTAACGTTTCCCTCCCGTCTGTAGTTTCTGCGGAGTTGGGTTTTGGGAGAGGAGCCAGCAGCTCCTGCCGTGCCTCACACTCATTCCAAGAACCTTGTGGCCCTGTCAGTTCAGACATGTGCGGGCAGCAGTGTGTGTCCAAAGGGCACAGAGCAAAGGTTCCTAGAAGGGGCTGGGGTACAGCTTAGCGTGGATGAGGCTCCTTGTTCAATCCCCAGCACTAAACCAGCCTTGACAAGGCAGTGATTGGTGAGTGTTGGCTTGCTTCTGTTCACTCCAGTTTCTAGGGGATGAATTATAACACATAAAACCTGAGAAGGAGTATGTTTTATGCTTTTAACAACCGGTATTCAAGTGATGTTCTTCTTGGTTATCAAATGCAGTGTCTTCTCTCCTTCCTCTTCGTCCTTGCTGACCTTTGCCTTCCTGTGGCTTGGACTTAGGGCCTTTGTCCTGACCTACGTCCCAGCCCATTTAATTTTATTATTTATGGATTATTATTATTTTTAACATCTTGATCTTAGCAGATCTGCTAAATCGCCATATTGCCCCAGGGTGAGCTTTAGCTTGCAATCCTCCTGCCTCAGCCTCTCAGAGTGCTGGATTACAGGCTTATGTTACCGTACCCGGGCAGTTACTTATTTTAAGTAAAATTATTTAATTTTTAACATTTAGCTTAACCAGAGGGAAACAAAAAATTGTTTTGTAACATGTTTTTATTCTTTATATTTTAGAACTACCTTACTTTTAATCCAACAAATAATAAAGAATTGGTGAGCAATAGTAAAACGCAGACAATATATTATGTATGGGTAAGTAGAAATATTTCGCTTTGTTTAAATGTGGGTACAAGTTTGGGTTTATTTTATTTTTTGGGTCAGAGTCTCTTCTTGCAGTTCAGGCTGGTCCTTAGCTCACTTTGTAGCCCAAGCTAGCCTTAAACTCACAATATCCTCCTGCCTCACCCTTCTGAGTACTAGAATTGCAGGCATGTGCCACCATACTCAACTAGGGTTGCTTTTTGAGTACATATATTTCAGTAAGGTAACAATATAATATGTAATTACAAAACAGTGAAGATATATTAAAATGTTTTGATTTAATTATAGTATTTATTTTTAGTCCCATTGGAAATTAGGATATTAAATCAAAAGCAGGTAATTAAGTTGCATTTATTTTTTAAAGTAATGGGGCAAATATTTATTTGAATATATTTAACATGTTTCATACTCTGGTTTCTCTTCGTGTTTCTTTTTCCTTTCTTAAATACACTTAAAGAGACGTTTTAAGGATTTTTGAGACTTTGGAGTTTTTTCCTTTTGCAAAAGAATTAGTAAACAGGTCAGCAATATACAAGAATGCTTCAAAAGGTACAGTGTGTGTTTAAATTTTTGAAAATGTATCATAGTAAAAAGCATGTTGCCGTTACCCTCCTCAGAGTCCCTCCCTCAGTGTGAGCACACTCATCCTAGCGTCCCTGCACCCCCTGGAGCGGCTCTGGAAGTCCTCTTTATGAGGTGTCCCAAAAGTGTGGTGAGCGCCGCTGAAAAGTGCCATTGGCGGAAATGCAGGCTCGTAAAACGTGTCCAGACCTGGCCCTGTGCCACTTCTGGCTCTTCCTCAATGTCAAAATGACCATGAAAAGTAAACATTCTGAATCAGTTCAGTACACTGAGTCAGCCTCAACAGCGAAACTGAGACAGGAAGGGGTAGGTGTGTTCAGAGCAAAGGGAGAATGTATGGTATTTTCAGGAGGATTAATTACCGTGTGTCTTTACCATAATAAAATTTAAAATTTCAAACACCATATATATATGTGTGTGTGTATAATATATATACACACACACAGGTATGTATTTTTAAATTCAAGCATTCACCGTGTGTGTGTGTGTGTGTGTGTGTGTGTGTGTGTGTATTTTTTTTCAAAACCAAGGATCAAGCACAGAGCTTTCATACAGCCACACTGAGCTATATTCCCAGCCTTTTTTTTTATTTTTGATTTTGAGACAGTCTCTCGCAAAGCTGCTAAATTGCCCAGGCTGGGCTTGAACTTGTGCCCCTCAGCCTTTCAGGGCACCACCAGGCCCACACCATAAGCTGTGATCCTCTCTTCATACCTGGCACACACCAACATCAGGCGCAGTAAAGAGACAGCGGGTAGACTGGAGGCTGTCGGGCAGAGAGGCGAGGAGTGGGAAGGGCGGCTTAGTGGACGTGGCGTCTTCTGAGTTGATGTGAACATAAACGGGGTTGCACAGCCTTGTGAATGCAGTTAAGTGCCACTGACTTGTGTACTTTAAAGGAGTTAATGTTAATTTTATGTTATATACCTCACGTCGATTTTTTAAAATGCAGCTGGTCACAGTGGCATGTGTCTGTAATCCCAGCTACTCAGGAGGTTGAGGCAGGAGGATAGCAAATTCAGTGCTAGCCTGGGCAAATTAGTGAGACCCTGTCTCAAAATAAAAAGTGCCTAACATCAGCCAGGTCCTGGGTTGAATCTCCAATAGTGCAAAAAAAAAAAAAAAAAAGATAAATCACTTAGTGCCACTTGTCAGTGATAGTCATGATTTCCAATATTTATTTGAGATTTAAAGCTTTATTAATATATTATAGAATTTAAATTTGCATTTACTGCCATTTAAAGTCATAGTCATTTGTGGCTGTTATTTTTTTTTTTCCCCAGTAGAACTGGGGATTGAACCCAGGGCCTTTACGCTGAGCTGCCTCTGAGGCCCTTTTTAAATTTTTTGTTTTGAGACAGAGTTTCACTATGTTACTAAGTCACCTTGAGTGGGCTAAAACTTGTGGTCCTCCTGCCTCAGCCTCCTACAGTAGCTGGGATTAGAGGCAGTTTGTGGCATTTTGAAATATATTTTCTTTCAGAATGTTTTTAAATATTGCCCAAGACAGCAGATTTTCTTACCTGTAGAAGTTACAAATCTCTGACCTTGTTCTGATATGTTGTTTTGATTTTATTATTATGTAGCTCCTTTGGAAACTGGGCTTTTTTTGAGTAGTGATTCTTTTTTTTTTTTTTTTTAATGTGCTTAACAGAATGAAGAGAAAAATATACTTGTCCACAGTGCCCCACTTTTAACGGAAAAAGTGAGTATTTCTGTTGCATTTTATATATTAGGTTTTGTGCAGGCTTAGTTATTTTGGGCTATGCTTTGTATATCTTAGTATTAAACTATGAAGAAATAATTTGAAAAATTGTACCAGTAACCTTTATTCCTACCAAATTGTCAGATGAAAATAGTGAGTGTGGTTAAGAATAAAACATAGGGCTAGAGGAGTGGCACAGCAGTTAAAATGCTTGTCTTGCAAGCACAAGGCCCTGAGTTCTATTCCCCAGCACCACATAAAGCCACACATGGTGGCATACACCTGTAATCCCAGCAGTGTGTAATCCCAGCACTCGGGAGGCTGAGGCAGGAGGTTTGCCGTGAGTCCAAGGCCAGCCTGTGTTCCAGAGTGAGTTCAGGACCAGCCTGGGCTACAGAGCAAGACCCTGTCTCAAAAAATAAAATAAAACATCACAGAGCAAAAAATGACTATTCTGAGGAAATATCCCCCCAAGTGATGAACTTTACAACATGTACGTGCATGTTGGCAAAGACGTGTTAATTTGAATGTGGTGTAAGTGGGGATGCTGAATAGAAGTGGGTTGTCATGAAACTGCTCAGTGTCAGAATAATGCAAGCAGTGTAGGAAGTGTAGGTGCTTAGGAAGCCACCAGGAGGTGGCCGTAGGGAGATGGCCAGCTGGGTGCTGAGGGTCCTGCCAGCTCCCCCCACGTGGCTGCGCCTGAGGTGGACCGCAGCTGTCACTCCTGTCCCGCTTCCTGCAGTGATCCCCGTGTCACTTGCCCTCGGTGAGCACCTGCTTGTGACTTTTCTCCACCTTTCCTCCTCGCCTCGATTTATAGAAATGTATCTCTCTTAGAGGGCTTGCCGAAACAGAAAAAGGATGAGATGGGTGGACACGGGAAAGACTGTTGTTTGCAAGGTTTGCTTCTCACAAATCAAATATAAAAACTACAATCAATTCTTGCTATTTATGGTGGTTACAGTTTTTAGAGCCTGTGAATAATTGACTGAAGAGGGAACAGTTGCTTCTGGAGGCGGGGGTGCAGGTGGAGGTTCCTGTACTCAGTGGTCATGTTTGCATCAACTCATCCATACATAACCTTGTTTACTATGTGTTTTTGTTTAAAGGCACCAAATTAACGAATGAAATTTTAATGAGTCTCTTGGGCTCCCTGGTGGCTGCCTTTTTCCTTTTTCCCTCACTTTTTTACCAGTGTATATTGGTCGCACAGAATAATGGGCTTCATTTTGGCAGCCAAGGTATAATGGAGAACATCCAGTATGTTGAGCCTGGTGAGCAAGCCCACCACCTCACACCTCGAGGAAGCACGTGTGGCCCTCAGTTCTCCCGCAGGACCCATCCCAGGCTTCCTCCAGCCAGGAACACTGAAGCTACCACCACCACCTCCAGCAACAGCAATAAAAGAAAAAAGCACATAAAATATGTGAACAACACGGCACTACGTAGACATGAAAAGAACACTGCTGACAGCGTGGGAGCTGAAATAAGAAGGCGGTGTGTTGCCTTGTTTGACCTCAGCTTGGAAAGTGAAAGTGCTGTCGGAACTGCCTTTAGGGTTACCTGTGTAGTCCAGCAACTACAAGTCTGCAAATACACAACGTGCATGTCATGAGGTCAGCCCGCAGGAAAGATGCCCCGCATTGAAGCCATGCAGCTCTTAGAAAGAACTCGATGCTCTTGCTGAACGCTGAATTCTTTTACTGATTCCTCTGTGCTCAAGCCAGTGTAGGCAAACCCTGGAACCTTCCCTGAATAGGGTTGGGCACTGGACTTGCTGAGTTTCATTCATTCGCTCCTTCCATAGCATTCCTGAGGGACCTCCCACTGCTCTGGTTTCTGTGTATAACTCAAGACCTTGTCTAAAAGATGGCTGTGGGGCGATTAAAAATGGTCAAGGTGCAATACTTAGAGTATATGTACCAACCTCCCCAAACAAATGTAATTATTATGTATCACAGACATTTATTTGTGGGATGGAGGAATGGCTCAGTGGTTAAAGTGCTTGCCTTGCAAGCACTAAGTCAAGTGCTAATCACCGCAGTTTGATTCCCCAGCACCACATAAGCCTGGCGCACTCCTGTAATCCCAGCACTTGGGAGGCTGAGACAGGAGGATTGTGGTGAGTCCAAGTCCATTCTGGGCTCCATAGTGAGTTCAGGAGCAGCTTAAGCTACAGAGTGAAACCCTGTCTCAAATAAAGAACAAAAACATCTTATTTGTATGTGTGTGTGAGAAAGAGACTAGTACTAGTGCCTTTTTTACATAATATAAACAAAATTACTTGGAAGTCTTCTCAGGGCATTTCTGTATAAAGGCTGAAATGGTTTCTACTGATAGGAAAATACCTATGATCAAAGGAGAACGGGGGTCCCCATTTTATGGTATTTATAACCAGCACGAGCTTTCGCTCATGGGAGACACCAGCTTTAATGTCAGTCTCTGTGACCTCCATAAGGGAAGTTGGCCAGACAGAAGCAGTGACTGGCTACCCTTTTGTGTGCTTTAAGCAGTGTCATTGAACTCAGCGTCTAGCCCTTCCCTCGCGCCTAGCAAACCTTCTGCGGATGTGGGACTGCCCAGACCTGGCGATCCATGGGAGATGGGCTTTGTGATTCTTTCTCTTTCTCTCCCTCTCCCTCCCTTCCTCTCCTTCTCTCTCCCCCCTCTCCCTCCCTCTCTCTCTCTCGCTCTCACTGTATTTCAGTGTAACATTATAAAATGTCACGTTGATAAATGTTTTGTTTACTATTTGGCACCACCTTCAGTAACTCACGACTCATCTTTTGAAACACAGACATTCAACAAGCTTGTGGGAAAATTTAGCCAGTCCATCTTCCACTTGAACTTCACACAAATCCTCTCAGCCACCAAGGAGGGGAAGCTTGTTGTGTGGGACGTGCACCGCCCGCTCCTGTCGTCGTCCTCGCTGGATTCCCCCTACATCAAGCCCTGCAAGTTGGTTCATTTGCAGAAAGAGAGTATCACAGTGCTCACCACAGTGGATAGGTAATTGACCTCATTACAGATAGCTCCTGATGATTCTGAAAAGTGTCTCAGAATCCTGTGTTACATATATTTTGTATACGCATAGAATACTGCTGAGGAAAGCCATCATTAACAGGGAGCATCGGTTGCCTCTGAGGAAAAGAATAGAGAATAAGGAGCAGGGTGGGGGTGGATCTTCTGCTTTTTTATGGTCTCATTTGTACTAATTGGTTTTTTTAAAAAAAAATCATAGGCATGCATTGTGTTACAAAAATCCCTTTGTGTAGAGGGAACAAAAATAATTTTTTCTACTCAGCTAATTAGACTTATTTTGTACCCCAAATCTTCCATGCTTTAAACTGAAGAATGTAACTTGAATAGCTGTATTGGTTTCATTTGATTGTAAGAAAACATTTATACATCGTATAAAGAACAAATACATCAGAACTTTTTCTTTTCAGTACTGCAGGTTAAACTCATGGTTTTCTATACATTTTCTTTGTTTTTTCCGTTCTTTCCGTGAGACAAGTTCT
The DNA here is from genome assembly GCA_004027205.1 of Ctenodactylus gundi. Classification (NCBI taxonomy): domain Eukaryota; kingdom Metazoa; phylum Chordata; class Mammalia; order Rodentia; family Ctenodactylidae; genus Ctenodactylus; species Ctenodactylus gundi. The sequence continues at coordinate 739,404 of PVKB01000269.1, read as the reverse complement.
CACTAAATTGCAACTTTGTGGGGCTGGGCTAGATCTTGAAATCCTCTTGCCACAGCCTCCCAGAATGCTTGGATTTTAAGTGCCCACCACTATGCCAGCTGGAACCTTATAAAATTCACTAATTTTGTGAGGCCATAGGGCCTCATAAAAGCCTCACACAGAACAGTGCTCACTTTCTAGCTGCATCCCTTCCTCTCTGGAAGACCTTGAAGGAGAAACACCCTTGTCCAGCCATTTCTCCACCTGTAAAATGGGCGTGACAGTACCATCTTTTCTGAGAGAAACTTTATGAGACAAGGTGTATATGACCCGCCACACACCTGATGCAGGGGAACCCAGAACAGTCCCCCAAGTGTGGAGGAAGCCCTGAATGATGAGGACCTGCCAGTGGAGTTGGGGCCACTGTGCCAACTGCTCTCAAAGCCCCATTAGCGTTCATTTGCCTTTCCTTGGATGTGGGGAACAGTGAGGGCCTGTTGTGGTATAAAAAGATGGGTGGAAGTGGAGCTGATGGTGCAGTCGGACTAGTTTATTGGGGACTAGAGCCCAGGAAGACCAGGCCTGGCTTCTCAACCCCCCTAGGGCCTGGGAGCCCACAGAGGAAACTAGCGGGCCAGCATTGCTGCTTCTGTCCAGCAGAGGGCAGTGGACGAAGCACTAGCCAATTACTTTGACCACTCGCCCTGCTTATGCATCCGAAGCCTGGAAGCCTCTTGGAACCACTGTGCATATATATGAGGAAACTCACTCCCCTTCGCCCCGTAATTAGAATTGTATCAGAGTCTTAAAAAAAAAAAAAAAAACCTCATTTGGGATGGATCCGAGGACTGGAAATTAAAGCCATTTTGTCACGCAGCACTGCCTTTGGCTGTGATGACTAGATGGGGTTTTACGATCGCTTTCCCAGCAGTGCCTTCCTATAAAGCAGCCAGTGCCTGGTGGCCAGCCAGGGTGATTGTGAGAGGGCTGGTCCATTGGCTCTCCCATTGTCATCTGTAGCCATATTACCGAGAATGTGAACCACTGCCTGTCCACCCTCACTGTGGTACATGACCGACCTTGGGGTGGCAGGAGGAGTGAGCGAGGACTTGGCTCTAGGGACACCTGCCTCCTGGAGTTGTCTACCCCTGGGGCCTCATAGGATCGCCTGGGCCATGTAGGAGGGCCCATGCAATACTTGAGATATACTAAAAGATTGTTCATATAATACTGAATTGTATGTGAGCTTCCTGTGTTATTTGCTGAATCCAGCAACTTTAGTATTTAGGGAAATTTGTTGGCTTCTCTGAGCCTCAGTTTCCTAGGTGTAAATAGGATAATAATAAAATCAACCTTACATTCAGCTTTTAGAATGGTGGGAGCTCAGAGCCTGATTATTATTAATAATAATATAATAATAAGTGATCCTTGCTATTCCTGCCACTTAACTGGTGTCATCCTCCGTTTCAGCTATATCGTCACAGGTGATGTTAAGGGTAACATTAAGTTCTACGATCACACCCTGGCCATTGTTAACTGGTACAGTCAGTTCAACCTGAGCTGCATAAGGAGTTTGTCCTTTTCAAAGACCCCAGCAAGTCCTCCCACGGAGAACTCAAACTTCCCCCCCGACTGCACTTTAAAAGGTGACCCTTTTATCGTCAGGTAAGTTGTTAATGAGTTAGTCGTTTGGAAGGTCAAAAGATGACCCATGTGGTCTTTTGTTCGCATGCAGAAGAATGTTCCTTGTGGCTCTGGATCCTGGAACTGGTGGCCTCGTCTGTCCTTTGCCTGGCTCACAGATGGCTCTCCCTGCCCGACTGCAATCACTACTGGATCATTTTGAAAATTAGTTTAGACATTATTTTAGTATTAAGGGTCTTGAATAACTAAAAGCTGGAAAGTCCAGCACCTTAAGCTCTGTCGAGCTTGGAGTCCTTGGCTGATGGTTGGTCTCTGAGCTGAGCTTGTCCTGGCTGCTGCCGTAAAAGGCACTGGATAATTAATAGCCATAATATTTCAAGACCGAATTGTCTGTGAGCTTGCTTAATTACCCTTGCAGTCTGTACAGGCACATCTGTATGTGTGCATCCAACTCCATATTTGCATACACAAATGAATATTTGCATGTGCAGATTAGCTAATTGTACAACTGACTGTCCATCTGCATCCTTAATGACTCAATTTACATGTAGAAAAGTGAGCTTTTTTCACTTGCAAATGGAGGCTGTTGGGTATTGGTGGTATATTTTTGGAGATGTTGGGTTAATAATGTCACTAAATTACAGACGACAGAGGCGTTTCGTGTGCAGTTAGAGGCAGAATAGCTGGCTTGCCCCATTCCCTGCGAACACTGACACTGTTTGATCTCTCCTTGGCAAACAGGAATTTTGTCATTGCGACGTCGGAAGCCATGGTGTACCACTTAACGACAGATGGCACCAAACTTGAGAAGTTGTTTGTGGAGCCCAAGGACGCCGTTTGTGCCATCTCTTGCCACCCCTACCAGCCCCTCCTTGCCATCGGGAGCGTCTGTGGGATGATCAAAGTGTGGGACTATGAGCAGAAGAAGTACCTTTTCAGCAGAGTTTTCGAGAAGGGGCTTGGCATTCAGAGTCTGACCTACAACCCCGAAGGTAATTCCACTGCTCTGGTGCAAGAGCCTACCTACCTGAATGGACCACCCAGCCCTGGGGACTGTGCCCTTGCCTGTCCCTGCTCCTGGAGGTTGCCCCGATCCCAGGCCCCATGCACCTAGCTGAGACGCCTCCTTTCTAGGAACCCTGCAGCCCTCTGGGTCTTATTCTTTCTGACACTTCATCCAAGATGTCACGCTTGTCTGTTTCTGTCTCTATCCAGAGGCTTTGTGATGCCTCTGTCTGTCCTCTGTGCCCCTAGAGCAAAGCCTGGCACAGCACAGTATCTCGGATGAGTGAAGTCCTCTCTCTGTCCCTGTCCTTGGGCTTGTCATTTCAGGAGTTCTGCTTGGAGCTGGTTTCACAGAGGGGACAGTCTACATTCTTGATGCAATGTCTTTAAAATCTGAAAGCCCAGAGCCTTTCAAATATTCCAGAGGCAGCGTGACTCATGTCAGCTTCTCCCATGACTCCCAGTACATGGCGACTGCTGTGAGTACATTCCTTGCTGCCACTGTGACTCTAGTGCATTTCTTTAACATACAGAGAGAGGGACGAGGGGCGTAGCTCAGCAGTTACAGTGCTTGCCTAGCAAATGCAAGGCCCAGGGTTTGGTTCCCTAGCACCACACAAGGGTTAGCTGGGAGTGGTGGTACCCTCCTGTAATCCCAGCACTCAGGAGGCTGAGCCAGGAGGATTGCCATGAGTTTGACTTGGAATACATAATGAATTCAGAATCAGACTGGACTGCAGAGAGAGACCCTGTCTCAATAATAAGTAAATAGGAGCTGGAGGAATTGCACAGTGGTTAGAGCACTTGCCTGATAAGCACAGGGCCCTGAGTTCAATTCCCCAGTGCCATCCATATAAGCTAGGCATGGTGGCACATGCCTGTTATCCCAGCACTCAGGAAGCTGAGGCAGGAGGATTGCCATAAATTCAAGGCCAGCCCGGATTACATAGTGAGTTCAGGACAAGCTTGGAGTACAGAGTGAGACCTTGTCTCCAAAAAAAAGTAAATAAATAAAACCAAGGGGTGCTGGGAGAATATCGTGCTGATTACACAGCTCACCTCTGTGTGTGTGTGTACTGAAGACTATGGGACTATACACTTTGATGGAGAGATTGTGTGCTATGTAAATTATACCTCGATGGATTTGTTACATAAAGAGACAAGGAGTCAGGAAGGCAGGAGGCCTTTGGCCTGTGGACAAGACCAGGACCTCAGAACTTCCAGACTTGGGACCTGCTGCCTAGTGTGTTAGGCGTTGGAGTCCTGTGTGTGCACCCCTTCTTTCATTTTTACCTTTGTGTGTGCGTGTTTGTGTGTGTGTGTGTGCACATGTGTGTGCTACATTCCCCAGCCCTATTTTACTTTTATTTTTATTTTGAGACAGGTCTTGCTCAGTTGCTCACACTGGCTGAGTTGGTGATTCTCCTGCCTCAGTCTTCCAGAGTGTTGGAATTACAGGCATAAGATGCTCACCCATCTGTCCATCTCATTTTTGACGAGATAACACTCTTGGACTGGAGAACTAGCTCAGCAGTTAGGGCACAAGGTTCTGAGTTTCATTCCTTGGCACCACATAAGCTGGGTGTGGTGACATGTAATTTTAGCACTCTGGAGGCTGGGGCATAAGGGTTGCTATGAATTCAACTTGGACCTCATAGGAAGTTCAGGACCAGCCTGCAGTACAGAGTGAGACCCTGTCTGAAAAATAAGCAAAAACATAATGATGCTTCTTAAGTTATAAAATTTAAAAAGGAATAACTTCTGCTCTTTTGCTCCTGTTCAGGATGTAAACTTCACCGTGGCTGTGTACATGGTGGTAGTCAAAAATGGACAGCGGGTCTGGGAATACTTAGCAAGACTTCGCTCTCACCGCAAAAGCATCAGAAGTCTCCTGTTTGGGGTCTTCCTCGACAGCAATGAGTCGAGGCTGCTGAGTCTTGGGGCAGACGCACTCTTGGTGAGCTATTCTGTTTCTTTTACCTGCTTGCCAGGTCTGTGTTTCCATCTGTGACATCCCTGGTATCATGGTAGAAAAGCCCCCCAGCATGTGCGGTTGAGGAAATCAGTATATAGCCACATACCCTGAACATCCCCAAGTCCGCACTGTGCCTTAGTCCAGCTGTGACGCCGCTGGGGAGTGCGTTTTGAAGGGGGGCTTCATGTGAGTGGTGGTGGGAAAGCAGAGGGACACGGTGTCCCCCTCAGCGTGGAAGGTGCAGCCAGCCGGAAATGTAGCTCGGTGATGGGAGCACTTGCCTAGCACATGTGAGGACCTGGGATCCTGAGCACCGCCAAACTAAGCAAAAACACAGCCCCCGTGGCCTCCCGTGTGCATTTGGAAAGCTGACACTCACTAACACTTTCAATGTGTCCAAGAGCCTGGGCCAAGCTGGAATCTAAATATGGGGACTAGCAGAGGACAGTAGAGCGCGGGAGAAGGAGAGCCAGTGCCAGCATAGGATCTGGCCAGGACTCAGAGGCAGTCAGTCAGTGTACTTACCCATCTGCCCTCCCCTTCCTCTCTCCCTTCCTCCCTCCTTCCCTCCCTCCCTTTCCTGATCTTCTTCCTTTATTCCATCCATCCAAAACGTACCTGTGGGGCAGATTCCGCAGCTCCTGCTCCTACAGAGCTGCTGGGTTGATGGGCAGGGGTCGCAGTGGGAAGGAGCGGCTGGAGTTCAAGTCTCGGTCTACCATGTCTGCTCCCTGGGCAGTGAGTATGCCAGGATACCCTGCAGGGAGGAGGGGTACTCTTTGCAGCCCTGGGGATCGCACCCTAGGCCTCATGGGAACAAACAGGGCCCAGACCACATCTTTGGAGCACCGAGCACACACCTGGCTCATCATGAGTAACAGCAGTGCCGATTCATCCAGTGCTAGGTCAGGAATGTCTTCTCCTGGAGACTTGATCCTGTGTCCTGTGTTGTTCCCTCCCCGCCACCCCCACCTCCATGATTATTTCAGAGGTTGCCACCCAAGCACCTGGGGCAGATGCTCATACACGTGTGGGTCTGGCTTCCTCTCAGATCGAGTATAGTCTTAGCACAAGCTACAAGGACCATCTGGAAGTCCTGGACATTCACCGAACTGACCAGGGCAACCACCCTACCTGCATGGTGTGGTACCCGCCGCTCACCAAGGAGCTCTTCCTGCTGATCTGCAACACTGGCTACAAGGTGAAGCTCTTTAACTCAACCACCAAAATGTGCAGGTGAGCCAGGGGGCTTCGGGCTGGGATGCTGTTTGCCTTGTTTTTTCAGGCGAGGGTTGTGACAGCTTGGCTTCTGTTGTCATCCCTTTTTCTTCTCATGGATTGAACCCAGGGTGTTTCCTCCCCAACACTTCTTTATTTAATGTTTTGTTTTGAGACAGGTTCTCGCCACAAGTTGCTAAGTTACCCAGGTCTGAGTTTGAGTTCGTAGTCTTCCTGCTTCAGCCTCCTAGGGTGCTGGGATTTCAGGCATGAGCTGCCATACCCAGTTCATCCTCCGCACCTTGCACAGGAAACTGAGGCACAGATGACATAAAGAACTGTCAATGAAGGGTCACAGAGCCGGGAAGTGCCAGGGGCAGGTTGCAAACCAAGGGTAAATAGTGGAAGTAAAGCAGATAGGCTGGAGATAAGGTGCCTGTCACACCGGGCCTGGGAGGTCACGCAACTCTAGCCTCCTGGTCCTTACACAGAAAGCGCGTTTTCAGCTGAGTGCTCTCATTTCCTACCTCCTCTGAAAGGAGTTTCCATTTCCTCACTGCCTGCGTGAGCCAGATACTGTGTATGATCCTGAGGGAGTGGGGAGGAACAAAGGAACATTCCTGCCACCGTGAGAGAGTCATGGGTGACACAGCTGAGCAGCTGGGGAGTCGGGATATGGAACCTGTGCTGGGCAGGACAGTCAACAGCAGAGAGACAGGTGTTCTGAGGGAGCGGGGCGGCTACTCTACCTGCCTGCCTTTCTTTCTTTCTCTCTGTACTGAGGATTGAATGCATCCTTGCCATCAATCTATGTCCCAAGCCCTTTTGAATTTTATTTTATTTTATTTTTTGAGACGAGGTCTCATTCTGTAGTCCAGGCTGGTCCTGAACTCATGGCAGTCCTCCTGTCTCAGCCTCCTGAGTGCTGGGATTACAGGTGTGCACCACCACACTGTGCTTACGTGGTGCTGGGGAATCGGACTCGGGTCCGTAGCGCTTCTCTTAGCGCTTTAACCGCTGAACCATTCCTCCAGCCCCATTTTTTTTTTTTTAACAAGACAAGACAAGGTATTGCTTAGTAGTTAAGTTGCCCAGGCTGGGTTTGAACTTGTGATCCTCCTGCCTGAGCCACTTAGACTGCTGGAATTACAGGTGGGTGATACCATGCCCAGCTGAAGCTGCTGTTCTCAAGGGATCACAGGGGAGGCTTCAGAGAGTGGGTGATGTTGAAACGGGGACTTGAAGGAGGTGAGGGAACGAGCCAAAGCATTGGAAGAAACAGGAAAAGCCTCCAGACAGGATCAGTGAGCGCAAAGGACTGAGGGTGGAAGATGTTTGGGCCACATGGGCCACGTGGCTGGAGTGGAGCGTGCAGTGGGGAGAGCACTGTGGGCAGGTCACCCTGAGTGGGGCGCTGTCTGGGACTGGACTCTGGGGGCAGAGGGCTGATATAGGGAAAGGCCAGGAGGTGGCTGTGTGGGGTGATGGTGGCCCGAGAGGGGATGGTCAGAGTCTAACAGGCCCTGCTAACAGGGAAGGGAGGAGAGAGAAGGGACAGCTGCTTATCAGCTTCCAAGGCTTTGGCCTGGGCTGCCTTGGAGGGGAATCGACCTTTAACAAGATGAAGATAAGGGAAGAACAGGTTTGGGACAAATTGAAAATCTGTTGAAATTTACATGACACAAGCTTGGAATCCACCTCGGCATCCATGGGGAAATCTCAAAGTGGGGTTCTTAAATGCAGAGTGAGGGTCAGGGAGGTCCCAGGGCTGGAGGTGGAGGGAAGTGGATGGTTTAAAGTCACAGATGGGAGACTCCAGAAAGGCAGAGCACATTGCTAGCCCAAAAGCTAGCACCTGGAAGCAAAACCGCCTCTTCCAAGGGGAAGCACCAGACCTGACCTCACTGTGGACACCGCAACACGGCTTCACCCAGCACCATGTCCTGCTCCCATTATCCCATTTTGTCCCCAGTAGCCTGCAAAGTATTGTCCCAATCAGGTTCAGGAGCTCCATAACTGTCGTGGGCCGGGCGGGGCTGGGCTGGGACAGGGCTCTGTAACAGCCCTGGCTGGGAGAGCAGCTGCCTTTGCCTGGCTGCTATCCGGGTGGCTAGGAAGCGGCACCAGGCAGAAAAGCTGGGAGCTCCAGAGCTCGAGAACTGCAGCAGCAGCTGGCCCAGCGCACTGCGGCCATGCCCGAGCGTGTTCTGAGCTGCATCTCAGACAAGAAAGGGCCTTCACAGACCAGGGCCGCTGGCGTCCTTTTTTCTTTTCTCCCTTCCTTAAACTGTTCTTTTCCAAAAGGGTACATGGAAGGACTAGGAGTAAAACTCAGTGATGAAAGTGCTTGCCTAGCGTGAGCAAGAACCTGGGCTCAAATCCCCTGACTCACATAACAGTTAACCATGTGTGGTGTGGCACACACCTGTAATCCCAGCGGTCAGGAGGCTGAGGCAGGAGGACTCCAGTGAATTTGAGGCCACTCTGGATTACATACTGAGTTGAGGAGAGTAAGACTCTGTCTCAGGAAGAAAAAAAAAATTACACAAATTACACAAAAAATGACTCATAAATGCTCTTCCAAATTGTAGGAAGAAAACACCAGCGCACTTTTTAAAACAAGACTTAAAAAATGCTGGGCACGGTGATGTATGCTTATATTCTTAGCAGTGACGAAGGCTGAAGCAGGAGGATCACAAATTCAAATTCTACCTGGACAACTTAGCAAAACCCCGTCCCCCAAAAATAAAAAGGACTGAAGATATAGCTCAGTGCAGAAGCTCTGGTTTTGATCCCCAGTACAACAAAACCCAACAAAACAAAATGATGTAACACCCCCGAGGTGATGTTTCAGAAGGGTGTCAGGGTGTTCGTGCATTGTCTTCAACAGACACACACTTTCTGAACCAAGAACAGCTGCGAATCTTTCCAGCCCTGAGAAACTGAATTTGCAGTACTGGAAAATAGAGTCTGGGAACCTCAGGCTTAAAATTCCTGCAGATAATTATTAATAAGAGAAAGAGGCAGAAGAGACTTTTAGGTATATGCAGAGTCTCTACCCATTGAAGATTTACCTGCAGTCGTCATAAAGCATTCTTCCAAGAAAAACTTACCAAGGTAAAAATCATATGACAACGTTGTGTTTATAAGCAACCATTTTATTTATTTATTTGGTACTGCAGATTAAGCCTGAGACCCTCACACTGAGCTAAATCTTCACCTCCTTTTTATTTTTGATTTTGATACAGGGTTTTACTATGTCACTAAGTTGCCCAGGCTGGGCTCGAACTTGCAATCTTCCTGCTGCAGCCTCCCAGAGCTCTTAAGATTACAGGCCTGCACCACTGGGCCCAGCTAACCAACCTTTTTTTTTTTTTTTTTTTTTTTTTGAGACAGGGTCTTGCTCTGTAGGCCAGGATGGTCCTGAACTCACTATGGAGCCAAGCTGACCTTGTACTTACAGCAATCCTCCCATGTCAGCCTCCTGAGTGTAGTTAGAGCTTGACTTAGCACTTGCTAGGCAAGCACTTTAACCGCTGAGCCATTCTTCCAGCCCCTCACCCCCACTGTTTTTAATGTGGTACTGGGGAATCGAACTGAGGTACTTAGCACTTGATATAGCACTTGCTAGGCAGGCACTTTAACTGGTGAGCCGTTCCTCCAGCCTCATACCCAACCATTTTTAAATTAGTGAAATAGTGTGTCTAGAATATTCATAATGTGCCATCACAGTCTCCATCTAGTTCCAGAATATTCCTGTCCTTCCAAAATAAACCCCCTTGCTCAGAGTACTTTTAAGTTGTAGGAATAATAATACCTCATGACCACAGCTTACTTGGAAAGGAGCTACCTTTTCATGATAAATCCAAAATAATCTTTAAAGGCATTTTTAAATATTTGAAAAAGCACGAAACAGCAGCTCACAGGTAAAGGCCAGTCAACACCGGAGCAGATACTCGCCAGTCCAGCAGCGGGGCAGATGAAAATGGGAGATCATTGTTTTCATGAATCAGATTAGCACAAGCAGAATGATGGAAGGTGGCAGGTGTTGGCACGGATATGGAAAGTGGGTGCTCACGCCCGGCCAGTGGGGTGCCGATGAGTGTCACCCTTGGGGAAAGCAATGTGTCACCCTCTATTGAATTTTATCCTGTCTTCTGACTTCTAGGAATGCAGCCCGTAGATGTACTCACACCATTACGCCAAGGCCCGAGTGAAAGGATCTCGTGTTTGAAAATATGTTTACAAATGGAAACAATCCAAAGGGCCATTAATAGGAAGTTAGTTAAAAGATGGCTTGTCAGTATGCTGGAACACCGTGCCGCATTTAGAAATGGGAAAATAAAAGTAGCTGGATGTGGTGGGGTAACTTGGGAGGCTGAGTCGGGAGGATTGCAAAGCTTCACCTGGCCGACTTAGTGATTTGAAATACCCTGTGCCAAAACATAGACAGAAACAGTTCAGTGCAAAGGCCCTGGGTTCAGTCCTCAGGGCTGGGGAAGAAAGGGAAAGAGTAAAGATGTCTTTACTGCAATAACAAGGAGGATTATCTTCACAATATAATACAAAACAAAGTGCCCAGTAAGCATGAAAACGGTAATTGTGTGTGCATGTGAAGTCATTTTTAAAAGAAGTTCTCAAATCATACACATCAGACTGTTACCTTGCTTATCCGGGGATGGTGCAGTGCTCTAAAGCTGCATGTAGCTTTTCTGCCTTGTGGATATCTTAATGTTCAAAAATTTTTACAGCGAATATGAAATACTTTTCTAATCTGAAGGAAAAGGTATTAATTTTATAAAATCATCAGATGGGCTTAAGAAGACCAGGTAGCATCTCCATGGCTCTGCACCAGAAGCTGTCCTGAGTGCTGTGTCCATACTGACTTACTTGATGGCCGCCACAGCCTTGGGGGACCAGGACTGTCCTGATCCATGTTGTACAGGTAAGGAACCAGAGGCACAGCAAACGCTTAACCCAGGAAAATTCACTCTTTTAAAATGTGTATGTAAGTGGGGCTGGAGGCATAGCTTAGCAGTTAAAGCGTTCGTGTCCCAAATGCAAGGCGCTGTGTTCAAGTCCCCACCACCACATAAACTGGGTGTGATAGTGCACGCCTGTAATCCCAGTACTTGGTAGGCTGAGGCAGGAGGATTGTCCTGAGTCCAAGGCCAGCCTGGGCTACCTAGTTAGTTTGGTACCAGCCTGGACTACAGAGCAGAGTTCTTCTCTAAAATAAGATAAAATAAATAAAAAGTTTAAAATAAATAAAATATACATGTAAGTGGTTTTATTGTTTTCAGAATTGTGCAGTCATCATTGCTGTGATGTTCAAGAATGTTTCTAATAGGCCAAAAAAAGTCTGGCACGCGTCAGAGACCCCCGCCCCCCCACTGCTTCCTGTCTTATGAATTTGTCCTTTCTGCATACATGACTGTAAACGCCTGTAAAAGGCATCCCACCCAGCACGTGACCTTTCGTGCCTGGCTCCTTGGCTCAGTGTCTCCGTGGTTGGTCCGTGTTTGCGCCAGTCCTTGTTCCTTTTGCGCCCGAATCCCACCCCAGCGTGTGCGTGGGCCGCAGGCTGTTCTTCCCTTACAGCCGAGGGCGTTGGGCCGCTTCCACTCTGGTGACTGGGAACAGGGAGACAGGATTCTGCACAGACTTGTGTCTCACTTCTTGGCTGCAGAACCGGGAGCGGAATTGCTGGGTCTCTGTTTCTGTGCGTGAGTGACTTGCAGACTGTCGGCAGCAGCTGCCTGGTTTCGCTCCCCTCCCCATCCCCTCCGCCCCCCGCCCAGCCAGGTCTGCAGCTTGTGCATCATTCGTGAAGGTCAGAGCTGCGGCTGAAGTTGCTGCTGGTGCCCTTGGCCTGCTCTCCCGGCCTCTGTCCCGTGGGCCCTGTGTGGGAAGGGCCCCAGGAGGGGGCTGGGAATGAGCTGGGCCCTTGCCCGCTGGGTGGTCACGGAGCATTTTACCATCGGACCTAATTCTGCCAGCGGGAGGAACCGTCACCTCCTCCGCTTCCTGGGCCTTTGCCAGTGCTGGTGATGTGCCTGGCCGTGTTCCCTGCCCCGCACTCCCTGCCCCCTCCTCTTGCTGTCCCTTGCCTGTGACCTCTGTGTTTCCTGCATCACTGGCACACCGTTCCTGGCTCTGCTCAGCCATCACCTGGCCGCTGTTCACTCCTTCCTCAGTGACATACCTGTGCTGTGAATTTGCTGCCATCCCCAAGCTTTCCCCCTCACTTCGGTTCCTCAGAGTCTTTTGTCCCTGCCAGGCTGTGACCTCAGAGGCAGGAGCCACGCGTGACTTTTGTGTGTGTCTTGAGCACCCACCAGCACTCCTGGAACCCAGTGCGGCCTGCCTTCCGATGTCTGAGGCTGCGGAGGGGTGTTCCTTGCACGCTGACAATGTGTGTCATTTCCCTGCAGCTTTTCTCTCGTCTTGAGCCCTCTTGAGCCCTCACTCAGCTGTCACAGAGGAGCCTGAGAACGTGGCCATGTCAGGGTGTCCCGGAGCCTCTGCTGCATGCAGCTTCTGCTGTGTGTTTGCAGCAGCTGGCAGCAGTGACGGGGACAGCTTCTTGGCGGCATGCTTAGCTGAATTGTAAGATGAGACATTCAGACTTAAAAATGTAGAGGGCACCGTGACCAAAAACTCTTAAAGCCCTTAAAGCTTCATTTAGGTTTGTGGAATTTTAAAAATCAGGTTTTTGGTTATTTGTTTGCATCCAGAAAGACATTCCTCGGACCAGCGTACGGGTCTCCCATCGAGCAGACGCAGGTCCTCCCGGTGAAAAGCACGGTGGATCTACAGAAGCGCCACTTGGTGTTTATCAACAGGGACAAGGTAGCGCCCTCTTTGCTCCGCCTCAGAGGCAGCCCTGTGGTGGTGAGCCTCAAGGATTGTCCCAGCGCCCCATTGGGTCAAAGGTGATACTGGAAAATTGCCACCAATTACTGAGAGTGATGATTGGGAGATACTTCTAAGCAGTTACATGTTGTTTTTTTTTTTTTTTTTAACCGCAGCAAAGGCATATGCACCACCAAAGGCTTTTTTTAGTACTGTGGATCGAAACTAGGGCCTTCACATGAGCCACAGGCTAACCTTGTGTATGTGTGTGTTAACTGTGAAACAGGGTCTTGCTAAGTCACTAAATTACCCAGGCTGGGCTCAAGTTTGCAATTCTTCTGCCTCAGGCTCCCTGAGAGCTGGGCTTACAGGCGTGTGCCACTATCCCCAGCTGGGGTTATACATTCAGTGAGTCCTCCGTGTAGATGAGCAGCAGAAGGCCATAGGTTGTGAGTATGCCTCCGAAAACCTGGGACATCTGCCCTTGCAGACAAGGGGGAAAGCTTCCCTCTGAGTGTTTGCTGAAGCTGTCAAGGCGTCCATCCCACCTTGGTACCTGCTCTCAAGGCCCCAAATGTGCAGATGCTCGGCTACATTAAACATAGCTCTCATACCCAGAAAGGGTTCTGGACACACAGGTCTGCAGATGGCATGGGAGCCACCTGGTCTGCCCTGGCACCGGGTGCCTAAATCTGGATGTCCATTCCACATTCCTTTCCAGGTTGGACTTCAGATCTTACCAGTGGATGGCAACCCACACAAGACTTGTGCGATAGTTTGCCACCCCAGCGGCGCGGCGGGGATGGCCCTTTCCTACGATGGCCGCTATGCCTTCACAGCAGGAGGGCACGATCGCTCCGTGGTGCAGTGGAAGATCAACTTAAGGTATGGGACAGGGCCATAGCTTGGTCCCATAAAGGTGTCATGTGTCGGCTCCTTTTCACCCAACAGCAGCAGGCAGGCTGCTCATGGTGGCGACACGTGTAATTCTAGCTCCTGGGGAGGCTGAGATAGGAGGATTCCACATTTGAGGCCAGTCTGGGCAATGTATCCATTTAGCAAGACACTGTCTGTCTTAGTTACTTTTCCATTATGGAGACAGAATACTGACACCCACAACTTGAGGGAGGAGAGATTTATTTTGACTCACAGTTTCAGAAGGTCTCACACAGTCCATTCATGGGCAGCTGGCCATGGTAGAAGCTGGCGAGCTGCTCATGGCATTACAGACAGAAGCCAAGGAAAGCAGGAGCTGGTCCCTGTCTAGAGACTCAAGTAAGGAGAGCTTTCCCAGGAAGAAGGTGCAACATTTCTTCTTCCTTTCTTTATTTAGTTCAAGTTACCACCTCTCCCTTCCTGGCCCACAAGTCAGTAACACACACCCGAAAGCTCTGCCCTGGGCACCTGAAGTCTCAACAAGTTGACAGTCCTTCCAGGTCAAGCCCCAGGCATTGCCCTTCCAGCCAGGCCCTGCTTCCCAATAGCACATGGTGCTACAAGAAGCTTCTAGAACACTCCAGATCCAAACCATTGCGCTGTCTCACAATAAAAGATTCTAAAAAGGACTGGAGAGGTGAACTGTGCAGTTTCGCTGCGTTCTTCTCATCCTCTGCCTTGAGCTGAGAACCCCTGTCTGAGGTGAGGCTGGGAAGTTCTGGACTTGAACCTCAGAGTATGTCGTGTTTGAAGTCACAGACACGTGGGGTTGGATGTGGAGGCTACTGTGGGAGTTAGGGCAGTGTTTTTGTTTCTCTGATCTTCTCCTGGTGCTCCTCCTGCCCCTGGTACTGGATACTGACCGGGGCCTTTTCAGGGAGCCAGAGCCCTAGCCTATTTCTTATTTTTGAGAGAGACTTGCTGAGTTTCCCAGGCTTGACTTGAATTTGAGACTCTCCTGCCTCAGCCTTAGAGGGCTGGGGTGCTAGGACTATGCTTTCACACCTGGCTAACACCTCTCCTCTTTAGACCCCTTCTCTGTGAACTGAGGGCAGCAGTAGGCACTTGCGTAAGGTCCTCGTTTGGTCGGACGGCTTCACCTGTGTTAAGCGCCCCACGTAGAGCTAGTGCTCCACAGCGACGGCTTTCTCCCCTTCCTGACGCTCGTGAGCGAGCTCGGGCTCTGTCTTGGTAGAAGAGGTCAGCACTAGGCAGTCCCTTCACCTACCTGAACTCAGCGAGCTGTGAGCAGACAGAGCAGATCAGTGGGCAGCCATGCTCTGTGTCTAAGCACCCTCTCCATACCCCTGCTCCACCTGCCACATGGGCTCCTAACCTCGTGGCCTGAAGGACAGCCAGGAGAAGCTCGGAGGCACACTCCCTCCTCCACGGGCGCGTGTGGTCCCTGGCTCCCAGTGCAGTCCTCCCATCTGCCTGGGTATCTTTATGGCCAGCACTGGAGCCTGACCTTTGCACTGAGCTTCATCCCCAGCCCATTTTTTATTTTTAATTTTGAGACAGAGTCTCACCTAATTGCTTAGATGCCCAGATTGGGCTCAAATTTGGGATCTTCCTGCCCTAGCTTTCCAGAGTACTAGGATTACAAGCTGTGCCACCGGGCCCGGTGAAGGTTCTCCTCTTAAATGGCCCGTGGAATCCGCTTTGGAGCTACGGGGATTTCGGTTGCAGGCACAGCTTTGACTTTCTCCTCTGCCTTCTCCCAAGAGAGCTGACCCAGGACCTAGAGGTCTAGAGCCAGAGGTGAGCTCTGACACCAAACCAGCTTTCCGATCTCATCCCCACAGGAGCTGCCTTATTCCTGCCACCTCGCCTGTACCTGTAACCTGGGGCAAGCCACAGTTTGACAGGAGGGAAGCCTTCCCTTTTTCCTTTTTGTACTTTTAGTCATCAGAGCAAGAATGTAGAGAAGAAAGAGAGAAAGAAAAAAAGTCAAAGAAGGACTGGAGGAATGGATCAGTGGTTAAAGCGAAGTCAAGTGCTAAGTAACCGCGTTCGATTCCCCAGCACCACATAAGGCGGGTATGGTGGTGCACGCTTGTAATCGCAACATTCTGGAGGCTCAGGCAGGAGAATTGCTGTGAGTCCAAAGTCAACCTGGGCTCCATAGTGAGTTTAGGACCAGCCTGGGCTACACAGTGATATCCTTGGTCAAAAAAGAAAAGAAAAAGAAAAAAGAAAAGAAAGGGGGAGCCCTAGTTTTCCCATAGCTTTCCTGTGCCTGGCCACAGTCCAGACTTCTGAGAATTTCAATTTAATCTGTTGTGGGGACAAAGGATCATTATAAACTAATTAGCACTTTATTGCTGCTTCTGGTGACTTAATATATTCAGTGCTTCACTAATGGAAAGCAATGTAAAAACCCTAAGCAAGTAAACAAAATTGTCCACCCAATTTATGGACGGCAGAGCTGCATGGGGAAGTGAAGGTGCACAATCCCCTCATATTCTGATTATAACCAGCTCCGGCCTAGACCCAAAACACTATCATGGCAACACGCAGGGGTTCTTTCTGGAGCCCCCTTCCTGGCGTCTGCCTCCCAGTGCTCATCTGCAACCCCTCTCCCTTCTCTCCATCTTTGCTAGTTTGCTAGTATACCCTGCTTTTTTCTCTGCCCCCCCCCCTTTGAGATGATTATCATTAAATTATCCAGACTGACCTTCAACTTGAGATTCTCCTGCCTCAGCCTCACAAGTAGCTGGGATCACAGACAACGAGTTTTAAAACTCCCTCCTGCCCCATTTTTATGTTCCACCTCACTGCCTCCTGTTCTCCTGCCTCCCTGCTCAGACAAAAGCAGAGGCCTGGATTCAAATTCTGACTTCCTATTTGGGAGATGGCGTCGGGGAACTGTAAGCACTCCAAGTCTCAGTTTCTCCCTCTTGTGAATGGGAATGTCATCACTGTGGTGAGAGTGGTTTGGAATGGGATGACCATCACTCTTGGTGGCTCAGGAGCCTGGGCCTGGGCTAGATGCTGGTCACGGTGCGCCCAGCTTCTTGAAGTTATGCTCTTGCCCAGGACTACTGTGTGTATTGTCAGGCATTCAATAACTGTCCTGGCAGGCACCTGTAATCCCAGCTACGGTGGCGGGGGGGGGGGGGGGGGGGGGGGGGGGGGGCTGAAGCAGGAGGCCAGCCTAGGCAACCTAGGGAAGCCTCCAGGGAAGGTCAGCATGAAGACCCTGGGTTCAATCCTCAGTACCAAAAAAAAAAAAAAAAAGACTAATTCCTTAAATGTCATTTCCTTCTTCTGCAGTAGCCTCATCTTTCCCCCTGTTTTGTTAATATGTATGTATGCGATACATAATGTCTTCATTGGACTTCTAATCATCTAATCAGGACACTGCTGCCTGGTTCTGCTGTTGCCTACCTGCTCTGCAGAAAAGGGTTTTTCTGCAAAGCAGGAGCACAGCCACAGACCCCCTCCCAGGTTTCACCAAATGTAGCTCTCACCAGAGAGAGGGTGTCTCTTCCGCAGCTCTGTTGGAGACGTCCTGGCACAGTCTCAGGTCCCTTGGGTCACCTGAGAGTGGCCAGGAAGCAGGAAGTGTGGTACAGCCTGTCGCCAGTCCCAGGGTGGTATGCTGCCTTAGAGAGCCAAGTGCTCTTCCTGCCTCCCCCCGAGGGGTCCTGGTGGTGACAGCCTCCTTGGAGTCGCTTGTGGCCCTCACCTGCCCTACTCTGGGACCACCTGGCTCACAGTGGCCTCACTGCCCATGAGCCCTGTCAGCACCAGCCCTGGCCTGGTCCAGAAACTGCCCAGAGGGATCCTTGCTGGCTGAACACTTGCCAACAGCCTGAGGCCAGAGCCAAGAAGATGGGGGGGAAGAATGCCCCAAAGGGGGGTCCTCAGGGCCTACCTGGAGAATATATCAAGTCCCTAGACTCTGATGGAGCCCTCGGGCCTGGGCAGGGGCCCTCTAGAGGGCAGAAGAGAGTCTTGTGGCTAATTCTAGTAAGAGAGGTATAGGGACACATCAGTGACAGTGCTGTGGTCACAGTGCCCCCAGTACATGGTGTCAGGCCTTTCCTTGGGCCAGTCAGCGCTGGGTGCTTTCCATGGGTGCTGGCTGCGTCCCCACAGCCAAGGAGACTGGCACTGTCATTATCTCTGTGTAGATCAGCAGCTCCAAAGGTGGCCTCGGGACTCAAACCAGGTCTGAGTCTGCCCACACCTCTCCACATAGCACAAAGGCATAATAAGTCCTATGTAGACACTTACTTATTTCTTATTTTTAAGCTTTTCTTGGGGTTACTAGGGATTGAATCCAGAGACTTTGCACTAAGCTATATCCCCAGCCTTTTTTAGGGGAGGGTGGCATTGAGACTGAGTCTCGCTGTATAGCCCAGGCTGGTCCTGAACTCACTATGGAGCCCAGGCTGGCCTTGGACTCACAGAAATCCTCCTGCCGCAGCCTCCGGAGTGCTGGTAATTACAGGCATCTGCCACCATGCCTGGTTTATGTGGTGCTGGGAATTGAAGTGAGGTATTTAACGTTTGCTTGACTTAGCACTTGCTAGCAAGCGCTTTAACCTCTGAGCCATTCCTCCAGACCTTTTTCTTTCTTTCTTTCTTTCTTTTTTTTTTTGAGATAGAGTCCTACTAAGTTGCCAGAGGGATGTGAATTACTTTCCTTCTGCCTCAGCCTTCCTCCGTGCTGCGATGATGAGCGTGTGCTATTGTGCACTGCTTGCTTATTTAATTCTTACAACAGGCCTGTATATTTCTTCCCATCTTGCAGATGAGAAAACCGAGGTTGGGGTGGTCAAGTTACTTGCCCATATTCACATAGCTCACAAGTGACAGGGCCAGCGTGCACACTCGTGTCCCTGTAATTATATTCTGGCCACTTAACTGCTTCCCCCTGTGGTCTCCAATGAAGTGTGTTTCAGTATCCCAGCAGAGAGGCTCATCATCTGATCAGCAGAAATCCAGTTAGTGAATTATTATAATGACTTCAGATTTTCAGCCCTTTGAATGAGGCAAAGTTGGTCTTAAATAAAAGTAGGTTTTCTTACCACTCGAAGGACCTATTTTCGGAAGATCTGACCCCATGTTAGAGAGCAGAGGGTTATTTTTATCTGACTGGCCCAGGTCCCTGTGGTCTCTCGAGCTTTGATGGAAGCAATTAGTGTTGGCAGCCCACCTGCGCCGCGGCCGTTCTTTTGGCTCTGGCCATCAGAGCGTCTAGAGTTACGGGCAACACTGCTCTGCCGGGAGGACTGTGGTTTCAGAACACAAGAGCCAGCCCGCCCACTCTCCCGTAGGAGTGACAAGGTCCCCAAAGATCGCAGACAAATTGCCAAGCGCCTGCCCTGTCATCAGCAAGAGAATGTCACCATAATTAAGCTGGGTGCCCTGGACCACCAGGCTCCACACTAGAAACTGGATTTTCCACCCCAGTGAAGCCTGCAGCCTCGCTGCAGAGGGACACGCCTCAGCGAGTTCCAGGGCTGGGGCTGGAGCCTGCCGCTGCTGTGCCCGCACGCCAGCCCTACCTAACTCGGCTCTTTCTGTTCTTTTCCAGAGCCCTAGAGGCCATGGTATCTCTTGGGGGCGAAGGCTTGACCCCGTTCTATGGTCTGGTGGCCGGTGGCCGAGAAGGAACATTCTATAGGGTAAATGTCCCCAGAGTAAATGCTTCATAATGACACCCAGTTAAGTTTGTAAAATGTGCTGGGGGCTTGGCCTCTTTGGTCCCTACAGAGCTCCCTCCCCTCTGAGCTCCAGGGCACTTTCTAGAAACCGCCTCAAGGCTTAGTGGCTGCGTCCTGCTGGTGCCAGAATGCATGTTGACTCCATCTTGTCCCCATGCAGGAGCTGGAGGACTACTTCTACTACTCTCAGCTCCGCAGCCAGGGCATCGACACCATGGAGACCAGGACAGTATCGGACCACATCCGCCTGTCCGAGCTGCCTTTTGTCATGAGGGCCATCGGCTTCTACCCGTCCGAGGAGAAGGTAGGCAGGAAGCAGGAGTGGCAGCGGGAGGTGCTGCTTGTAGCAATACCTGTGGGGCGATAATTATAGGTCAGTTAGAAATTTGTCATTATGCTTACATAAATGGCTCAGAAGGAACGTTCTGGGTACCTCAGGTGTGTTCCTAAGTGACCGACGTGTGGTCCGATAGGCGCCATTTCTGGGAGTTGGCCCTCGTACGGAACCGCTATGTTGACTGGTGCTCAGGAGCAGTGGCAGGGGTCACACTGCTATCCCCGCTGTCCAGCTGCCATCAACCTAGTGTGTGCGAGAGGGGTGCCTCAGGGAGGCGGGTACTCATCAGAGATTGATCCTTATGACCCTGAAGCCGAAACCTGCCAGGCCTGAGGAGCTCCCGGCAGGACCAAGAGCATCCTGGGGATGTTCCCCACAGACATTGTCATCTAAATGTCATTTATGGGAGTTTGTCCTGACACAAAATGCAATACATTCTCCTTGTAGGCTTGGGAAAGACACACAGTGGGACAGAGAGAATAATTACCTCTAATAACTACCACTCAGACTGCACAGTTATTAAGTCATGTTTCTGGATACGTGCCGAATTTGTGACCCGTCTGCCCTGGCTTCCAAAGACATGAGAATAATAAGCATGCACAGACATATTTTTTAAAAAAATTAATTCAAAGGTGTACACATATATATATTAGTTTCGTATATGTACATGTGCATATATCAAATTAATTCATTGAATATTCACTTAATATTATACTTTCCATTTGATTATAAAGTCTCTGAGAATGTGCTCTTTTGGTGTGGCACTAAGGATTGACCCCAGGGCCTTGGTACTGAGCTACATTCACAGCATTTTTTTTTTTTTTATGTTTTGTTTTGAGACAGTCTCGGTTGCTACATTGCCTAGGTTGGAGGCTGGAGGAATAGCTCAATGGTTAAAGCACTTGCCTAGGAAGCACAAAGCCCTGAGTTCATTACCCCAGAACCACATAAACTGGGTGTGGTGGTGCAAACCTGTAATCCCAGCACTGGAGAAGCTGAGGCAGGAGAATAGCAGCAAGTTTGAGGGCAGCCTGGGCTCCATAGTGAGTTAAGTCTAGACTACACAGTGAGAACCTGTCTCAAAAAAATACATATACATATACATACATAAATTATATATATACATATGAGAGAGAGAGAGAAAGAGAGAGAGAGAGAGCGTCCAGGTTTAACTTGAACTTGTAGTCTTCATGCCTCTATGCCTGGACATAATTTATAAAGGATATATTTTAAGGCAGGTATTGTAGTGCTAACCTGTAATCCCAACACTGTGGGAGGCAGAAGCAGAAGAATTGCAAGTTGAAGTTCAGCCTGAACAGCTTAGCTGGCGGATATAGCTCAGTGCAAATGCTCTGAATAGAGTTAGACCCTGTATAAGAGAAAGGAGAGAGGGGCTGGAGGAATGGCTGAGCGATTAAAAGCACTTGTCTAGCAAGCGCTAAGTATCTGAGTTCGATTCCCCAGCACCACATAGGCTGGGCGTGGTGGTGCAGCCTGGGCTCCGAAGTGAGTTCAGGACCAGCCTCGACTAAAAAGTGAGACCCTGTCTCAAAAAATAAAAGAGAAAAGAGAGAGAGAGAGAGAGAGAGAGAGAGAGAGAGAGAGAGAGAGAGAGAGAGAGAGAGAGAGAGAAAACCCTAGTTCCTTGGTCCTCCTAAGACGAGGCTGGATAACTCTACCCCATGGGGCTGCCTCGGGACGGAGGACCAGCAGCACCCAACACTGTGTATACAGCAGGCACTTACTCAGTTGGGTACCTCACTGTCCTGTATTTCTATCAAAATGGAATATTCTGTTAAAAAGGTGATGAGGTGGCCCTTGTTTTCTGATTTGTCAATTTTTATAGTGGAAAATTTACAAAAGTAGACAAAACTTAAATGAATTTCAGTGGACCCATCTCCGTTTAGTCCGGACCAGCAGCCCCTCCGTGCACCCTGGGGGTTATTCTGAGGCAAGTCACATGGCTCCCAGGTCACGGGGCTCCTGTTTTGTGCCAGGACTCAGGTCAGTTGTAAGACATGGTCATGGTTTTTGGGTTTTGTTGTTGTTTACTTTTGTAGTAATAAACCCAGAAACTTTGCACTGAGCTTCATCCCCGGCCTTTTCATTTTTTATTTATTTTGAGACAGGATCTTAATAACTTCCTAAGTTAGTCAGATTAAGCTCAAACTCGTGAACCTCCTGCCTCAGCCTCCCAGAGTGCTGGAATCGCAGGCACGTGCTACCACTGGCGCCAGATTGGATGGGGCAGGCGCTTGAGGTTTGATCTGAATGGATTGTGTCAGTTTGTTGAGACTTGTTCCACCCAGGGCAGAGCTTTCCAGTGTGTGCTATTGACTTGTGGTCCAGGAAGTGAGAGAGGGGTACCCGTTGTCCATGCGGGACCCAACTGCCAGTTTGAATGAAATAAAGGAAGAAAGAAGAAACATTTTATGGCTTCTTCCTGGGAAAGCTCTGGTCTTGTCTGAGTCTGGAGATGCAGGCTTGTCTCCTGCTTGGCTTGGCTGGTGAGCCGCTCTCTAGCCTCTGCCATGGGCTTCCACCGTCGCCAGCTTCCCATGCGTGGACTGTGTGCGACCTTCTGAAACTGTGAGCTAAAATAAATCTTTCTGGGATTTCCCCACATAATTATTATTTGTAGTAGTGTATTAGTTTTCAAAACGGAGTAATTACCTTTAACATGGGGAGTTGGTATAAAATCTTTTAAAATATATATGTTTGAATTTATGGATGGATAGGTAGATAAAATGATAAACCAGATCTGGCAAAATGTTAGTAATTAGTGAAACGTGAGTAAATAAGTCATGAAAAAGTTTTAAAATTTTGAAATAACTAACTATGCCATCATGCCTAGTGCTTTAAGTATATGTACGTGATACAGATTTAAGTTTAATGTAGCAATTCGATGTAGACTTAAGTTCCTTTATTGTAGCAATTCACTTATTCAGTCTTTGATGTAAGTTTATTCTAAGAGAACCAATTAATGATAACCTTATGAATGTATAGATATTTATCTTTCCTTACTCAGCTAAGACATTTGAAATTTAGCTCTATTTTTCTTTCTCACATCTATTTGCTTTATGAATTACCTTGTAATCGTTTTTTTTTTTTTATGTGGACTGGGGTTGAGGCCACAGTAAAGAATCTCAAAAAAGATATAGCAAAATATAAAAAAAAAAGGGCTTTGGCAAATGTCCCAATAAAGGGCTCTGCTGGACTCAGAGAAGAGGCATCAAGATTTGGCCACTGCTGCCCATTCTAGGGTAGAAAGCTGAGCTAAAGAGTGGTGATTTGAATGAAATGAGTCAGACACAGAAGATTAAGCATGTTAAATATCATATGGTTTCTCTGATTTGGGAGACCCAAAACACAGGCATTCTATAGAACCACATGGTGTGATAGTGGGAGTTAGGGGGGTGGGGGAGGGGGTGGGAGGCCAAAAATGGGAAGGGGTTGTAAAGTTGATGTGATATATACATGCGCAAAATACTCAAGTTCATTGTAAGCACTGGGTATTGCATGTGTATATTAAAAATGGTGAGAAAAAAATAAATCTTTCCAGGCTAAGGAATAGAACAGCAGTTAAAGCGCTTGCCTTGCAAGTACAGGGCCCTGAATTCAGTTCCTCAGCACCACATAGAGCTGAGCATGGTGGTACATTCCTGCAAACCCAGCGCTCAGGAGGCTGAGGCAGGCAGATTGTCCTGAGTCCAAGGCCAGCCCTGGCTATACCATTGAGTTCACCACCAGCCTGGGCTATAGAGACCCTGTCTCAAAAATAAATAAATAAAATAATTAAATCTTTCCTCCCTTAAATTGTGGACATCAGGTATTTTTGTCCCAGCAACAAGACAGTACCTAAGATACTTAACATATACGTTCAAAAGTCATCAAACGGGGCTGGGGCATAGCTCAGTGGTTAAAAGCACTTGCCTATCATGTACAAGGTCTGAGTTTGATTCCCAGGCACCATGTAAGTATTAACTAGGCGTGGTAGCACATATCTGTAATCCCAGGCAGAAGAATTGCAAGTTTGAGCCCTGCCTGGGTAACTTCATGATTTAGTGAGAGAGGAGAAGGGGCGGGGCAGGGGGGGGGATAAGTAGAGAACCAAGGGAGTCTAATTATTTAGGAAAAATGTCTATAACAAATGTTTATAAAGTGACACTGACAATTATTTAAAAACACAAGACCAAAGATAAAATAAGAAGGCAGTGTAAGGTTTTCACTGGCTGCTGCGTCCGTACTGTCCTGCCAGTTGCCCGAAGCGGGTGTTGGTGATCCTGCCACGGTTTTCGTAAGTCCCCTGGGCTCCAGGGTTTCCAGTCCACTTTTAAGACTCCACTTACTCTTTGGAGGGAGGCCCTGGGATCCTGATGTGCAAACTCTGTTAGATGATGAGTTGGTTTACGTCTGGAGCTGCACAGGGACAAATTTCTGATCTTTTGTTTTCATGTTAGGTTTATAGCAATTTAAAGAAAGATCTTTTCAGGGCTTTGAAACATCTGACCTCAGCTATGCTGTGGCTAGCAGAACATTTCCCATTATGACATAGCTGTCCCCACTTCCCAAAGATGTGGTGTGCACGAGTTGGCCCAGCTCATAGAGCGTTTTCACACTTAGATGTATAAAAGATTCAGGCGCAGAGACTCAAGCTAGCCCCCAAAAACTATATAGTATGTATATTTTTCTTACATCATTATAACTGCCTCAGTGATTTGGAGCTAGTCACTGTGGTAAGTTGAAGCCAAATTATACAAGAATATCACCCTCTCCGAAGAATTCCCAGCCTGTCCCTTCTTTTGCAGAATGCTACACACAGAACAGAGCCAGAGTATGCAGGGCAGGCCACTCCTGTACAGCTTCACTTTTTAAGTGAGCAGTTAACAAAATGTAGAGGGAATTGAAACGTAGGTGTCCAGCTTCTATAGATGATGTCAAGAATGTTTCATCTTCTTTTTTCCCCCTCAGTACTAGGGATCAAACCCAGGGCCCTCTCCCTGGGCTGCCTCCCAGCCATTTTGTGCGTGTCTGTGCATGCGTGCGTGGTTCTGTTGTTGAGTTGCCCAGGCCAGGCTTGATCCTGGGAACCTCTCGGTTGAGCTGCCGAGAGCGCTGGGATCACAGGCCTGCACCACAGGCCAGACCTCGTCTTCCACCTTCATAAATAGTTCTGATCTTCCAGGCCCTTGGCATAGCCTATTGGAGCAAGCCAGTGGGTAGCATTTGTGCCCCTTACGGTTGCAACCTGATTTTGCTTGGCTTACTTAATGTTTACGGGCCTGTCAGGTCTTGGGGCACAACCAGTTAGGTCTGTAAATTGAAGGCGAATCGTCCAGAGGCGCATGTTTCCTGTAGCTGCTCTGGTAGTGGACTCTCGGGCCATATTTGGCCACAAGGGCAGTAAAAAAGGAGACTCTGGCGCTCCTGTGTGACCTACACGTGCCCAGTGCCCTGCTGTGCTTGGGATGCTCAGAGTTCTTAGCAAGGAAATGGATAATGACTTTTTTCTTTCAAGATAAATCCCAGAGGCTTATTGGACCAAATGCCACAATAAAAATGGGTCAGGGCTGGAGGAATGCCTCAGAGTTAAAGCACTTGCCTAGCAGGTGCTAAGTCAAGCATTAAGTACTCAAGTTCAATTTCCCCAGTACCACATAAGCCAGGCGAGGTAGTGCATGCCTGTAATACCAGCACTAGGGAGGCTGAGGCTGGAGGAATGTGGTGAGTCTAAGGCCATAGTGAGTTCAGGACAAGCCTGGGCTACAGAAAAAAAAAGTGTAGCTGACAGAAAAGTCCTACAGGTGGGCAGTGTGGCACAATTGCTGCATACTGGCTTAGTGCAGCAAGAATTTAAACGACTTTCTCGTCCATTGACAGGAAATGAGAACAGTAAAGCAACACTCACCTACAGCAATCAGCCATTAATATGTGAGCGTCTGTAGTCCCTGCACTTTGGGAGGCTGAGGCATAAATTCTCCCTGGTGAATTTAATGAAACAATTCAAAATAAAACATTAGAGTGGCTGGGTACTCAGTGGCAGAGCACCCATGGATTCGATTCCCTACCAAAAAAACCAGCCACAGTTTGGCCTACATTTCCTGACTCAGGAAAAATGTGCAGAATCTGTTGTTACAGGGAAAAAGACAAGTTTCTTATTGATTGTATGTATGTTCTGTATGCCCAGCAAAACCTTAATGGAGTGTGTTTCAGACTTTCGATCCTGATCCCTGGGGAGGGGATTTGGAAAACCCTTATTCCCCCTCTCTCCCTGTAACGTGGGGCCTCTGGTTTCAGCTGAGACAGGACGCAGAGCTCCACGACTATCCGATGTGACTTGTGCCCTGCTGGTTTCTCAGGCCTCTGCCTATGGTATGTAGGCTCTGTGCAGCCCATGTCACTCCAGATATGACCTTTGTCCCATCCTCACTTTCCACATTGAGCCCACTCCCTCAGGACAGCTTTCGTAAAAATTTGGGAATCACCAGAAATTGCCACATATAACCTCGCTTCACAGCAGTTTACCTCCGTGGGTCCCCTGAATACACTTCTTTGTCTTTACAGCCTCCACCAGAGCCCTTTACCCCGCATGACCTCTGCCCTCGCCATCGCCCCTGCTACCCTGGCTCTGTCCTGGAGCGCCCAGGAGCGCCAGACAACCCTAACATTTTGGCTGCTAGCTTCTCTTTCTGGGCCACTGTAGCCGCCAAGGGCCTGTCATGAAGCGCCTGGCCATGTCATAGTGCCTGCCCTGCTTGCAGCCAGTGTTCCAGTGGGGACAAGGGACCTCACACGTACCTTCCTGTACCACTCAGTTTTCCTCGCTACAAGCATTCGCTTGTGCCGCTTTTGTGTTCAAAACTAAACCCGGAAAGCTAAATACCCAGAGGCTCCAAAGCCCCATACGCTAATCCTCCTGGTGGCTGACATGTGGTCCCAGCTGGGTGGAGGGACCGCAGCCAGCAGAGCAGCCTCACCCGTAAGGAGGGGGAGATTGGAGCCAGAAAAAGACCCCAGGGGATTTGGAAATGTACACTTTGAAGAGAGGGTCTTGCTCTGCAACAGAAATTTCAAGTGATATTTGCATCCCAGAGGTAAGAGAAATGGTCCACTTTCCTGGAGGAAGGCTGCCTGTCCACGAAGGGGAGGGCCCCCAGCCTGGGCCCTTGCCCAGCCTGCCATGAGCTTCCTGAAGAAAGACCAAAGCTATACAGACTGTTTCTGTCTTTCTTAGTTAAAGCATTTAAGGAAATAAATGGTGGAATATTGTGATCCACTAAAAAAAAAAAGCAGGCGATGATAATATTGTGACAGCCACCACAAACAACAGTGGCAACACACGGTCCTGCTCTCTGGAGCACCCAAGATAAACACCTTGTGAGTTAGTCCTCACAGGTGCCAAGTGCCCTGAGGCTTGGTCCTCATAGGTGCTGGAGACCTGTGCCTCAGTCCTCACGGGTGCTACATGCTCTGAGACATAGTCCTAATGGGAGCTGAATGCTCTATGCCTTGGTCCTCGAAGTGACCTCTTGAGACGAGTGCCTTTTCCATTCCATTTCACACGCAAGAAAAAGTGAGGCTCAGCGCCTGGAAGAAGCGTTTGCTGTCACCCAGCTACCCAGGGCAGAGCCAGAGTTTGAACCAGGCTGGCTGACCCCAGGCCCCGTGTTCTCCTACATGTGTGCATGGGGGAAACCCACACTGAAAGCTGAGGCCTACAACCCTGGTTATTGCGGTAGGCTGGGGAATGGTAGGGTATTTCTCTTTTCTTCTTTACGTCTCATTGTCGGAAGTTCCATGACAGGAATTAACCTCTCCTGGCTTCGTGATTAGAGAAGGGTAGATCACAGCGATGGGAGAAAATCGGATTTTTAGACTACTGATTTTCTTAGGGCTGAAATCTCCTTACTTGCTTTGACCATGGCTTCGCCTGCATAGTATTTCTTTTCTTTTTCCAACTACTGTGCTGTGACACACACTGTACAATTCACCCATGTAGAGTTGGCAGTTCGGTAGCTTTTTGCAACTTTTGCGTCACCATGTAACCCCAGAACATTGATCACCCCAAGAAGAAACCCCACATTCCCAGCAGTCACATTCCACCACCCCTACCCCCGGCAATGCCCATCTGTTCTCTGAGGACCTGCCTGTCCTCCCATTGTGTATATGTGAAATCATGCAGGACGTGACCTTTCATGTGTGGCTTCTTTCACTTAGCATGTTCTTTTTGGGGTCTGTCCAGGCTGTAGTCTGTCAACACTTCATTCTTTTTTCATGGCTAAATAATACTCTGTTGTTCATATGAATTGAATTTGCCACATTTTTCTCTCCACTCATGAATAGATAAATGCTGGAACACTTCTACTTTGGGGTTGTTATGAATTGATGCTGTTACAAACATTCCTGCGTAGTTTTTGTGGGGGTGTGTGTGTGGATGTTTTTGTTTCTTTTAAGTCAGTATCTAAGATTGGAAATGCTATGGCAAATGATAACTCTGTGTTTGAAGAGCTTCTGGACAGTTTTCCATCCACATTTTCTCCTGATTGAGCCAGAATCCGTCTGGTGCTTCTGGCTGCTCTAGGCGAGACCACCATTTTGGAGATCTCAGGCACAGGGCTGATAATTCCTGTACTGTGGCTTCAGGACAAGGGGCAGAACTTGTCACTCAGACAAGACTGTCCCTTTAAGACCTTTAAAAATCCTCACTAAGCTGAGAAAGAGACCCCAGAGAGGTGTTTGAGGCCTGGGATATAGTGGGGGGCTGAGGAAGGTCGCTATGAAGAAGTGAGGGGGGGGGGTGGGCTGAGGTGATTGTGGTATTTGTCATTGTCACCTTCTGTGTGAGTGTGTGTGCATGTGTGTGTGTGATGCTGGTGATCGAGCCCAGGGTCTTCGCACTGAGCTGCATGTCCAGCCCATTTTTATTACTTTGACTTTGAGACAGGGTTTTAATGAGTTGCCCCACCTGGGCTCCAGCTTGGGATCTTCCTGTCTCAACCTCCTGCAGTGCTAGGGTTTTAGGCATATGGCATCCCGCCTGGCTCTTAAAAGCATCTTCTGTATGGTGGTGTTCACGTAGAGAACAAACAGCTGGAAGAGAGCCCTGTGGCGGGGCACGCCGGGCCTGACTGTCCAGCGGGCAGAACCCACCGTAGCATCGCCACTCTGCAGAGGGAAGCAGCGCGGTCCTGCTACACAGTTCACCCTCACCTGCGGCTTAGCTTTCGGTGGTCAGCTGAGGATGTTACATGGAAAATTCCAGAAATAAGTGACCCATGTTCCAAATTGCACCTCATTTCAAGTAGCCCGAGGGAATCGTGTGCCTCCTTCCCGTCCCTCTGTCCAGGAGGCCCGTGGTGGCCACACCACCTGTCCGAGAGTCACTCAGTAGCCGTCTCTGTGAGTAGAGGAACTGCCGCCAGGCTGAGGTACTTGCGTCCAGGTGACTCTGCGGTATGGACTGACCCCAGAGTGCAGGCACGGAGATGCCGATCCCATTTGCATGCGCCCAAGAGAAACTGTAAAGGGCTTTCCTTAACCGAAAAGGTTCAAGTTCTCTGTTTAATAAAGAAAAACCATCATATGCTAAGGTCGCCAAGATCCATAGTCAGAACAGATCTCCTACCCGTGAAATTGCAGCGTGGACTGATACTGCCATTGCATCTCAGATGCCGGCAGCCTGTCCGCGGGGTGTGATGGGTGCTGAGCCAGCAGTGAAAAACTGAAAGGCTTTTGACACATACCGGTAATCCCAGCTACATGGAGGCTGAGGCAGGAGGACTACAAGTTAAAGCCCAGCCAGGGCAGCATACTGAGAACCCATCTCAAAAGAAAACGTAAAAAGGGGTTGGGGGGAGTGGGTTCTGGAGGAAGGGCTCAGCAGTTAATGCACTTGCCTAGCGAGCACTACAAGCACTAAGTACCTGGGTTCGATTCCCCAGCACCACATAATCCGGGCATACTGGCACATGCCTGTAATCCCAGCACTCAGGAAGCTGAGGCAGGTGGATTGTCCTGAGTCCAAGGCCAGTGTGGGCTACACCAATAAGTTGAGGAGCAGCCTGGGCTACAGAATGAGACCCTGTCTCAAAAGGAAGGAAGGAAGGAAGGAAGGAAAGAAAGAAAGAAAGAAAGAAAGAAAGAGAAAGAAAGGAAGGAAGGAAGGAAAAGAGAGAGAGAAGAAAGAAGACAGGTGAAGTGACAGGTAAGACTTGGTACTATGTGATTTTAGGCTTTCAGTGGAGGTATTGGAATGTGTCCGGGAGGATCAGGAGAGACAACAGTCTGGTCTCCAGAGGAGGGCCAGACAGTCGTGGGTTAAAGAGCAATACATAAACAGCAGGGGCCTGCGTGGCCCTACAGTGACACTGCACAGCCTGGAGTGCCCAGGTTGTCCGTCCCAGCCCCAGGCTGGCAGGGAGCAAACACGTGGATGTGAGCCACAGGCGATGCATGGAGACAGAGGACTGTCTTTGGCCGAGCAGGTTCTGGGGAGTATTGTATGCTGGGAAGAGTGTGGGGAGGAGGGAGAGCGACCAGCTGATCACAGAAGGAAGCCGACCCCACTGCAGTCTTACAAAAACACAAATGGCCCGGGTTCAAATGTATCATGTTACTCTCCATTTAATAGGGAGGTTATAAAACTTAATTATAAAACATAATTCTAAAGCCCTTGGTGGCTTCCTGTGGCTGGCAGCAGGGACAACAAACCCAGAGGCCTCCGTGGGTCAGTGCCAGGGGCAGAAGGAAAATAATCAGGGTGAGGGGCTGGCCCACTAGGAGGCACCACCCCCCCAACCCCCCCACCGTGACAGGGTCTGGGCAGGAGCCCTGGCAGGGGCCCGATGCTGGGCATCTGAGTGTTTCAGAGCCGTAAATCAAGCAACAAACCGTTAAATAAGTATCCTACCTCGTCTAGACCCTGCGTGCAGAAGCTGCTGAAAGCCAGGGTCAGCGACGGCTGTGGCAATACGAGCCATTCGTGACCTTGAAGAGAGCGCGTTTCCGTGGCTCCGCACTCCTGACTTCAGTCATTCCCCCCCCGCCCCCCCCCCCAGGCGTTGTGATGTCCCGCACCCTAAGTGTCTGAGGAAGCAGATGTGAAAACCACAGCCATGGCTCAGTGGGCAGAAACACCCGCGCGCCCATGCCCGCCTCCCTTCCCGGCTCTACTGAAATTACAAACCTGGTTCTGATCCTGGGGACCTGGTTCCACCCCTCAACCCTGTGGTCTTAGAGCAGTGGTTCTCAGAGTGTGCCTCCCAGACCAGCACTGTGGCCGTCACTTGAAAATTTCAGAAACACAAATTCTCAGCCAGACGTGGGGATGCATGCCTGTAATCCCAGCATCTGAGAAGCTGAGGCAGGAGAATTGCCAAGGTCAAGCCTGGCCTGGGCAATGTAACAATTTAGTTTTGAGACCTGTCTGAAATTTGAAAGAAGGCTGGGGATATTGTTCAGAGCAAAAGTTCTGGGTTCAGTCCCTAGTACTACCGAAAAAAAAGAAGTAAAGGAAAAGAAAGGCAGATTCTTGGATCCCCATTCCAGACTCACAAAGTCAGAAACTCTGGGAGTCAGAGCTTGGCATGGTGGCCCATGCCTATAATCCAGCACTCTGGGAGGCCGAGGCAGGAGGATAACAAGCTTTAGGCCAACCTGGAATGCTTAGTAACTTGATGAGACCCTGTCTCAAAAAATGAAATGGGTCAGGAATGTGATTGCCCAGGGTTCATACCTCAGGGCAAAAAGAAGAAACGAAACCCAACTCTGGGATTTGGGATGTGCAGTCTCTGTCCGAACGAGACCTGCTGACCTTGCTTTAATAAGTCTTGCAGTAGAGCCAGGCTTCTCAACCTCAGCCTCACGCTCAGATCACTAAGGCAGCTTTTGGGGTGTTTTGTTGTTGTTGTGACTTATTTTTTAAATGTGTAGTCCAGGACATGCTCAAACTCATGATCCTCCTGCCTCAGCCTCCCAAGTGCTGAGATTATAGCCGTGCACCAAGTGCCGGGCTCCTGGAAGTTATTAAAACATGACTGCTTAGACTCCACCCCAGACTAGTGACCTCAGGACCTATGGGAACGGGCCTGATCCTCAGAATTCTTACCATTTCCCAGGTGAAAGAAAGAAACCACAGCCCCAGTAGATGACAGGTTGGAATGAGAATGCCACCAAAGGCCTGACTGGTGACATCGCCACAGCCAGTGTGTTCTGGCAGGTCTGCAGGGCCTCCTGCTTGTCAGGAGTCACCCTACTCGGGCGATCAGGGGACGCTCAGCGATCCGGCTCCACCTCTGAGGTGCAGTCCCCAGCACAAACTGTGCTTAGGCTCGCAGAGGCTATCTATTCCATTGATAATTTATATATTTATTTTTATTATAATTATATGTTATATAGAACTCATTATAAAGTATAAATCATGTTGTAATTGCATGTGTTCTAATTAGCAAGTGTGCGGAAAATATAAAAATCACAGAATAATTACTGTCTGTGGAGTGCTTACTCCAGTTGGACCTCACGGTTAGCACTTTACCGACGTTGTCTCAAGAAGCTTCAGAGTCACCCAGGCCGTATGTATTACTGTATCAACCCCTTTTTCAAGATGAGGAAACTGGGGGTAAGGCATGTTGAGTAAACTGCCCCAAGGTCCCATACACAGAAAATAGCAGCACCAGCATTTGAACTTAGGTCTGTCATCAAAGATCACCAGAGACCCAAGTTTACATAGGCTTGTGATATGTCGTGACGTACATGATGTTATTAAAATTATATAGTTCAATCTGAAAATATGACCAGGCTTCGTGGTACGGATCTGTTTTATCAGCACTCTGGGAGGCTGAGGCAGGAGGATCATAAGTTTGAGGCCACTCTGGGGAAGTATTCTGTGTAAAGGTTCTGGGTTCAATCCTGATGCCAGAAGGAGAAAGTGATCAGGTAGTAGATTATTTTTATTGTATTTTATTTTAGCTACTTATTTGTTTTGTGGTACTGGGGATTAAGCCCAGGGTCTTCACACTGAGCTGTATTCTCAGCCCATTTCTATATATTTTTGATTTTGAGGCAGGGTTTCACCAAGTCACTAAATTGTCCAGGTTGGGTTTGAATTTGTGATCCTCCTGTCGTAGCCTCTCAGAGTGCTGGGATTGTAGGCCTGTACTCTTAGCCTGGCCAGCTAGACAGTGTTTAACTTATACAAAATGTATGCATAGCTTAACCTGTACCTATTAAATTTAAACTCAACAAATACCATGAGACAGTGTTACCTTTTACAGCTGCTTACATAGTATCAATTGTAGTTCATTTGTATCCATGACCAGCAATGTTGTTACAAAAGATTGTCCTGAATGTTGCATTAGAAATAGGTGGTTGCCTTGAAACTACTGGATGACAGGCTGAGGACAGAGTTCAGGAGCAGGGCACTAGCCTAGCGTAGGACCCCAAGTGGATCCTAACTGCCAAAAAAAAAGAGGAAAAAAAATCACATGGGCTGGGCCTCAGTGGGCTCTTCACATAACCACGGTAGTCATAGGCCACACCCCTCTTCTGATTCCCAGAAGAGGCCTGGACTTAGGAGTTTTTGACTCTGATGAGGTGGCATCTGAAGATGACAACACCTAGCATCGCCCACCTGGAGACCGTGCTAAAGTTCCTGGAATCAGGCAGCCGACGTGGGACAGTTCTCCCCTCACCTAGGTGGAGCGCGGGCCCGTTGTGTTTTCTCTGCGCCTCAGATGCCGGAGTCTGAGTAGCAGAAGTCTGCAGGGGAACATATGAAAATGAGTGGAGCTAGTAGGTCGTGACCGCACAGGTGGTGACGTGGCAGTACGTGCCGAGGTTTTCTGTGATCTCTCCAGGTGTCTGTAAAGTAAAAGCCAGCGTGTGGCCTGGGGGTGCCTGCTCATGTAACAAAACTGCCCAAACCAATGAAGTATTCCCAGCGGGACATTTCGACAGTGGTTCAGTGAGCAGATATAGAATGGGCATCTGAGGAGTGGAGGGCAGTGATGGTTTTCTTCTATAGCTGGATAATAGCCTCTTCCAAATTTTTCGCTTTTCTCCATAGTGAGGATCAAACCCAGGGCCTTTACCCTGAGCTACATCTCCAGCCCTTTTATTATTTTATTTGAGACAGGGTCTCACTGAGTTGCACAGGCTGGACTCGAACTAGCAACCCTCCTGCCTCAGCCTCCCACAGTGCTGAGATTAGTGTGTGTGTGCACCGCCATGCTACACTCACTCTGTTGAAGTGTATATAATCCAGTGGACATCAGCATATTCCCGGAGTCATGTGACTGCCACCACTTTCCACCCTGCTACACTTTCATCAAACTGAAAGGAAATCTCGTCACCAGTATTGGTCAGCCATGGGCAGCAACTGATGTATCCCCGTGGCATCGCCTAGTCTGGATAAGTAGAATCTTACCGTGTGCTGTTTGCACCTGACTGGCTTCTTTCACGTAGCACAATGTACATATATCATCGCACTCAATTTATTATTTTTTTTTGAGACAGGGTCTCCCTCTGTAGCCCAGGCTGGTCCTGAACTCACTATGGAGCCTAGGCTGGCCTTGGACTCAGGAAAGTCCTCCTGCCTCAGCCTCCCGAGTGCTGGAATGTGCTGCCATGCCCGGCTTATGTGGTGCTGGGGAATCGAACTCCAGTACTTAGCCCTTGCATAGTGCCTGCTAGGCGAGCACTTTCACAGCCGAGCCATTCCTTCAGCCCCAGACTCAATGTTGATGTATTTCAAGGCTAGCCGTAGCCTGAGTCCATGGTTCCTTCCTCCTTGTGGCGGGGCACTGACCCAGCGGATAGACAGGCCGCCCCTGCCTCACTTCCATGCCAGTCCGTCGACACCGGGGTGTTTCCTTTCCACAGCGCTGCAGTAATGCTGGGACGAGGCATGCGTCTACACGTTCGTGTGAACATAGCGTTTTCACTTCTGCTAGGCATCCACCAGGCAGGGATGCCCAGGCCGTGTGGGAGCTCTGAGTTTAACTGAGGAGCATCTGGGCTGTTCGCCATGGCAGCTGCAGGAGCGCACGCAAGTGTCCTGTGTCCGTGCCCGCGCCAGCGTCTGCCAGCTCTGTGGCTGCAGCCTTCCCGAGAGGCCCCGGTGGCTTTGGTCCGCGTTTCCCAAGGGCTGGGGCCGCTCAGCGCCTTCTCATATGCTCGCGGTTCCTTTGTGTGTCTGGAGACCCAGGCACTCGTGCTACCTCCCCGCTTTATTATTCGTTTGCCCCTTATCCTAGTATTGAGTTAGAAGAGGGTTTTTGTGGGGTTTTGTTATCAGATGTATGATCTACAAACATTCCTTCTTTTCTGTTGCTAGGTCTTCTCTTGCTTGATTCCGCCCTCTGAAGTGCACACCCCTTCTTCTTCTCTTGATTTTCTTCTTTGTTTTGTGCTTTTGGTGGCACATCTAAAAGAAGGTGTCTCCTACACCCAAGATTTGCTCCTGCAGGGGCCGGATGGGTACCACACAGGTTAGAGCACTTGCCTGGTGGGGCTGAGGTCCTTGGTTTAGTTCCTCAGCACCATATAAGCTGGGGATAGTGGTGCACATCTATAATACCAGCACTCTGGAGGCTGAGGTAGGAGGCTGAGACAGGAGGATTACCATATGTTCGAGGCCAGCCTGGGCTACATAGTGAGACCCTGTCTCAAAAAAAAAAAAATGCTCCTACATTTTGTTTTGAGAGTTTTATAGTTTTAGCTTCTGCATTTTGAGGTCAGCTTTGTGTAGAAGGTGAGGAAAGAGACCGGTTTCGGTCTTTTGCCCTCAGGATGTCCAGTTGTCTCAGCACTATTTGCAGAAAAAGCTCTTTTCCCCTATTAAGGAGACCTGGCACCCTTGCCAAAATCAGTTGATGCTAGGCATGGTGGGACCCCAGTTTCTTGGACCCCAGTTTCTTGTGGAGGCTGAGGCAGGAAGATTGTAAATCTGAGGCCAGCTTGGGGAACTTAGTGAGGTCTTGTCCCAGTATTTTAAAAAGGGTTGGGTTGTAGCTCAGCTGTAGAGCTTTTGCACAGCATAAGTAAGGTCTGGATCCAATCCCAATTATAACAAGAAAAAAATAAAAATTCGAAAAATCAATTAATAATGAAGGTAAGGGTTTATTTCTGGGCTTCTAATTTTGTTTTATTGAACTATATAGCTATTATGCTGAAGTCCTCTTGATCATAGTACTAATCAAATTAACAACAGAGTTTTGAAAAGTCATGGTTGTTTTTTTTGAGATAAAGTCTCACTCTGTAGTCCTGGCTGGTCCTGAATCACACTATGTAACTAATACTGGTTTGAATTCACAGCAATTCTCTGGCCTCATCCTCCCAAGTGCTGGGATTACAGACGTGTGCCACCACACTCAGTTTATATGGTGCTGGGGAATCAAACTCGGGGCCTTGCGCTTGCTAGGCAAGTGCTCTAATTGCTGTTCTATTCCTCCAGTCTCTTTAAAAGTCAGTTTTAAGATGAGGAAATGTGAGTCCTTCAACTTAGTTCTTCTTTTTCAGTATTGTTTTTGAGTATTCTTTGTACCTTGCAATTTGAATTTTAGGATCAACTTGTCAGTTTCTGCAAAAAAAAAAAAAAAAAAAAAAATTGTGGGATCTTATTGATTTGGTAGACCACTTAAAAGAGTACTGTCTCAATAGCAATCAGGAGCCTTCCAAGCCCCAGATCCAGGGCGCCTGTCTGCTTATCCATATCTTTTGTTTCTTTCAGCAGTATTTTACAGTTTTCAGAGCATGTGTTTTTCTTTTCATTTGGTGCTATTAAAATTGAAGTATTTTCTTAATTTCACTTTTGTGGTGCTCATTGCGAGTGTGCATCAAAATAAAATTGATTTCCTGTATGGGTCTTACATCCTGCAGCCCTGCTGGCCTTGTTTACCAATCCTAACAGATTCGTAGATCTGGCTGTGTGCGTTAGAACTTTC
Source organism: Ctenodactylus gundi (assembly GCA_004027205.1). NCBI lineage: Eukaryota > Metazoa > Chordata > Mammalia > Rodentia > Ctenodactylidae > Ctenodactylus > Ctenodactylus gundi. The sequence goes on along the minus strand of PVKB01000269.1, from coordinate 702,837 downwards.
TTTTTCTCTTTTTCTTTGCTCTCTCTCTCCATACTGTGGATTAAACCCAGGCTTCCTATAAGCTAAGGAAGCACTCTGCCACTGAGCTACAACCCCAACCCCTTTTTAAAATAATGACTTTATCACTGAGTTGCCCAGCCTGGCTGTGTCCCGCTCATTGGAAGGTTTTTATAGAGGAGATCATATCACCTAGGGTGGAGGTGGTAGCGAGTGGTACAGCCTACACTAGGCCCTGGGTTCTATCCTCAATACCAGAATAAAACCTAAAAGTCAAGGTAAAGTCATGCCATCGGCTAATAGAAACGCTTTTACTTCGTCCTGTCCAGTCTTGATACCTTGTGTCTCTTCCCTGAAACCCCCATCAGAGGTGAGAAGGGGGGGGAGGCTTCTTGTCTTGCTCCTGCCACCCTGGAAATTGGCCCAGCCCGTCTTTGCCCATGGTAGTGTGGTTTACAGGCCTGCCCGTTCCTTATCCAGTTGAGAACTCCACCTTCTGTACCTACTTTGTTGAGGGTTTTTGTTTTTTCCCTTCCATAAAGGATTGCACTTCCCATTGAGCTACTGGCCTGTTTTAATCTTTTATTTTGAAACACAGTCTTGAAGGTCTTGAAACGAAGTCTGGACTCAGACTTTCCATCTCCCGTGTCAGCCTACACAGGGAAGGCTGGGATTACCTGTATACACCACCAAGCCCACCTGTAGAATATGTGAGATTGTTATATTTTTGTTAAAAATTTTTCTGCATCAAGTTAAATAACCTTTCTTGATAATCTTGTATTACGTTATTTGAGGTGGATTTGTTAAACCAACTTTGCATTCCTGAGATAAATCCTATGTGGTCTTGGTGAATAATACATTTTGTATGTTGCTGGCTTCTGTTTGTTTGCATTTTGTTGGGGATGTTTGCGTTTTAAATTTTTGTTGTTGTTGTTTTTTTTTTTTTTTTTTTTTTTTTTTTTTTTTTTTTTTTTTTTTTTTTTTTTTTTTTTTTTTTTTTTTTTTTTTTTTGAGACAGGATCTCTCTGTAGTCCAGGTGAGTCCTGAAATCACTCTGTTGCTCAGGCTGCCCTTGAACTCCCAGCAGTCCTCCTGCCTCAGCCTCCCAAGTGCTAGGATTACAACCATGTGCCATCATACCCACCTAATTTTTATGTGATGTTAAAGAATCGAACCTAGTGCCTCGCACATGCCAGGCAAGCATTCTAACTACCGAGCTGCATCCCCAGCCCTGGAAACTAAAATTAGAAGGAATATTGGTCTACAGTTTTTCTTCCTTGTGATGTCTTTGTCTAGGGTTTTTAGATGGTTTTACCATCTAACTCCAGTAAGAATGGTTCTCATTAAGAACTCAAAAACAACAAATCCTGGTGAGGTTGTGAGGGGAAAAGGAACCATTCTGCATTGTTGGTAGGATATGAATGAGTACAATCACTATAGAAATTCCTTAAAAACCTGAAAACAGAAATTCCATGTGACCCACTTATAAATCTTCTGGGCTTCTTTCTGGAAGAGCTGAAGCTGCCCTATTACAGGGACACATGCATGCCCATGTTAGTAGCAGAACAACTCATAATAACTGAATCTTGGAAGGGGCCGACACACCCACCAACAGATGAGCGTACGAACAAGATGTGGTATTATGTCAGTATTTCATGTCTGGGTCATGTTGGCCGTAGGGAGTCAACTGGGAAGTAGCTCTTTATCTTCTGTTGTGGGGAAATTTTATAGAAAATTGGCTTTCCCTTGCAAGTATTTGGTAAAATGCATCAGGAAAATCATCTGGTCCTTGGCTTTTCTTATGGAAAATTTAAAATTACTAATTCAACCTCTTATTGTATGTAGGCTTATCTAGGTGTCTGTTTCTTCTCGGGAAAGTTCTCAGAATTTGTGCGTTTTGTCTAAGGTATGACTTGTAAGCATCTGGTGTCTACAGTACTTTTTCAGACTCAGCTTTGCTTCTGTAGGGTCAGTGTTGATGTCACCTTCTTCATTCCTGATTTCAGTAATTGAGTTTTAATTATTAGTCTAGCTGCCTATTGGTCAAGTCTGTTGACCTTCCCACTGAGTGATGGACGCTTAGGAGGGTTTTTTTAATTGCATTGCATAAATTACATATATGTTACCTATAGTCTTTTGTGCTTATAAAATATGTGAAGTTAGAAAAGAAAGAGAGGAAAAAATTGTGGTGGAGTTAATTATCCTAAGAAACATTTTAGGACCAAAGGTCTTACACTTGTATTTCCCACTGAATTGTTTCCTTATTTAGCCAAACTCATTTCTAAATTCTTGAGAGTCTTATCTTGAAAACAAAACTAAATCTGCTTCTCAAAATAAGGAAATCAATGATGCACTGAGATTGTCAAGCGGAACATGATAAAACGGAACTGCCCATGACAGTGCTAATGGTATTGATGAATTTGAACTATGTTAGGGCAGCTGTAACAAACCACAGCAAACCGGGTGGCTTAATATAGAAATAAATATATTGGGCTGGAGGAATAGCTCAGCAGTTAAAACATTTGGTTAGTAAGTGCTAAGTACCCAAGTTTGATTCCTGAACACCACATAAGCTGGGCATGGTGCTATGAGTTCTAGGCCAGTCTGGGTCACATAGTGAGCTCAGAACCAGGCTGAACTACAGAGCGAGACCCTGTCTCAAAAAAAAAAGAAAGAAAGGAAACAAGGAAGCAAAGAAGGGAGGAAGAAAGGGAGGAACTTAATTATTTGGGTGTGGAAGATTGAACTCAGGGCCTAGTGCATGGTACAACAAAGAAATTTATTCTCTTGTAGAATCCAAAATCAAGATGTCAGCAGAGCTGCACTTCCTGGAAAACATAAAAGGAAAAAAAAATATTTTTTGAGACAGGATCTCGCTTTACAGTCCAGGCTCATCCTGAACTCACTATGTATCCTAGGCTGACCTTGAACACATAGCAGTCCTCCTGCCTCAGCCTCCTAAGTGCTGGGACTACAAGTGTATGCCATCACACCCGGTTTGTGTGGAATCAAACTCAGGGCATTGCCCTAGGCAAATACCATAACCACTGTGCCATTTCTCCAGGCCAGAAAATCTGTTTTGCTTTGTTTTGTTTTTGTCTTTTCAGGTTTCTGGTGGTTGCCAGACAGCACTGGCATTCCTCAGCTTATCGCGGTATCATCTGCCTCATATGACCCCCTTCCATCCGCTTCTCTCTCTTCTTCCTGTAAAGACACCAGTCATAGGGCTAGAGGAATGACAGATGCTAGGTACCTGAGTTCAAATCCCCAGCACCACATAAACCGTGGGTGGTGTAATCCCAGTACTCGGGATGCTGCAGCAGAAGGATTGTCGTGAGTCCAAGGCCATCCTGGGCTCCATAGTGAGTTTAGGACCAGCCTGGGCTGCAGAACGAGACCCTGCCTCAAAAAACCAAAACAACAACAAAAAGCACCAGTCATATCAGATCAAAGGCCCACCCTGCTCCAGGGTAATCTCAACTAATGATATCCTATTTCTAATGAGGCCCTGAGTGTGAGGACGTCAGTGTATCTTTCTGTGGGGACACAATTCAACCCATAACAGACTTGTTCTAAGCTGTGAATATCCATCTAGTCATCTTTAATTTTTTTAATATATTAACCAAGTATCCCTGCTATTTACTGTGACCTTATTTTTTTATTCTCTCCCCTAGATCGAGGACATGTTTAACGAAATCAAATTCAGTGAATATATGGACACAGGAAAACTAATCGACAAGATTAACTTGCCCGATTTCCTCAAAGTTTACCTTAATCACAGGCCGCCGTTTGGCAACACCATGGGAGCCATCCACAAGAGCTTCAGTGTGCTCGGTTTCACCAATTCCCAAGGAAAAAAGGCTATTCGAAGAGAGGATTTCCTGAAACTGCTCCTCACGAAAGGTAAACGTGAAGAAAGAAGGCAGTAGCCGCCCCTGATGATGTTGGCAGCCCCCTGGCCCCATGCATGAAGGCACCCCGGGGTGAGGGGGAACCTTGGATTCACAACACAGATGCACAGTGGACAGAGGTAATTAACATTCTCTTTCAAATTAGCGCAGCACGCTGGGCCTGGTGGCACAGGCCCATCATCCCCTCAGTCTGGGAGGCTGAGGCGGGAGGATTGCAAGTTCAAGCCCAGCCTGGGCAACTTAGCAAGACCATGTCTCAAGAAAAAAAGAGAGAGAGAGAGAGAGAGAGAGAGAGAGAGAGAGATGGGGCTGGCACGGGTGAGCTGGGGGTATAGCTCAGCGTGGAGGGCCTGGGCTCCTCCCTCGGTACCATACATCGCTGCACCTGGTCAGATCTCTTCTTCTACGTTAGGTCTCCTTTGTGACTAACAGGAAACACATAAGCAGGGACGCCTGGGAACATTGGAGACTGATTCCCTGGGGACAGGGCACAGGCACGGGAGACAAACCCATCAACCCTGAAAGGTCAGGACTGCACAGGCCTCAGTCTTGAGGATGCCCCTTTCTGTCCTGCCTGGCTGGCTAGTGGGATAACAGGAAAGACCTTGATCTAGAAACCAGAAAGATGCCAGTTGGGTCCTAGCGTCCTGGAACCCCACTGGCCTCCCTGTCCTCACAAGTGCACGGGGCGGTGCAGATGCTCTCTGAGCTCATTGGACCACCGTCACTTGTGACCCCAAACCACACAATGTAAACGTTTATTTTCCTACTGGTTTTTCTCATTGCTTTGTGTCGAGGGAGTCAGGTAGACTTTCCCCTGGGGGCCTCCACTAGTCAAACTGGAGCGGATCTGATATGAAGGATGCAGCTGTGCCAGTCTTACCAGTAGCTTACCTTATTCCTCTCCACAAGCCCCTACCTGTTCTCCTAGATGGAGGACACCCTATTTGTTTAAAGACAGAGTCTGCCTCAGTTACTAGATTGCACAGGTGGGGCTCAAATTTATGCTTGGCCTGCCTCAGCCTTTCAGAGTACTGAGATTAAAGGACTGCGTGGCCACTTGTGGGTGGCTAGAGTATACTTTTTAACCCTGTATAAAGCTATGATGTGACAGTATCCTGGAGCTCTAGGTTGTTTCTGTGCCTAAAGAAAAGGAAGGAGTGGGATCGTGCTCCCTAGGACAGCGAGAAAATGGGCTGGAAGCCTAGCTCAGTGGTTAGAGAGCTCGCCTGGCAAGTGCAGGGCCCTGCGTTCGATTCCCCAGCACCACATAGGCTGGGCACGGTGGCACACAGCATACCTGTAGAAAACAAATGAATAAATAGAATTATAGGCCCGGTCCAATGGGTCTGGCTCAACTAAAAGAAAAAATACCTCTGCGCAATATTAGCCATCAACCGCGCCATTCTGCTGAGCCCCGGCAGCTAACTGCCGCTTGTCACTCTGCGGCACCCAGGTGAGCACATGACAGAAGAGGAGATGACCGACTGCTTTGCTACGCTGTGCGGCCTGAATCCCGAGGGCTGGAAATCTGAGCCTGCAGCCTCAGCTGGCCCAGGTAATGGGGTGGCTTTGTCTGGGCGTGTACCTGGGGCCCGCTCACTTGTTGTTGACTTAAGAGTGTTCATTCCTTCTGGGGGGGGGGGGGGCGGCGGGCAGGCCGTGTGCACAACAAAGTCGCCCTGCTGGGAGTCCCACACGGATAACTTAGGAAAAGCCAGGGTGCCCGTCACACCCGCCAGCCGAAAGCCCTGATTCCTGTGCTACAAATGTCCTTTCTGTCTTCTGGCCAGGTTTTCCTTTATTCCACTGACCTGTTCTTCATTTTCCCCCTTGGGTGGGTGAACATTGGCCCCTACTATGGTTTCAGAAGATGTGTCCAAGGAGAGGTGCCAGCTTGGTGGTGGCGCAGACCCAAAGAGGCTAGCACTTTAGGGGCTGGGGATATAGCAGTGGCTAAAGCACTTGTCTAGCATGCACAAGGCCCTGGGCTTGATTTCCCAGCACCATATTAAAAATAATAATTAGCTGAGCATGGTAGCGTATGTCTATAATCCCAGCACTTAGGAAGCTGAGGCAGGAGGATTGCAGCCTGGGCTACATAGTGAGTGTAGGACTAGTTTGGACTAGAGTGAGACTCTGTCTCAAAAAAAAAAAAAAAGGAAAGAAAAATAAGCCAATACCTGACAGTTTGGGGTTGGTTTTGTGTTGTTTGGTTTTATTTATTTGGTTTTCTTGACCCTGATCCCTGAACTACATCCCCAGATCATGATTTTTTTTTCTTGAGATGTGTCTGAGATTAAAGGACTGCATGGCCACGCGTCGTCCAGGCTGGTCCTGAACTCGCTGTGTAGTCCAGACTGGCCGCTGACTCCCAGCAATCTTCTTGTTTCAGCCTCCTGAGTGCTGGGATTATAAGCATTCACCACCATACCAGCTTATGTGGTACAGGAGAATTGAACTCAGCCTCATATTTGCTAGGCAAGCACTCTCATTGCTGTGCTACCCTCTAGCCTCTCACAGAGCATCTTTGATTTTTAATTTTGAGACAGAGCCTCGCTGAGTTGCCAAATTGCCCAGTCTGGGCTCAAATTTGTAATCCTACTGTCTGAGACTCGCAGAATGCTAGTGTTACGGGCCTGCACCGCTGGGCCCAGATTAAAAGGTCATTCTTGGGAGAGTACTTGGCGTGTATTTGTGAGGCCCTGGGTTCTCCCTGCAGCACCACACACGTGCACAGGCCACACACACACACACACACACACACGCAGAGTCCTTCCTCCTCTCCCTGTGACCGCCTAAGCATATTTCATCTTCTTCTGCTCATAATCCACTGAACATGAAGCTAGGACTGTGAATTCAAGCTCAGGAGGGATTAGCCCATGTGGCCCCTCCTTCTGGACCTGCTCTGGCTGCAATGTGTCCGTCAACAAGATACATGCTGAGGATAAGAGGGGCTTCTCATTCAGTGCCCCTTCCACACACACACCTTTTTTGAGACAGGGTCTTGCTCTGTGCTTTAGGCTGGTTCCAAACTTACTCTGGGGCTGGAAGAATGGCTCAGTGGTTAAAGCACTTTCCTAGCAAGCACTAAGTCAAGCACTAATCACCCGAGTTCAATTCCCCAGTACCACATAAGCCAGGCATGGTGGTGCACACCTGTAATCCCAGCACTTGGGAACCTGAGGCAGGAGGATTGCCGTGAGTCCAAGGCCAGCCTGGCTCCACAGTGAGTTCAGGACCAGCATAGGCTGCAGAGCCAGACCCTGTCTCAAAACTAAATAAAAAATAAATAAACTCACTCTGGAGTTTAAGCTGGCCTGAAACACACCACTGTACTTCACCCCCATCCCTCACTGTCCATTCCTAATGTTGAATTTAACAAAGTTTCTGAACTCCGATAATTCCAGAACCTAGACAGCTGTGTCCAACCTGAGGCCTGCCATTTTGTTTAGTGAAAAAGAACTGTCTTGGGCTACCTATAAAATATATATTATAGTTAATGTACAGTATGTAAGTACTAAAATTTCCTTTTAAAATTATTTTTCTTTATAACATTTAAAAAAATTAAAGACAAAAAAGGCATGTTGGCTCTGGATTCCTTGCAGACTGCCAGCTCCTGCAGTCCCAACCCATGTGCTTTGATCTCAGAACATAACTCCCCAACCTTTACATCTTTGCTTGTAGGAATCTCCAGACTACATGTAAAATCAGCGCCGCTGTGTGAGCCAGGCACTGGGTTAAGGTTTATGGGGGTTCAGGGAGCCGCGCTCCCAAACCCACAAAGCAGTGACCCCCAACCTTATCCACACAGGGATGGGCTTCTTTGAAGACCACCCTCCTGAGGACCGAGTGTGGGCTGCTTGTCCTGCAGTCGGTGGTTGGAGGACAGCCTTGAAATGGAGCAGCTGGAGGCAAGCCAGGGACGAAGTTCCGCCTCCTGTCAGTCAGCGACGGCATTAGGTCCTCATAAGAGCTGGCTGACAGGAGGCGGGACTTTACCAATTGCTCACTTCCAGCTCGCTGTCCAGCTGGCCTGGCGGTCCTTCCAAGGCCGCGGACGAGTCTGGTATGCATCCTGGGCCTAGGGAAACCCTTTGTACATAAGGGAAGGATTTGAACCATTTTCCAACCAGAAGTTTTCAGAGAATCAAAGGCGAACCAGGGCAGAGATCATGTCCCACCTTTGTTTAGTACCATTTCCTTGTGTTTTTGGAAAATCATCCTACTTTAACCCAAGCACTGATGAGTGAGGAATTTGCCCTTTTTTGTTGTTGTTGTTCATGTTTGGCTAGGTTCAGAGATTTGCCTTGAAGAAGAACTTCCAGACGAAATCACTGCAGAAATATTTGCAACTGATATTCTTGGCTTGACCATTTCAGAAGATCCCAAAGATCTGAAAGCGCCTGGTCAGTGAGGTTGTGAGCAGAGCTGGACAAAGGACTGTGCGTGGGCGTGCGCACATGCTGTCGCGTGAGTGGGTGTTTCCCCTGAGGCGTGACTGTCTCGGCATTCCCCTACCCCACTCTGATCTTCAGAATGCTTTAACACTAAAAGCCAATTTCTGTTAAGCAATGGAATTCGCAAAGTTGGACATTCCAGTGTTTTTGGAGTAAAAAAAAAAAAAAAAGTGGATGACAGCCAGAATAGCCCCGGCAGGGGAGGTGCGTGGCACTGGATACCCGGAGTGGCTTAGGGCCTCCTCTAAGTGGTGCCGGCCAGGGCGCAGTGTGCACAGGGCATGAAGGGGCCTGGGACCAGCGGCAGCCCGTCCTTATGACACACACGGCTCGCAGAAGTGACCATCAGGGCCTGAGGCCCTTCCCCTGGATGTGGCCTGGACTCTCAGGAGTGTGACCCAGAGGAATCAGCACTGCCCATGGCCAGCCTCAGGGCGGGTGGTGAGTGCTCTGGGCTCCTGCGGGCCCAGGCTGTGGCTTCTCAGCAGATCCCCCAGTGGTTGTGTATGGCCGTTACGATCAGCATCGCTGGCCGTGCCTGACCTGGGTGGCAACTGCCGGGGAGGAGGCGAACGCAGCTGGGCCCTGGCTGCACCTGGGTCAGAAACCACTGTAACCCTGCCGAGGGAGCCCGCGCCTTCCCTTGCGCCCCACGCTAGAGGCTCTGTTGCTTCCTCACTTCACGCTCTGCTGCACTTCAAAACACACAGTAGGCAAAAACCTCACCAGCTTCCCAGGCCCAAGGGTGTTTAGGGTTCGTTACTACTAGGGTACAGTGAAACTAGCACAGCATCCTAAAGGAAGCAGATGGGAGATAAAGTCTGATTTTATTTTCTCTCTGTACAGCACTGGTGATTGAGCCCAGGGCTTCGTACTGAGTTATATCCCTAGCTTAGTTTTGATTTTTGATTTTGAAATGGGGTCTTGCTAAATCACTGAGTTGCCCAGGCTGGGCTCAATCTTGCGATCCTCCTGCCTCAGCCTCCCAGGGTGCTGGGTTTACATAGGCCTTCACCAGCTGGGCCCCAACTTGAGATCTGTCATCAGTTCCGAGGTCTCATCCTGTGCCCAGTGTTCCCTCCAGCACACCCAGCCCAGCACCCACACCACCCAGCCAGACCTCTCCAGAGACCCCCACGGAAGGACCCACTCCAGGTCCCACGGAGTGCCTGTCTTCCGAGCAGCCGGCTGTAAGAGGAACTGACGCACAATAACATCCTCTTCCAGGCGCCCAGCCCTCCCCGCTGCCTGATATCCAGTTGGAAATTTGGCAGAGCAAGAGACTTTGGAACACTCTAGAACATGGAATGGAACTGTGTACCCCAAACCAGGCTGTGTCACAGTGACCTTGGGCTGGCGGTGCAAGCCAAGGTTCTGCAGGCGCCCACATGTCTGTGCATGTCACCAGGCCTTGCAACCTAGTTTACATTTTGTTCTTTTAAAAAAGCACAAAGAGAAAAACAAGCATTATGAATCAATTTTGCAGCTGCTAAAGGCTTAGGAGATGCATTACCAAGCCAGTTAAAAAGTTCCTGTGGACGTTTTAGGCAACAGGAAACTCTCAAATGACTGTTTTTTTGTTTTTTTGTTTTTTTTTTTTTTTGAGACAGGGTCTCCCTCTGTAGTCCAGGCTGGTCTTGAACTCACTGTCAAGTGGCAGGGTTGGCATCTGTGGCCGTCCACCTACTCCCTGCCCACCTGGTCAGCTGGGCCGCTTCCTCCCCCAGACTCCTTGCAGATCTTCAGTTATCTCTGACTTATCTGACAAAGGAGGGGTCAACGGATACGCCCTTCTCCACCCAGGAGGGTCCAGTGCTCTTCTCTGGGTCCTGGCTTGGCCTCAGGACACTTCAGGCAGAAAGGGGGTTGGGTATCAGTGCCCGGTCCAGGAGAAGGGGACAGGGCAGCACCCAAGGGCACAGACCTCCCAGCAGCAAGAATGGCAAAGCTGTGACAGGGAAAGGAGATGAGGAGGAGACAGGAGGCAGCATCACCGAGTGTGTGCATCAAGACGTAAAGACGGAACAGAGCCGGGCCTGGTGGTGCAGGCCTGTCATCCCAGCCCTTCGGGAGGCTGAGGCAGGAGGATTGCAAATTCAAGCCCAGCCTGGGCAATTTATCAAGACCTTGTTTCAAAACCCTGCTTCAAAATGAAAAAATGAAAATGGGTTGAGGATACTGCTGAATGGGAAAGTGCTGGGCTCACTGCCCCGTACCACACACACACACACAGATGCACACGTGCATGCGCACATGCACATACACGTACACATGCCCACACTAAACAGACACCAGTGTCCATTGTGATGTGTTTGAACAGTGGGTGCTGTTCCGGCTGGGGCCCCTGGCTAGCAGTCTGCTCATCCTGTGTGTTGCTTGGTGACTGGGAAGCCAGCAGCTTGTGGCCTGATCCAGAGCCACCAAGAGCGTCTCCCAGCCCCAACGCCGTCTTCCCCAGCTGCCCCTGCCCCGCCCCTCCCCAGCGAGGTGCGAGCCCCTATCCATAGCATTGCCTCTGTGTTGGGAGCCCCCAGGCTCGGCCGGGCTCCTGTTCTGTTTCAGCCGTGTAAAAGCTACCTGAGTGCGCCTCAGCCCTTCCGCCTCGGTTTCCTCCTGGAACAACTGGTGGAGATGAAAAGAGACAGGGCTAAGCCAAGTGTCACTGGCACAGGGTGGCGCTCCAGATAGGACAGCAGCTATTATTATCACAGGCAGAAACTGTGCCAGGGAGCCCGGAAGATGCCAGGTGAAAATTATCCTCTCCCCGTCCCCAGTCGGCGGCACTTGCCACCTGCTCACTTCTGGGTCTCCTGTAGGCCTGTGGCAGGAGTTTGCAGGATAACTAAATGAGTGAGCTTGAAACTTGGGTGCCCTTTTAGTCACCAGCTGGGCTTCCGGATGGAAGTAAATGCTGGGTCCTCGCAGGGTTGTTGGCATCAGGCCTGGCAGACCACAAAAGGCCCGAGAGTCAATGTTGAGGCTGTTCAGGGCACCTGGTCTCTGCTGCAAGCCCTGTATCCCACAGGGCAGCGCATTCACCCCTGCAAACGCTGTGGGAGAGAGTGTCCGAGGCTGGGCTCCAGCCTAGCTCTATTCATGGTCGCTGAAATTTGCGTTGCACAATGATTTCTACTAATCATAATGTATTATTTGTGTATGTATATGGTACTGGTGGTCCAGCCCATGGCCTTCACACTAAGCTACATCTCTAACCCATTTTTATTTTTGGTTTTGAAACGGGGTCTCCCAAAGTCACCAAGTTGTCCAGGCTTGGGATCAAACTTGTGATCCTCCTGCCTCAGCCTCCCAGAATGCTGGGACAGCAGACCCAGCTGACGTGTCATTCTTCTTTTGACTATTTCCAATCTTTCAAACCTATGGAAAGCATTCTTAGCTTGCAGACTGCACACAGTGAGACAACGGCCCAGACTTGTCCTGGAGGCTGTCGTCCACCAGCCTCTGCCCTGCCTCACAGGCCGAGGTTACTCATCCCGGCAGGCTTTTACAAATACAGTAAATTTGTACAAAGTCCCCAGCCTCTACTCCCCCCAAAAATGTGTGATCTCAACGAAGAAGAAAACCTCCAAGAAAACATGATGGCTGAGTGTCATAGAAGAACCTGGATCTGATCCTGAAGAGGAAAGGGGCACCCATGGGAGAGCCGGTGAGATGCGGATCAAGTCCAGGGCTTAGTTAACACACTGCGCCGGTGCTATGTTCTTGGTTCCGATACTCACATTTCTTCTGGCTCACTGTGATGTTCCCCATGGGAAGTGGGTGAAGGGCTGGTGGGAACTGTCTGTGCTACCCCTGTGGCTCTTCTGCAAATTGGAAATGACCCAAATCAAGAGTGATGAGTGAAATGTATACCACCCTCTTCTTGTCAGCTTTTCTCTTTCTCTTTTTTTTTCCTTTCGTTGAGATAGGATCTCACTGTAGTTCAACCCGGTCCTGAAATCACTACATAACGTACCCCAGGCTGGCCTCAGATTCGTGACAATCCTCCTGCCTCAGCCTTCTGAGTGCTGGGATTACAGGCGTCTGCTACCAGGTCCAGCTAATTTTTTTCATGTGGTGTTAGGGAATCAAAGCTTTAAGCATGTTAGGTAAGTACTATAACCACTGAACTATACCCCCAGCCTTTTTTCTTTTTTCTTTTCTTTATTCCTTTCTTTCTATACTGAAAATTGAATCAAGAGAGGGCTGAGCTATATTCCCAGTCCTTTTTTTTTTTTTTTTTTTTTTTGAGATAGGGTCTTGCTAGGTTGATACATTGTTCCGGCTGGGTTCCAACTTGGAATCCTCCTGCCTCAGCCTGCTTAGTAGCTGAGATCACAAGCATACAGCACCGTGCCCAAGTTCTACCCTCTGTCTGATGCAGTCACTGCATGCTGTGCCCTGCTGCACTTGTCAGTCTTCCAGCAAAGGCTGCTGAAGCCACCAGGCCAGTCAGCAGTGGTCCCCTCACTCACTGCCTCTTCTGTGTAAGCCTGGCCTATGTGGGCTGCAAGGTGATGCAGACCAGCTGAATCTTCGCTGAAACATCTGTGCCCTTGGTCTGTTGCTCTCTAGACACAGGATCTCCTGCGTGAGCGATTCTTCAGGGATTCGGCCACAGGCAGCTGGTGCCTGTGAGAAAGAGACACAGGGCCCGGGGCACCAGCCAGCGCCTGCCCGGCCTCTGTGAGCTGGGTGGGAGTGTGATGGCCAAAGAGAGGGAGAGGAAGGACGGAAGGAGGGCGGGAAAAGGGAAGAAAGAGAAGACAGCCTGGGTGTAGCTCAGTGGTAGAGCACATGCTTAGCACGCAGGAGGCCTGGGGTTCGATTCTGAGCACCAAAAAACCCTAAAACCAAGCCGAGTGACGCTGACTGCTTCCCTCAGTGGCAGTGCCGCCTGGAGCCCTGGCACCGTCGGCAGCAGATCTCAGCACCCCAAGCTCACGCTTCCCTGCGGATGCTGACACCTGTCGCAGCCTGCCTGTCCCCTTTGCTGGGTCCTGACAGCATTTCTGGCGACAGGCTTAATACCAAGGAAAACCACTGCCCAGTGGCCATGAACGACAGGCTGCCTCCACTGCACTTCACAGACATTCAAAATTGTGAATGGCACCAGGAGACAGCCATGAGGATGTTCAGTACTGAATTCAGCCCCAGGGGAAGGGGCTGAACCATCCTCTGTGGCCCCACGCACACCACCTAGTCTCATTGATTGAAAATCACAAAACATGTCAGTATGAACTTGGTATTTATTTTGTGTATCTACATGTGTGTGTGTGCGGTACTAGGGGTAGAGCCCAGGGCCTTCATCCGAACTGTATCCCCAGCCTGTTTTATCATTTTGGGGGAAGGCTGGGGAGTTACCAGGGGTTGAACCCAGTTTCTTCATTCTGAGCTACACCCCCGACCTATTTAACTAAGTGGTTCAGGGTAGGCTCGAACTTGTGATCCTCATGCCTCAGCCTCCTGGAGTGCTAGGATTGCAAGTGTGCACCACCATGCCCAGACAGCGCATTTTTACTTAACTCTTTGAAATAAGTGGAAATATTTTCTTTGGGTTGAGTTTAATTACAGTAATCATACTCTGGGAAGCTGAAGCAGGAGGATTGCAAATTCAAGCCCAGGATAGGGAACTCAACAACTTAACAAGACCTTATCTCAAAATAAGATTAAAAATATAAATTAAAAAAGGCTGGGGATGTAGCTTGGTGCTAGGGCACTGGGTTTAATGACTGGTGCAAAAAAAAAAAAGTTTTCTTGGTAACATTTTCTTGTCCCTTTATGACAGTTATATTTATACCTACAGCCTGAGTCATTGATGTTTGACCAAGACAATTCAGAATACAGGAAAGTTACCACAGATGCCTAGTTACCCCTCCTCAAGGTCCTGTGGTCACTGCTACCTTTTCCATTCTTTTTTTTTTTTTTTTTTTTTGGTAGGACAAAATCTCACTCCATGGCCGAGGCTGGCCCTAAATTCACTCTGTAGCCCAGGCTGGCCTCAAAGTCATAGCAACCTCTTTCCTCAGCCTCCCAAGTATTGGAATTACAGGCATGTGCCACCACACCTGGTTTATATGGTGCCAGGGAATCAAAACCAGGGCCTTGTGCTTGCTAGCAAAACTCTCTAACTGCTGAGCTACACTCCCAGCTCCTTTTCCTCTTTTCTAGGAGAAATGAAAAAAAAAATGCCATCTAACAATGACCCATTGTCATCTGTGCCACCCGGTATGCCAGCCCTGAGTTACACTGTGGCACAAGGCAAGGGCCTTGCCTTAAAAAGGTTCCATTGAAGGTTTGCAAATCGAGGCCAGCCAAGGCAATTTAGTGAGACCCTGTCTCTGAAAGCAGGTAGGTCAGTGGTGGAAGGATTGCTTAGCACCGCAAGCCCTAGCTTCACTCCCCAGTACTCCAAAAAAGAAAGAAAAAGAAAAAGTAGAAGGTTACACCGTAGTGACTGAAGCAGACCTTCAGGTGAGCCAAGACTGCGTGCGTGACTGTGCAAATTGCCGGTCCATGGTTGCTGATGCTGGTGGTAATTTTTATAGTTGTGGTTATATGGAAGAAAAAACTGCACAGGGAGGCAGACTGCAGCGTGTGTGGCACACGGAGATGTTTCTCCAAGGTCTCCCCAGTGTATCTGAAACACCCACACCATGTGAGAGTCCTTCCTACATAATTTGGGGCCTCACTGGACTCCACCAGTTGTTTGCCTGGGAAAATTTACCAGCCATTTGGGGAGCAAAGGGAAGAGGGCCTGATACGCAGCCAATTTCCTTAGTGTAAATCGTCCTGCCAGGACTTATTGCAGACGGTGAACTTGATGATCTGGGTGGTGTGGCAAAGCCCAGGGGCTGCCATCGGGTTCTGGTCCCAACTCCACTAATTGGGCATGTGACTCCTAGATTTTAGCTTTTCAGTTGGAATATATATATATTCCCGTCCCCAGTACTGGGGATTGAACCCAGGGCCTTCATACTAAGCTGTGTCCTCCAGCTTTTTTGATTTTGAGACAAAGTCTTGCTAAATCATTAAGGCCTACCAGTTTGGGCTGGAATATTTAATTCTCCTGCCTCAGCCTCCTAGAGTGGTGGGATTACAGGCCTACCTCGCCACGCCTATCTCTCTGTTTCATATAGAGAAAATATATTTGTCCTTCACACCATGTCCCCCTTGGCCAGACCTCACTAACAACCTGCTCCCCAAGCCCCAGATCACCTCTGTTTATGTAGACGCACGAGGCTGCTGTTGTGAGTTGCTAGGCTGCAGAGAGGCACCGAGCTGGGCCGCAGCTCCTTCCCAATTACACATCTTTGTTCCAGAGATGGAAACCTCCTCCACCCCTGGTGCTGAACCAGCCTCCGCCCCAGGAAGGCTTCGCACCCAGAGCGGGTTAAGAGTTGAATTTAGCAACGCAGGAAAGAGTCACTGGACTTGAGTCTGTAGCGTGGGTCCTCGTGATGCCAGCAGTCCTGCGGGCTCTGCCTTTAACAAATACTTTCTGGTTTGACTTTGGGCCCACACTGTTCGAGTGACAAATAGTGTGTTGAGTGCTCATAACAACCTTATGAAATAGGTGTTACTATTTTTATCCCCATTTTATAGATGAGGCAAAGAGAGGCTCAGGCCGCTTGACACAGGCCATAGCTAACTTGTATAGCCTGGGGCAGGGGTCGTCGTTTACTAACGTGTTTAGAGTTCTAACATTCATAGAGAATGCGCATCCCTGTTTCTGGAAGATAGTCAAACTAACTCTCAAGCTGAAAGTAACTGGTAACATCCTAAAAGCTACCACATACAAACAAGACAGTAAGAAATTAATAGACTAATATTTGGGGCAGGGAGAAGGGTATGTTGAGACAGGTCTTAATGATTAGCCTAGGCTGGACTCAAGCTTATGATCTTCATGCCTCTGCCTCCAAGAGTGCCGGGATTACAGGTATGTACTACCATACTGCGCTTAATAGGCCAAAATTGAAAAGAATTGCCGCAAGATAACCCAACAAGGAAACCATGTTTTTCACCCCACCGGTATTTCCCACTCTACCTTTTTTTTTTTTTTTTGAGAGAGAGAGAGAGAGAGAGAGAGAGAGAGAGAGAGAGAGAGAGAGAGAGAGAACTCATAAAATTGCTCAGGCTGGTCTTGAAGTTGCCATCCTCCTGCCTCAGCTTGCCAGAGTTCTGGGACTACAGGCCTGTGCCACCACACTCAGCCAACCCAAGCATATCTGAACTTGACCACGAATGGCTTTGTGCAGTAAGATCTTCCCCGTAATACCGTGCACCCCCCCCCCCCCCACACACACACCCTCATAAGACTCAGCCTCCCGTGAGAGAGAAGCTCTGGGTGCAGCCGGGAAAGATGGTCCTGAATCGTGTTTACCAATTTTTATAGTGTAAACACTCCCATTGTGGATGGTGATTTGTTCTGTTGCCCTGTCATCTGGGGATGGAACCCACGGCCTTCCCACTGACCTACATCCCAGCCTTTTCCCTTTTGAGTTAGGGTCTTGCTAAGTCACTAGATTGCCCAGGCAGGCCTTGAACTTGTGGTCTTCCTGCCTTAGCCTCCCAGAGTGCTGGGGTGGCCGGTATGTGCCACCATGCCTGCAGATGAGTGATTTCAGATTCTCCATGTGAATTTGCTGAACACAGAGCTCAGACACAGTAGCCTGCAAGTCAGCTGCTGCACGTCACAGGCTCCACCCTCGGCGTACGGAATGCAAACCTGTCTGGGACCACTGTGCAGTTGAGGCTTGCGTTACCTGGGGTGGCCAGGGAATCGCAGCCTTGAATCTGGAACAAGGTAGTCCTGGCTTAGCAGTGACCTCAGGAGCTGGCAGAGGCAAGCAGAAATCATGTGTAGATGAAGGCCTCAAATTATCTCTATAAATAAATTTGAAAATATAGTGTCCAGTTCAGTCAAAGAGAACTGGACGTGTAACAAGGAAATCAGACACCAAGAGCAAGATCTCGTAGGAACGGACCCTCAGATACCTCAGAGTAGGATTGGCAGGCGGGTGATAAAACAACAGGGTTTTGGTGACAGAAGTTTAAAAATATCTGCAGGGATAGGAAGCTATAAAAAGTGACATACCAGATTTGTGAAGAACATTTGTAGAAAGTTTTATGGTTTACTCAGAGATAGAAAATGCAAATGTTGTCAGGGACCAGGCAGGTAAGAGAAATGGATCAAGAGGGGGGTAGGCAAAATGGTCACCCATACCGCTTTGTCTGAAGAACCTTTGGCCCTCAGGCCCAGCAGACTCGTGCCATGTGGCACCGGGAACCTGGCCTTCTGTTATTTCAAATTAAGCTGGTATTAGGGCCTGATTTGGGAGGGGGGACTAGAGATTCAATCCAAGGCCTAGCACTGAGCTACATCCGCAGCCCTGTTATTATTTATTCTTTTTATTTTGAGACAGGGTCTTGCTGTGTAATCCAGACTGATCTTGAACATACAGCAGTCCTACTGCCTCAGCTTCCCTGGCGCCGGGATTACAGGCGAGTGCCAGCACTCCCAGCTTATCTGGTGCTGGGGAATCAAACTCAAGGCCTTGAGCTTGCTAGGCAAGTGCTCTAACTGCTGTGTTATTTCAGTAGCCCTGTTTTTTTTTTTTTTTTTTTTTTTTTTTTTTTTTTTTTTTTTTTTTTTTTTTTTTTTTTTTTTTTTTTTTTTTTTTTTTTTGAGACAGGATCTCACTAATTGTCCAAACTTGCAGTCCTTCTGCCTCAGACCCGAAGAATGCAGGGATGACAGGTGAGCACGGCCACGCTAGGCTTTGGGTTTCTTGGTGTAGTGTTCGGATATATATAAGGTCAAATCGACTCTTGTAACCATTCATTCAAGATAGAGTCCTGCTCCGTAGCTCTGAATCATTGTGTAGCCCAGGCTGGCCTCAAACACATCAATCCTCCTGCCTCAGCCTCCCCAGTGCGGGGATTACCAGTGTGCAATACCACGCCCAGTTTATGTGGTAAGCACTCTAGCTACTGCACTATTCCTCCAGCCCCCGATAACTATTTGAAAGGGTACAATTCAGTGACTCTTGGGACTGTCACCTCGTCCAGTTTCAGAACTTTCACATCACTCCTGAAAACGAAACCCCATCCCAGTAGCCCTCTCTTCACACTGTCTCAGCCCATGACGCGTCTCAGCCTGTCTGCTGCCTCTGTGGACTGCTGGTCTAGAAAGCTCACGTGAATGATATCATACAATATTTGTCCTTGTGTCTGGCTGTTTTCACTTAGCATGTGTTCATGCATGTTGCAGTATGTGTCAGGTACCTCCTTTTGGTGTGTATTCATTCTCTCTATGGCTAAATAATATTCCATTGTGTGGATACACACTATCCATCGGTTGATATCTGTTTTTGGTTTTTGTCTTGTTTTGGTGATTTTGGGGATTGAACCCAGAGCCTTCACACTATGCTATCTTTCCAATTTTTTTTTTTTTTTTGAGACAGGTTCTCACTAAATTGCTAAATTACCCAGACTAGGTATGTGATTCTCCTGCCTCAGCCTCCCACAGTTCTGGGATTACAGATACGGATTTTTAACAAAGTATCTATGGTCCTATTTTAAATCAAATACAGCTTGGCATGATGTTCTGATTGTGAGCTGCCGCTACTTTGGGGTTTTGTTGTTCTTTTGTTTTTGACACAGGGTCTCACTGTTACCCAAGCTGGGCCTCAACTCCTGGACTCAAGTGATGCTCCTGCCTCGGCCTCCCGAGGAGTTGGGACTACGGGCACGCACCACTGTGCCTGGCTGCTGTTACAGACTGTTCCGTTTAACCTGCAGAATGGTTCTCTGAGGTCGTTCTCATCTTCGTTTTTCACAAGAGGAACTTGTGTTTCAGGATAATAAAAACATGTCCCCAGGGAGAGGATCACACTTTTCCTCCTTTTCCCAGTAGCTTCCCCACCGCCCCAAAAAGAAAAAAACCCACGGGGGGAGTATAGTGCTTGGAGCTAGACTGGACGGTTGACAGGGACATACAGGGATAGCTGTGGCAGTCCCCCTGAACCTGGCAGCCGCCACCCCGCTCGCGAGGTGCCCGATGGGGGCCCGCGGGGGTCGGGTCGCTCTCTCCCGCAGCACCCACATCTGGGCAGGCACTGGCCCGGGTCAAATCAGTTTAGCTGGAGCAGCGCGCACGGATGTCGCCCGTGGTGATCCTGACCTTCATCGTTTGCTCCACAGAGCTCTGTGCCAGGCCGGGGGAGCCGGGGGCGGTGGTGGTGGGGGGGGGGGCAGGGACCCTCCAAGGTCCTTCTAGTCGGTCGGGTTGGTCATGCATGTTACCTGCGAGGGGACCCTGTGCAGGGGCCGCCCCTGGTCTGCGCCTGGCACTTCCATCAGGAGTGGCGCAGCTGGCACTGCGGCCCTCTGACAAACCCCAGTGAGGTCCCCTCACCTAATCGCTAACGGGGCACCTAACTCCATCGGAAAGTGCGAGCCCCTGTGACCGCGCCGACAGCCCCCTGGTTCCAGCCACCTCCCCTGCCACAGGGGCGAAGCACGCAGCGGGGCGGCGACGTCCTAGCTCGCGTCTTTCGCCAGGACAGCCGGCCAGCCGAGAGATCCGTGCCCCCCAACTCTTCCCGGGAGCCCCCGCGCCCTGAGCCGCCTCCTGCAACTCTGAGAAGTCAGGAGCCCCGCAGCAAACTTGCCGTGTCGCGCCGCGGCCGCGAGCCCGGGGCGTCCCGGCGCCCCACGAGGCGCCCCCGTCCTCGCGGCCGGCCGGCCGCCCGCCTGCGCCCCCGGTCCCCGCGCCAGGCACCTGCGGCCGGGGCCGCCCCCGTGCGCGCCCGGGTCGGGCGGCGGCGCCGGAGGCCGCACTCCCGGCGACCGCGGCGGCGCCGCTCCCCCTGCTCGGTGCAGCTGCCGCCCGGCGCGTGCGCACTGGGCGCGGGCGCGCGGCGGCTCCAGGCTTTGTGTGCGCGCGAGTGTGTGTGTGAGTGTGTGAGCGGGTGTGTGCGAGGCAGGCGGCCGGCGGGGCGCGAGCAGGACCCGGCGGGCGCGCTCCCCGAGCCTCTCTCCCCGCCAGAACCATGTCGGGCAGGTCGGTTCGAGCCGAGACCAGGAGCCGGGCCAAAGATGATATCAAGAGGGTCATGGCGGCTATCGAGAAAGTGCGCAAATGGTGAGCGGGGCGCCCGCCCGCGGCCGCCGGGATCCCCTCCCGCGCTGCCACCGCGGCGGGGCGGCGCGCCGGGGCGGCGCGGGCCGGGGCGGCGGGGCGGGGGCGGCGCGAGCCGGTCACCTGCGCCGGGCGGCGGCCGCGGCGGTGCCCAGGTGCGCCGCGCCGGTCGCCCACCTGGCGCGGCGGCGGCGGCGGGCGGCTGGAGCGGCCCGGCGGCCCTGCCCCCGCGCCGCGGCGCGCTCGGCGCCGGGAGGGGGCTCGGGCCGGCCCCAGAAGCCATTTCGTTTCGCGCGAGTCACATGAAAGCGGCTTCCCGCGCGCCGGGCCGCGATGCCGGCGGCGGCGGGCAGAGCGCGAGCTCCATTGTGCAGGCTCCGGGCGGGCCGCCGCCTCCCCGCCCGGGCGCCGCGCCGGCCTCCCGCCTCCCGGCCCGGCGCCCTCCAGTCTGCGGAGTTGGCGGAGCGCGAGCCGTTTAAATTTAGCGCTTTGGGCGCCTGGAGCGAGGCTCCGGGCGAGGGAGGAAGACGGGGGCGAGCGCCGGGCGGCGGCGGGGAGCGCGGGGCGCCCTCGGCCCTCCGCGGGGCGCGGGGCGGGAGTCCCGGCGGAGCGAGCGGGGCACCCGACCGGGCCGGGCCGCGTCTGTCCCCCGCGCCCGAGCCCGCGGCTGCTGCATGGAGGCCGCCGCGGTTTTTGTTCTCTGCCCGGGGGGTCGGCGGGATCCGGTGGGGCCGTGCGCGGCCCCGCGTGCCGACGCGATCCTGCCCTCCGTGGCCTCCGGGTAGACGAGCGGCACGGAGCGTGTGGCGGCCTCGCTGGGGTCCCACTCGGGGCGGCCCCGGGGCCAGGCCCGCCGGGTCGGCCCGCACTTGCGGCCAACTCCCCGCTCTCCGATTTCAACTTTATTATGTTTTTCCCACGGCTTCCCTCGGGTCCGTGAGGGAGAGAAGCCGCCGCCACGGTGTCCCCCCGTGTCAGCGCCCGCAGGCTCGCCCTGACCCTTTATTTGTAGGCTTAGATACGGGCCAGGCCCCACGGCAGGCTGTTTCCATTTGGGGGGTGGCATTGCTCGAGTAACGCTGGGTCTCTAAAAGCCACCGGGGGTTGATCCTCGGTTCTGGCCGTGTCACAAGTTAGCCGTCCTTCCAGAGTCAAACCCAACAAAAAAGGCAAGGGGAAAATCAATAAAGTCCACGTGCTCCCGGGCCTCCTATGGAAAGGGCTGCTGCGGATGGCCGGATGCCCGGCCGTGGGCCGGGTTTGGCTCCAGCGGGACAAAGAATTTTCACAACCGTGAGAAGGGGGGGGGGGCTTTCCAAAGTTGAGGTCCAAGTCGTGGGTGCCGCGGGAGCCGCGCTGCCGCGACGCTGGGCTCCCCGTGTCCAACGGACCCATTTAAAAATGGCAGAAACAGCTGCAGGCCAGAACACACCGAGGAAAACAACCCCAGGAACCCCCTCTCCGCTGGACTCTGGTGGGAAGGCTGGAGTTGTCTCAGAGAAGAAAGAACAGGGGTCTGGGCGTGAGCCCCCTCTGTCACCGCTGTCCCCCACTCGCCCGGCAGTGTAGAGAGGGCCCCGGCAAGCTGTTTTTCTCTTTGCCCGGAGGCGTGGCGGAGCCTCCTGGCCCAGGTTCCCAGGCGCAGGCACCCTGTGACAGCTGCGCCCTGGACCGCCAGCTGCTTCGCCGCCCGGAGGGCAGAGGGAGGGATGGGGCTTTCCACTGTGCGGTCCCTGCGCGGGCAGTCGGCCCCAGACTCCCCGCCTGGTCAGCCCACCGTCCAGGGCCTCAGGCGAGTGGGCATGTGCCCCGGCTCCCCACGCTCCCCGTGTCTTGGCCCCTTGTGGCCCTGCGCGCCTCAGGCTGGGGGATCCCTGGTTGGGCTCCCTCCGTACCAACGTGCTGTGACCTTGGGCAAAAGGAGATCTCACTTCTCTAACCCTGGGACAGGGACAGGGACAGTGCGGGTCCTTTCCCTCCCTGGGAGGCTGAAGACTGTAACATCATGTCTGTGCACAGGTGGGACCTTGAACCTGAACATGTTAACCCTTTGTGTGTGTGTGTGTGTGTGTGTGTGTGTGTGTGTGTGTTTTACTGGAGATTAAACCCATTAGACCCAGGGCCTTCCATACTGAGCCGCATCTCCAGCCTGTTTTTTAATTTTGATATTGAGACAAAATCAAAACTTAGGGTCTCATCAAGTGGCCATATTGTCCAGGCTGGGCTTAAAATTACCCTCCTCTTGTCTCCGCCGCCCAGAGTGCTGGGCGTACAGGCCTGCGCCGCCAGGCTGGTTCGTGTTGTCCTTACTCCAAGGTGGACTTTGTAGAGCTTGGCTTTCATTCCTCCCCCCCCCCCCCCACACACACACACAAACACATACACACGCACTTTAAGCAAAAAAGCTTGGTCTTACTACCCCAGCTCCTCCAGCCCCTGAGAAGGGAGTCAGCCTTTGCCGACCTTTGGGGGGGGGGGGCCTTTGGGTCTCCCCGTCTGCCCTGGAGGCTTAGGAGTTGCTTATTAACTGTGGCCACCAATCATGCATTTCACCGGGGCTGGGATGTGGACTTGCCAGATTTAGCAAATAAAAATACACAACGTCCAGGTAAATTTGTATTTCAGGTAAACAATAATTTTATGAACAGAAATGTCTTTTGGGCTGGAGGAAATAGCACAGAGGTTAGGCAAGCACAAGGCCCTGGGTTCGATTCCCCAGTACCATGTAACCTGGGTGCATGCCTGTAA
Organism: Ctenodactylus gundi; assembly: GCA_004027205.1. NCBI lineage: Eukaryota > Metazoa > Chordata > Mammalia > Rodentia > Ctenodactylidae > Ctenodactylus > Ctenodactylus gundi. The sequence goes on along the minus strand of PVKB01000269.1, from coordinate 679,579 downwards.
TCCCTGCTCTCGGGGAGGCAGAGGCAGGAGGATTGCTGTGAGTTTGAAAACAGCCTGGACTTCACAGTGAGTTCAGGACCTGCTTGGACTACAGAGTGAGATCCTGTGTCAGACAGACAGACAGACAGACAGACAGACAAAGAGAGAGAAATGTCTCTGCCCCAGGCCCAGTGGTGCAGGCCTGTAATTTCAGCAGTCTAGAAAGCCTGAGGCAGGAGAATCACAAGTTCAAGCCCAGCCTGGGTAACTTCACAATTTAGTGAGACCTTGTCTCAAAAACTCAAAACTAAAAACGGGCTAGAGATATAGCTCAGTGCAAAGGCCCTGGACTTGGTCCTTTGTAACACCATCACCAAAAAAATAAATAAATAAAAATAAGTTAAAAAGGACAGAAAAAAAGAAAAAGAAATATATTTCTGCTGGGGATGTAGCTCAGTAGTAGAGCAAGTGCTTTATGTGCACTAAGGCCCGCAGGGTTTGAGCCCCACCATTAAGGAAAAAACATCCTTAGTATATCCCATGCCATATTTGGGATATACTTATTTCCAAATTTTATCTAGATATTGGAAATGCAAATGTAGGAATATATTCCTCAAACAGTTCTTCCCGGCATGGCCTTCTATACAAACTACAAGTACCCATCACAGATTCTCCAGGCCAAGGCTTATTTCCAGTGTTCTCTTGGGTCCGGGTCTTGAACTAACAAGGGAGACCATCTCGGGTCATCCCCTGCGGACTACAGAGAGGTTGCAGATTGTGCATTTTATCCAGAGGAGAGTGAGGCGTCTGGTGAACTCACCAGCCCATAAACCTAGAGTGGTCTTTCTTCTGAGCCCCCTTGGCCCTAAACATGCCCCATCTGCCAACCCTATTCTTCCCCTCCCCCCCCCCTCCGCCCCAGAACAAGCCAGCCCTTAGCTGAGGTTCCCTGTCTGTTGTATCAGCTGTTCCTCTGTCTCTTCTGTCTGGTGTCCCCACAAAATAGGCTGGTATCATCTGTGGCAGGAAATGGCTGAAGGAGAGACAAAATGGTGGTTCTCTTTTGGGGCCAGGGTTGGGGGGCCCAGTGCGGGCCAAAAAAGGGCAAGGGAATCCCTTAGTGGAAGATGAGGAGGAACTGAAGGTCACCTGGGGTGCTGGCAGTGTGAACTCCAAATCCTCTGGGAGTTTTGTCATGAGTCCTTCCTGCCGGGTTCATAGAGGTCAAGTGGGATGGGACCAGCCATGGGCCGGCCCCCTGAGGTGTCAGGGACTCACTCTAAGCAGCAAATACATAGCGAAAGGCTTAGAACTCCTCTGAAGTCCGCAGGGCGCCCTTGGCAGGGGGTCTCCCTTGTTAGCTCGAGACCCGGACCTAAGAGAACACTGGGAATTAGCCTTGGCCTGGAGAGTCTGTGATGGATACCTGCAATTTATGTAAGAGGCCATGCCGGGAGAAGCGTTTGGGAATATATTCCTACATCTGGGACCTCCTTTTATGCTTTTGTCCCCAGAGCCTAAGAGGTCCTTAAGCCACGCTGCTTTCTGGGGCCCATTGAGGCTGGAGAGCTCAGAGCGTTCCCAGGGCAGTTTCAGGGTTCTCCGAAGGTGTGGCCCGCAGTGGATCCTGGCTCCAGTGCCTGCAGGTGACAAAGGGGTTGGTCTGAGGGAGCTGTCGCTCCTCCTTGGGGGTCTGGGGACTTAGATCAGGTTTGTTGTTGTTGTTGTTGTTGTTGTTGTTGTTGTTGTTTTTTGAGACTGGATCTCACTCTGTAACCCAGGCTGATCCTGAGCTCACTGGTGTGGCCCAGGCTGGCCTTGGACTCAGGGCAATCCGCCTGCCTCAGCCTCCCACGTGTTGGGATTACAGGCATGCGCCATCGCATCCAGCTTTATATGGTGCTAGGGAATCGAACAGAGGGCCTTTCAGCTTTAACCTCTGTGCCATTCTTCCAGCCCCTAGATCAGGCTTTTGAGAGTAGCCTGAAATCTGTCTTTTTATATGTGTATGTGTGGAGTTTTTTATTTTTTCTTGAAGTTTGCCAATGGGTTGATTTTTGAGGTAGGGTCTCGCTCTGTAGCCTAGGCTGGCCTTGGACTCGCAACAGTCCTACTGGGATTTAAATTTTTAAAAGCACTCTGCAAGTCAAGTAAAACATACCTGTGGCCACTTGTCCCCTAGCTATAAGGTCACAGAGGAGGCCTAGTGCCCTCACTGGGGGAGGCCCTGTGTTCTGGGCAGGTGGTTTTGGAGGCTGTAGTGGGAAATCCCAGGTGCTCCCTGAAACTGTGCACCTGTTTGGGAGGTCCTGTGTGATCTTGTCTGCGTCAGTGGCCTACCCCAGCTCAGATACCATTCCTGGGAGGCAGCTGGCAGAGAACCTCCTTTGGATTGGGTTGGGTTGGGTTGTTGGTTTGGGTTGGGTTGTTTTTCTATTTTGTGGTGCTGGGATTGCACCCAGGGCCTTTACACTGAGCTGAGTCCCCAGCTCATATTACATGTTATTTTGAAAGAGAATCTCACTAAGGTAGGACTTGCAGTCCTCCTGCCTCAGCCCCCCCTAGGTAGGGTTCTTAGCACTCTCACCTCTGACCTGAAGCTGCTCAGGATGCAGCCGAAAGTGGTTTCTTGTCTCTAGGGTGATGCGAGGACTCGGCACAGTCCTGGCAGTTGGGCAGAGGGAGCCACAGAAGCCAGCAGACACCTTTTGCTCATTGTCCCTGGCCTCTGTCACCCCTGAGAAGGTGGCGACTTCAGATGGTCATGGATCATTGTTGCCTACAGGGCCCAGAGCTCTGGCACGCCTTCTGCCCTGAAAAGTGTCCTGTGTGTTGTGAGTCAACTGTACTTTAAAAAAGAAAAAAAAAAATAGACCTTGAGTTTGTTAGTGTCCTGGGGTCAGGCCAAGGAATCGAGCGGGTAGTTTGGGGCCATTGCATGGGATTCTGGCCACTTGGGCTTCTTTGTCCACCATCTGTCACTCGCATGCTCCCTGGAATAGACTGGTGGTTCTCGTGGGCGACGGAACAGCAGAAGGTGGCTCCAGGCTCAGGCCTGCATCCTGCTCCTGCTTTTCCATTGGCTGTGTGACCGTGAGCTTGTGGTACAGCCCCCCTTGGCCGCCACCTCCCCACACATGAATCGGGGTAGCAGCCCCCGTCTCAGTCTGCTGAGAACCTCTGAGATGGGCCTATAAATGTTTGTGCCCTGGGCCATTGTCGCTCTGGCTCTGCTTGTCCCTGAGGTTGTGCTGGGAATGTCCTGGTCCCTTTAGGTACCTTTGGATTATTCAGAACCGGGGTGGTGGCTTACTCATTCTGCTTCCAGGAGGTGGGAGACAACAGGCCAGGCCAGGGTCCTGCCCAGACTTCTTGTTTGGTTTTGGAGATGAAACCCAGAACCTTTGTGCCGAACTACACCCCCAGCCCATTGTATGGTTTTGATTTTGAGACCGGGCCTCATCAAGCCACTACGTTGCCCAGATGGGGCTTGAATTTGCGATCCTCCTGCCTCAGCCTCCCAGGGTGCTGGATTATAGGTCTGTGCCACCAAATCCCGCAGCAGACTTCATCTGTGCAGGAGTGGGGCCACTGCAGGAAGCACTCCTGTGTCAAGAGTGTGTGTACTGGCTCTGGAGAGCGTGAGTTCCCGCCCCAGGCCTCAGCGTCTGTGTCTGTTGTAGAGAGAAGATGGCACTGCTGGCATGCAGTTATGCAGACATTGGAGGGTATGTCACTAGAAGTGTTTGCTAGTGAAATAGTAACACCAAGCCCTTGGTCTTGCTGGAAGGGAACACGTGTATCTGAGCAGGCAGGGCTTGGGGGTGGAGCTGTCTGTGGTTTTGGTTGGTTGCTTTGGGGTGTGCTGGGGCCCCAACACATCCCTGTGGTGATGGGAGGGGGGGATGCTAGGATATGTCATAGTAGCACGTGAAGGCCAGGCACCCGGAGAGGGGAAGACCCAAGGCCGAGTTTGGTTAAGGAGACTATAATAGGACCAGGCAGCTGGACGTGGTGTTGCACACCTGTAATCCCAGTGACAAGGGAGGCTGAGGCAGGGGATCACAAGTTCAAACCCGGTCTGGGCCATTTAGTGACAGCCCGTCTCCAAAAGAAAAGAGGCTGAGGTGTAGCTCAGCCGTAGAGCTCCTGCCTGGTGTGCCCAAGGCCACGGGTCTGACTCCCAGCTCGGGAGGTGGCATCAGGCGACTCGCAGACGGGGTCCTCGTGTCACTTATGATTCTTGGTTCCAGTGGGACTGCTGTCACCGAAACTGCTGAGGCCTCCTAGTGACTCTGCCACCTGTGCCAAGTGTGCCTGTGGCTGGCACGTCCTATTCTGGGTACCTTGTGTCAGTCAGGTTCCTCAAGTGACTCCTGGGTGACCTGCTCTTTCTCTGAGATGGCAGATGACAGAGCCAGCCTGTTGGGGCTCTCCCTGAGCTCCGCGTCCTCAGGTGCACACACTGAGCGTTGGGGCAGGAAGTGACATAGACTGACAAAAGCTTGGTAGCCACAGCAATAATCTAAAACGTGGTGGCTCAGACCAGAGTGATGGGGTAAGGGCATAATTATGATCCTTAATGAAAACCAGCCACCCCTGTACCTTCTCGTGGCTTATAATTTTCTCCTTCCTGTCCATAAACCTGTCCCACAGCCTCGCTGGGACTCTGTCCTCAAGAAATTCGGGACAGATGCACTCCAGTACTCTGATTCAGGGGTCCTCCTATAGCCCCCATCATGGCCACCCTAGGGATCACTCTTCTGGCCCAGGCCGCTGTTCTCTGTCTCCCTGGGATCATTCCAAAGGGCACGTGGCAGGAGAGCACAGGTGCTCACTGATGCTTCTGCTCCTGCTTCCTCTTCCGGGAGGGCAGCCTGGGGTTCTGATTGGCCATGAGCCTTGTCCAGGTCACCCAGCCATTGAAGGGCAAAGCTGGAATTTCAAACCACTTTTTTGTTTTGCAATACTGGGAATTGAACTCAGGGCCTTCACACTGAGCCATATTTTGAGACAGGGCCTTGCTAAGTTGCTTGGGATCCTCCTGCCTCAGCCTCCCAGATTGCTGAGACTACAGGCCTATGAAACTTTTGATCCACTTAGGTATGCTCAAAGCTTTCTCTGCTGGCCCTTGGGTCCATGTCACAGCTGCCCCAAGGGAGGGTGACCTCTTCCTCGCAGCAGGAATGGGCAGGGTCCTTCCCAAAACCCCCTATAATAGGCTGTTCTCATCCTTTGCAGGGAGAAGAAGTGGGTGACAGTTGGTGACACGTCCCTACGAATCTACAAATGGGTCCCTGTGACAGAGCCAAAGGTTGATGATGTGAGTATGTGGGACAGGTCCCCTGGGATGGGGCCATCCACCTGTGCTCCTCCCACCACGGGGGCGGGGGGGAGGCTGGCTGCTGCCACCGTCATCAAGGCCACTCCTCTGCAAGCGTAAGGATGTAGATTAGGCCCAGAGAGGTTGGCCTACCTGTGTCCCTACCACCTCCGCGGTCCTTAGAGAGGAGGTAATATCCCTTGCCAGTTGTGTGTTCTGTGCTGGGAACGCCACGATTTGCCAGTGCAGAAAGCACCTTCAATAGGGGCTGTCCCCTGCCTAGGGCCCTGAGCACGGTGGCTTGGAGAGGGGGATGGAGGTCCCCACAGATAGGCCAGCGCTCCCCCACCACCCAAGCACCAGACACCCCAAGCCCCTGACTCCAGCTCGCGTGGCTGTCACGTGCGCTTCACATGTGGAGCCTGTGGAGCTGGTCTCTCTCAGTCCTTCTGCAAGGGAGGACCTGGGCTCAGAAAGGTGGCACCACGTTCCACACACTAGTGTCTGGGCCGAGAATTGAGCTCCGGTGTGTGACTCAGAAGCGAATGTTCTCTCTGCTGCTGGAGAGCCTTCTGGTGGTGACAGGTGACCCCTGGAGTAAGGAAGCCTGGCGCAGGGTTGCCTGAGCCACTGGGCCACTGGGCCACTGGGAGGGGCTCCTGGAGGGCTGGGGGGTGGAGCCATGCTGCCCGTGACCGCTAGAGGGAGCTGGAGTGGTAGTGCTGGATCTCAGGGAGGATCCCTAGCTTTTGGCGCAGAGCTCCCAAAGCTGGCAGGGTTTTTTCCAGCTTGGTGGCTGTCCCAGGTCTCTGGTCAGCTCTCACTTCCAGCTAAAATCAAGACTAGTACTAACTAAAAGTTTAAAAAAACAAAACAAAAAAACAAAAAACCCACAGTAAACCCAGAGCCTTCACGCTGGCTGTGGGTTTCATTTTATTTTGAAACAGGGTCTTGCTAAGTCTCTGAGTTTGCCCAGACTGGACCCTAATTTATGATCTTCCTGCCTCAGCCTCCCAGCGTGCTGGGATTACAGTTGTGCATCACCAGGCCTGGCAGAAAAGTTTTAATGAGGGGACCCCTTGGGGTGTGGCCCTCTCCCTAAAGTCAAAGTCAAAGTAAAGTCTTCTTTTCCCACCCTCTTCCCACCCCACCCCATTTCTGGGGTTCTGGCAGGGTTAAGACTCCATGCTGATGCTGTGATCACATCCCGCTCAGTCCTGGGCACTGCTGTCCGTTTCTTGCTGGGCTCCAGGAATCATCAGGGTTGCTTCTCACAAAGGGACCAAGACGCATCCCTCCATGGGCCTCCCTGGAGGACCAGCAGAGAGCCTGGCTCCCCATAGGCCGCTGTGACTCCGGCCCTGGTGCAGGCCTCCCATGCCATGAGGTGCTGCCAAAGCACTGGCTGCCTTTGAGAAGGCATGGTCCGTACTCTCAAGTAATTGCTGATCTCACTGGGGAAGATAACTATAGAATGACATGAAACAGACATGGGGAAGTGCCAGGCAGAGTATGACGAAGGAGTAGGCGAATATATGGGCCATCGGAAGGACAGAGCAGCTCCGGGCAGGGCAGGGGGGCGGTGTCTGGAGTCAGGGCAGTCTGAAGCCGGGCAGGTATGCTGCTGTGCAGGGCCTCCACCCGCCCTTTGTGCGGGCAGTCCCCGGGCTTTCTGCACCAGGCACATACAGTGTATCACCCAGACATGTTAGTGTGGTGCTCCAGAAACCTAGCTCCCTTCTCACCTGCGAACCCGTTGTGCTGTGCATTCTTTCGCTCTCTAGGGCTGTGCCGCCAGCCTAGCTGATCATTTTGCCAAAATTGAGATGCCTGGGCCCCACTCCAAACAGCTACATCAGGATACCTGAAGAGCCAGGCCCTGCATTGTAGAGGCTGGTTTTTTATTGTTTTAAAAAATACCAGTTGTGGGGCTGGAAGAATAGCTCAGCAGTTAAACACTTGCCTACCAAGTGCAAGGCCTGGGGTTTGATCCCCCAGCACTACATAAGCCAGGTGTATTGGTATACACCTGTAATCTTGGCACTTGGAAGGCTGAGACAGGAAGATTGCCTTGTTTGAGGCCAGCCTGGGTTACATTGTGAGTTCAGGACCAGCCTGGACTGCAGAGCGAGACCTTGGTCTCAAAAATAATAATGATAATAATACCGGGTGTTAGTTGGGCATGATGGTACACACCTGTCATCCTAGCACTTGGGAGGTTGAGGCAGGAGGGTCATGAGTTCAAGGTCAGCCTGGGCAACTTAGTGAGTGCCAGGTTAGCCAGGACTACGTAGTGAGACCCTGTCTTTAAAAACTAACAGGCACACTTGCCTAGCAGGCACAGGGCCCTGAGTTTGATTTCCCACTGCCACATAAACTGGGCATGGTGGAGCACAGCTATAATCCCAGCATTTGGGAGGCTGAGGCAGGAGGATTGTCACAAGTTTGAGTCTAGCCTGGGCTACATAGTGAGTTCAGGTTCAGCCTGTACTACAGAGAGAGACCCTGTCTCAAAAAATAGATAAGTGCATATGTACTTACTAACAGACAAATACCCAATTGCTATGTGGTCACACTATTTTTGTTTTGTTTTGTTTTTACTTTAACACTCCTGAGCATTTCATTTTTAATCAAGTAAAAGTGTTTCATATTAACATTACTTCAAAATCAGGGTGTTATCTTTTCTCTATTTTTATTTATTTTACTGAGTATTGAACCCAGAAGTGCTACACCACTGAACTATGGCCCTATTTTTTTTTTTTTTTCCTGGATGGAGACTGAGCCCAGGGCCTTCTGCATCTGTGGCCAGCAGTCTAGCCCAGAGCTCAGAATCCAGTCATGTACAATTTATTGTTGGCCTCTCCATACTCGTGCTGCCATCAGGACTGCTAATACCTGAACATTTCCCTACCCACGAAACAAAACCATTCTCTTTGTCCATTAAATTGTTCAATTAATAGGAGGTGCCAATAATCAACATTTAAAAAAATAATAATAAAAGGAAAACTTGGGCATGGTGGCATGTTCCCTTAATTCCCTTCATTCTGTGAGGCTGAGGCAGGAAGATCACAAGTTCAAGCCCAGCCTGGACAGCTTACAATTTAGGTGAGAACCTGTCTCAAAATAAAGATAAAAAAGGGGAGGATGGAGTAATAGCTCAGCAGTTAAAGCAGGTGTCCAAGTTCAGTTCCTCAGCACCCCATAAGCTAGATGTGGTGGCACATGTTTGTAATCCCAGCACTCGGGAGGCTGAGGCAGGAGGATTGCCGTGAGTCCAAGGCCAGCCTAGACTAAAGAGTGAGTTCAGGACCAGCCTGGGCTACAGAGCGAGACTCTGTCTCAAAAAAAAAAAAAAAAAAAATTAAAAGGCAGAGGTGTAACTCACTGCCAGAGCACTTGCGTAGCATCCTCATGGCTTGTGCTCATTTCCCAGAGAGAGAAAAAAAAAGGAAAGAAAAGGAAGGGGAAACTCCTCCCCGTTAATGTCGCTCTTCTCTGTCACCCTGGTGCCCTTGGTTAGTGTTGTGTCTCTGTGCCTGTGCTTCATCTTCACATGTTCCTCTTTTACCTGGGATCCTTGCATAAACCGCCTGTCACCCCTGCCTGAGCCCCCACCTGCCTCTCTGCCCCATCTGTTTGTCCTTCCTGAGTGAACACAGACACAGACGTGCTCACCCTTTCCCCCTACTAACGGTGACATCAGCCTGCTCCGCCCCTTTTTACATCTTGGAGATGCTGAAATATTTTATTTAATATTTTTTTGGAGATCATATTAAGCGCTGCTGTACTGTAGTTGTTACACTGTATTGCATGAAATGAACATACCCCCAGGTACCTACCGACGCAGTTACGTGGTTTCCAACACAGTTCTTTTCCACAGTGGAAAGAGGACACCTTGCGTGTTGCTTATTTGCTGAGAACATACAGGACTTGGGGTCCATCTTGGCAGCCCAAAAAACAAACATTGAAAGGCCCTTCAGCACCCGAGGTGGGTCAGGCCTGTAGCTCTAGCATCCAGAGGCTGAGGCAGGAGAATTGCCATGAATTGAGGCCAGCCTGGGCTATATAGTGAGTTCAGGACCAGCTTGGACTACAGAGCAAGATCCTGTCTCAGAAAAGTTAAAGTCCAGCCCAGGCAACTCAGCAAGATCCTGTCTCAAAACCAAAACCAAAACATGGGCTTGGGGTACAGCGTAGTGCAAAGGCCGTGGTTTCTACCCCCAGCTCAGCAGGGAGAAAGGAAGGAGGGAGGGAGAGAGAAGAAAAGAAAGGTAGACACCAGCCAGTGCATAGGTTTGGGGCTTCAAGTTGAGTTGATGGAATAAAATATTCATCCCACTGCTGAAGTTGATTGTGTTTGGGTGTATGCACACACGTGTGTGCGTGCACACACACACACACACACACAGAGTCTGGTGAGATGATTTCTGATCCATTTTCCTCTTCAGAAAAACAAGAATAAGAAAAAAGGCAAGGACGAGAAGTGCGGCTCTGAGGTGACCACTCCAGAGAACAGCTCCTCCCCGGGGATGATGGACGTACACGGTGAGCCCCGCCTGCCGCCTTGGGGAGCCCTGGGTGGAGGTTTTGTTCCTCCAGCAGGTCTGTTCACATTCCGGGCAAGGGGTAGGAGGGCTGGGCCGGGCCAGGAGGCCTGTGTGCCAAGGAGACTCCGTGGAATAGAAACTCCGGAGCCAGGTCACTCAAAATAAACCCAAGACACAGACTAAGACCCTGTCCTCTTCCAGGGCCCCAACCCAGGGGGCGTCCAGGAAGATGGGGTGGGGTGCACAGTTCTTTGCCGCTCCGAGGCCTGGCATACCATGGAAATGACTGTCACAATGGATTTCTGACTCCATGTGAATCAGCACAGGACCCTTGCACGGCCTTTTCCCCCGTTAGCAGCCTCGTTTCCATTGCTATCTTATTTCAAAGGTTATAAACTGTCCGGTGCATCAAACTCAAACCTATCTCCCTTGTTTTCATCTGCTGGGTTTGTACGTGAGAGAAAAGGCTTCACAATCGTAAGCAGATGACTGCATGCAACTACACACCCCCCTGTAACCAGACTGGGTCAAAACGCAGAACATCAGGGCAGCCCAGGCAGGACCCTCTTGGTTTCTAAACAAAGAGCTGTTATAAAACACACACATGCACACACATACACAGAACGTGCCCAGCCAGTCTCAGGCTTCCTCTGGCCTGTCCTGCTCCTACAAGGAAAACCACTGCAGAGATTCAGACTGGAAGTTTTATAAAACTTTTGTTTTGTTTTTGGTACTAGAGATTGAATCCAGGGCTTTCACGCTGAGATACATACCTGACCCTTTTTTAAAATTTTATTTTATTTTGTTTTTGAGACAGGGTCTCGCTCTGACTTCAGGCTGGTCCTGAACTCACTATGCAGCCCACCTGGCTTCAGACGCCCCGCCCCAGCCTCCCGAGTGCTGGGATTACAGACATGGGCCGCCACGCCTGGCTTACATGTTGCTAGGGAGTCACACTCTGGGCCTTGGTCTTGTTGGATAAGCTCTTTAACTGCTGAGCTATTTCTCCAGCCCCAACCTTTTTTTTTTTTTTTTTTTTTTTTGTAAATTTTGAAATAGAGTCTCGCGGAGTTGCCTGTGCTAGGCTTTGACTCATGATCCTCCTGTTTCAGCCTCCCGTGTGCTGGGTACGGGTGTGGGCCATCACGCCTGGCCTGTGTTAGCGTTTGTTTTTAGTCTGCTTTTCACTGTGACAAAGCACCTGAGATAATAAAACTGTGGTCAGTTGGTCTCACTGTGTTGGGGCCTGTGTGGCAGAGCAGAGCTGCCATTGGTGGGACGCAGAGCCCCATCCCAGGGATGTGGGAGGCCAGGTGGTGTAGACAGTTTGTGGAGTTACAGGGAAGGGTGTTTCAGAGCAGGATTCAGGGTCCCATCTGTGCCCCAGCCCCAGTTCTCCCAGGCTGTGTGTCATCTTTGGTTACTTTCTCCTTGCTGGGACAGAATACCCAGCACCTACAATTGGAGGGAGGAAAGATCTATTTAGCTCAGGGTTTCGGGTCTCACACAGTCTGCTCACAGGCAGCCGCCGTGGTGGAACCGTGCAGCAGAGGCCAGAAGCTGCCCGCTGTATGGCTGACAGAAAGCACGTGTGGCAGGAGCCCAGCTGGTGTCTGGGGACTCGAGAAGGCTGGAGCTTCCCCAGAAGAAGCTACCGCCGTGTTTCCTCTTCCTTCCTTGACTCAAATCAGGCTGCCAGCTGGTACCCCCCTTACTGCCTGGCCCACGAGTCAGCATCACACACCTGAAAGCTCTGCCCTGAGCACGCCCGGTGCCCCAGTCTTGACAAGTTGACACCATCTTCCCAGGCCCAACCCCAAGCACCCGCCCCACCTCCTATGAGCACACAGTTCCAGTTATCCGCTACATCCAAAAACACGAGGCTTTTGGAGGACACTCCCGACCCAAACCGTAGCGGTGGTCTTTGGCCAGTACTTTAATCCCCTGCCCTTGGGGTTTGTTGCTTTTTAATCTGCAGAATGCAGGTGGCGAAATCCACTTACGATTAAACGTGAGGATTAAACGAGGCAATGCCCTCCAAGTTTTAGTGTGCTAACAGCTATTTGAAGAAGCCACCGCCTGTGCCAAGCGTCCTGCTAGGTCTATGGCAAGCACGGCGGCGTCGAGTCTAGTGAGCCCGTGTTATAAAAATGGAGACAGAAAGAGGTAGCCTGCCCGGGTCGGAAGTGCACGACCTCCGGCGTCAGTGCTGGCGTCCGAGGCCCATCAGAGACGGCAGCAAGGCATGTGGCGTGGCCTGCTGCTCCGGAAAATCAGGAACGCCGACTGAGCTGCCTCTGTGGCTGTCATTGCCATGCCTGCCTCCCTGCGTCCCCTCTGCGTCCACTGCAGTGCATAGGTGAGGTGTCATCAAAGAGTAATGTGCCATGGACGTGGTGATGCGTGCCCTGTGACCCAGCACTGGGGAGGCTGAGGCAGGAGGATTGCCAGGAGTTCAAGGCCAGCAAGTACAGTGAGGGTCTAGAGGACTAGCACAGTGCCTGCCATGCTTTCCTACCAAGCACAAAGCCCTGAGTTCAGTTCCCCAGCACCACGTAAACCAGGTGTGGCAGCGCACGCCTGTGATCCCAGCACTCGGGGTGCTGAGTTGGGAGGATTGTCCTGAGTCCGAGGCCAGTGTGGGCTACACAGTGAGTTCAGGACCAACCTGCGCTACAGAGTGAGACCCTGTCTCAAAAAAAAAGAAAAAGAAAAAATAATAATGAGATCAGTTTACCCACTGGAGGTGCGCCTAGGCAGGTCAGGGTAGGAAGAGAGGAGACAGGCGGGCAGTCCGCCTGAGCACGCGCTCTGCCTCTCGGAATCTCGGGTTTTCCCCTCTAAGGTGTGACATGGCAACCGCGCCTACCTGGTGGGTTGCTAGGAGGGTTAAATGAGGTGGCCGGGCATGGCAGCTACTAAGGAGGCTGAAGCAGAAAGCTTGCTAGACCTGGAGTTCCAGGCCCGCCTGGATGAGGTAATGAGACCTCAACTCAAAAGAAAACAGATCAATAGGGTGACTGTAGTAGGTGCCCAGCACTTTTGGGTGCCTGTGTTCCCCACTTTCTCACTCACTGCCACAGAAATGGCCTTGGTCCCGGGAGCAGACTGGCCCCAGAAAGGCAGCAGCAGATGGTGGTGTTATTTTTGAAGTTGCTAGTTGTGTATCTGCTTTAAAATGACCCTCGGTGCTGGGGGTGTGGCAGGGCCCTGTGGAGCTTGCCCAAGGGCCTGCGCGCCCTCCCCAGCACTGCAGAACAGCACACCGAACCGGAATGACTCCCTGTGCCCGTGAGGCGCCCCCCCAGCTCTATTCTTTCTTTCTTTCTTTTTGGAGACAGTCCCATTCCATGATCCAGGATGGCTTGAACTCATGGCAATCCTCCTGCCTCAGCTTCCAAAGTACTGGGATCACAGGCATATGCCACCATTCCTGGCTAATTTTTTCTTTGAGTTGGGGCTGGAAAATCAAACCCCACCCTCAACACAGGGCCTTGCACATGTTAGGCAAGTGCTCTGACCACTGAGCAACACTTCCAGCCCCATACCTAGTTCTTTCTTATTCTTATTATACAAATTTCATCAAATGAGTAGTAGAAAAAAATAGTACTGGGGAGGCCGCCAGAGACCCCCGCCTTGGTTTTTATGAGCATCAGGCTGTATTTGCTGCATCTTTTTTTTTTTTTTTTTTTTTTTTCCCCCTTGGGAGACAGGGTCTCACTCTGCAAGCCCGGGCTGGTTTTGAACTCACTGTGTAGCCCACATTGGCCTCGGCCTCCTGAGTGCCAGAATTATGGGTGAAGAACGCCATGCCTGGCTCTGTATCCATATTTTTAAAAAATTTGTTAGGTTTTTAATTGATGGATAATTTACATTTAAAAAAAAACCTACAGCTCTTGAGTGTGAAGTTCTGGGCACGGTGACAGTTGTCACCAGCCCGTACGAAAGCGTCTTCAGCGTCCCTGCTTTTGATGTCTGACCCACACATGTCGGCATGTGCTGCCAACGGCTGACATCCCCTCCCCACCCCGCACCATTGTCATTTCTAACCAAATTCACCATTGTTCCTTAATAGCTTTTAAAATCCAGACCATATTCAAATTCCCCAATTGTTCCAAAATGTGTTCCAGCCAGCACATTCTAGACAGGATCCAATTTATTTCCATACTTCATATTGGTTTGAGTTCTCTGACATTTCTTTGATCTGTAATGATCTTCCTTCTTTCTCCACATGCCGGGGTGTGTGTGTGTGTGTGTGTGCATGTGTGTGTGTGATGTTGGGGACGATGCCAGGCTAGCGCGCTCTCAGCTCTTTTTATTTAAAATCACATTTGAAATGAGAGTGGCCTGATGAGATGGGCTCCTTGTCCTGTGGAATGTGCTGCCTCCTGTTGCCATCCTGTCCTGTTCGCTTTTATTTGCCCTGCCCGGAAGTCGGAGTAGACAGGCTGGATGGAGGGATGCAGCGTTCGAGCAGCCTGCTTCCTGGAGCACGCTGTGCCCTTCCTGTTGCCTCAGGACCAGATGTGCATGATCATGCCGGAGTCTCCCAGGTCCAGAATTAGTCCTCACGCGTCCAGTGGCGGCTTCCAGCCTCTCCGCCTGCCGTTGCTGGCTGCCTGCTCTGCCCAGCCGTGTCCTCAGTGAGCTCCCAGCATCCCTGGCCCACCCAGGTGGGGAGGCCCCGGCAGCCAGGAGAAGGAAGTGCCAGACTTTCCCTGGAAACGTACCCTGTGGACCGTGGGCGAAGGGACTCCCCAGCCTGGTACCCGTTGGCAACTGTGGCCTGACGCCTTTGCTCCTATCTCTCACGCAGATGATAACAGCAACCAGAGTTCCATAGCAGACGCCTCCCCCATCAAGCAGGAAAACAGCAGCAACTCCAGCCCGGCCCCAGAGCCTGCGGCGGCCCTGCCCAACGATGGCACCGAAGCCAAGATGGACGAGGCGCCAGCCGATGGGAAGGAGCACCTGGGGGCTGAAGGTGCGTGGGCCGCCAGGTTGGGCACTCAGAGCAGCTGCTGTGCAGCCAGCTAGGTGCTGGGTGGGGAGGAGGAGGGATCTGAGGAGGCCCCGTGTGTGCCAGCCCCCAAGATGGCAGGAGAAGGGAGGTAATGCCCAGAACAAGTATCCTCCAGACATTAACAAAATCAGACATGCTTATGTTTAGAAAATAAGCACGGGGAGAATTATAAAGTAGAAAGTGGGTGTGAGCTGGGCCTGGCAGCTCAGGCCTGTAATCCCAGCATTCTGGGAGGCTGAGGCAGGTCAAATTCAGCTTCGGAAACTTAGCAACTTTGTGAGACCCTGTCTCAAAAATAAAGGGGTGTAACTCAGTGCAAAAGCCCTGGGCTCAATCCCAAGTACTACCAGAAAAAAGGGGGGGAGCGGGGGCTGGATGGATAGTACAAATGTTAGAGTACTTGCTGGGGCCCTGAGTTCAGTACCCCAGCACCACATAAACCAGGGGTGGCGCACAGCTGTCACCTAGCACCCAGGAGGCTGAGGTAGCAGGGCTGCCTTGAGTTTGAGGCCAGCCTGTGCTACATAGTGAGTTCAGGACCAGCCTGGACTGCAGAGTGAGACCCTGTTGGAAAAGAAACAAGGGCTGGGGACATAGCTCAGCCATTAGAGCCCTTGCCTAGCAAGTACAAGGCGCTGGGTTTGGTTCCCCAGCGCCACATAAGCTGGCCATGGTGTTATACGCCTGTAATCTCAGTACTTGGGAGGCTGAGGCAGGAAAATTGTTTTGAGTTTGGGGTCAACCAGGGCTACCTAGACCCTGTCTCAAAAAGAAAAGAAAGGAAGAAAGAAAGAAAGGAAAGAAAGAAAGAAAGAAAGAAAGAAAGAAAGAGAGAGTGGATTTGGAGAGGCACAGGAGGGTGAGGTAGGAAGATCTCAAGTTCAGGTCTAGCTTGGGCAGGCGTACTTGGTAGACAAGTGCTCTAACCACCGAGGTATTTCTCTAGACCCCAAATATCTATTTTTAAAACCCGTCATTTGTAGGTGTAGCTAGTTGGCAGAAAGCCTGCCTAGCCCTTGCAAGGCCTGGGTTTGATCCTCAGCGATGGAAAACAACAACCTTTCCACTTAACAGGCTCCGCGCAGGGCAGCCCACATTTCTGGGGCCCTGGCTGGCAGAAGCCGCACCTTTCACCTTTCACCTTCTATCCACTTTCTTTCCCCTTCTGGTTTTTTGTTTGTTTTGTGGGTTTGGTTTTTTCTTTTTTCTTTTTTTTTTTCTTTCTTTCTTTTTTTTTTTTTTTTTTTTTTTTTTTTTTTTTTTTTTTTTTTTTTTTTTTTTTTTTTTTTTTTTTTTTTTTTTTTTTTTTTTTTTTTTTTTTTTTTTTTTTTTTTTTTTTTTTTTTTTTTTTTTTTTTTTTTTTTTTTTTGTTGTTGTTGTTGTTTGGTTTGGTTTCGTTTCGTTTTTGGTTTTTGAGACAAAATCTTGTTCTGCAGTCCAGGCTGGTCTGAACTCACTATGTTGTCCAGGCTGGCCTTGGAATCATGGCAATCCTCCTGCCTCAGCCTCCCTAGTGCTGGGAGTATAGGCTTGTACAACCACACCTGTTTTTCTCCCTTCTGTAATTTTCCCAATGAAATGTTCTCTTCACAACCCACAAAAAAAATGACCGTCCAGTTTGTTCTTTTTTTTCTTCTTCTTCTTTTTTTGTACTGGGAATCAAGGCCAGGCTCCGTACCTTCCTTGAGGTACATCCCCAGCCCATTTTTTAAAATTTTTGATGCTGAGACAGAGTCCTGCTAAGTCCTTGAATTGTTCAAGATAGGCTGAGGTCTACGATCCTCTTGGCTCAGCCTCTCCCAGTGCCAGGACTGCAGGCATGGCGGGCGGTGCTGCGTTTAAAATGTAGCTGGGACCTGGGGGCATAGCTCAGCAGTTAGAGCGCTTGCCTAGCAAGCATAAGGCCGTGGGTTCAATTCCCAGGCCCGAGGTAAATGGACCTGTTACCACACCTGTAATCCCAGCACGGAGAGGCTGAGGCACAAGGACTGCCCTGAGTTGGAGGCTGTCTCAAAACAATAAAATAATAATAAAGTAAAAGAAAATAGGCCTTCTTTCTTGTGTGGCTTCAAGGAGCAAAGGGGCCGGGCCATCAGCAGAGTGAGCGCTCAGCCTGCGCCTGGCATGGAGGGTGGCCTGGGAGCCAACACGGCCACGTCGCCCGCCCTCTGTGGAGAGTGAGGCTGGGATGCCAGGGCAGGCGTGGGCCATGGCTGCAGTGTGTCCTGGCTTCTTGCCACCCTATTGGGGTCTCATCTTCTTTACCCAGAGGGCACGTGAATGTCTGTGTAATGCTTCCTTTTCTTTCTTTCTTTCTTTCTTTCTTCCTTTCCTTCTTTTTTTTTTTTTTTTTTTTTTTTTTTTTTTTTTTTTTTTTTTTTTTTTTTTTTTTTTTTTTTTTTTTTTTTTGAGGCAGGGTCTCGCTCTGCAGTTCAGGCTGGTCCTGAACTCACTATGGAGCCCAGGCTGGCCTTGGACTTACTGCAATCCTCCTGCCTCAGCCTCCTGAGTGCTGGGATGACAGGTGTGCACCAACACAACCAGTTTATGTGGTGCTGGGGAATCGAACTCAGATACTTAGCACTTGACTTAGTGCTGAGCAAGCGCTTTAACTGTTGAGCCATTCCTCCGGCCCCTTTCTTCCTTCTTTCTTCCTTCCTTTCTTCCTTCCTTCCTTCCTTCCTTCTTTTCTTTTTTTCTTATTTATACTAAGGATTGAACCCGGGCCTTTGCACAGAGCTGCATCTGCAGCCCTTCTTTTATTTTTTATTTTGAGATAGAGTCTTGATAAGTCACTCTGTTGCTCAAGTTAGGCTCAAACTCACCATCCTCCTGCCTCAGCCTCAAATCCATGTAATGCTTCTGTGACTACTGCATTTTGTACCTACACCCCTAAAAGCTTTACAAGTCCACATGGAAACCACACCAGGGCCTTTTCCAGCTCTCCAGGCCCCTGGGTCTGCACCCCCAGTTTCCCACGAGAAGCCAACATGGCTTCCTGTGTGGGCGGGCTCCGGACAGGGCGGGAGGCCACCAGCTGTTGACCTTGCTCTGAACTTGTTTACTGTCGAATGAATTCAGGGAGTGACATAATGTCCAAGCTCCCTGAACTAAATTTAGGCCCCAAGAAAATAATGTCCCTTGGTGAGTTCCAGCAGCGCCTCACTCCGAGAACCGGACTCCTGTCCCGATCCTGGTCACACTCTAAACTCGGCTGCCTGCTCCCCGAAAGGCCCCTGGCCGGGGCATCTCTGCCCAATGGGTGAGCAGCGCAAGAGTCTCCGTGACAGGCCACACTCATGATTCCTAACTTGTGCCTTGGGGCGTCTCCCCTCCTCCATTTAGGGAGCCCGCAGTGCAGGACACAAAGGAGTTGGGGCCAAACAAGTGAAGCAACCGATGGGGAATTTTTTTTTTTTTTTAGTTCAGCAAAAATTTTAAATGCTTGTGTTAAAACAAGAAAGTATAGGGCTGGAGGAATGGCTCAGTGGTGAAAGCACTTGCAAGTCTATGTCAGGCACTAAGTACCCAAGTTCAATTCCTAGCCCCACATAAGCTGGGCGTGATAACGCATGCCTGTAATCCAGCACTGGGGAGGCTGAGGCAGAAGGACTGCCATGTGTCTAAGGCCAGCCTGGGCTACAGAGCGAGGCCCTGTCTTTAAAAAAAAAAAAAACGAATTGGAATTATCCTTCTTTCTTTCTTTCCTTATTTTTGATTTTGAGAGTCTTGCTGAATTGCCATGTTGCCCAGGGGCTCAGACTTGCAGTCCTCCTGCCTTAGCCCCCTGGTGTGCTGGGCGCCCAGCTGAAATTAACATTTTTAAGGGAACAGCAACTTACGGACATTCAGTACCTTTGTACCCCGCCCGCTTCTAGTTCCAGAACATTTTTATCAGGCCCAGAGAAACTCCACACCACTACCCCAGCCCTCCCCTACTCCTCCCTCCCCCGCGGCCTGGAAGTCCCCGGGGTGCCTTCTGTCTCTCTGGACTCACCTGTCCTGGGTGTTTCGTGTCCACGGCCTCATGCCAGCAAGTGGCCGTTTGTGTCTGATGGTGCTTGCTTCGCATGGCGGTGTGGGTTGGGCTGTGTTTGGCCGGTTTGCAGTCCTGGGGATCTAAACTTGTTTCCTGCCACGTGAATTCAAGGAATGACATCGAACCCCAAGCCTGGCACGTGTCAGGCAAACATTGAACCGCAGAGCTGCATCCCTAATCCTCTTTGTTTTATTTTGAGACAAGGTCTCACTGTGTACCCAAGGCTGGCCGCAAACTTGCGACGTCTCCTCCTGCCCCAGCCTCTGAGCTGCTGGTACCATGTCACGGCTCATCTGTGTTGTCCTGTTTTTCAGGGCTCCGTTCCTTCCTAGGACTGACTGACTGTCGTTCGCTGTATGGGCAGACCACATTCCGGGTTTTTGTTCGTCTGTTCATTTGCGCGTGGGCTGTGTCTGCCCTGGCACTGTGGTGAACAGTGCTGCTGTGAAGATAACATGGAAGAATCTATCAGAGACCTGGGTGCGGCGCGCAGGCCTGCAGTCCCAGCATTGTGGGGGGCTGAGGCATGAAGATCTTAAGTTAATGCCCAGGCTGGGCAACTTAGCAAGACCAAGCTTGGGCAGAGCCTGTATGTCAGTGTTTAATTCCTAGTACTGCCATGGAGGAAAAAGAAAAAGAAAGAAAACCGTTTTGAGTCCCTGTTTTCTGTTCTTTTGGATGTGTACCTAGATGAGATTGCCAGCTCAGATAATCCTGTGTCTAGCCTTTTGAGGAACCACCTAAACATGGATGTTAAAGGTGAAACTACAGGCACTGAAGAAACGTCAGGCTTGGGGTTGGGTTCCGCACCTGGACAGTCCCTCAGTCACTCCCGCCGTGTTACGGTGCAGTCTGGGCTGTCACGTTGCTGGCTTCTCACAGCCACTTCCATGCTGGTGATAGTCAGGTGTATGTTTGTGGAGCGGGTATCTGGGACCAGGAGCCCTGACCCGTTCCATGTGTCAGGTGGTCGGCAGAGCTTGGGCCTAGCAAGGGGGCACACTGATGCTTCGCGGTGCCAACAGACAGCCTGGTTCTGCGCATGGCACCTCCGGGTCTCCTGGCAGCTGGGAGAGAGGAGGGCTCTGGGCCAGGGCCCGTAGACTGTTGGCTGGCGACAGCTGTCTCCTCCAGGCCTGCCCCTGGTGCCCAGTGCACGCACCTGGACGCGGCTCCGGCCACCAGCCCACCTCCTCCCCGTGTCCCCACATCGCTGTCTTTCCTGTTCCTTCACACCTGGCTTTCTCTTCCTGCTTTGGTATTTTTCCGCCCGCAGACCTCGGCAAGTAAGCTTTGGTGGTCTAGGTGTTCTTCACGATCTTCCTGTGCGCTTGAAAGCCAGAGTGAGTAGCTGGTCGTGGTGGCACAGGCCTGGAGACTGAGGCAGGAGCATCACTGTGAGTTTGAGGCCAGCCTGGGCTCCATAGAGAGTTTATGACCAGCCTGGACTACAGAGCGAGACCCTGTGTCAAGAAAAAAAAAAGATATACAAAGGGCCAGTTTCCTCCTGCGTACCCCAGTGTTAGCTGTTCACAGGAAGGAGGCGCGGCCTCCTCCGCCAGACCTGCTCAGTGGCAGGGACGCCACAGCTGTGGGTATGTGCGCGTATGGCCACAAGAGGGAGCCAGACACCCACAGCATCCTGAGTTTGTCTTTTCTCCTGCGTGTGCCACGGAGGGTAGGAGGCCTGCAGCCTGCAGGTGGCCCTGGTGGCCGGGCTGCCTGGAATGCCCTCACTGAAAAAATAAACAAAGGGTTTCCCAGAACCCCGACCTGTCTTCCCCTTAAAGACACCAGCCACCAAGCCACCCAGTTCACAGTATTTTTAGAGCTTGGCCGATCTGCTGTCCCATCTCGCATGTCTGAGTCCGCTTGTTTCGTTTCTTCCTCCCTCAGATGCTCCTGACGAGCAGAACTCACAGTCTTCGGTGGAAAACTCCATGAACAGTTCAGAGAAGGTGGAACGGCAGCCATCTGCCGAGTCGGGGCTGGCCGCAGAGACGCCCACAATCTCTCAGGTACCCGGCGCCAGGCCTCGGCACGGGGGGCCCATGTGTTGCCAGGGATGTGGTGAAAGGTGTCTTGGGCCAGACCTGCGGGCATGGCTTATCATCCCAGTGCTCTGGGAGGCTGAGACAGGAGGATTGCAAGTGCAAGTCCAACCTGGGAAACTTAGAAACTTAATGAAATTCTGTTTCGTTTTTTAAAAATTAAAGTGGGAGCTGGAAGGATGGCTCGGCGGCAAGCACAAGGCCCTGAGTTCATTCCCTAGCACCACATAAGCCAGGCGTGATGGTATACGCCTGTAATCCCAGCGTTTGGGAGGCTGAGGCAGGAGGATGAGTCTAGCCTGCGCTACATAGAGAGTTCAGGACCAGCCTAGACTACAGTTAAGACCCTGCTCTCAATAAATAAAGAAACGAAAGAAAGACGCTAGAGGAATGGTGCAGTGGTTAGAGCACTTGCCCAACAAGTGTAAGGCCCTGAGTTCAATTCCCCAGTATCCCATCAGCCGGGTGTGATCATGCCAGCCTATAATCCAAGCACTCAGGAGGTTGAGGCAGGATGATTGCTATGAGTTTGAGGCCTGCTGGGACTACATAACGAATTTAGGAATAGCCTAAATTAAAGAGTCTGACCCTGTCTTTAAAAAAAAATTAAAAATGGATTAGGGGTGTATCTTAGTGCAAACTCCTGGGTTTAAACCAGACACAGTGACACAAGCTGTGGTCTCAGCATTATAGGAGGCTGTGGCCAAAGACCAGAAGCTCAAGCCCACTAGTGAGAGACCCTATCTCATGAAAAGTGTGTTGGGGATCCAGTGTAGTGGGACGGCCCTGAGTTCCATCCCCAAGTGACAAAAATAAGAAGAGAAAAGACAAGATGTCTAATTTTGTTTTGTTGTTGCAAAATTGGAAGTGTCACCCATTAAGAGTCATCCTGTGCTTTGCCCTGGGTGCCAGGGCCACAGCATGGGTCGGGCATGTGGCCCTTGCTCTCAGAGCTGCGCTGGTAGGGGAAGAGGGGTCCCTGGTCCCTGCCCCAGCCGCCTCCTCGAACTGCCCGATTTGGCCCTCTAGGGCTGGGAAGACAAGCGTGCCGACAGCGGAGGGCCGGGCCGTCCTTGGTACTTTGCCGATGAGCCTGCTTCCTGCTGGACCAGTCAGTATGGACATAGGGCCCAGTGGAGAGCGGCCCATGTCGCAGAGCAGACCAGGGTCATACCCAGGCTCCAGCCATCCATCGCTGGCGCTCAGTGGCCCAGCCGCCAGGAACACTGCAGACATGTCTTAGGGCCTGAGGGTCAGATGAGAGGAGCCAGGCAACAAGCCTTTACCCAACACAGAAAAGCCACACTGGTCAGAGCTTCTCTCATGGTGTGTCACTGTAAAACCTGACACTTTCATCCTTGTTCTGTTTTAATGTGGTTCTAAGGATTGAACCCAGGGCCTTCTTGCAACATTCCTAGCCATTTTTTTTTTTTTCGAAGCAGGTTTTTGCCTGATTTCTAAGTTGCTCAGATTGGAGTTGAACTTACATTCTCCTGCCTCCTAGAGTGTGCGGCTACCCATGTATGCCAATCTGCTCAGTTAAACTTACCTTAACAGGAGCAGCAGCTCGGTGGAGTGCAGCTCGGTGGCAGAGCACTCACCTAGCGTGCAAGAGGCTGTGGGTTCCATCCCTACCACTAAGAAAAAAATGCCGCACGAAGCCCGTAGAAACACACACGCATGCACACGTGCACACGCATGCTCTCACGTAGGGAAGACGTCTCTGCCTCCGGATTTGGTCTGGACTCAGTCTCGGATGACTACTCCCTTTCTCCCATCATCCTCCCTCTTAGGGGCCTAGACCCTGGCTCTTCTCCTAGTGTGGGGCAGGTCAGCTCCCCAGGGCCCAATGCCAGGCGCTGGGCAGAATAGCAGGCCCTTCACTGGGACGGCGCTGTGCTCTGTTTTCTTCTCTTACGTTTATGTGGAGCTTGTACTTTTCTTTTTTCCATTGTGTGTATATGTGGTGCTGAGCATTGAACCTGGGGCCTTCACACTGCACTACATCCCTACCCCTTTTTAAATTTTTGTTTTAGGGTCTGGAGGAACGGCTCAGCAGTTAAAGCACTTGCCTAGGAAGTGCTAAGTCAAGCGCTGAGTACCCAAGTTCGATTCCCCAGCACCACATAAGCTGGGCATGGTGGTGCACACCTGTAATTCCAGCACTCGGAGGCTGAGACGGAAGGATTGCCGCTAGTCCAAGACCTTGTCTCAAATAAATAAATAAATAATCAATAAATAGATAAATTTAGAGCAATACCTGTCTCAATAAATAGATAGATAGATAGATTTTTGTTTTAGCCTTGTGTGGTGCCACAGGCCTATAACCTCAGCCCTCTGGGTGTCTGGCAGGAAGATCCTGAGTCCAAGCCCAGTCTGGTCATGTAGTGATGACATTTCTCAAAATAAAAAGGGGCTGGGATATACCCCTGTGCAGAAGCCCTGGGCTTAATCTACAGCATCACAAAAATAAAGTACAACAAAATAAAATTTTGTTGTAATTTTGAGATAGGGTCTCACTAAGCCATTAAATTGCTTACACTGGAAGTCGCCATCCTCCTGTCTCAGCCTCACTCAGTGCTGTGATTACAGGTGCGCACCATCACGCCCAACCTTGTGACCCTTTTAAAAGAAAGAAAAAAATTATGAAGAAAGCAGGCCTTCCTGCTCCAGGGTCTCCAAGATGGGCACACACGGCCTCTCCTGCAAGCCCACTGCCTCGGCCCACATCCACACGGGACACCTCTCCTTCAGAATTATTAATAACTCCAAGCACTGGGCCATGTGCCAGGAACCAGGAACATGGGGCAGCTCAACAGACAAGTCCCTCCTTACGCTTGTGGGCAGAAGATGGCACTTGGCCAGGATATACCACACACATACAGGCCACAAACTGTCACTGAGAGAATGGTGCTGGGGATGTGACAAGCTTAATGAAACAGGAAGGCCTCATTGCCTGCGGTGACCACAGGTAGCGGTTGTCGGCCAGAATTCGGGCGGGAATGCAGGTCCTGCCGGCCACCACATGGGGCACATGCTACTCGAGACAAGGGGAGTCACTTTGAGATGAGATGGGACCAGGAACTGAGCGCTGGTGGCCACAGGGCAGACCAGGAGCCCCGTTTAGCACAGAGACAGTCTATAGAGTTCCATCTCAGGTGACAGGTGAGGTTTGAGTTGCCCAAGGTGACTGTGTGGTGAGGAAATGGTAAACTTTTGGGGTTTTCCTAGACTTCTTGGGAATTTGGTCATGAGTATTGACTGGTTCCCCCACAAGAGCATCAAGAAATACTGAACTCTACCTCAAGCCAGGCTCAGGGTCCTTGAGACAACATGGGCCTGGTCCTTCTGGAGCTGATCATAGAACTGGGATGGGGGAACTTGATACTTGGGCCCAAATAATTACCTTCACAGTTTGTTCTACAAGGATACTAACTGCAGGGAACCTGGGCCAGGCAGTTGGGGTGAGGGGTCAGGAGCTCAGAGACCGGGAAGCAGCAGAGGGAACATTGATAGGAAGTATCTAGATGTGAAGTTCTCCTTGGTTCTGGGACCTTCCACCATCCACACCTGAGCTCAGACGGGCCTGCAGGGCCCCTCTCCCCTCTGTCCCTCCTTCTCTCAGGCAGCGGGCAGCGTCACCTCTGCTGTGAAACCCACTCCCGACTGTGGGCCTGAGCTTCTCATTCTTCCTCCTTCCCCCAGGACTTGGAAGGAGCACCGCCCTCTAAAAAGCCGAAGTTGGAGACCTCGCAACAGAACTCGGAAGAGATGTAGGCACAGAGGGACCCTCCGGCCCACGCCTCGCGGCAGGTGCCTCAGCAGGCTTAGTCCTAGTACAGAGTCGCCCGAGCCACTTCCCTTGGGCGCGGCAGAACTACTAATGTTTCAAGTTTACCAAGTGCAAATCTAAGAAAACCTAGCCCGGCCAGCGTAACTTCTCAGACACTGACTGACTGCGGGGACTGGAGACACGGAACCCGCAGTGACTGTCCTCGGGGCGGCGGGCCGACAGCTCAGGATGTCTGCACACTGTCTCGGAAGCCAAGTCCTCTTCGTGCTGCTGCTGTATTTCCCCGTCTCTAGTTAAGGACGTAAGCTATTGGGGGTGGCGCCCGTCAGGGGCTCACTCCTCTTGTCGACCGGGCTTCTCGCTCTCCCGCCCATTCCTTCTGCTTTCTTTTTTTGTGCCTTGTGCCCTTGAGGTGACCTCTGGCATGTCTCCTGGTTGTTTTACATCTCCCTTTGCAAAGTGCCCTCTTGGGTCGGTTGGGGTGGCAGCCACCGCCTTTCCGGCCTCTCTGCTCTGCCCCCCAGGACTGCTTTGGAGTGGGCAGGGCGGAGCTGCAGGGGAGCAGGCGTGCAGGTTCCAGGGGGCTGGTGCTGGGGTGGCCGTCCCAGGTGTCAGGGCCTGTCCCTGAGCTCTAGCCCCCTTGGTCCAGGCCATGCCCTCCCCGCTTCCTGGGGTCCCAGGCCCACAGTGGCTCCAATGGGCATGCAGAGCCCTTAGATTTCTCTGGCACTTCACCCTACGGCCCCCACCCACCTCCCACCTCCCACCTCCGTCACCATTGCTTCCTCCCCAACCTCCAGAGGCTAAAGCTTGGGCCCGGGTTCTAGGAGCAGGCAGCAGGCGCAGCTGGTGCTGAACTTTCTCACAGGACGCTGGTGGATTCCAAATCCACAGACTCTGCTGCCCTCTGCTCCCCAGCCCTGCCCCTGTCCCCCACAGGGGTGCAGTTGGCATGTCCCAGTCCCTCTTGTCCTGACTCTCGGAGCCAACCACTCCCAGGATGACCACGGGGCTCCAGTGGGGAGCGGCCTTCATGGATGGGCCTTAAAGGCCAGAAACAAGGCACTAAGGAATCGGAAAGATATGCACACCCTCTAGACAGGGGCCGAGTCCACCCTTGTCTCTACCCCTGCCCTGCCCACGCCGGGGGTCGCTTCCTGTTACTCCTGAAGACCCCCCCCGGGATGGACGTACAGACTGCCTAACTGTTGTGTTCTGGGCCCTCGACTTCCCACCTCCTGAGCTTCCCGCTGCACTGAGTCCCGTGTCCCTCTGAGCTGCGCCATGGCGGGGCCCATGGCGGGGCCCGTGGGCTTGGTGTGTTTTGCTCTGTTCTCTGGCTGACTGGTGCATATTCAGGTACCACCTTTGCTGTGTGGCTCTTTCTTCCAACCACCTTGGAAAGTGTCTGCCAGGTTGCATTTTCTAAGAGTTTCTGAGGGTGAAGCTCCTATTTTTTTTTCTAAAGGGAGCCTGTCTACTTCCTGCACTTCAAGAAGAATCAAAAATGTTCCTGAATTTCAAATACCTCATGCAAAATGTCTCCTGAAATAAGGGAAGAAAAAACAAAAACTTTGAAAATCTCATTGTTGAAGTTCGCAATGCCGAAAGTTTCTGTCTTAAAAAAAAAAAAAAAATCCTGTACTTAATCACTTCTGCCCCTCAGGCGGTATCCAACATCGGGTGGCACAGACACGGCCCAGCCCGAGGCGTGACCTCTCGACATATCTCAAGGCGGCTTTACCTCCAGATCCCACCCTCCAGAGCTAGGGTAACGTTTTTTCTTTACAGCGAAATTCCATTTCGACAAAAGATGAATTTGGATCGTTCTTTCATTTGGGGGGAAACAAGAGATTACAACCAGGACAGCTGAAGGAGAAGGCAGCATGCTCATCCATGGAGACAGCGAAGTGGCTGGGCTACCTGCCCCCTTGGGACAGGCAGGGCCACACGGCGCAGCTGAGGACGAAAATGACGCCAGTGTCCATGGTACTGAGGCCGTCACTAGTTTTTTCTCTGAAGTGCCTGAAGGTAGGAATGGGCCAACAGTGGGGACCAGCCAGCCCCGCCATGGCCAGGCCAGGCCAGGCCACGCGCCTGCAGCCCCGCTGGCCGAGCTGGCTGGGGAGGCCACCCACGCGGGCCGGTCAGACTGCAGAAATCAACGTGCTTCCTTCCCTGCGCAGCCTGCTCCTTGGAGCCGCTGCTCTGCCCTGCCCCCAGCCCTGTCCCTGCCACGGACTCCACCGCCTCTTAGCCGGCCGAGCCAGGGTTGGGGGACTCGGAGCATTTGGAGCAAATGCCTTCTGTGGACACCAGGCCCCGTGGCCTAAAGGGCTCCCAGGGCAAACTCAGATCCCCCGGAACTTGAAGGTGGGGAAGCTGTGGCTACACATTCCACAAGTGCTGGCACTTAACACCCGAACCCCGGAAGGCTGGTGACCGACTCCTAGACGGTGGTGACATCTCATCATCAAGCGGTGTCATGGTTTGGAATGTTCATTCTCCCCGAGGACCTGGTTAGAGGTATAAAGACCTTTTTTTCACTGTTACCTATTTTTTTTTTCTCCTCTTAAGATTTTTTTTTTTTTTTTGGTGTGTTGTACAGCAGTATAATTTTTCACTTATTTATTCCATCAGTAGATATGGTTTGTACAATGTACAATGTTCCATTTCAGAAAATAAAAAAAAAATTCAAATCATGAGCACACTTGGTTGGCTGGTTGGATGGTTGATTGGTTGGTTGACTGGTTGGTTGGTTAGTTGGTTGGCTGGTTGGTTGGTTGGTTAGTTGGTTGGCTGCTTGGTTGGTTGGTTGATTGGCTGTGATTGATTGGCTGGTTGGCTGGTTGGTTGGTTGGTTTCAACACTAGGGATTTAAGCTGCTGAATTCCCCAAGGTAGTCTCAGATTTGAAATCCTCCAGCCTCAGCCTCTCAGGCCTATGCCACCATCCCTGGTTTCACTGTGGTTTTGTCACATTATAATAGTGAAATCAGGTGAATGGTGAAGATGACATGACTGGCTGTTCGGCCTCTCCTATAGGGATGCAGACCCTGACCTTGACTGGGAGGTAGAAGTGAGTTGCTTGCACTCCGGGACTAGTGCCTTCCAGTCATGACAGCTATCTCTAAGCACCACCTGAGCCAGGCGTGTTGGTGGATGCTTATAATCCCATTGCTCCAGGAGGCTGAGCCAGGAGGATCAGAAGTTCAAGCCCAGGCTGGACAACTTAGTAACTTAGAGATCCTGGTCCCAAAAATCCAAAAGTAACAGGTTGTAGCTCAGCCCAGAGGCCCTGGGTTCAATCCTCGTTACCAGAAAGAAAAAAAGGAGCACCCGAGTGCCAGGCAAGTTCCCTAGATGCTCCTCAGTGTGGACAAGTGTTGTCAACCACCTTGCCTATCTTGCAGCCAGCCAGAGCCCCAGTCCAAAAGCCATTCCTGTCTGGGCCTGGGGTGGGGGTCACTCAGTGCTAGAGCTCATGTTCAAGACCCTGGGTTCTATCTGCAGTGTCCCCCAGAATAACAAATAATAATGACACACCTCTGGGTCTGGGTTCCAGTGAAGACATCAATTCTTAGACTTTGGGCAGCTCTGGTCTGCCAGGGGACTTAGGAATTGCAACTTGTCCCTTCCGGTCAAGTCCCAGGCAGCCTCTCCTCAGCTCAGACTCCCACTCCTGGTGCTCCTTCGCCTGAGACCGGGCTCCTGCCCTGGGAGGCTGTCTGAGGGCAGGGGGATGGGAATCCTGCTCCAGGAGTCTGGGCCAGTCTTGTGGCCTCTGCCAGCTGGAGACAAATGTCCTCTCCTTGTGGTTTTGTGCATCTCTCCTCCCCACTGCGGGCCTTTACAGCATGGCCCTGTGTTTTTACCAGAATTGGTTGCTCAGCTAAGCCAACTCCTGAAATGGAAAGTTCTGCCTGACAAATCACAAATCACTGGCACCTTGTTTGCTTAAAGGCAAAAAAAAAAGTTTTGCTGGCTGCACACACCCTGCTCTGCCCTCCCCGCCCTCTGTTCCCTGGCTCTCCCCCCTGGAGCCATGTCCCTTCCTCCAGACCCTGTCTCCCACTGTGTCTCCATCCTCATGCCTCTCTCGGTCCTTCTGTCCTGCTTTCCATGTGCCACTCCGTGGAGCTGTATGACTTCATCTGCTGCTGCCCGTTATCAAGAGCTGGAAGTAGAGACTTCGCAGGCGTTTGTTGACCACTGTGCCAGGCCCTGGGCAGCAAGGACTCAAACTCGACCCTGTTTATGCAGAAAAGGGAGTCAGAGCATGAAAATGATTCTAGCACACTGCAGCATAAGGGAAGGTGAGTATTTGGACAGTGGGATCAGGGAAGCCCCTAGAATAGTGGAGAGCCTCAGACAGGGGCCCAAAAAACTCAGTTTTTGCCTAGGGTAGCCGTACATGACTATAATCATAGCACTTTGGGAGGCTGAGGCAGGAAGACTGCAAGGTCAAGCTGAGGCTGGGCAACCTAGCAACTGGACAAGACCCTGCTTCAAATTCAAAACTAAAAAATAGGCTAGGGAGGAAACCCACTGTGGAAGTCCTGGGTTTGAACTCAATATGCAAAACTTGGAAAAAATTATTTTGGGGGACATAGCTCAGCTGGTTCAATTCCCAGTACCACATAATAGCTGAACATGGTCACACACACCTGTAATCCCAGCATTCAGGAGACTGAGACAGGAGGTTTGCTGTGAGTTTGAGCCTATCCTGAGCTACATTGCACGTTCAGGGCAGCCTCACTACAGAGTGGGATCTTATCTCAATATATATATATATATATATATATATATATATATATATATATATATATATTTTTTTTTTTTTGAGACAGAGTATTGCTGAATTGCCCATGTTAACATCAAATGTACCATGCTGGGACTGGAGGAATGGCACAGTGGTTGAAGCACTTGCCTTGCAAGCTCAAGGCCCTGAGTTCGACTCCCCAGCACTACATAATGGTGGCCATTGTGGCACACACCAGTAATCCCAGCACTTGGGAGACTGAGGCCAGCAGATTGTTCTCAGTCCAAGGCCAGCCTGGGCTATACATGTGAGTTCAGAACTAGCCTGGGCTACAGAGTGAGACCCTGTCTCAAAAATAATAAAAAAAAAAATAATCCCACTGACTCAGCTTTCTTGGTAGGTGGTATTACAGGCCTGTGTCTCCTTTTTTTTTTTTTTTATCTTATTAATGTGAAAGGGTAGCTGGTGGTTTCTGAGCCAGGACTCTACTGGATTAGGAATGGTATTGCCAGTGAATAGTGTGGATTGGAGGTAGGGACAGAGCATCAAGGTCCTGGAATGCTAGGCCAAGCAAGAGGCCACCCACCACCAGAGGGCCAGTAGCCCAATGCCGGAGGACCCCAGTGCTCCCGGGTGACATGAAAGTAATCTGTCTTGCAGCCAGGCAGGGTGGGGATCAGGCTGGTGGGCTGGCAGAGGCAAGTCAGGAAACTCAAGTCTGATACGACAATCCAGGCTTGGTGGCACTCTGGAGGCTGAGGCAGGAGGATGAGGAGTTCAAGCTCAGCCTGGGCAACTTAATGACTTAGCAAGAGCTCATCTCAGAATCAAAAAAATGAACTGAGGAGTATCGTTAAAGGATCTGAGTTCCGTCCCCAGGACCAAAAAATTATTAGTTTAATTTAAGTAAGAGATTAAATTAAAAGGCTGGGGAATGTAGCTCAGTGTCAAGGCTTTGAGTTCAGTCCCCAGTACTGCCAAGAAGAGGGGGAGATAGAGGAATGGCCCAGTGGTTAGAGCGCGTGCCTAGCAAGCACAAGTCCCTGAGTTTGATTCCCCAGCACCACATAAGCTGGGCGTGGTGACGCACACCTGTGATCCCAACGCTTGGGTGGCTGAGGCAAGAGGATTGCTGGGTCTGAGGACAGCCTAGGCTCCACATAGTGAATTCAGGACTAGCTCATACTACAGAGTGAGACCCTGTTTCCACCCCACCCCCCACCCCCAAAAAAAAAGTAAGGAAAGGAAAGGAAAGAGAAAGAGAAAGGGAAAGGGAAGGGAAGGGAAAAAATGTTTATGCAAGCCAACAGTGTCATTTTTTTTTTTACAATAGTGAACCAGACTTTCTTCGGATGCACTCCCCTCTTCTTCCAGCAGAGGTCGCCCTAGGTTAGCCAGGCCTGTCTTCACCATGGTGCCTCCCCCAAGCTCCTGCCTCTGGCTCTGGAATGAGCACCTGACCTCAGGTGGCCCAATGAGGATGCTGGGATTTCTGCCCGGACTTGGTGGGAATCAGTTCTGTTGGAGCACGGTGCAGAAATTGTTAAATATGAGCTGCTCATCTTTAGCCAGCGGAGAAACCGAAATCAAAACAACACTGAAATTCCACCTGACCTCAATGAGAATGACTGGTTTCAAGAACTCAAAAAATCGACCTGGAGCGCTTGCCTAGCAAGCACAAGGTCCTGAGTCTGATTCCCCAGCACCACATAAGCTGGGCATGGTGGCCTCTGCCTATAATCCTGTTACTAGGGAGCCTGAGGCAGGAGGATCACTGTGAGTTTGAAGCCCATCTGATCTGACCTCAGAACCAGCCTGGATATAGAACAAGACCCTGTCTCAAAAAACAAAACAAAACAAAACAAAACAAAAAAACTGCATGAACAACTGAGAATGGAGTCATCACGGAAAGAGCTGGCCCAGTGTGGCCTCTACTTCCTGAGAGCCTCCAGCATTGCCACGGACACTATCTGTCTGTCTGTCTGTGGTACTGAAGACAGACCCCAAGGCCTCCACCCTCAGCTACATCCCCTGCCCGTTTTTTAGTTTTTGATTTTGAGACAGTCTCGCTAAGTCAACGAGTTGCCCAGGTTGGGCTAAAACTCATGATCCTGCTGCCTCCGCCTCCCAGAATGCTGGGATTACAGGCCTGTGCCACCTGGCTCTGGCTCCTGCCTTTGATCCTTTTAGTTCTGGGAGCCAATAAAGGCCCTTGATGGGCCAGGTCTTCGTCCCCTTCCTGTTTCTGGGCTGCTTATCTAGCATACACAACTGAAAGGAGAAAAGACTTATCCTGGCTGCCGGTTTCCGAGGTCTCAGTCTGTGATTGGCTGGGTCCAGGGCAGAATTGTAGTGGCAAAACACATGGTAGAGGAATGCTGCCCGCTTCATGGTGGCCGGGAAACAGGAAGACGGGAGAAAAAAGCCAGAGAGGAATGGCTTTGGTCCAGATATCCCTTTCAAAGGTACTTGCCAATGACCAGCCTCCTCCAGCTGGGCCCCAGCTCCCCACACCCATTCAAGTCTAGACTCCAATGCATTTGCCTTCACAGTGCATTGTCTGTGACTAATCCCCCACTACGTGAGTCCTGGGGAACACTTCTCATTTAAACCGTAACAGTTCTCACTGGGGCTTTCCTGAGGGGGCCCCACCTTTCCATCTTAGACCTTGACATGTTTGCATCCTTGACAATTCCTACCTTGACGTATCCAGGAGCCCCTCCACGTTGGAGGTGGGGCTGTCTTACGCTAGTTCTGACTCTTGACTGTGCTTCATTGTCTTGGAGGCAGGGCCTGTCCCCTCCAAATCGTTCCCATAGGACGAGGACTTGGAAGTTTTCCAACAGACAATGAAGAAATAAAAACAAAATAACGTGGACTTATTTTGGACCATGAAGGCAGCCCCTTCTAAAACCTTCAGCACGTGGAGCTCGGCCACTACAGAGCTGGTGACCTCAGGTAAATTCCTTTGCTTTTCTGGGCCTCAGTTTCCTCACCCATAAAACAGAGAGAATAACAGTATCTACTGCTAGCATTGTCCTGAGGATTAAATGAATCCATATACTAAAGTCTCAGGACAAGGTCTGGCACATAGTAAATCTCAAATGTTAGACACTTTCTTTTCCTCTTGGTACTGGGGTTGAACAGGCTCTTGCTATATTGCTAAATTGCTTAGCCAGGCTTGAACCTGGGACCCTCCTCCTCACTCTCCCAGAGCGCTGGGATTACCAGCATGGGCCACCACCCTTGGCAGCTGCTAATTTTGTTACTACTGTAGCTAAGGAGCTACATCACCAGCTTGTTTTTATTTTTGGTTTTAGGACAGGGTCTCCCTCCCAAAGTCATTAAGCTGCCCAAGTTGGGCTCATAGTCCTCCTGCCTCGGCCTGCCAGAGTGCTATATTAAAGGCCTGCACCACCAGGCTCAGCCACAGTTACCAGCCTTAAGCACATCTAGACTTCTAGAAGTCCGGTTGTGAGGCATGAGGCTCAGGGAACAGGAGGAAAAACCCACTCCCAGCTGCCTGGAGCTCCTCCTCTGAGTCCCACTGTGCTCTCTGAAGGCCCACCTTTTCCCCCAGATGACTGACACTGCCGTTATCCATTCAGCACACCCGAGGTGATCTATATTCTTAGAGGAAGGCCTGTAGGAACAGGCAGAAGGGAAGGCATTGCTGGGTGAGGCCAGGGCTGGGCACAGAGCTGGAGGTTAGACAATACAGCACTGGCTGTGCACTGGCCCATGCAGGGAATTTCGAGACCCCGTGTCTCAGCAAAACAGCCCCTGGAGTTTCAGTTTTGCAGTCCCCCAATCTTTGTGCCTCCTCCAGAGGCTCAGGGGACCTGCCTCTGGGAGGCAAGGGCCAGCATCAGGTGCCAAGCCCCTGGTCCTGTCTCCCCGCAGGAGACCACCTGGGACCTGATGGCCATGGTAGCGCTCACTGGTTGGGGTCATGGCTTTCTCCCTCCACACGGAAATAGCATCTTGCTGAGCCTCAGAGAACCTCAGGAGGTTTGTAATCTTCTCGTTTCTCCCCCCAGGCTCCCTGGGAGATGAGCTCACTTGACCTCCTCACGACCCTGAAGGCTGGTTTAGACCAGAGAATCAGCCTCTCCATTACCCAGAAGGGAAAAGTGAGGTCAGGGAAGTGACTTAACAGGGACCTACGAGGACTCAGTAGGCTCCAGAATCTACCCTGTCTTCCGCAGGCCAAGGATCAGCAAACCCAGCCTAACACCTGTTTTTGCTGGTTCTGTTGGGCCTTCTCACTGAGTCACATCTCCAGCCCAATTTTTACATTTTTAAAATTTTTATTTTGGGTCACTGAGTTTCCCAGGCTGAACTCAAACTTGTGACCCTCCTGCCTCAGCCTCCCAGAGTGCGGGGAATGCAAGCCTGCGTGACCACCACCTGCTTTTGTAAGTAAAGTTTTATTGGAGCACAGCTATACACATTATTTGCATATAGTCCTCCCTTTCGCTATGCAGTGCAGCACTGAGCCATCGCTGCAGAGACTCCACGGCTCCCAAAACTGAAAATATTTACCATCTGCTCCTTAGCAGAAGGAACTTGCCAACCAACCATGTCCTGGGCTGTCCTTCCCTGTTGAACACTAGAAAGTTGAAAGACTAATAATAATTACATCTTATGTGACAGGTACCACATAAGACTTCTGTGACCTTTTTGCTGATATGCAAGGCTACAGCTCAGGGTATGGAGCCCAGGCCCTGTGCACGCTAGGCCAGTGTTCTTGCCCTGAGCCACACCCTAAGCCTTAATGCATTTTCCCACGTACCTGAACACACCTGCAAAACCAGCATCCAAATGAAGAAGCAGAATATAACTAACCCCTCTTCCCCAGAACTGGAGGAATAGCACAGCAGTTAGAGTGCTTGCCTAGCAAGCTCAAGGTCCTGCGTTCAATTCCCCAGTACTATATAAGCCAGCCGTGGTGGCATACCCCTATCATCCCAGCCCTCGGGAGGCTGAGGAAGGAGAATTGCTGAGTATAAGGCCACCCTGGGCTACATAGGAGATTCAGGGCCAGCCTGGACTACACAGCTAGACCCTGCCTCAAAAAAAAAAGCAGGCAAAAAACATAACCCCCAAAAGTTTCCATCCACCTGCCCTGCCCCCATCACTACCCGCGCCCCCCCAAGAGTCGCCATTACCCTGGCTTCTCCCTGCACTGACTCACCTGGCCTGTTTCTGGACTCTTAACACGATCATAGAGTCACGCAGACCCTTGTGTGTCTGGCTTCTCACCGCAGCCCGGGAGAGTCACGGGGATTGTGTGTGTCATTGGAGTCATACTTTGTGAGTGCTGGACAGTATCCCAGGGGCCGTGGACTCCAGGTCTTGGCTGTTTTCCCATTGCTGGACCTGTGGGGTGTTTCCAGGTTGCAGGGACGGAAGGGACTATGGATCCTCTGTGCCAGATCAGGTACCTGCTTGGTCTCAGCTCACCTCAGCCTCTACCCTGAAACTTTCTTACTAAATCACTAAGTTGTTGCTGGACTCAAATTTGTGATTCTCCTGCTTAGCTTTTGAGACTGCTAGATTATAGGAAAAGGCTCTTTTTTTCTTTTTCTATTTTTTATTGTCTTTTCTCTCTTTTTTTCTTTTTCTTTTTTCTTTTTTTGGAGGCAAGATCTTGCTCTGTAGCCCAGGCTGATCCTGAATTCACTATGTTGCTCAGGCTGGTCTTGGACTCAGGGCAGTCCTCCTGCCTCAGCCTCCAGATTGCTGGGATTCCAGGCGTGTGCCATCACACCCGGCTTATGTGGTGCTGGGGAATTGAACTCCGGTACCTAGCACTTGACTTAGTGCTTGCTAGGCAAGCTCTTTAACCGCAGATCCATTCCTCTAGCTCTTTCTCAGTCTTTTTCTCCTCCTCTGCCTCCTCCTCTTCTCTTTTTGGGAATGAACCCAGGGCCTTCTCACTGAGCTAACGCAGCCTACTTTTTTTACTTTATTTCGAGATGGGTCTCACTAGGTCACCAAGTCTTCTGAGCTTTAACTTTGATCTCCCTGCCTCGGCCTCCCAGAGTGTTGGGATTACAGGCCCATGCCACCTAGCCTGGCTCACAGTTATGATTTTATTTATTTCTGAGACAGGGACTTGGTCTGTAGTTCAGGCTGGCCTCAAACTCATGGCAATCCTCCTGCCTTAACTTCCTGAATACTGGGGTTATAGTGAGCCACCACATCCAGCTCCTGGGGTACTGGGGAATCAAACCCAGGACCTTGTGTACAAGTGCTTTAACCATCATGCTCTTCCTCCAGCTCCCGTATGCTTTTATAAGCCTGCCTTTCTGGTGGCTGGCATGCAGCGCTAGCATTCACCATATTTCTGATCACATTTCATAAGGACACTCTACAAAGAGCACTTCCTAATCTGCTTCAGTAAGTGGCAAAAATGACTGAAATACAAGAAAAAAGCATTTTGAGGGATGAGGGAATATCAACTTTTTTATTACAATAAAAATTTTTAAGGCTGGGCACGATGGATGGCGCATGCCCATAGAGCCTATAATCCCAGCACTTGGTAGGCTGAGGCAGGTGGATTGTCCTGAGTCTGAGACCAGCCTGGGCTACACCCGTGAGTTCAAGACCAGCCTGAGCTACAGAGAGAGACCCTTCCTCAAAATAAATTAATTCATAAATTAATAATTTTAAATTTAAACACTCACCATATGTCTTCATCATTCCTTGTACAGTGAAAGATGAATGAACCCAGGAGATGATGTAAATTGTATCTCCATAACGTTAGTCCCCAAAGCCACGTTGACCTCTTTCTTCGCCCCCTGGTGCCTCAGTTTCCCCATCTGTACATGGGGTAAGCCATCTCTGTCCTGGCCACAACCGGCCTTATAGATGGACAAAGGAGATGAAGGCTCGTTGGGCTGTGCAAACTGCTGAGGGCTGTTCAGCCGCACGGAACCTTTCCAGGCTCCGCTGCGGATAGGCTCTCCATGCAAAGGCAGCTGGGGGTCCCCCTGGCCGGAGGTGACATCCGAGCCCTCGGGATCCTGTTTGGGTTTGCACATCCGACTCGCCACCCGCCTGGGGCTGCCGAGGCACGCGCAGCGGATGCACTGGCCTTGAACTCCTTCTCCGAGTGGTCCCCAGAGGTGGCCGCTGCCTTGTGATTTCTGCCTGTGTTTATTTGCTAAGGGACGTTGCCAGACCGCGAGGCCACCCCTGCCCTCTCACAGATTGTTCTACGTGGAGGTTTCAGGAAGACGGACAGGAGGTAAGGAGAGCAGAGACAAGCCCTGTGCCAGCAAGGCCCTGCGAGGGCACCAGGGCAGGTGGCTCTGGTGCAAAGGGGGCTGGACTGGGACGTCCTCTCCCCCAGGTACCTCCAGAATACTAAGGCTGCCCAACCCTCCAGGAGGCTGAGGCAGGAGGATTGCTTGTAAGTTCAGGACCAGCCCAGACTATCGAGCAAGACCATGTCTCAAAAAAAAAAAATAAAAAAGAGGCAGATGCTGTTTATAATAAGTACACACACTCAACACACGATGCAGGAACGCTGGGATGTCTGTGTGTGAAGACATCCACCTTAGAACTTGCACGTCATCACAGAGCTCAGGCCAACATCTAACATATAAACAAATCATTCTGGGGGAAATGCAGAAGAAAACTAATGTGACCTTAGATTAGGTGAAGTCAGGAAGGTCATGTGAACATAGGAGTAGGGGTCAGCCTTAGCAACAAAGTAAAATCCTCTCTCTCTCTCTCTCTCTCTCTCTCTCTCTCTCTCTCTCTCTCTCTGTTTTTTTTTTCTTTTTTGGTTGGATAGGGGTTGGCACCAGGAATTGAATCCAAGTCTTTGCACTGAACTAAAACCCCAGACCTTTTGTTTGTTTAGACAGTGTCTCGCTCTGTAGCCCAGGCTCCTAAACTCACTATGGAGCCCAGGCTGGCCTTGAACTCACAGCAATTCTCCTGTCTCAGCCTCTCAAGTGCTGGGATTACAAGCGTGCACCATCATGCCTGGCTTCTGTGATGCTGTGAACTCACGTATTTAGTGCTTTAGCCATTGGGCCATTCCTTGCTCCCCAACCTGCCACCTTTGGACAGGTTCTAAGTCACTAAATTGCCCAGACTGGGCTCCAACTTGAGATCCTCTTGCCTTAGCCTCTCCAGAGAAAGAAAAAACCAAAAAACACTACTCAACATTAAAAAGGTGGGCTGGGGGCTGGAGGAATGGCTCAGCAGTTATAGCACTTGCAGAGCTAAGTCAAGCGCTAAGTACCTGAATTTGACTCCCCAGCACCACATAAGCTGGGCATGGTGGCGCACGCCTGTAATCTCAGCACTCGGAAGGCTGAGGCAGGAGGATTGCCATGAGTCCAAGACCAACCTGGGCTCCACAGTGAGTTCAGGACCAGCCTGGGCTTCAGAGCAAGACCCTATATCAATAAATAAATAAATAAATAAATAAATAAATAAATAAATAAATGAAAATGAAAAGCTGGGCTTGGTGGTTGAGCAAGATCCTGTATCTAAAAAAAGTAAAGTTAATAAAGTTGTTTATGTATGTCTTGATTCAATTCCCCTCCTTCCTTCCTTCCTTCCTTCCTTCCTTCCTTCCTTCCTTTCTTTCTTTCTTTTTTGAGGCAGGGTCTCTGTAGCCCAGGCTGGCCTCCAACTCATGGCAGCCACCCAAGTGCTGGACTACAGTTGTGTGTCACCATGCCCGACTTGTGTTGTCCTGGGGAATTGAACTCAGGGCCTTGGGGTTGCTAGGCAAGCACTCTAACACAAAAGTTTATTTTGCTGTTTATTTTATTTTTTGCAAGGAGAGTCCTTTATTTAGTTACCAAGGACAGTTCTGCTAACTGGGAGGGGGCCTGAATGGGATTACACTCCCAGAAATGTTAATTATCCCAAACTGTGAGGATTTTATTCCCGGTGCCCCCATCTTCTTCCCTTCTGCTGTCCTTGGCTGGGCCCCAGCGTCTCTTCAGCCCTGCAGGCCTCACCTCCCCTGTGTTCATCCCTCTCCACCTCCCACATCCACAGGAGAAAAAGTCCACATTAGGGGGTCCTGAGGAGCACCCGGCTGATGAGGAGGTTTGGCGGGGATTTCGAGCTCTAACACTCCGTAGCCCAGACACCCATCAGTCTGGTAAGGGAATCAGGCAAAACAGCCAGGACAATGAGGAGGGATGGGGATGGGGATGGCGGGAAACTGAAGAACAGGAACTTCATCTTCAGCTAATCGTGGCTGCAAAGCACCAGCTGCGGGGAACTGAGGAAAGGGGTTCTCAGATCTGACAGATCAAGAAAACTCTAGCCAGGCAGAGCATGTCTGTACATCTTACCGACTCAGGAGACTGAGGCAGGAGGATTGCAAGGTCAACGCCATCTTGCGCAATTGAGCGAGACCCTGTCTCAAATTTTTAAAGAGCCAGGGAGCTGGGAAAGTATCTTAGTGGTAAAGTGTTTGGTTTGATCCCCAACACTGGGGGAAAAGAAAAGATCTCTGCAGGCTTAAGGGGGAGGCTCAGTGGTGGACTGACTGCTTGCCTAGGGTGCATGAGGTCCTGGGTTTGATCCCAGGATGATACTCTACAGAAGGAAGAACAACAGGGATGGAAGGAAGAAGAAAATAAGGAAAAGAAAGAATTGAATTTTCTGGGTGCTGGAGGAATGGCAAAGCGGTTAAAGCTCTTGCCTTGCAAGCACAAGGCCCTGAGTTCGATTCCCCAGCACTATATAAAGCTGGGTGTGGTGGCGCACACCTGTAATCCCAGCATTCAGGATGCTGAGGCAGGCGGATTATTCTGAGACCAAGGCCAGCCTGGGCTACACCAGTGAGTTCAGGACCTGCCTGAGCTTCAGAGGGAGAGCCTGTCTCAAAATAAATAATAAATAAATAAATAAAATAAAGAAGAAAAAAACAAAGCTAGCCTGTTGGTGCAGGCCTGTCATCCCAGTACTCTTGAGAGGTTGAGACAGGAGGATCACAAGTTCAAGCCCAGGCAACTTAGTGACTTAGAGAGACTGTGTCTCAAAATCAAAAATAAATTGGGTTGGGAATATAGCTTAGCGTGAAGGCGCCGGATTGCGTCTCCACTACTACCCAACAAAGCTGGGGCCAGGAGGTACCGGGCAGGGAGGGAAGGAATCGACAGAGGCTGGCACAGTGGGAACATTGGAGCACCCTTCCTTCCCTGGCCCTGTTTCAAAGTCTCAGCATTAAGATGTTTGTCCTCCCAGGGGTCTCTGGGGTGCTCCTCTGGGCCCTGGAAGCACCCTGGGAGCACACCTCTAGGTATTGGCCTCTAATCTGAGTATTGGGGAGGCTGAGGCAGGAGTACTTTAAATTCAAGCTCAGCCTGGGCAATTTACATACTTGGCAAGGCTCTTTCTTTCTTTCTTTTTTCTTTCTTTTTTTTTTGAGGCAAGGTCTCGCTTTGTAGTCTAGGCTGGTTCTGAAACTGACTATGTAGCCCAGGCTGGTCAAGCACAAGGTAATCCTCCTGCCTTAGCCTCTCAAGGGCTGGGATTACAGGTGTGTGCCAACCATGCTCAGTTTATGTGGTTTTGGGCAATCGAAATCTGGGCCTTGAGCTTGGTAGGCAAGCCCTTTGACTGCTGAGCTATTCTATTCCTCCAGCTCAGCAAGACCTTTTCTTGAAAAAAAAAAAATCAAAAGCAGGCTTGTACTGGAGTTCAGTGTGAAGGGGGCCTAACTCATAGTTCCTCTATCCCCCAAAATCAAAAATCTCGCCGGATCTGGTGGCACAGGCCTGTAACTCCAGCACTTTGGGAGGCTGAAGCAGGAGAATCACAAGTTAGAGCCCAGTGTGGGCAACTCAGTGATTTAGTGAAAACTTGTCTGAAAATAAAACATCAAAAAAAAGCCTGAGGATATAGCTCAGTGTGAAAGCTGTGGGTTCAATTCCCAGAACTGGAAGTGAAAAAATAACGAAAGAAAGAAAAGAAGAAAGGACTGGTGGACTGGTGGAAGGTTTGTACTTGGCACATGGGAAGTCCTGGGTTTAATGCAAGCTTAGCCTGGGCAATTTAGCGCTTAGAAAGACTGGTTCAAAATGAAAAATATAGAAAAAGAACTGGGCTCAATCCCAGTAAAACACACACATACACCAGGAAATAAAACTTGCTTCCCAAAGCTGGCCCTACCCATCTCACAAACAACTGGAAAGGGATTAGCAGCCATTTTGGTGTGAGACCTTTGTTCCCTTGGACAGGAGGCCCTTGCCAGGGTGGGGCAGCCCTTTGCCCCCACCCAAATCTGGAAGTCAAGCAGGTTTCAAAGCCCAGCAGAGAGGCTCTGTTGGGACCAGACTGGGTTCCCCTGGCCCAGTGCTTGAGAGGCTGAGGCAGGAGGATTGTCCTAAATCCAGGGCCACCCTGGGCTACATAGTGAGTTTTAGGACCAGCCTGGATTACAAAGGGAGACCCTGCCTCAAAAACAAAACAACAACAAAAAAAGAGTGGTTAAAGTGTTGATAATTCTAGCCACCTTGGCCCAGCTCTGTATTTTCAACCCATTACACGTTTATTTTGCATTCGTTTTGTGCCAGGAACCTCACTAAGCACTTCTAGCCTTTCTTGCGGGTACAAGGTCTGGCTAAATTGCTTAAGTGCCTAGGCTGGCCCAGAAACTTGAGATCCTTCTGCTCCAGACAAGCTGAGTGCTGGGATTATACCTGCTCCTTCAGTTGTTACAATTTTCTGAGACAAAACTGGGTTTGGTGGAGCAACCCAGGATTCCGGAGGCTGGAGGACTGCTGTGGGTTCAAATCCAGCCTGAGCTCCCTAGTGAGTCCAGGACCAGCCCGGACTACAGACTACCTTGCCTCCCAAAACAGAAACAGAAACAAAAACACAAAACCAGACCTGAGGCATAAGAATTGTCGCTTATTTGCCAGAGAAGAACTTCCCCTTTGGGGAATTATTTAGGGACTGATTTGTGGGGCAAACATAAAAACAACATGGGCAGCATCGTGAAGGCGGTGGGGTCTGGAGGCCGGCAGATGGGCTCCCGCGGGGATCGCCACTGCACAGCCGGGGCGCCTGGGAAAGTGCTTTCACCCTGCGGGGCCACCTCCTCTCCGAGGGCTTTTTTGGGCTCTTATTTGGATGTTAGGATAACCCCTTGGGAGTAGGGCGACCCAACTTGCGAATCTGTCAGACAAGCAGAGCAGCTACGACACCCCACAACACCAGGAAGGCGCGGCGCGGCCCGAGCTCTTCCCCGTACTCCAGGAGACAGCGCGCCACCCCCACCCACCACGTGGAGAGCCCGCCCAGTCCGCAGCTCGGCCTGTGGGCGGTGCCACGAAACCGGGCGGGACGGGAGCGCTCCGCACGGCCCGCCCACGCCTCTCCGGAGCCCACACACTCCGCGGGGCCGTGGCTCCGCTCTGCGGCTCTAGGGCCCACCCTGAGCAGAAGGGGAGGGGCAGGTGGGCGGGGCTTCTCTTTTTTTTGTCCTCCTAGATAAGGAAAAGTTCCCCTTTGCCTTTAAGAGACTGGCGCGCGCATCGATTGGCTGTGACGCGCGGGTGACGTCACGCCGGCCCCCGCTCGCGCCTCTCGGCGCGCTCGCGGACAGTCCGCGCGCGGGCCGGGCCGGCTCCCCTCAGCCTCCTGCCCCGCGTGCCCCGGCCCCGGGGGATGCCCGCCGCCAGGCCCCCCTCATGGCCGCCGACGTCTTCATGTGCTCCCCTCGCCGGCCCCGCAGCCGTGTCCGCTCCGTGCTGCTCAAGCCTCCGGCGCCGGAGGACGACGACGACTCGGACACGGATGAGCCGTCCCCGCCGCCAGCCTCCGGCCCGGCCGCCTCGGCCCGGGCCCCCGGGAGCGCCGCGCCGCCGCCGTCCCGGTCCGGGTCGGGCCGCGAAGAGCCTCCGCGCCGCCAGCAGATCATCCATAGCGGCCACTTCATGGTGTCGTCGCCGCACCGCGAGCACCCGCCCAAGAAGGGCTACGACTTCGACACGGTCAACAAGCAGACGTGCCAGACCTACAGCTTCGGCAAAACCAGCTCCTGCCACCTGTCCATCGACGCCTCGCTCACTAAGCTCTTCGAGTGCATGACCCTCGCCTACAGGTGCGGCCCGGCGGCCCTTGCGGGGCCTCGTTGTGTCCGAACGAGCGTGGAGGGCCGGGCCGCCCCGGGGTCCCGTCTGGGCCTTCTGCCCGGCGGGTCTGGGCTCCCCGGCCTCTCCTCGGGTCAGCTGTGCTCGGGTTCTTCCGGCTTCGCGTTCTCCGTCCAGGCCCTCCCCGCCCGTGTCGCGGCCGCGACCAGAACGAGGTGTGGACCCCGGCCGCACCTCGTGGTACTCGTCTCCGAACTCTTTGTGTATTTGCAGCGATGCCTGGCCGTGGTGCAGACCACCTGTCGAGGATGGCCGGGACTCTGGCTCCGGTATTTACCGATTGTGTAACACCTGGGAGCCCGTTTCCTT
The DNA here is from genome assembly GCA_004027205.1 of Ctenodactylus gundi. Classification (NCBI taxonomy): domain Eukaryota; kingdom Metazoa; phylum Chordata; class Mammalia; order Rodentia; family Ctenodactylidae; genus Ctenodactylus; species Ctenodactylus gundi. The sequence continues at coordinate 636,609 of PVKB01000269.1, read as the reverse complement.
CTCTATATAGAGAGGATGACAGTAATAGCTGCCTCCAGCGGGCTTTAGCGGCGATGGAATCAGATCGGTACAGGTGCTCCATAGATATTACTAGTTTTTATGGTGTGTCTGGGCTGCTGGACGGGGCCCTGCGTGAGGCCCCGGTTGCTCCTAAGAAGACTTTTGAAGTCCCAGCTGGTGAGGTGTAGCCTGGCCTCCTGTCAGGCTGTTGGAAGGTTTTCTGGCTGGCTCTGAAACGTTATCTGTGGGAGATGGCAGTGTCCAGGGCAGACGTCCCAGATACCATCCTGGCCGTGGATGCGTCTGAGGGTGGAGATCCGTTTTTTTCTTTTTTCTTTTTTATTGTTAGTAGGTTGTTGTTGTTGTTGTTTTGTGTTGAGCCAGGGTCTCAGTCTGTAGTGCAGGCTGGCATTGAACTCACTGTGTACCCCAGGCTGGCCTCAAAACTCTGGGCAGTCCTCCTGCCTCAATCTCCAGAGTGCTGGGATTCCAGGAGGGTACCGTGTACACTAGTGGAGATCCCTGTTGTCTAAATTGTAGAAATGCTTGGTCCTCAGTATTGAAACAACCTTCTACTCTCTCCTCCTTCCCCGGAGAGTCTGTTAGGTATTTGCTTTGGGTGACTTTTTGGCCTCAGCCATGGGAGTTCTTTGGGCTAGCCCTGCGCAGAGCTGGCGTGGTCCCTGCCGAGCTGGGCGCCTTGCATGATATCTGCATTGGCCCTGGCCCCAGCTCTGCTTTGCAGACAGTGCAGGGAAAGTCCCCGAGGAGACTCTGGGAACTATAGAAAAGTAGGCTTATTCCTCCTTTCCTTTTCTCTTTTTTTTTGGGGGGGGGGTGGTAGGCGGGGAGAATAGTGAGCCCCCAGATAAACCCAGGTTAAAATGCTGTTCCTTTACCAGAATTTGAAATGCTAATACTGGCTGGCCTTGTCCTCCCCTGGAATAATTGATTAGTCACCTTGTTCCTTCATTATCCCCCTACAATGCTTGTTTCCTCCTGAGAAGGCCCCTGATGACTGCTCTTAGCTCTTCCTCCCACCCCTGACGTGGCACCCTGGTCAGGCTGTGCTGCTCTCAGGCCTGGCCCGTTTGAGCTGCCACCGAGCCTGTGAAGATGTTCTGTTTTTAAAAACCCAATGTTGAGCTGGGGCTGCAGCTCAGTGGCCAAGCGCTTGCCTGGCTTGTGCAAGTATCCAAGTCTGATCCCCAGCATCACAACAAAAACAAACAAACAAACAAACAAAAAAAAACAAATGGTGCTGAGATGGCAGTGCAGTGTGCCTTTCAGTCAAATTTTGAATACCTTAACTGGAATCAGACTCAGCTAGATTATAGCCCGTGCCTGGGAAAACCCTTTTCAAACAAAACCAGAAGAGGTCTCATAACTCAGTGGTTAAGAGTGCTTGCCTAGCATGCACAAGGCCCTGGGTTCAGTTCTCAGCACCACCTAAAATTGTTAGCTGGGTGGACACGATGGCATAAACCTGTAATTCCAGATTGAGAGCATGAGGCAAAAATACTGCCATCAGTTCACGGTTAGTCTGCATAGTGAGTTCAGGACCAGTCTAGACTATAGAGTGAGATGCTGTCTCAAACACAAAACAAAACAACAACAACAACAAAAACAGATGAAAGACAGAAATGTGTTTTATTTTTATTTATTTGTTAATCTTTTGAGACAGGCTCTCACTCCTCCTGAACTCACTGTGTTACTCAGGCTAGCTTATAAATCATGACAATCTTCCTGCCTCAGCCTCCATAGCACTAGGATTATAGGCATGCACCACCTTACCTGGCTTATGTGGTGCTGGGGGATTTTGAACCCAGGACTTTGAGCTTGCAAGGCAAGTGCTTTAACCACTGTGCTCTTCCTCCAGCCCAGGAATGTGTTTTATTAGCATAACTTAATCCTCTTTAATATGAATGTCTGCATGTACAGGGAGAACAGATGCTTGAGTCACACGAGGCACCTAAGTAAACTCTGGCGAAGAAAAAACAAGCTGGTCTCCCCTTTGCCCTGTTTGAATAACCTAAAGGCTTATTAAATACACTAAGGAATTTTAGTGAGGGCTTTTGCCCCCCATTTCTTTCAAAAATATTTTGGTATCTGGCCATCAGTGAACTTTCTTGATTGGAAAGTGCAGTAGTTTGGTGAGAGCGTCCCTTGTGGGTGGAGGTATGTGGGCAGTTGGATGCCAGTCTGTCTTGCAGTTGTAGGTTAGGGTATGGGGTGGGCAGGAAGAAGACGGCGGCGACTTCCCGCTCCGTGGGCCAGAGCTTCGCCACGTCTCTCCAGGGCTCTCCGACTCTGGCTGAGAGGAAGGCCAGCTGGGTCTCCTCCTCTGTGTCACCCTTTCTGGCCTAGGTCCTTTCTACCTACAGCTTCCGGTCTGCCCCTGGCCTCTTGGTTCTAACTGCTTAACCTTCTGGGGTACACTGTGTGCTGATTTTTTTTTTTTTTTTTTTGGTTTGGTTTGGCTTCCTGTTAACTGCCGCCTCCCAGCTGTTTCCAGATGAGGTCCAACAGCTCTCTGAGGAGGAACCAGGGGCAGGGGAAGTTGTAGTTATTATTTTTTTTTGTCCAGTCCTGAGAAGCGGTTTTGGATCTTGAACCATCCGTTCTGAAAAGGGCAAAAGTTTTAACTCCTGAAGAGCCAGCCTAGGATTGGCTTCGGTGGGGGACCATGGTGCCTGGGACCAGATGAATGTGCCTGTGTGGGAAGTTCCCAGGCAGCTAGGATTCTGTTTTCCTTGGAGCTGGCTTTAAAATTCATGTCCTTCCCACTCTGTGGTGGTGTTAGGTAGTGGCCCTGTGGCAGAACATCTTAATTTGCCTTAAAGAACACATGCTCAGTTGTTGGAATGCGTGGAGGGGAAGAAGTCCTTTCTCCTAAGGTGAAACTTAGGTGGCGGGAGAGCAGTCTCGGGTTCACCTTTCCTGTGCCTTCCTGTTTGCTGCTCTGCAGTGGGGTGAGTAAAACCTCCCCGCAGAGCGGAGCTGAGCGTTCCGCCAGGCTGAGTGTAGCAGGAAGATGGTGGTGGAATTTCACTTCTGCATCCTCTGTTAGCTATATTTGCAAAGATCCCAAGTTTCACATCTATGAAATGAAAGAGCTGAGTGAGCTTGGTGTCGCAGGCCAGTCATCCTGGCACTCTGGAAGCTGAGGCAGGAAGATCTCAAGTTTGAGCCAAGCCTGGGCAATTTAGTGTCTTTGTGAGACTTTGTCTCAAAATCAAAAATAAAAATGGTCTGTGGATCTAGCTTAGTGGAAAGGCCCTGGGTTCAGTCAGCAACAGTGCTGACAACAAAATTAAAAAAACTCGCCTGAAAAATATAATTGTCCAAGGGGTCCTTTCTTCGAGTGCAACTTTCCAAAGCCTGCCTGGTGCGTGCTGAATAGAGGCACTTGTGATTTGTCCTGTTTTCTTGTGTGGTCCCTCGCCAGGCCCACAGTGGGACTGTGTACTCTGGAGCACAGCTCATGGCTGTGCCCTCTTAACATTCCATGGAATGTCACACATGTTTGCTGCCCACACAGATTCTTTTTTTTTTTTTTTTTTTTTTTGGCTCTGGGGCTTGAACACAGGGCCTTCACTTTGAGCTACACCCCCAACTTTTTGTTGTTTACTTAAGATGGGGCCTAGCTAAGTTGCTGAATTGCCCAGCTTGGGCTTGAGTTTGCAAATCTCCTTCTTCAGCCTCCCAGTGTGTTGGGCTGGGAGTTGGGGGCATAGCTCAATGATTAAAGTGGTTGGCTAGCCTGCCTTAGGCCCTGGGTTCCGTTCCTCAGTACCATACAAAGATTAACTGGATGTGGTGGTAGGTGCTCATAATCCAGCACTTGAGAGGCAGAGGCAGGAGGATTGCTGTATATCCAGGGCCATTTTGGGCTATGTAGTAAGCTCAGGACCAGTCTGGACTCAGAGTAAGACCCTGTCTCAAAAAAGTGTTGGATTACCAGCCTGTACCACCTGGGTGGGTGACCCTCTGTTCCCTGCACAGATTCTGAACACATCTGGTATGCAGCTTTTTGTGGTTGCTTTTGGTTTCACTTCTCTTTTTATTAATTCTTTGTTATGGAGCTTTGGAGGGAATGTTTGAGGGGGAAAGGGAAGAACTTAATAATTTAGAGATAAGCAGTAATTTTCTGGGAAATGCCTTTCTGGTTTTTTTTCCACAATAAAGTACATTTTCTTTTATTGACATAGAACATACACTTAAAAATTAAACTCTGGCTCTTTCATCCTCTCTGTTATGTTAAGTGGTCATTTGAGGGAATTATTTTTTTTCTTCCCTGAGACAGGGTTACTCACCATATAGCCCAGGCTGACCTCAAACTCATGGTAATCCTCCTGCCTCAGCTTCCTGAGCACTGGCATTATAGATGTATGGCATGAAGCCCAGTAAGGAGACTTATTAATTCACCCTGGGATGTAAGTTTCAACAATATAGCCCTGTGTGTATGCCCTTTGTGGCCCCTGGTGAGAGGCTGTGACAGGTTTAAGGAATAACTAAGCCTAGAGGCTTAAAGCACTGTGCCGTCCAAATTTTAAGTTTTCAATGGAGAAGTCTTCTAATTCTGGGTGTGGTAACTAGATGTGAATGGAAACCACTCACATCATGACTAAATAAGTTTTACTCTCTCCTTCCTAGCAAAGGTAAACCATTTTTCTCCTCTTGCACTCTCTTGAAGGGTGCACACTGGTTGTTCCACCATTCAGGAGGCTGAGACAGGAGGATCCCATGAATCTTGGAGTTTGAGGCTAGCCTGGGCCATATAGTTGACCTTGTCTCAAAAGGGAAAAAGAAAGGGTGGGTCTGGGTACACTAGGTGGGTGGTATGGCTGTAGAGATGAAGGCAAGGGCTGAGGATGTAGCCCCACGATGGAGTATTTGCCTAGCATACACTAGGCCCTGGGTTCAAATCTCCAGTACCACAAAACAGAACAGAAGAAGTTTCTCTCACATTTGCTGACATCAGGTTCAGTGCTTACTGTGTTAATTGTTAAATCACGGCTCCAAGCTGGCTCTTAAGTTGCCCAGGCAGAGCACAACCTTGTGAGCCTCCTGCCTCAGCCTCCCAGAGTGTTGGGGTGATAGTCCTGTGCACTGGACCCAGCTGCTTCTCATTTTATGTAGAGGCTGGACTGGTTGAGGAAGGGTTGGTAGAAGAGTCTGGGTGAAGATGCTAGAGAAATTGGAGGGTTGTTGGCAGCTGAGTAGCCGCTGTGTGTTAGGTTTTTTTTTTTTTTGTTTTTTTTTTTTTTTTTTTTTTTTTTTTTTTTTTTTTTTTTTTTTTTTGAGATGGTCTTGCTCTGTAGGGCAGGCTGTTCCTGGTCCTCAGCTCACTGTGTAGCCCAGGGAAACATTGACCTTATAGCAGTCTTCCTGCCTCAGCGTCCTGAGTGTTGAGAGTATAGGCATGTGCCACCATGCTCAACTCATGTGGTCCTGGGGAGTTGAACCTAGGGCCTTGCCCTCGCTAGGCAAGCGCTCTAACTGCTGGCTACCCCCTGTGGCCCTAGCCACCTTCCTACGTGCAGCAACTGTCACAATAACACCATAGGATAGAGGTGATGGAATCCTTGTCTTTTTTTTTCAAATATAATTTACAAAAAAAAGGAGAAAACGAAGCCAGAAGTTGAGTTGCTGTGTGTTTCTGAGGTTAGGCAACGTGTCCAAGAAAAAGACTCTTGGCTGAAAAGTTATCTCCCCCATCTCTGCACAGAAGCCTGGAATCCTGCTGGAGAGGAAGTAGAAGTGCTAGTTCCTTGCTATTGGGCTCCGGCCACCATAGTGGGGGCAGTAAGTGCCCGGGGCTGCCCTGCCGCTGAACAGCCCACGTCTCTGAGCCTGCCCCGCAGGAGTGACCATCTCCCCATACCAGCAGCCATGGCCCTCTTTTGATTCAGCCTGTGTTTTGTGGCCCTGTGGACCTGACTTACCTCCTGTTCTCACCTTGGTTTCTCCGCAGAGCCGAGCAGCGGCTGTCATAGACAGGGGCAGTTCAGGAATATATATTGAGTAGAAAAAGTCCTGGCGCCCTTCGCTTGTCCGCACACAGCTTCCGTGGGTTGGTGCGCTGGGGATGTTGATGTGGAGTGGTACAGGAGAACGCGCATTTGCTGAGGTGTTTGGGACCGGTGCCTGCACTGGTAGGATCCTCTTGACCGTGACTGTGTAGTGGGTTCTTGGTGGTGCAACTCTGTGAGCCCATTCTGGAGGCTGAAGCAAGACGCTCACAAATTCAAGCCCAAGATGAGCAATTTAGTAGGTTAGTAACAATAAACAAAAAAACCTGTGGTGATGTAGCTCAGTGCAAAGGCCCTGCCTGTGTCCCCACTTGTGGGATCTGCAAGTACGTTACGTGGTATATAGTTAGCTTTTTGTTATTGAAACAGTACCTGACGTACAGATGGAAGGCAGAAAGGGTTATTTTGACGTATGGTTTCAGAAGTTTAATTTCATGTCTCTGAAGGAAAGAAATTTATGGTTAAAGAGCCATGGTGGAGAAAAGCAGCGCACCTCAGAGCATCGGGTGCAGGTAGAGAGGGAGAGGTTGGGGCGTGCCCTCAGAGTCACACCCCGGGACTGCCTCCTCCAGTTAGGCTCTACTTTTTTTTTTTTGTTTTGTTTTGGTCCTGAACTCACTGTCTAACCCAGGCGGGCCTCAAATTCATGACAATCCTCCTGCCTCATCCTCCCATGCACTGCCATGTTCTGTTAACCTTTTTTTTTTTTTCTTTTAGACAGGGCCTCACTCTGTGGTCCAGGCTGGTCCTGGCTCACCATGTAGTCTAGGCTGGCCTTGAACTCAAAGCAATCCTCTTGCTTCAGCCTTCCAAGTGTGGGCCACCACACCCAGTTTATGTGGTACTGGGGAATTGAACCCAGACCCTTGTGCTTATTAGGCAAGCACTCTAACCCCTGTGCTATCCCTCTGGCTCCTCAGTTAATCTTATATGGGGTGCAGGGGAATCTAGGCAAGGGCTTTAACCATTGAGCTACCCTCCCAGCTCTAGGCTCCACTTTTTTAGGGGAACCGGATCTCACTCTGTAGTCCAGGCTAGTCCTGACTCATTATGTAGTCTAGGCTGGCCTTGACCTCCCAGCTGTCCTCCTGCCTCAGCTTCCCAAGTGCTGAGGTTACAGGTGTACCACCACATCCAGTTTATGTTGTACTAGGGAATTGAGCCTAGGTCCTTATGCTTATCAGGCAGGCACTCTAACCACTGTGCTATCCCACTAGCCTGGCCCCACGTCTTAACAGCCCAGGAGCTGGGAACTGACCAGTGAGTTAATCCATTTATCGGATAAAACCCTCGCCGGTCCCACCTTGGAATGTTGCTGCACTGGGGCTCAAGTCCTGAATGTGTGAGTCTTTGGGTGACACTTCACATTTATCCCATAACACCCAGCAACATGGACTTAAGGTTGCAGATGGGATTAGGTTTGCTCCTCCGCTGGCTTAGGAGCATCTCGATTTCAGTGGTCTGTGAAGGGCCTGTGCAGGGCCTGGGACAGCAGGCTGGCGCCTCCACGGCCAGCTGACGTGCAGCCCAGTTTTTGCTTTCTGATAGACAAGGCCTGAGAGGCCAAGTTGCCCAGGCTGGGCTCGAATTTATGATCTTCCTGTCTCAGCCTCCCAGAGTGCTGGAACTCTTGGCCTGCTGCGGGCTTTTCAGGTGAAGGAGGGAGGCCCTGAGCTCAGGAATGTGGGTGGCCCCTGGAAGCTGGAAGTACAAGGACACATTCTGCCCTTAAACGTCTAGGAGGAGTGTGGGCCTCTTCAGTCTTGATTCGAGCCCTGTGGGATCCACTTCTGACCTCTGACCTCCAGAACTGCGAGATAGTGATTTTGTATTCTTAGTCACTAAATTTCTGATAATTTGCTATAGCAACAATAAGGAAATAAGAGACTGGTTTCACAACTTTCTAGAGCTCCAGGGGTGATGGTGCGTGCCTGTAATCCTAGCACTGTGTGAGGTTGAGGCAGGAGGATCACAAGGTTAAACCCAGCCTAGGCAATTTGGGTGTTTAGCAAGACTGTCTCAAAAAAAAAAAAAAAGGCTTGTTGATGCTGGAGGCTGAGGCAGGAGAATTGCCTTGAGTTTGAGGCCAGTCTGGGCTGCGTAGTGAGTTTAGGACCAGTCTGAACTACAGAGCAAGACCCTGTCTCAAAAAAATAAGTAAATAAATAAGACATTGGGGTTTTAGCTCAGTGTGAAGGCCTTGGGTATAACCCCTACTGCTTACCCTTCTCCAATAGGGTTTTTGTTGTTGTTGTTGTCTGTTTGTTTGAGGCAGGGTTTCACTCTTGTAGTCCAGACGGGTCCTGAACTCACTGTGTAGCTCAGGCTAGCCTTGGATTTATGCCAGTCCTCCTGCCTCAGCTTCCTAAGTGCTGGGATTACAGACATGCGTGACCACACCCTGCTTTGCATTGGTGCTGGGGAATGGAATTCAGGCCTTGCGCCCACTAAGCAAATGCCTTAACCACTGTGCCATTCCTCCAGCCCCCAAAAACGTTTCTTGAGGAAACTAAGCACAGTTTTAAGCACAAGTGTGACATGAATGGTGTGTGTGCATGGGCGTGTATGTGTGTTTGTAGGTGGGTGGGTGGGTGGTACTGGGGATCAAGCCCAGGGCCTTCCCCCTAAACTACTTCCCAGTCCATTTCTATTTTTGATTTTGAGACAGTCTCATTAAGCTGATAAATTGCTCAAGCTGGGCTTGAGCCTGTGATCCTCATGCCTCAGCCTACCAGAGTGCTGGAATTACAGGTCTGTGCCACTGGGCCCAGTGATATGAAAGTCTTTAAGTCTTTCTTCCTCCCAGGAGGGTGTCCAGCCCGCCCTGGAGGTGTATTCACTTGTGCTGAGTGTACTGGGCACTGATTCAGGGGCTTTAGTGATAGGGTGCCCTTGATGGCAAAGATAGACTGAGTTCTGTTTCCTGCCTGTTCCAATTTCCATGCTAGTACTTTTTTTTTTCTTTTCCTCTTTTTTTAATTTTTTTATTTTTTTGAGGCAGAGTCTCGCTCTGTAGTTCAGGCTGATCCCGAACTCTCTGGTGTAGTGCAGGCTGGCCTTGGATTTGGGACAGTCTGCTGGGATTATAGGCCTGCGCCACCAAACCCAGCTTTATGTGGTGCTGGGGAATTGAACTCAGAGTTGTGTGCTTGCGAGGCAGGCGCTCTAACTTCTCTGCCATTCCTCCAGCCCCCATAGTAGGATATTGTAGAAAGTCATTTTGACTTACTTTTGAAGGATTTGTATATGGGTTTGTGAAACACTCAGCGTGTGCTCCCTTCCCCTAACTGCATTAGTTACTGCATCTTGGTTGTGCAGTGTGCAGAGTGGGCGGCCGGTGTTTCTGGTGATGATTTTCCGCCTTTTGCTGGAAGCCTCATGTGTGTGCTGGCATTCCAGGTCTCAGGACTTGTGTCGTGGGGAGAGCTGTTGGGGCTGCATGCGTCGGGGCTGCTAGCCATAGAGTGGGGGTTCTTGCAGGGATGGGAAAGGCTGCTGGTCACATCACACCATTTCCACTACCGGTTGGCCCTAGTCTTCAGCTGAAGTGTCCCCTCTTTTGCTGTTAGGCTTACACCCCGCTGACCTAGCCCTGGTGCTGCTCTGCTGTGCTGGCGCCCTGGCCTGTGTCCCTGTGTCTGCTGCGGACCTTCCATATCGGCTGCCGTGAGCACCGGAGCTTGTGCTTGCCACACAACCTTGCTCCGGCTTCCCGTCCCCATCAGTGCGCTTGGCCAGTGGTTTGGTTAAATTAGACCTTAGTCTGCGCAGGAGTAGACACAGCAGATCAGTCCTCTCCCCTCATGGGACTTGTGATTTAGTGGGAGAGTCAAGATGTAAATTGGGTTTTGTATTGTGAGCACAGTGAAGCACATAAAAAACAACACTTTCTGAGGGATGCCGTGTCCTATGGGACTGAAATCTGAGTGGCGCTGGAGCCAGTGTGGGTTATCATTCCAGACAGAGTGAGCTTGGCACATTCCCAGGGTGGGAGGAAGGTGGCATGCTGGGAAGGTGGAGGGCAGTGGGAAAGGAGGGGACACCTAGATGGGGATGTCTTCGTTGGCCATGGGAGGCTAGGACTCTTCTCCCGGTGCTGGGAGGACTCAGTCACCGCCAGTTTAGGACCAGTGTGGACTATGGAGCAAAACCATGTACCCTCTCCAAAAAAAAAAAAAAAAAAAAAAAAAAAAAAAAAAAAAAAAAAAAAAGGAGAGGGAATGGGAGCTGGAGGAATAGCACAGCCGTTGGAATGTTGGCCTAGCATGAGGCTCTGAGTTCAATTCCCCAGCAACACATAAGCACATGACTGTAATTACAGCTCAATTTTTTTATGTGTGCTTTTGGGGATGGAACTCAGGGCCTTTGCATTGAGCTCTGCCCTACCCCTCTTGTATTTGGAGACAGGGTCTTGCTGTGTTGCTCAGGCTTGGGGATTCTCCTGTCTTAGCCTCCCAGAGCACTAAGATTACAGGCATGCTCCGCCATGCTTGACTGCCCAATGGATATTTTATATCTTGGTAGAATTGTGTATACACTTGTCAGAACTCATTGGGTTTCCACTTGAAATCTGTGCATTATACCTGGTGCAGGGGCACACACCTATGATCCTAGCTGCTCAGGAGGCTGAGGCTAGAGGATAACAAGTTTTGAGTCCAGCCTGGGCAATTTAGCAAGACCCTGTCTTAAAATAAAATAATAAAAAATGGTTGGAGATGTAGTGGCAGGTAGTGTGCTTGCTGAGCCTGCATGTACCTTTGCATTCAGCGATTTCTGCATTTTTATATGTAATTCCTGTGAAAATCAAAAGGAATCAGGTAAATATTAAACTTGGGTTAATGCTATGTATGCTGGGATTTTAGGGATGAAGTAATGAAATATTCTTTGTATCTTATGTTGATATGCTTTTAATTAGTGGCTGTCAGACTTTCTGATCTTGAGACTGCTTTTCTGTCTTAAATATTGAGAACCTTGAAGAGGTTTTGTGTATGTGGATTCTAGCTATTAATGTTTACCATGCTAGAAATCACAATGATATAGGCCTATAATCCCAGTAGACTGGGAGGCTGAGGCAAGAGGATCACAAATTTGAGCCCAGCTTGGGCAACATAATGAGAACTTGACTCAAAATAAGAGCTGAAAAATAGCTGGGAATGTAAATCAGTGCAAAGGCCCTGGGTTCAGGCCCCAGTATTGAAAAGAAAGTTAATTAGCTAGGTTTGGTGGCTCATGCATATAATCACAGGAGGACTGCTGTGAATTTGAGGCCAGTCTGGGCTCCATAGTGGGTTCAAGACCAGCTTGGACTACAAAATGGGATTCTATCTGAAAAAAAAAAATTTAAGCAAAAAAATTTAAGCTATTTGTTAATGCATTTAAAAATAAACTCATATATTAACGTAAAGATATGTTTTTGTAAAAAATACTTATGCATTTTCAGATCTCTTTAATGTTTGGTTAATGTCGGGTTAGAGTGCAGCTGGTTGCTCTTATTTGCTCTTGTAATCACCTGTTACCGTATCACATGACTGGACAGCTCCACTGTGCACTCTTCAGAGAACCAGAGTGTACAATGCGAAGTGGAGTGTTACTAGTATTGTTCCTTGAGTTGCTGGGGTTGAACCCACGGCCTTGTGCAATGCTAGGCAAGCACTCTTCGGTGGAGTATTGTTATTAACTATTATGATTTTTTTGAGACAGGTCTTACTCTGTAACCCAGGCTGGTCCTGAACTCACTGGTGTAGCCCAGGCTGGCCTTGTACTCAGGACAATCCGCCTGCCTCAGCCTCCCGCGTGCTGGGAATATAGGTGTGCGCCACCACACCTGGCTTTGTACGGTGTTGGGGAATTGAACTCAGAGCTTTGTTCTTGCAAGGCAAGCTTTCTAACTGCTGTGCCATTCCTCCAGCCCCTGTTATTGTTATTCTGAATACAGGGTTTCACTCTGTATTCCAAGCTGATCCTAAACTCACTGTGTAATCCAGGCCATTCTTGAACTCACCAGCAGTCATCCTGCCTTAGCTTCCCAAGTGCTGGGGCTGCAAGCATGCATTACTGTGTGTAGCTAACTTTCATGTGGTACTGAGGGATCAAACCCAGGGTCCGATGCATACTAGGCAAGTGCTCTAACCACTAACCTACACCCCCAGCCCGTAGAGTATTATTATCTTTAACTTTCTGAGTCTGCTTTATTTCACTAAAAACGAAGGTCTCTAGTCCCATCCATTGTTCATCAGATGACATGATTTCACTCTTAATGGGCTAATAATAATAATAATTCAACTGTCTCTTTATATACCATATTTTCTGTGTGTTTTTTTTTTTCCTTTTTTGAGAGAGAGAGTCTCGTGCTATAGTCCAGGCTGGTTCTGAGCTCACTGTGTAGCCAACACTGGCCTTGAACTCATGGCAGTCCTCCTGCCTCAGCCTCCTGAGTGCTGGAATTAATGGTATACCTCATCATGTCCAGTTTATGTGGTGCTGGGGAATTGAACTCAGTGCCTTGCGTTTACTTGCCAAGTGCTCTAACTGCTGTGCCATTCCGGCAGCCTCTATGCTACATTTTCTTTGTCCGTCTGGTGACAGGTATTGAGGCTGTTCGTGCAGCTTAGCTGCTGTGGATCGCACCTCAGTAAACTTGGGTATGCATTTATCGTGGTAGCATGCTACTTTTAATTCAGGAGTGGGATGGCAGAATCAAACAGGGTATTCTGTTTTAGTTTTCTGAAGAATCCTGCAGAGTATAGTTTTGAAGATAATTTTGATGTCATGGGCCTTTGGAAAGGCTTCAGAGACTTTTTCAAAGTCTTCCTTTGAGAACCACTGCTTAAAAAATAAGATGGACCCCTGGAAGACAGGTGGGTGGGTTATGAAGTGAGTGTGTCTGAGTGTTCATTGTGGAGCCAGTATATGGAGTGTTCATTGCCTAGTCATTTCCTCTTTCCTGTAGGTTTGTATTCATAATAACATGCTCAAAAAATGAGAAAACTGCATTGATTAGAAGAATAATCCTTATGGCTTTACTATGGTAAATAAATACTTTTTAAAAATATTGAGAACAGGGCTGGAGGAGTAGCTCAGTGGTTAAAGCACCTGCCTAACAAGCTCAAGGTCCCTGGTTCAGTTCCCCAGCACCACGTAAGCTGGGTGTGATGGTGCATACTTACAATCCTAGCACTAGGGAGGCTGGGGCAGGAGGATTGCCATGAGTCCAAGGCCAGCCTGGGCTCCATCGTGAGATCAGGACTAGCCTGGGCTACAGATTGAGATTCTGTCTCCAAAAATAGAGTAGAATAAAATAAAATATTGAGAACAGTGTGAGCCGGGCATGGTGGTGCGGGCCTATAGTCCTAACACTCTGGGAAACTGAAGCAGGAGGATTCCAATTTTGAATCCAGTTCAGACAATTTAGCGATTTAGCGAGACCTTGTCTCAAACAAAACAAAACAAAACATAAAAAATAGGCTGGGGTTAGAGCTCCGTGTGAAGGCTTTGAGTTCAATTCTCAGTACCTCAAAAAAGAAAGAAAAAAAGAAAGAGAGAAAGGAAGGGAGGAAATAAAAGAACTTGGAACGAAGCTCTGACACATGCCATCACATGATATATCTTGAAAACATCGTGCCGAGTGAAAGAAGCCAGATCTGGTACACAGAAGGGCCACAGACTGGGATCCCCTGTGTGTGTGAGGTGTCCACAGTAGAGATACTCAGAAACAGACAGGGATCCTGGGCCTGGGTGGGGTTGGAGGGATGGAAAGCCCCTGCTGACCAGCCAGGGCTTTCCTTTGCGTTTCTCTGCTGGCGGTGCTGGAATACCCAGGACCTTGCACTGTGGGCGAGCCCTGCCACACAGCCGCATCTCAGCCCCTTGGTATGTATCTGTGAGGACGTGATGAAAGTGGTCTAAAATTAGACACTGGCGATGCTAACACAACTCTGTGAAGATACCAAAAACTGCTGAAGAGTTTTAAAGGATGACATTGATAGTATGTAAATTATATTGTGAGGAAGCTGTAACTTTTTTATGTAAAGTGTTGAAGACATTTTAAGACTGGCATGGCAGTACATGCCTGTAATCCCAGCACTCTGGGAGGCTGAGGCAGAAAGATCACAAATTCAAGTTCATCCCAGGCAGTTTAGTGACTTAGCAAGACCCTGTCTCAAAATTCAAAAAAAAAAAAATTTTTTTTTAAAGGGCTAGCGATGCAGTTCAGTGCAAAGATTCTAGGTTCAACTCCCAGTACCACACACACACACACACACACACACACACACACACACACACACACAAGTTCAGATTTTCAAGATAATTTTTAGGGAATCTGATTTGGAAAGTGCAAGACTGGATAGCCTGAAGGACCTAAAAGGCGGGAGTGTTTAGAATGCCCATAATTCTGGATCTTCTTGGTACAGCTGTGGAGGCATAGTTGAGAATGTGACCTTGAGCAGCTTGTGCCTTCTCCCACACTGGAAGCGAACATGGGAAGTGGTTTCTCCATCTTGCTCAGGAACTAGTTCAGATCACCTTTAGTAAAGTTACCCTATTCAGACTTTTCTCCTCTTAGTGTTGCTCATCCGCACTAGGGGCTGTGGCCATCTTTAAAACCCACAAGCCTTTTTCTACCCTTTGATATGTCATGCTTAGAAAAAAAAATTATTATACCTGTAGTTGACTTGGCTTCAGTAATGGAAAGGCAATAGGAAGTGGTGGAAACTGGTAAACTCCATAGTATTTGCCTGCAAGGGTGTCAGTCACATTTGAAATAGTGGAAGAAATGTGCATTTTTTTGACATGGGGGCTATGAGGTCAATTTACCACTGAGTGACAGTACCCTCTGTTCCAGAAATGTGGATTCTTTCTTTTTTTGAAGTGTGTATTCTCATGTAAACTCTACTTTTAAATCTTGGCTCAATTTTTACATGAAGTTTTGAGTTCAGGCACACGGTGTCCTGGGGATGGAGTTTTGTGAAGGTTCTGTCTCAGCCTAAGAGAGACGGTGGTGTGCCGTGTGGCATGCTCAGCCCTGGACAGGGTGGCCTTTTTGGGTGTTCTTTTTGCCGTGTGTCCCTTCTTGGTCTCATTTTGTTTAGAGTCACAGAACCAGATGGGCCCAGTGCCATATAGCACTCTGTGAGACTGAGGCAGGAGGATTGCAAGTTCGAGTCCAGCCCGGGCAATTTAGTGACTTAGCAAGATCCTTTATCAAAATCAAGAATAAAAAATGGGGGCTCAGTGGTTAAAGTGTTTGCTTTGCAAGCTCAAGACCATAAGTTTGGTTCTCCAGCATTGCCTAAACCTGGCGTAGTGGCTCCTGCCTGTAATCCCAGCACTCAAGAGGCTGAGGCAGGAGATATCCATTAGTTGGAGGCTGGCCGGGCTACATAGTGAACTCAGGGCCAGCCTGGACTACGGAGCAGGACTGTCTCAAAAACAAAACGTTGGACTAAACATGTCGCTCAGGATGCAGACCCTGCGTTCAAACCCCGACGTCACACAAACACAAAAAAATAGTCATAGAACCATGACCTTATGAATATGAAATCTAAGCCTTTCTACCTGGGACACCCCATAGGTATGTTCTTCCTTGGGACAGTTGTTCTGGGCTGTGACAAGCCAGGGCAGTGACTCTCAATTGTCTTGTCTCTGGAGATGAAGGGATTGCTGTTTGTTTTGTGAAACTCTGGGAATCTAAGCTAGTCCTAGCCTTATGTTTCTTTTTGAACTGTCCCCCTAAACTTCACCACCATGCCCTACTAGAATGGAATTCTTGTTATGGGATGATTCTGGGGAGGGGAAGGAAAAAACTTGGATTTAACTTGGAAGTTGATATGGTTACAGTTGAAACAAGATTATAAATTTGGGGCTGGAGGAATGGCTTAGCGGTTAAAACACTTGCCTAGCAAGCATTAAGTATCTGAGTTAGATCCCCCAGCATCATGTAAGCCAGGTGTGGTGGTGCACGACTGTTATCCTAGCACTCGGGAGGCTGAGACAGGAGGATTGCCGTGAGTGACCTGAGTCCAACTACAGCCTCAACTCCATAGTGAGTTCTGGACCAGCCTGGGTTACAGAACGAGACCTTGTCTCAAAAAAAAAAAAAAGAAAAAGAAAAAGAAAAAGAAAAGAAAAGAAAAAAAGAAAAAAGAAAGCATTATAAATTTATATTAGGTGGAGCAGACTTTTTTCTTGCCTCTCATTTAAAAGTTTCTGGTCTGCACTTAATTTTTTACAATTGCCCAAACTGTGCTTGAATTTGTGATCCTCCTGCCTCTGCCTCCCAGAACGCTGGGATGACAGATGCGCAGCCACCATGTCCAACCAGTCTACATGTTTTATAACATGGAACATATCTCTGATTTTGCGTTGTGTCTGTGTGCACTCAAAACATCCGTGTACCCACTCAGAGTCTACATATATGCATACATGTTTGCTTATTCATACATGTTTATCTTGCACAAGTTCCTTAGGATTTCCAGCTTCCTGTTTCTCCCTTTTTGGTCTGATTTGTGGTGTTGGCAAGTAGCTTTGTGATTCATAAATGTCATTGCTACTACTTTTTTTGTTGTTTTTGTGTTTTGTTTTTGAGACATGGTCCAGCTGTGCAATCCACGATGGTCCTGAACTCACTATATAGTCTAGCATGCCCTTCAACTCTTGGCAGTCTTTCTGCCTCAGCCACTTGAATGCTGGGATTACAGATGTGTGCACTGTACCCAGTTTATTTGATGCTGGGAAACCAAACCTGGGATCTCCTGCTTCCTAGGCAAGCACTATAATCACTGACCTGTACATCCAGCCCCTGTTACTTATACTTCTAAACCAGATATTTATTTATTTATTTGTCAGTTTTTGAGGCAGAGCCTTACTCTTGTCATCCAGGCTGGTCCTGAATTCACTGTGTAGTCCAGGCTGGCCTCTGACTCATGACAGTTTTCCTGCCTCAGCATCTTGAGTGCTGGGATTATAGGTGTGTGCGCCCATGCCCAACTAACTAAACTAGATATTTATTTATTATTTATTAATTAATTTTGAGACAGGGTCTCGCTCTGTAGCCCAGGCTGGTCCTGAGCTCATTGTAGAGCCCAGGCTGGCCTTGGACTCACGGCAATTCTCCTGTATCAGCCTCCTGAATATTGGGATTACAGGCATGTGCCAGATTACAGGCATGTGCCACCACACCTGGCTTATGTGGTGCTGTGGAATCAACTCGGGTACTTAGCACTTGACTTAGCACTTGCTGGGCAAGCAGTTTAATTGCTGAGCTATTCCTCCAGCCCCTAAAGTAGATATTTAAAATTGAATTTGCATCTCTCAGAGATATAGCGCTTCCTCTGCTGAGACATGTTCGCTGAAATGTTGGGGAATTCTCCTAAGTTGAGAAGCTTCTAATTTGGAGCCTGGCTGCAGATTCCCTGCCTCTTTCTAGAGTCTACTCGTCATAATTTATCAATGCCCATACATTGTTTTTTAATGTTTAGAATGCATTTAACTTTAGATTAGGAAATAACAAAAGCTAAAAGCTAAATGAAAATTGCAGCACCCAGGGTTAGCCTATCAGTTTTCTAGTTTATTCCTTCTAGACCTTGCTTTTTATTTTTCTTTTTTATTTTTTTGCCACGGTGAGTTCGTACTTTTTTCGTTTTGAGAGATTGTGAACATGGGCTGGGGGTATAGCTCAGTGGTAAAGGTGCTTGCCTGGCATGCACCCCTAGGTTCGATTCTAGCACCCCTATAATCTGAGCGCTTGGGAGAGTGAAGCAGGAGGGTTGCCGTGCATTTCAGGCCAGCCTGAGCTATATAGTGAGTTCTGAGTTCCTGGGTTACAGAGCAATACCTTGTGTCCAAAAACAACAACAACCAAAAACCCCCAAAAGATTGTGAACGTTCATCTGAGTTGCTCAGATACTACCAGCAGTGTTGCATGTGGCCAGTTAGCATCGCGTTGTGTGGCTGCACTGTTACATGTGTAAGCCCTCTCTTGATACCTGCAGATTGCCACGGTGGCTTTTGTGACCCCTGAAGTGTTCTCAGGTTCCATTTTATATGAGGCTCACTGTACCCCAGGGGCCTCTTTTCTCTGGTGTGTCCCTCAGCTTTTCCTTCCTGACAGGATCCTTTTCCCTGAGAACATTTCAGGACTTGTGGAGGAGAGGTGGCACCTCATGTTCTCTCTCATTGGGCACCCTCCCCTTTGTCATGCCAGCCTGCCCTCGTTAGGCAGGTGTGTGTGCAGGAATGGTGATTGGTATGTAGCTCAACAGGGGCCTTGTTTGGGTGCCCTGGGCTGCTGATTTCAAAGCTCTTGTGTTTTCTTATATGTCCCTGTGGCCCATGGTGGGCCAGGGGACAAAGTCCCTGCCGACCCTGCTGTCTGTCAGACTCCTGAAACAGTGGTGGTGGCCATGAAGGCTCTCCATTGGCCTTCTGCTGCTCCCGAAGTTGGGGCGTGGGGGGGGGGGGTCACAAAGGCTGTGATGGCAGGTGCACACCCAGTGGGCGTCAGTTCTGAGCTTGGTTGTGTGCTCTTATGTGTTGTGAAGCCATGGGACTCCCCCGCCCCCAGTGTTGAGTTCTGGTAGCCTAGCTGGTCACTCTGCTGCTTTGAAGGGCATCTGTGGTCTGGGGCAGAGTCCTCTGTTGAGGGTTAGGTGATGGGAGACATCATGACTTGGTTATGTCCAGCCTGCTGTGTGGAGGCCCCTGGCCGAGAGGCCTGGGACTCATGGATGACTACATCCACCTGCTGTGTTCTTGCTCATACTCCCTGGTGGTAGCCACCACCCACGTGTCCCCTGGGCCAGTCTCTGCTTTTATTTAGTTTGGGTTATGTGTGTGTGTGCCTCTTTCTGTGGCACTGGGTATCTGTCTACCCAGGGCTTCCCGCATGCTAGATACCCTCTGCCCCCAGCTCTATCCCCAGCCCCTCATTGGTTGGGATCCTTGTTTCCTCCCCCATGAGAAATCGTGGCAGAGGCTGTGCCAGGAGAAATCTGTCCTCCCGATAGCAAAGAACCTGGTATCAGCTTGGCCTTGGCCTTGTCCTTGCCCAGAGCCCTGAGAGGCTAAGGCAGTTGGCAGGTGAAGCTCACCTTGATACGCTCGGCCTCCTTGGATCCCTCCAGAGCAGCCTGTAGATTACAGTGCAGCTGGCAGGGCCATGTGGAGCCAGCTGCTTTTCCCCTGGTACCTTTGTTTCCTTATCTTTGTTTGTGTGCTTCTGGCTCCTTGGGCTCTGGGTGTGTTTGTGCAGGAGACTGGTAACGTGGGGACTCGCAAGCAGGGCAGGGTGTGATGTGAGAAAGACTGTGACCTGCTGTTCCCGAGCCTCCGGCTTTTCTGCTAGGGAATGGCCTCCCGTTCCTGTCCCAGAGGAGCCGGGGAACAACTCCATTCTCAGAGATGGGAGCAGCTACCCCAGCTCAGTAGTGCACATCCAGGTCTGGGGTGTGCTACTCTCCCTGGAGCTGGAACTTGACCCTGTAGAAAACCTTGATTTCAGCCCTTTATTCTTTGTTGACTGGGATCATGGGAAACTTACCGGTGAGACCCAGATGTGTTCTTGGAGCCTGGGATTGCGGGTAGGAGCTCTGTGCCCCACTGCAGCAGGCTCCGGTGATGTGTTATTCTCAATGGCAGCTGACCGGTCTTCTCTGTGTCACATGTGTTGGCTGATGTTGGTTTATGTGTGTGATTTCTCTTCCTCCTTTACATGGTGTCTCAAAGTCACTGGAACTAGAAGGCAGAAATTAGGAAGGGAGGGCAAGTTTTCAGCTGGCTCTTGTTGGGCTGTTGCAATCTCCTGACAAAGCCGCCATTGTTTGCATAAAATGCTAGCTGGTTGGGTTTGAGTCTCTCTGGTGCCCTGAAACCAGCTCTTTTCTTCCACCTCGGCTGCTGTTCCTGGGGGAGGCTACAAGGAGGACTGCCAGCCAGAGGGGAGAAGTATTGTCTCTACTGCTGTACCCACTGAGGGCAAGCTGTTACTATCCCAGGGATAGCAGCTGTCTCCTGCACCAGAGGCATCCAGCCCCATGCTGGACCCCTTCTGGGCCTTAGCCTGCACTGCTTCCTGGGATCTCCCCTGGAGCATGGGTTTCCAGGAACCACGTCCTTTCCTGGTGGCCTTGGCCTCGTTCTACACTGGCCTGCTCCATGCAGGGACTCTCCGCCTGGTGGGTGCTGACCTCCTATCCGACCTTTTCCGCCTGACATCTGTCTCTATCTTGTGCCCGATGTTGCAAGCTGCAGAGGTAATCTGTAAGAGGAAGGGATTTTCCTGGCTTTCCCTGGCAGCTTGCTGAGCCCCGGGAGCAGGTCATCGGTGAGTAACTGCTGGGCCCATGTCACTGTACTTTCTCACCACACCCTTCAGTGCGTTTCACATGTGAGTGATCAGGTGGTGCTGAATCCCCCAGCCCTTGGGGAGCACTTCAGGGGCTCCCTAGTTGGGCTTTCCAGGGAGTGGTTCCCATGGCAAGTATTTGTTGTGAGAAGGTCCAAGACTGTGTAGGAGCCTCCTTTCTGTGCACTAGAATTTAATAGACTCGCAAGTGCTCTGCAGTTGCGGACTGGCATCTAAAGAGCTTAGAAGCATTTGGGAGGTCCTGGGTTCTGTCCCAGCCTTGAAGGGAAAAAAAAAAGAGGGGAACTGGAGGTGCAGCTCAGCGAAGTGCTTGCTTAGCAAGTGCAGAGCCCTGGGTTCAATTTCTCAGTACCACATAAGCCAAGTGTGGTGGTGTACACTTGTAATCCCAGCACTTGGGAGGTTGAGGCAGTAGGATTGCCATAAATTCAAGGCCAGCCTGGGTTACATAGTGAGTTTAAGACTGGCTTGGACTACAGAGCAAGACTGCTTTAAAAAAAAAAAAAAAAAAAAGGCTGGAGGAATGGTTCAGTTGATCAAGCGCTAAGTCAAGTGCTAAATAACCTGAGTTTGATTCCCCAGGACCGCATAAGCTGGGCATGGTGCCGCACACCTATAATTCCAGTACAGGGGTGGGGGTTGGAGGGCTGAGGCAGGAGAATTACTGTGAGTCCAAGGCCAGCCTGGGCTCCATAGTGAGTTCAGGACCAGCCTGGGCTTCAGAGTGAGACCCTGTCTCAAAAAAAAGGTAGAATTTGAAAAAAAAATTGTTTTTTTCTTTTAATACTCTTGCCCCCTACAGCCGCACTAAAGTGCTTTTTCTCAAAGATGGAAAATGCAGCGGTGGAAGGAGACCACATGGTGACAGAGCTGGGCCATGGGGTGATGTAAAATGCTGCTCCGCAGGACTCTTCGCATGCAGCGAGCCTCTTGGAAACCCCTGTTGTAGGTCCATTGCGGATCACAGAAGCATCTAAGAGTGGATCAAAAATGACTTTCTACCTAGGTGCAGGGGTGCCTGACGGTAGCCCCGGCCACTCAGGAGACTGAGGCAGGAGCATTGCTTGAGCCCTGCAGCTTGAGGGCAGCTTGGGCAACATAATTAAGGTCTCATCTTAAAAAAGTAAATAAGTAGAAAAAAGAATTTTATTTTTAAGAAAGGATATATCTCTGTAGCCCGGGCTGGTCCTGAACTCATCATGTAGCCCAGGCTAGCCTTGAACTCATGGCAGTCCTCCTGCCTCAGTCTCCCTCGTGCTAAGCGTTACAGGCATGATGGACCACGTCTGGCTAATTTTTGTGTGGTGCAGGGGATTTGAACTCAGGGCCTTGTGTATGTTAGGCAAGCGTTTCTTTTTTAATTATTTTAAAACCAGAACATGTATTGTGATTGATCATTGAAGATAGTCAAGATAGACTGGATGCTGCCCCAGCTGCTCTTTTGGGTGTGGGTGTTGTTCCTTCACGGAATCAATGCCTGAATCTGCGGTATACGAGTTTGAGGTGTCTTATCAGACCAGTTCCTGTGGTATTTCGTCTCATAGGCTAGGCACTCCAGTTATGCTTTCTCTCTGGCGTTTGGCAGGGTAGCCACGTTGGCCACAGGTTGACTTCTGAAGGTGGTAGGCCTCAGAGTCGCAGGCACGGCACAACGCGCGCGTCTCCTTAGGATGCTTTCCAAATGACAGCGTTCCTTTCATCATCTCACTTCTGCCGCCGCGACCAAAGAGCTAGGCAGGTGCTTTAGCCCCTTAGCTAATGTAAATACCAGCTCAACCTCTGAAGTTATATTCTCAGCTCCTAGTTTTCAAATCTGTTATTTATTTATTTATTTTAATTTTAAAACATGGTCTTTCCAAGTTGCCCAGGCCATGGCCAAATATGTGATCCTCCTCCCTCAGCTTCCCAGAGCACTGGAATTACAGGTGGGCGCATTATAATTGACTTTGGATTTTTAAATGACTCTCGTCTCCAGGCTCTCGGCTCCACTTGCTCTGCAGTGAGTGGGCTGCTTACCCTCCCTTTTGGTTGAATGTCTTTCATTTTTTATTGGCTGCATAATGTGTTAAATTGAGTGTGAAATAGGAATAATTAACTCAGTGAAAGTTTAGAGATTCATCTGAGTCTGATGCACAGACCTTTATCATCTATTTTGATTTACTCTTGGCCAGATGACTGAATTTTGCTCCAGAATTTTTGACATAAACCCTATACACGTGAACTTCTTTCTCAAAATTCTCTGAAGCCATTATTAGCCAGTTACATCATGAAAAGTTTTGGCAGGGCTGGAGGAAGAGCTTAGCAGTTAGAGCACAATGCCCTGAGTTAGATTTCTTAGCACCACATAAGCCAGGTGTAGTGGCGCGCACCTATGTTCTCAGCACTCAGGAGGCTGAGGCAGGAGGTTTGCTGTGAGTTCAGGACCAACCTTGATTACGGCTTGGAGTAAGACCCTATCTCGAAAAAAAAAAGTGTTTGCAAGTTAGCTTGTATGTATGATAGAAGTGATTTTTAAGTCCTTGGAAAGGGCAAGGTACTAAACTCTTAAAATTTCAGTATATCCTCATTTCTACAATGTGGCGAGGGCTGGAGGTATAGCTCAGCGGTTAGAATGCTTCTCTAGCAAGCCCAGGATCATGGGTTCGATCCCTCAGCACCACAGAAGGCACATGAGGTGGCACACGCCTGTAATCCCAGTACTTGGGAGGCTGAGGCAGGAGAATTGCTGTGAGTTCGAGGCCAGCCTTGTCTACAGAGGGAATTCAGGACCAGTCATGACGTCAGAGTGAGACCCTGTCTTAAAAATGAAAAAGGAGCAAGTAAAAAAATAAAATAACATGGGCACCAGGGCGGACTGTGCACCTCAGCTGCTGCGTTTTATTTCATACTGAATGTCAGGTGGCTGTTTGCTTCTTTCCCTTTTTCCAAGTGGAAAGAAACCTTTTCTGCAGTGTCCCTCAATGGGAACGCAGACTGGTTGTGAATGGGGAAGTCGGGCTTACACGGAAGGAAGGAAGGAAGGAAGGAAGGAAGGAAGGAAGGAAGGAAGGGAGGGAGGGAGAAAGAGACAGGCAAGACGGTGCTGGTGGGGTGTCCCCCTGCCACTTTGTCACCGTGCCCAGGTAGTTAAATTAGACTGGTACCCTCCTTTTCAGTTGTTTTTTTTTTTAAACCAAAAGTTTGTTTTTTGAAACAGGGTCTCACTCTAGTCCAGGCTGATCTTGAACTCACTGTAAAGCCCAGGCTGGCCTCAAGCTCAGGGCAGTCCTCTTGTCTCAGCCTCCTGAGTGCTGGGATTATAGGCATGCACTGTCATGCCCAAAACAGTGGTGCTGGAGCATCAACGCAGAGTCCTGGGCTTGATAGGCACTCAAATCACTGCGTGGTTCCTCCAACCTGTTTTTAAACTTTGATAAAGCCCAGATGTATTTTATTTTAAGGTTCAGGCTTTTTGGGTCTATTTTAAAAAATCTTTGCCAAACTCAATGTCTCTAATTTCCTACTCTTTCCTGTTTAAGAAGTTTGATTTGGCTGGGCCTGTATGTCTTTAAACCTAGCACTCTGGGAGGCTGAGGCAGGAGGATCCTAAATTTTACCCCAGCCTGAGCAACTTAACAGCTTAATAAGACCCTCCCTCAAAAATCAAAACCAGAACTGGGCTAGGGATACAGCATAGTATGAAGGTCCTGGGCTTGATTCCTAGTACTGAAGGAAAAAAAATAAGTTTGTTCTGTTGTTTGTTTGGGGTGCTGGACATAGAGCCCAGGCCTATCATTGAGCTGTACCCGGGCACTAGAAGCTTTAAGCTTCTAGAGTCTCTACATTTGGGATAATGGTCCCTTTTGTTGGTAAAGTTAGGGTTGTGATTCAGCTAAATAGCACTTTGATGCATGCCCTTGTTCTACCTCGTCTCATTAAACTCTTCCCTTCCTCCGTCCCTCCTTGCTGTCCTCTTCAGGGCCAAGGTCAACTTTCTGCCTCACCCTACTTCCCGAGTAGCTGGAAGTACAGGTGTGTGCCACCACTCTGACTGCCCCCCCCCTTTTTTTGAGAAGGGTCTCGTTCTGTAGTCCAGGCTGATCTTGAACTCACTATCTAGCCCGGGCTGGCCTCAACTCATGGCAATCGTCCTGCCTCAGCCTCCCAAGGGCTGAGATTACAGGTATGTGCCTTCATGCCTGGCTTATGTGATGCTGGGGAATCGAACTCAGGGCCTTGTGCTTGATAGGCAAGCACTTTAACTGCTGTGCTATTCCTCTAGCCCTATAACTTAAAAATTAAAAACTCTTGATTTAAAAAAGGAACAGAGGATCTGATAGGCATTTTTTTCCAAGGAAGAGATACAAATGATGAAGAAACACATGAAAAAGTGTTCAGTGTCATCTGTGGGGAAATACAAATCCAGTCCATAGTGCGGCCCTACTCCATTCTCAGGGGGTTGTCATGAGGTTGGTGAGCACGAGGGGAGGGTGCCGCCCGCCTGCCAGCACTGCTCAGAGCAGCGCAGCATGGGACAGTGGCTAGCACCAGCAGGTCCTCCAACGGTTAAACGTGGAATTGCCCTCTGGTGCAGCAGCTCGCTTCCTAGGTAGCCGTGGAATTGCCCTCTGGTGCAGCAGCTCGCTTCCTAGGTAGCGGTGGAATTGCCCTCTGGTGCAGCAGCTCGCTTCCTAGGTAGCCCAAGAGAAATGGAAACTCACGTCCTTACAAAAGCTTATGCGTGCATGTTTGTAGAAGAATTATTCCCAACAGCTAGAAGTGTCCATCCACTGGTGAGTGGTAAACAAAATATGATAGGTCAGGTCAGTAGGGTGTCATTCAGCCCTGAAGAGGAATGCCAGACCAGCACATGTTCAGTGTGGGTGAACCGCAAAACCGTTGGGCTAAGGAGAAGGCAGTTACAAAAAAATCTCTTATCATCCATTTATGTAAAACAGAGTAGCATTACTTCTTCTTCTTTCTTTTTCTTCCTTTTTCTTATTCTAACAGGGTCTTGCTGTGTTGTCCAGGCTTGTCCCAAGCTCACTATGTAATACAGCTGACCTCGAACTCATGGTAATCCTCCTGTCTTGGCCTCCCAAGTGCTGGGATTACAGGCATGTACCACCACACCCAGTTTATGTGGTGCTGGGGTATTAAACCCAGGGCCTTGGGCTTGCTGGGCAAGCACTTTAACTGCTGTGCTATTCCTCCAGCCCAGCATTTCTTCTTGAAGGAATAAGAATGTTCTAAGATGATAATTATACAAGTCTGGGTATATTTAAAAGTGGTTGATTTGTGATTTTATTTTTTATAGTATTGGGAGTTGAACTCAAGGCATTCACACTGAACAACATTGCCAGCTTTCTTTTGCTTTTTGAGACAAGGTGTGGCTCAATCCCTAAGTTGGCCCGACTGGATTTGCATTTGTGATTTTCCTGCCTCAGTCTCCCCAGCATATTGGGATTATAGGTAACCACCACCAATCACACCTGGCTGAATTTTAAATTTATTTATTTATGGTACTGGAAATTGAGCCCAAGGGCTTCACACTGAGCTACAGCCCCAGCTGGGTTTTTTTTGTTCATTTGTTATGTTTTGTTTTGTTCTTTTTTGAGGCAGAGTCTTACTGTGTAGTCCAGGCTGGCTCTGAATTCACTATGTAACTCAGATTAGACTTGAACCCACAGCAGTCCTCCTGTCTCAGTGTCCCAAGTGCTGGGATTACAAGTGTGTGCCAGTATGCTCAGTTTATGTGGTGCTGGGGAATGAAACTCAGCTACCACTCCCCCTTCCCAGCTGATTTTTTAATTTTTGACTTTGAGAGAAGTTCTCTGTTCAGGCTGGACTCAAAGTTACATCCCTGCCTGAGCCTCCCGGAGTGCTGGGATTATAGGCCTGTGCTGTGCTACTGGGCCTGACACTGAATTGTATATTTTATTTTATTTATTTTTTTGAGACAGGGTCTCACTTTGTAGCCGAGGCCGGTTCTAAACTCACTATGGAGCCCAGGCTGGCCTTGGACTCATGGTAATCCTCCTGCCTCAGCTTCCTGAGTGCTGGGATTATAGGCGTGTGCTACCACACCCAGCTTTAATAGTTGCTGGGTTATTGAACTCAGGTATTTAGTGCTTGCTAGGCAAGCTCTTTAACCACTGTGCCATTCCTCCAGCCCCAAGAATTGTACGTTGTAAATGGGTGGATTGTATGGTTTCTTGATAAAACTGTTTCCAAAATAGAGTTATAAAAATGGAAAAGAGAACTCATTTCCCCACACTCTGTCCAATTCTGGTTATTATTACTACAATTTTTAATTAATTAATTTAGAGGTAGGGACTTGTTCTGTAGTCCAGGCTGGTCTTGAACTCCCTGTCAGCCCAGGCTAGACTTCAGTTCAGGCAATCTTCCTGCCTCAGCCTCCTGAGTGCTGCTGGGATTACAGGTGTGTACTACCACACCCAGCCGTTGTGGTGTTGAGGAATCAAACTGAGAGTCTTACATTTGTTGTGCTTTTTACACTGAATTGTAGCCTCAGTCCCCAATTTAAATTTTAAATCAGCTCTGCTGAGACAAACATGTAAACAGATTCTCCCTTTCAATAGTACAGTTCTTAGTTTCAGCAGATGTGTGTACCTGTGTCACCACACTGGATCCGGAGCATATGTGCACTCCACACACAGTCTGGGTATTGTCTTTCGTAACGTGTGATCTTAATGTCCTCCTGCGCTATGGCCTCCTCCCCCTCACAACTCACAAGTCCCGTGAGATGTCCCCAGAGTTCAGTGGAAGCAAGAAAATGAGAGAGCCCCTTCCTGCTGGCTCCAGTTTCCCTGGTGCCAGGGCTCTTGGGACAGAAGATAAATGCCTGTCACTCTGCTTGGCTCCTTTTTCCTAACCTGTGGTGGTTTGTTGTTTTTAAAATAACCTGTGCCATAGGCATGCTGATTTTACAGGTTTATGTTTTTCCCCGGAGGCCTTGTGTAAATGAGAGTTGTCGTTACCGTGACCTTGATTTTTATAGCATTGCAGTAGCTAAGGGTGTGTACACCCTCTGTAACAAGGTGGGAAAAAATTCCTTCTCTTTACATGTTTGCATTGACTGTTCAGTTGGGAAATACCTGTGCATCAGACTTAACAGTGCCCAGAGGTCTGAGGCTAAAATTGGGAGAGGATGTAATAAACCAAGACCTCAGTGTGTCTCCCCCTGCCATTTCTAGGTTTGGAAGGAGGGAGAGATTTAGGATGACAGCTGGTTCTTGGTGGCAGATGGGAGGGAAATCAGCTGGAGCAGGCAGAACAAGGCCAGGTTTTTAAATTGCAGTTCTGAGAGGAGGAGAGAGTACAGGGTTGTTTATTCGCTTTGTTGAATTCCCTCCTCAGAGACGACGGTGGTGGCAGGGGCTCACATCCACCTCATCCATCTGTCTAATGGCAGGTGGTGTGACCTCTCAGCTACCCTTGCTTCGAGTACCTCTCTTTGGTGTTCTGTTGTACTAACGTCTGTTTCTGGGAGCAGTGCAAGCTTAGAATGGAGGAATTTGGACTAAGCTAATGGAAGCCTCCCTTCTAAAAGGAGAGAAGCTGTTGGAGGCCTATTTATAGGGCTTGGCCACCTTGAGGGTGTCACCTTAGCCTTTGGGATGCATTGGGCAGCATCAGATTTCTCTAGCTTTGAAGTAGGTTATGTAGCTGGCTGGGCCTCAGCATGACTGCAGATGATAACAATAAACAGATTTGTTTCTTCCTAATTTTTATGGGAGCTCAAAAACATTGACATGCATGACCCATTTCTGTTAGACCTCTGATAGCCAGTTTGTAGTGGCTCCCCTCCTGGGCCAGTCTTTGGACAGAGACCTGCTCTTTGACTCGCTTCCTCCGTAAGCTGATTGTCTGCACGTGTGTGGTGCTTCTGTTCTTTACATGTAAAGATCAGCACTTGCATAGCATGCCCAAAGTCCTGGGTTTGATTCCCAGCTCTACATAAAAATGAGCTGTGCATCTTGTCACATGCCTGTAATCCCAGTACTTGGGAGGCTGAGGTAGAGTTGTGGTGAGTTTGAGGACAGCTTGGGCTACATAAGGAGTCCAGGACCAGCCTGGACTGCAGAGCAAGAGCAAGACCATCTAAAAAAAAAAAAAATCCTACCTTGTGGCTTTTTTTTTTTTGTGGTACCAGGGATTGAATCCTGGGCATCACACGTGTGCTAAGCCGTGCTCTACCTACCTGCCTTCAGCTCTACCTACCTGCCTTCCTGGTGCAGGTAGAGGAGGGTTGTGGGGAAGGGGCATTCTTGGGTGAAGGTTTTCCTACTTCTGATACCTCCCTGGCAGCTCTCAGCCATTGCCCTGGGCAGGGCAGTGGTGGCCTTATCACAGGTGGGGCTCTGTCGAATACAATAAAATGTACACAGAACTCAGCTCGTAATTGCCCCATTTGGTTTAGCTTTGCTGGTTTCACTTTTTAAATTTTCTTTTTCCTTTATCATGTTACAATAAATAGTATTATGATCAGAAGTGTGAAAGATATATCTGAAGAAAATAATAGAAAACCAAGAGGCTTCAGATTTCGCTTTCTTAGTGAGTCGGTAGAGGATCGCACCTACCCTGTGTGGGTGAGCAGCTGCGCTGCCAGGTTCCAACTCCACGGGGCTTCTGTGCCAGGTTTGTGTGTCTGCGTGTACAAGGGGAGGCAGGTTGTGAAGAGGACATTGTTGGGAAAACACAGAAGGGAAAAGGAGAAGGGTGAAGCTTCTGGTGGTGAGAGGGGACTGGGAAATAGGGGCTCCCCTGTGTGGCGCTCTGTCTAGGGTCTTCTGTAGGTGGGCTGGGTCAGGCGCTTTCCTGTGCCGAGCAGCTGGTTGCTGAGGCTGGGGCTGGGTTCTCTGCCTGCAAGCCGCGGCTGAAGCCCACCCTTACGCAGCTTCAGAAGTGGTCTACCCTTAGCTCTTTCATTCTGTTATTTTTGAACTACTTGGTGTTTAGGTCATAGTCTTGAGGGACTGCTCAGCCACAGGCTGGCTTGAATCGTAGCTAGCTCCCATTTCTGTAGCTTATCCAGTAATCTTACTCTCCATTATAGTCTCCATTTCTAGGCGACCCTGTCTCCTTCCTACAACCCCACTATCTCCTGTCTCACCTGGGAGGGACATGGCCCCAATGGAATGCTCAGTGCTTTGGACGCCCAAAGAATTCACTGAGGAGGCAAAGATAAGGTTAAGAGTTTATTTAGGTCAGAGTACCCTGTCGGGGGAGTTCTAAAAGAGGAGCCACACATGACGCTGAAAGTTGGGGCCTTTTATGCGTCTGAGGATGTGACAAGGGGTTTTGGAGGAAAATGAGGCTGTCTGAGGAACATCCAGCCCGTTGGTCTTAAGGAATACCTGCCTTACGCCCGAAGTTCTGTAGGTGAAGTTGCAGTCTCCGAGACCATTTCCTGTAGGAATCCCTGGAGAGGTGTGTCTGTAGGAGTTCTTGGAGTGCACCATCTGTTTCAAGGTCAGGTATTGGTCTCATTGTCATAGACCCCTTTGGCATGAGGTGGGCAGGTGGATTTTAACGTATTTCTGCTATTTTTAAAAACATTCTTACTGTCCATGGCTGGCCACTGCCCATGTTAAGTACAACTCTGATCAAAATATGAGAAGAATTTTCTTTCTTTCACTAGGAGGTGGGGTCTCACTATGTTGCCCAGCCTGGGCTCTAATGATTCTTCTCACCTAGTCCTTGAGTAGTTAGGACCACATAGGTACCTTCCTTTGAGCCCGGCTAGTTATTTCATGATTTGACAACATAATTGTAAAGTTCAAGTGGAAGAATGATAAATAGGTAGCAGTTCTAACTGGGCCCATTGGTGCAGATGTGTAATCCCTGCATTCTGGAAGCCTGAGGCAGAAGGGTTTCAAGTTTGACCCCTGTCTGGGCAGTGTAGTGACATAGCAAGACCTTGTCTCAGAATTAAAAAAAAAAAAAAAAGATGATGTAGCATAGTGTGAACGCTCTGACCTTGATCCCCACTACCACAAAATAACACAAACCAAAAAAATAGTCAAACAAAAATGTTTTAAAATGGTGAGGTCTAGAGGCCTGAATTTACCTAGACAGTAAAGAATGCCACAAAGTTATTACAATTTTTAAGCCATTGTGCTTTAGATTTGTCCAAAAATCTGTATGAGGACCCAGGAAAGCCCTAGTGTATGTTGTGATTGTTGTATGTTCATTTTGCTTTTTCTTTTGTTTACTTTCTTGTAATCCTATGGATTGAACCCAGGGCCTTCAAACTGAGCAACAATCCCAAGTTCATTTTTTTTTTCCTTTTTTTTTTTTTGAGACAGGGTCTCACTCTGAAGCCCAGGCTGGTCCTGAACTCACTGGCGTAGCCCAGACTGGCCTTGTACTCAAGGTAGTTCACCTGCCTCAGCTTCCCCAGTGCTGGGGAATCAAGTCAGGGCCTTGTGCTTGCAAGGCAAGAGCTATAACCGCTGTGCCATTCCTCCAGCCTCCTAGTTTTTTTCTTTCTTTTTTTTTTTTTTTTGAGGCCAAGCAAGACTGTCTCAAAAAAAAAGTAAAGAAAAGAAAAGAAAAAAGAAAAAGAAAAAAGAAATGAGCTGGGGTTTAGTGCAAAGGCCAGTGCCAAAAAAGAAAAAAAAATAGATAGATATAGAGCAGTCAGAAGTGCTCCTGGATACGAATGTGATAGGAGTGTGGAAAGAGGTATGTGATTGAAGGTAGAGCTTTGGCCTTGTGGGGAAGATGATGGTTCTTCTGGCTTCTTTTTTTTTTTTTTTTTTTTTTTTTTGAGACAGGGTCTTCCTCTGTATTCCAGGCTGGTGCCAAACTCACTATTGTAGTCCCTGTTGGCTTCAAACTCACCTGCCTCAGCCTCCTGGAATGCTGAGGTTACAGTTGGGTACCACCATGTCTGGCTAATTCTTACATGGTGCTGAGGGAAATGAACCCAGGGCCTTGCACATGCTGTGAGCAAGCAGGTGCATGAACAGACAGACAGCTCACATAATAAGAGAGAAACGGCTAATCCACAGACGCCTCTAAATTATTAAATGCCATTAGCAGGTGATGCAAAGTGAAGTGGGACACTAGCGTTTTCCTGTTGGAGTCTTTGCTCATTCCTCCCCAGTCTGGCCGAGGCAAGAGTACCTGGAGTTCTAGATTCAGGTTTATTCTCCTGGCAAATAGGCACACTCTGTGTGTGTGTATGTGTGCGTGTGTGTATACACACATGTGTGTCCATGAGTGTTTTGGGGATTAAAGCCAGACCTTGTGTGTGCCATGTACACACTGTACTACTAAAATTACTAAGCTGTACACCAAGTACAAGTAGCATTTAAAACGTGCTTAAGGCTTCCGCAAGTCCAGTGATGGCCAGGATGTGGTGCCTTTGCTGGGCAGGCTCAGGCAGCATATATATGACTTGGCCAGAAATAGAGCCCCTCTGCTTTTGCACTTGCTTAGAAGTGGTATAAGCCTGGCAGTATCTGTCCTCAAGAGGAGATAAAGGCTCGGGTTGCTTGAGGGCACAGTCAGAGTAAAGGAGAGGTCACTATTAGAACTAAGCTGTTTTATGCTCTTTTTCTGTTTTGGTGATCATGAAAATGACTCTTCCCTGTTGTTTACATAAAAGGCACAAACAAATCCTCCCAAATCTGCACACACATCTGCCCCTGCATGCATTAGCACGCCCACCAGCTGGCACTAGTTCACCTTGCTGTGGGACAGGCTGGAGCCAAGGGCCTTGGAGCCCATGCCCCGCCTTCCGCTACAGTGCTCAGGACTTTGAATGCAAGTGCAGAAGGCTCTGCGCAGCTCACCAGGAGGGTGAATCCCGTGCAGCTCCTGTCAGGGCCCAGGAGTCTCCCCGCTCACCCTGGAGCAGGCACCTCCGAGTTCCCTGCTGACAGCTCATCATCCTCCTGCCCAGCTCGCCCAGCTCCTGAATGAACCTTTGTTCCTCTTCAGCCTGTTAGTTTTGGCTCTTGTAGCCTGTGGGACCAAGCCCAGGTCCTAGAACAAGCCAACAGAGGGACTGCTCTTTTTAAGAAAAAGAACTGGAGTTCTGGAGGGAAGTCGAAACTGAGCAGTAGCCCTCCCTACACACACGCATTATACATGGGCACTTAGTAGCCATTGTGCCCCACCGTGTCCTGTACTCACAGGCGACTCATTCACATGT
This sequence comes from Ctenodactylus gundi, assembly GCA_004027205.1. Lineage (NCBI taxonomy): Eukaryota > Metazoa > Chordata > Mammalia > Rodentia > Ctenodactylidae > Ctenodactylus > Ctenodactylus gundi. Next base: position 604,046 of record PVKB01000269.1, on the reverse strand, counting down.
ATTAATATTTGTTTCTGTGGTTAATTGCCTTCCCCGATCAGTTAGAAACTCAGTAAGATCTAGTACTGTGTTCAGTCTTTTGTCCTTGTTTTTTTTTTTTAAGAAAAAATATGCTGTTATAGTTAAGCAGTATAAAATGTTAAACAGTGAAAATTCCTTCCCACCAGACCCTTTCATTCTCCCTTCTCCAAATAGAGTCCACTGTAAGTCACTGCTCCCTGTTCCTTGCATGTGGTCCCTGAGACTGGCTGGCTGTGCCCCTCCTTCCCTGCCCCTCTTCCCTCCCTCCTTTCTGTGTAGCCCTGTACCTATCTCCTTGTTAAGAGCACAGACCAGGCAGGGCTGTAGCTTGGTGTGTGTGGGAGGCACTGACCCACCACCAAAAAATTACAGATGGAAGCTATACTTATGTACCTTATACATGCTGTCATGGCCATCCTGGGCTGCATAGGGAGTTTAGGGCCAGCCTGGACTGCAGAGTGAAACTCTGTCTCAAACACGAAAACGAAGAATCCATAATGTACAGATGTCCTCTGTGGGTATGCCACAGTATTTAACTTGTCCCCTTTGGGAGCATCCCGGGCTTTGTGCATCCGTCTGCTGCCACACGTCATGCTGCAGTTAAAGGCCTTCTGTTTTTGTCTTTGTGCCCAGGTTCAGGTAGACCTGTGGCATCACTTCCTACAGGCTGACTCACGGGTTACGGGCTGTGCATTTGAAACACCGAGGGCAGTTGCAGCTTGCCCTCTGACAAGGGTCAAGGTCATTTTTGCCCACCACCACGTCCCCAGATCCAGCTCAGTGAGGAGACCTGTCTCCCCTGTGAGCCTTCTGCACCAGTTGGAAAATAAAGTAGTTGGTTCCTGGCGACGCTGCTCACAATAGCCCAGGGGTGGGCACAGCCCAGATGTCCTCAGCAGGTGAGCAGATCCACAGTGAAGTGTGATTCAGCCATAACAAGGAATGAATCCCTGACACCGTTCCGGGGCGCGGGTGACCCTTGAGCACGCTGTGCTGAGGCCGGTCAGGGCCACAGACTGTGGTGCCACCTCTGTGATGTGTCGGGAAGAGAAAGATCTGTGAGACAGAAAGCAGATCGGGGCCACCAGCGGGGAGAGGAGATGACGGGGAGCGACTGCTAATCGGGCACTATCCTTTTGGGGCAACAGAAAGGTTCTAGAACTGGGCGGTGGTGGTGGTGGTTGCACAGTATCACGTGTGTACATGATAGCATTGAGTTGTATGTCGCCTTTAAAGGGTTAAAAATGGTGGGTTTTTTTAAAAAAAATTTTTTTACCACAGTAGAAATAAAGAGAATGGGCAGGTGATTATCAAAATAATTAACTTTATTGCTGACAAGCTGAAGATAGAGTTTGTGCATGAGCGAGACTCACTTCTGACCCCACCCATATGCAACGTGGGGGTGGGGTTAGGGGGGCAGGATGAGTGTGGGCAGAGTTCCAAGGGAATCAGAGGGCGCAATGGTTATCTTTTCCGTCCTGGGATGCAGTAACCCACACCCACAATTTTATTGTTTTTAATTTAATTTAATTTAATTTTTGGAGACTGGATCTTGCTCTGTAGCCCAGACTGGTCCTGAACTCACTATGGAGCCAGGTTGGCCTTGAACTCACAGCAGTTCCTCCTGTTTAAGCCTCGTGAGTGCTGGAATTACAGGTGTGGGCTACCACGCCTGGCTTAACACCCACAGTTTTAAAGGAAGAGGAGCTGAGCCCCATGGGGTAGCACTCTCCTGGTCCGAGGCAAGAGGATCCTAAGTTTGAGCCCAGCCTGGGCAAATTGAGTGACTTTGTGAGACGCTGTCTCAAAATAAAAAGGGGAGGAGGGCTGGAAAGGTAGGTCAGTATGATGGCCCTGGGCAGTAGATGGACTTCTGCTGGGCAACTTAGGAAGACTCTGTCTCAAAATCCAAACTAAAAATGGGCTGGGGACATGTTCAGTCCAAGACCACTGGCCCTAAAGCAGAAACATCAGGGCAGGAAGGGGCATGGGGGATCAAAGCTGCTTGGCTGAGGGCAGCCCTGAGGCAGAACAGGGAAACAGTACCAGACAGGAACAGGTGAGGGAGTGTAGGTGGCACTTAAGGTCACACCTCTACAGCCCACCCAGACTCCCCAGGAATGTGCTTTTCAATCTGCTAGGTATTTCTTAATCTAGTGAAGTCAGTACATCAGGATTATTGTAACTGGAGGGAAAGTGACCTCTGCCTGGCCTTTTGGGCTTGCTGGTGACTTCCTATTCCTCCGGTCTGTAGGTCAGTAAAGAGGCTGGGCTGGGCACAGTTTGCTCATGGTGTCCCTCCAGGAGGCATCAGGAATGGTGGTAAAATGTTGCCCCATGACAAAAAGTACAGTTGAGGGAATAAGAGGAAGGACCCCAAGAGCTGTAAGGCAGCCCAGTCCTCCGCCTGCTTCCTTCTGCAGAGAGCTCTTGGCCAGGAGTTAGGATCTTGTCCTCCTCAAGACCAGTGGAGTCCTCAGTCCCCGACCTGCTCCTGCCTTCGTCGCTTTGCTGGCCTCCTCTCTTCCTATTACCCAGCTCTGTCCATGCAAGGTTTGTAATTTAATTTCCTTCATTCCAAAGGAGACTTGCCAGACCTGAAGAATTCATGCTGGCTAGCGCTATCCAACAGTTTAGGGAGGGAGCTTTCTTGTCCCTGGAGTTTTCCTGTTTCACATCAAGAACCAGCCTTCTAGGAAGGGCTGCCATGGGCAGGTCGGTGTGAAAACCGGTCTGCATGGGAACCGTTGGCATTCCTTCGGTGTTTGGGCTCTGGGTGCCTCCCCTGCACAGGCAGCCCTGGGATGAGTCGGACCTAGACTCAGGCCATCCTGTGAGGTGTGTGTGTGTGGGGGTTGCTTATGTGCATGTAAGTGCTGTGGGGAGCACTCTGACCCAGGGAGCCATGCAGTTAAGTTCTAGGGATGAGGGCTAGAAGGAGGACTTCTGGATATCTGGAGGAATCCTGTCTCACAGAAACTTACATCAGGTTTTCTGGTTGTGCTTTGAAGAAAAGATACAGCTGGACTGAAAACCACCCCTGCCAACACTGTCTGGAAGTCAGGTTCCATTGGAGGGTTTCCGGGGACCTTGCTCTTGTATTGGGGACCAAGTCCAGGGCCCTCATACTGAGCTACCTTCCCAGCCTATTTTTATTTTTGATTTTGAGACAGCGTCTCACTAAATCACTGAAGTTGCCCAGGCTGAACTCAAACTTAAAATCCTCCTGCCTTAGCCTCTCAGTGCTGGGATTACATGCCTAGGCCTCCTGGCCCAGCTTGTGGAGCCTTGGAGATCAGCTTCTCCTGGTGTTTTGTGGGAAGCAAGATTGTGAGTACCCAATGTCGTGTAAGTACTGCACACTAACCAATTGCATGATAGGTGGCACTGGGGGACCCTGTGAACAGGGTCCCTATTGAAACCTGCATGGAAGTGGCTCCTTTTCCTTTCTTAAGATAGACGCAAGCCAGCTCTGTGGCGCAGGCTTGTAATCCCAGCACTCTGGGAGGCCAAAGCAGGAGGATTGCAAGATTAAGCCCAATTCTGTCAGTTTAGCAACTTACTGAGACCTTGTTTCGAAATTAAAAATAAAAATAAGCTAGAGATGTAGCTCTCTGTTGAAGGCTCTTGGGCTCGATCCCCAGCACCAAAAACAAGAGAAAAAGACATGGCATTGCCAGTATCTTGAAGGCCGGGAGCTCTACCCCATGTTCCTGCCCGGCTTGCTGAGGGCTTCCTTTCCTCAGCGGCACACGATGTCATGGAACTGTGCATGTTGCTTCTTCCCGTCTTGACTTGAACTCGAGGTCTGTTGCCCCTCCCGTCTGCTGTGGCTTTCTTTTGCTCTTTGCTCTTTCCGTCCCTCCTCTGTGTCCTTGGAGCGCCACCCCTTGGCCATGGGGATAACTACAGAAACCTGGAGCTGTTCCAGGCTCTGAAATCCTGAAGAAGTGTGACTGTATTTGGCATAAACACGGAAGAGAAGGGAAACATTTCAGCAGGAGTGGAGGAAGAAGCCCCCAGACTAGACCCTGTCCAGTTTATTGTCCATTGAGGTCAAGTTTCTGTGTGGCCGCCTTCACTTTCATCGTGCGAGTGCTGTGCAGTCCAGTCATGGTAGGTACACCGGCTGTCTTTCCTAAGTGCACAGCAAAGGAAAGGAAGGTGGATGTGAGCACTGTGGTTAGTGCTGCGGTGGCCAGGACACCTGTGGCTGTCTCATTCCAGCCTCTCGGCCTGGCAGCCCTGTCCTGGGGGCGAGGAGGGGCGATCCTCCACACCTTTCTCTGATAGTGAGTGCTGGTCAGTTTTGGGCCCTGCTGTGGAATCCTAGGCTATGTATGAAGAAGGGGTAGCAATGATAGGAAAGATGTCCCTCTCTTTTCTAGAGGAAAGAAAAAGACTGGGCTGGGGTTTAATTTTTCTCCTTTTTGCTTTTGTACTGGGGGAGTGAACCCAAAGCTGCCTCACTAAATTGCATCCGCAGCCCATTTTTATTTTTTAAAATTTTATTTTTATTTATTTTGAGACAGGGTCTCATTCCGTAGCCCAGGCTGGTCCTAAACTTACTTTGTAGCTCAGGCTGGCCTCTAAGTCACAGCTGTTCTCCTGTCTCAGCCTCCCAAGTTCTGGGATTACAGATGTGTGCTATCATGCCCGCCTTAAATGGTGCTGGGGAATCTAAATCAGGGCCTTGAGCTTGCTAGGCAAGCACTTTAACCACTGAGCCATTCCTTCAGGCCCTATTTTTTTATTTTAATTTTGAGACAGGGTGTTCACTTAGCAAGCTGCCCAGGCTAAGCTTGAATCTGCAGTCCTCCTGCCTTAGCTTCCCAGAATGCTGTGTACCACCGCACCTGGTCTGGTTTTGTTTCCTTTTGCTTTGTAGAACCACCTGCCTGGCCAAGCAGCAAGTTGCAAGGGCCTTAAACAAAGGAAAGGAGGCGTGGCTTTGCCTGTGTCGAGAACTGAGAGCTTCTGGTCACTGTCCAGCCTTGTCTAGAATGTGCCTCTGGGGACTCCAGCCACACTGGCTCTCCTCACCCTGACCAGCCCTGTTCGTGCTACCTGGTTGCCCTCACGGTCCAGGAGAACAGCCTGGGCTTTCCCTCTCGTCCTTGGCCATAATTTTAGTGACACGTCTCCAGAATGCTTTCCTGACTGCTCCAGTTGGGTTGTGGTATCCCTTGGGGCTCCCTTGGCCTCTGTTTTCCTCTGCACACAGCCCAGAGGCCTTGGGAGGGCAGGGCCCACATCTGCCTTCCGTGACTCTCCAACTCCTTGGCTCTTCACACATAGTGGTGCTTAATACTTGTCAAGGGATTCACGAAAGACACTTATGAAGCACCTGGCTTCACGGCCACCAGGCTTCCAGGTGAGGCAGGGTGGCCTTTGCCCACCTTCTCTATGACCCAGGCTGTCTCCTTTTCTACCTGTGTGAGAGAAATAACCAGATGACAGCTTATGTCTCAGGACAGCAGATATTGTCAGATCACACTTTTTAGGAATAACTGTAATCTGAACGTTGCAATGGTTATTAATATCTTTTGCTTTAGGGCTTACCAGGTGTGTGTGTGTGCATGCGCACAAGTGGGAGCACGTGTATACTTAAGTAGATACATATACATACTCAGACACTCTGGAGGATGTGGCACTTTGACTTTGCCCCAGAAGCAGCTGTGCGGGAACAGCTAGGTGCCTTCCGAAGGTGCACAGATGGGGTGCAGGGTGCATGGGGGTGCTCCAGACCCCATCACTGAGGCTGATATAGGGGAAGACTGGGGCATAGTCAGATGTCCTTTGGAGTGGGCAGTGACAGAAGTGCGAAGCATGTGACTGTCTTGAGGCTCCTGACTCTTCGGGCAGAGTTTGTCTGTGTGTCCTCTTCAGGCTAAGGGGGTGTGCTGTGACATTTCCTGATAGGGAGGGTGTCTCGGCTTCCTGGCTGATGTAACTACATTGTGGACTCCTTACTGGCTTGGGTGGGAGGGGGAGGTTTTGCCAGGGGCAAAAGCCTTTGCTTTACCACCAAGCTTTCAGGTCTACTTGATGTTTTTACTTGGACACTCCCCCGGCTGTGACTGTGGCCACATCTCTGTCACATGGCTTTCCATGGGGGGGTTGGGGAAAGGACCTGGTGGTGGCCTGTCATCAGGGAGAACCTCCGGGTCCCTCTTTGATAGAGGCTATAAACAATGCCTTGGCTATGGGTGGTGGTACATTCCTGTAATTTAAGCACTCTGGGAGGCTGAAATAGTAGGATCACAAGTTCAAACACAGCCTGGGAAACATAGTGAGACTGTGTCTCGAAAATAAAAGATAAAAATGGGCTGGGGGTGTAGCTCAGTGTGAAGGTCCTGAGTTCAATCCCTGGTACCACAGTGAAGATTTTTAAAGAAATAAAACACTGTGCCATGTTCATCATAAGCTCTCTGAAAAAGGGCATCCCTCTGCTGGTTGCTTAGAGGTGGCCGCTGGCACAGCACTTGGAATGCTGAAATGCCCAAGAAATCTTCACCTTTAGGAAACTTCGCTCACTGCCTAGTCTCCAGTGTTCCATATTCAAGGAAGTTTTTTTGTTTTGTTTTTGTTTTTGTTTTTGTTTTTTAAGAGACTATATTTTACTGTGTTGCTAAGTTGCCTACATTGGATTGAAATTTCAGTCTTCCTGCCTCAGCCTCCCAGAGTGCTGGGATTACAGGCATGTGCTACTATGCCCAGATTCCAGGAAGAATAATTTTTTAAAAATGATTTTTGGGTTTATTTTTTTGTTCATTTGTTTTGAGACAGAGTCTCTCTCTGTAACCCAGGCTGGTCCTAAACTCCCTGGGGGAGCCCAGGTTGACCTTGGACTCAGGAGAGTCCACCTACCTCGGCCTCCCAAGTGCTGGAATTACAGGCATGTGGCACCCGATCTGCCTTTATGTGGTGCTGGGGAGCCAGACTCAGGGCCATGCACTTGCAAGGCACGTGCTTTAACCGCTGTGCCATTCCTCCAGCCCCTGTGCCTTCTCGTTATCCATGGGGTAAGTTAAAAGCTCACAACACAGGCCAGCAACAGGTAGGAAAGCTCCTTGGTGGCATTGCCCGCTGGGGCACTTCAGTTTTCCAGCTGCTGTGCCAGAAGCTGCCTCTGTGCAGCTAGCAGAGGCCAGTCCTTCTCAGATGGCTTGAAACTGGCACGTGGACTACGACAGAAGCGGGGCCTCACCAGAGGAAAGGAGTCTGGGTTTCAGGTGGTTTATAGATTTTTAAAAAATGTTTAATTATGAAAACTTTCAAAGATGCAAGAATAGCCAGAAGGGTGTAAGACCCACACACGGCGCCAGTGCTGCTGTAGCTGTGCTCTCTGCACCCAACATCTCTGTCATTGCCACGGCCTGCTCCTGCCCCAGGGGCTTGAAGGAATCCCAAAGTTACCCGTGTGTGCTGCAGAGCCTTACCTATGGCCGGGAATGGTTCCATCTGGCGTTCTAGCGGAGCGGCCCTTGGTAATTTCACTTTGCTGCCTGAGGAACCACCGACTCTCACCTCTTGGTCTTGCCTTTCAGTGGGAAATTGGTGTCTCCGAAGTGGAAGAATTTCAAGGGCCTGAAGCTGCAGTGGAGAGACAAGATCCGGCTCAACAATGCCATCTGGCGGGCATGGTACATGCAGTGTGAGTATGCCCTGCCTGTGAGTCAGGCTGCAGGTCTCCTCGTCCTGAGGGTCAGAACTTGGCATTGGAAGCTGGGCTGGCTCTTGGGTCAGAAGTCTCTTCCAGGCAGTCTGGGAAGATGGGAAAGCCATGAACCCAGGACATTCCAAGCTATGAGGCACAGAGCCGGAGGCAGGAGCGGTAGCAATGTGATGCTGTAGTACAGTGTGCTCGGTAGAGTACCAGTAGTGGACCCGGAGGGATAGTCAGGAGTGTAGTAAGGAGCCAGGAAACCGGTTCCATTTTCATCAGGTCTAAGGAAGTGCAAGCAGCCCTGTGCTGTCCCCAGCCAGCTTAGTAATGGAGGGCCGCCGGCTGGTTGTGCTGGAGCCAGGCTGCCCTCTCCTGACTGGGTGAGGAGGTGCCCTCCCCTGCTCAGTGATATGGGCAGAACCTTTGCCTGTTGCCTGGACTCCTTTTCCCTGAAACCTTTGGCCTTCTGAAATACCAGGGAGGGGTGTGGGCCAGTGGGGCAGAACTCAGAAGGGTCTTGGTGCAGTGATGATGTCTCGCCTCTGCCTGTCTGTCCAGATTTGGAGAAGCGCAAAAATCCTGTGTGCCACTTCGTCACCCCTCTAGACGGCTCTGTGGAAGTAGATGAGCACCGCCGGCCAGAGGTACTTAGCGCACGGTCAGAGGGACTGAGAACTGCAGGGGGACGTGCTGGGCCTGGGCTTTGCAGGGGGAGTGAGGGGCGTGTCAGGCCTGTGCTGTGCTCTCAGCCGGCAAGACCTTGAGAGGGCCAGGTGTCCCCCGGAACACCTTCCAACTCCAAGGTTCCTCGTCCTCGTCTGAGCTGACCCAGCTAACTGCATGCCTCGTGCCCGTGAGAACCACGCTCTGTCATTGAGCCGTACCTGGCCCCTGTGCTGTCCTGTCAGATGTCACCGGGAGGCCGGCCACATTAACAATTAAAGAGACCTCAGGTCTTTAGATACTGAGATGGAAAAAGTTTGAAGAAATAGTAAATTTTTTAAAAGCCGGCTACTAACCAAGCCTGGTGGTGCATACCTGTAATCCTAGCACTCTGGGAGGTTGAGGCAGGGGGACTGCAAGTGTGAGCCCAGCCTAGGCAATGTGATAAGGCCTTGTCTCAAAATAAAAAATAAAAAAATAAGAAGAGGTGGGCCCTGGGGGAGGAGCTCACTGCAAAGGCCCTGAGTTCAGTCCTCAATGCTGGAAAAGGTTATTTTTACAACAATATTTTTAGTATGTGGATGTCCTTTTTAAAGTGTGCACCTGTGATTCTACATGCATAGGAAATGTCTGGGGAGATGTGCAGGGAGCCTTCTGGGAAATGAGGTTGGAGCAGGGTGTCCGGCAAGAGGGAAGACGCTCTTCTCACTTCAAAGCCTTATGCATTTAAAAAAATTTGTCTGACCAAGTCCTACTTCATGATAAAAGGGAAAAAATTAATTCTACATTCAATGTAAACATTAGATATCACAGGTATACATATCAATAAAAGGGGAAAAATTAAAAGTAACCTAATGAAACATATGACTTATAGTCAGCACAATTGAGGAATATAATTTAGTTAGGTAGGGAAGTAATATTATAATCTTATTTTTGTTTTTGCAGTGCTGGGGATCAAACCCAGGGCTTTTGCAAATGCTAGGCAAGTGCTCTGCCACTGAACTGCTCCCCCGCCTGCCTAAATACTGCTCTGTGTGTGTTCTCGTGTGTGCATTTGTGTGCATATGTCGTGTCTGGTGCTGGGTTCCCAGGTTTTTTTTTTTTTTTAAATGATCCTTCGCTATTTCACACACACACAGAGTGTGAAAGGGCTGTCAGGTGCAGGTGGATTTTGTGTCACAGTTGGAAGAGGTTGGGGCCCTGCTCATAGGACACGTGTTTGTCTGTTTGTTCCACCCTTTGGGGTGTGTGAGAAAGGCTGGTGTCACAGGGTGTGTGGTGCCTGTGAGTTTTTGTTGTGTTCCCCATGCTGGGAGGCAGCAGCCCCCTGCTCCCTCCCCTGGAAGGCCTACTGGTCTTTCCCGAGCGTGGGGCCGAGTCCAAGCTCTCTGTGTGTGTCTCAGGTTTTAACATGACACTTTTTTTTTTTTTTTTTTTTTTTTTGCCAGAGGCTGAATTCCAGCCCAGAAGAGTTGGGATAGGCTTAATGAGTGGGTTATGGCCTTGTGAGCGGAGTTTTTCTGATTGAGTTTCCTGAGGTCACTTGGAGCATTGGGCACTTCAGTGTTTCCTGGTTGAGGTGTTTTTTGTGTTATTTGTGGAACCCTTATGGTACTAGGGTTCAAGCCCAGGGCCTTCACACTGAGCTGCAGCCTCAGTCCATTTTTATTTTTGATTTTGAGATGGTCTTACTAAGTGATTGAGTTCATAGGCTGGGCTCGAGCTTGCGATCCTGCTGCTTCAGCCTCCCGTAGTGCAAAGGTTTGGATTGAATTTTGCTGACCATCCGGGACACTGCTTTTCACTCCAGCCTCTCTGTTAACAGGCTATCACCACGGAGGGGAAGTACTGGAAGAGTCGCATCGAGATCGTGATCAGGGAGTATCACAAGTGGAGAACCTACTTCAAGAAACGGGTATGGTGGGGACCCCCAGAGGCACGTGTTCAGGAAGCCCTTGGGGTGGAAGGGCAGAGCCTGTGTTTAGACAGTGCCCTGGTCATGGCACTTCAAGAAAGAAATCTGGAGGGCTGGAGGAATGGCTCAGTGGCTAAAGCACTAAGTACCCAAGTTCAGTTCCCCAGCACGACATAAGCCAGGTGTGGTGGTGCAGGCCTGTAATCCTAGAACTTGAGAAGCTGAGGCAGGCTGATTGTCCTGAGCCCAAGGCTTGCCTAGGCTACACCAGTGAGTTCAGGACTAGCCTGGGCTATAAAGCAAGACCCTGTACCAAAAAAAAAAACAAAAACAAAAACAAAAACTGGGACACAGTGCTTTGGCCTGCCCCAAGCAAGCCCCAGTTCTTCAGCTGTGACCATACTGTGCCTTCTCCAGAACAGGAGTGGGAGCCCCCTTGTACCCACATTCTGAGGGTGGCAGTGAGCAGGTTCTGGCCCCTGTGTGCCTCCCAGAAAGACGAGGCCTGGTGCTTTGAGAGTTTGCCCTGTCTAGGAGTTGAGGCAGGGGCCTGGCCCCCTCAGGGCACTTGGTGACTGCCCTGTCCCGCCCCTTCGCTCACAGCTCCAGCAGCACAAGGATGAGGACCTGTCTAGCCTGGCCCGGGTATGTGAGCACGGGAACCCTCCAGGGGTAGGTGGCCGAGGGTGCCTGTCACACAGAGACCTGGTGATGACTGAGGACATAGTCCTGCTCTGTGCTAGGTGGCCTGGAGGGAGCTGTCCTCTGAGTATTACTCCCACCTTGCCTTGCTTTCGTAGAGCACCCCTGGCTCGATTTCCCAGCATGCCAGGACTAGGAATTTCACAGTCCACTGCTGCTCTTTGATTCCTCCTCCCTGTGTTGGTGGCAGGATGATGACATGCTTTACTGGCACAAACATGGGGATGGCTGGAAGACCCCGGTCCCCATGGAGGAGGAGCCGCTGCTGGACACAGACATACTCATGTCAGAGTTCAGCGACACTCTGTTCTCCACACTCTCCTCACACCAGCCGGTGGCCTGGCCCAACCCACGGGAGATAGGTAACCCAACTGGTCCCTGGACAGCTGGCTTACTGCTCTGTGAGGCCCCCTGTGAACCAGGCTAGCTTCTGAGACATGTCGTGTCACCTAGCTAGACCAGGCACAGATGGGGAAGATTGACTGCCTTGTTACCTGAGGGCCAAGTGCACTGAGTGGAGTGGGAACTTCAGTTCCAGCTGCTCCCCTCAGGCCCCTTCTGAGAAACCAGCGGCAGCGCTCTGATCTGACCCAGTTTCATCTCTCATGGTTCCCTCAGTGTGAGGCAGTAGGGCCAAATGAGGAAAACCAGAGACATTTCTAGCACGCCGTCCCAGGGATCTTTCAGAATTCAGCTTCCCTGGGGAAGAGTCCACCTGTGAAAAGTCGGACAAGGTGGGGAGGTGGAGGGGCAGAGTCTGGCTTCCTGGGGTGTTTGACTCCTGATGTTCAGATACCTTTCTTGTAAAAACTCAGTCTTGGCCCAGCTTGGCGGCATACCTGTAGTCCCAGCCCGCCAGGAGGCTGAGGTGGGAGTGTAGAGCCCAAGAGTTCTGGGCAACAAAAACCTGGGCGACAGCCTGGACAACAACAAGACCCCACCTCAGACAAAAAACTCAGTCTCCTTCTTGCCTTGTGAGAGTGGAGAGTGGCCATGAACCCCCAAGAAAGAAGACACTCCAGCTAGCAGCCTGTCCGTGCCTTGGAAGAATCTAGAATGTGAGCAAGAAGGCCTGTCCCAGGCCTCTGTATGTCCCACAGCGAGTCTGAGAAGGTGAACCGAGCCCCTTCTCCTTCTGATCCTTGCAGCACACTTGGGAAATGCAGACATGATCCAGCCGGGCCTGATGCCGCTGCAGCCCAACCTGGACTTCATGGACACCTTTGAGCCTTTCCAGGGTGAGGATGGGTGGAGGGCAGCGTGGCATCCCTTGCCCAGCCTCTCTGGCGCAGCTCAGAGGAGACTCGTGCTTCACTTTAAGAGACAGCTGTTGGAATGGGCAGGAGAGAGGATTTAGAGTTTATTTTAAAAAAAAAACTTTTTTGTAGTAACTTCAAGATTTGGGAAATTTTCCTGGGTCAGTTCTCTCTCGAAAGAAGTTGGCATTTTCAAATCTTTTTCCTGGCTTGGCCAAGCCATTCTCCCTGTAAGCAGCAGGGGGCGCCGACAACACGGCCACCTCCCACCAAAGGTTCCTGCAGTTTAGGGTCCTTGAGCTCCTGCCATTGTCAGAGCCTTTGAGATACTGCGCCTGGGAATATGGTTCCACTCTGAGGCCTCTTTCCTCATAAGAAGCTATTTTGGTGGGGGTGAGGGGGGTCATGCCTCTGCCCACAGCATTCCTCAAGTAGGGTGGAGTTCAGTCCACTACTTATTTGGATTTTGATTACAGGAAACGGAGAGCCCATGCAGCTCAAGAAACCTGATGTTCTTTTTCAGACCTCTTCTCTTCCAGTCGCTCCATTTTTGGCTCCGTGCTGCCTGCACCAGCCTCAGCGCCTGCGCCCGATGCCAGTAGCCCACCTGCTCAGGTAGCTGGAGGACAGCCATCATGGGACTGTCACCAAACACTGCAGCCAGAGGCAAATTAATGAAGCCGCCACACAGGCATAAGCGGTGAACTACACGTTGCCAGATGGATGCACACGTGGAGATTATTCAGCCCTCTCTGAAAACACCTTAAATGCCAGTGTGGCAGGAGCTGTCTGCTCTGCCTAGAGCACCACGTGAGCTGGGTTCAGCCAGCTCTGACCCGTTGCTACAGGATGAGCTAGACAGATGAGAAAACATGGATCACCAATAAGAATTAGTTGTTTGTTTCACTATTTATTTATTTACTTATTGTGATACTGGGGATTGAGCACAGAACCTTCACAGTGAGCTACATCCTCAGTCCATTAGTGATTTGAAGATGTAATCTCACCAAGTTGCTAAATTGCCTGGCTGGGCTCTAGAAGAACTCGTGACCCTTGTGCCTCTGTCTCCTGCAGTGGAGGTGACAGGCCTGTGTCACCAAGCCTGCTTTCTTTCGCTTTTACTTAGCAGTCAATAAAAGCTGGCTCCAGTGCTAGGGCTCCACAGCTCTTGAAGCCCAGTTGTGTGCCCTGGGGGAGCTCTTGGGCTATTGCCTAAGCTAGTGAGCTGCCAGGAACCCGGCACCTGCTCTGTCCTGGCTTGGGAGCAGTTTCTTCTGGGGAGACAGATCTGCGACAGGTTCCTCACAGCTTTTCTGGCTAGGAAGAGGGGCCCTGGCTAGAACTTGATACCCGAAACTGCTCTGGGTGGTGCCGAACAGCTGCAGTCCAGGCTGCCTCTGCTCTGTAACTGAAGATGGCAGAGACCCGTCCTAGGCCCTGGGAACCAGATACTCCCAGGCTGCCGCCTAGCCATGTGGGTGCCGGTGCCTCTTCTGCCCCATGGTAGTGTTAGGTCCTCATGGAAGCAAGGCCCCTCCCTCTGGCACCCAGGGACTGCAGGCCCACTTTCTCAGCTCGGGTTCTTGGTCCTGTAGTGGGCCTTGTGTGTGCAGTGCTAGACAGTGACAGGGAGCTGCCTGATCTCAGTGCTGGTCCTCCCTTTTCTCTTTCTCAGGAGAGCATCCTGTCACCCTCCGCTCTGCCCACTGTGAGCCTTCCTGATAGCCTCATTGCACCCCCCACGGCCACCCCCCTGGACCCTGCCGATGGGCAGGGCTGTGAACGTGCTTCCCAGACTGGGGACCCCTTTATGCAGACAACAGAATTTGGTCCCTCGGAGCCGCCGCTGGGTGTCAGTCCACCTTTCCTCACGGTCTTCCCCATGCCCTTACTTCCCCCTAGCCCTGCCCCGTCTCCTGTCCCACCCGCGTTACCCTTAGTCTCTCCTGCTACTCCCTTAAACCCTTCAGCTCCTGCTGCCTTCCTAAAACCACAGAAGTTTGCGGGGGTCAGCAAGCCACCCCCCATCATCACCCACACAGCCTCTGCCACCCTCCCCCACAACACCTCTGCGACCACCTTCAGTCAGAGCCAGAGCCTTGTGATTACAGCCCGACACCCAGCCCCCTCCCCTGCCTCCTCACCAGCCTCTCGTGGCCTGGCATTGTCCCCTGCCCCCCGGCCACCAGCTCTAGGGCCTCCCCAGCCTTGTTTAACTTTTGTACATCCCAAATCTGTGTCCTTGGCTGGAGGGAGGCCTAATCAGCCCCTCAAAATAGTGCCTGCTCCCAAAGCCGAGCCCGTGTCCTTGGTGCTGAAGAACCCACGCCTCGCCCCAGGTGAGTGATGGGGGGTGCTGGTGCTGTGTCCCCAGGGAGGGACGCTTTCCCAGGGCCTATCAAGTGTGTGGCACCCTCAGAACATACACATCGAAGTGAAGCAAAAATGTCCTATGCTAGACTTGTTGCTTTCTGGTTTTATCTTTTTTTTTTTTTAAGTGAGTCTCCATTCACAATTGAAACCCATATAGACCTGGGCCCGGTGGGCTGCTGGAGCAGGGCTGTAATCTTAGCGCACTCGGGGAGTGCTCCGTGGTGGTCAGCATGCTACCGTGAAGGATCTTGAGTCTGCGCCCAGCCTGAGCAGCTTAGCCAATTCCTGAGGTCCTGTCTCAAACAGTAATAAGGGACTAGCGATGGAGCTCAGTGGCCCGTACTGGTTTCAATCCCCAGTATCTTCCACACTCAAAAGTAGTGTTCCCAGCATCCCTTTCTCAGGTCTATAATGTGTTCACTTCAAGGAGACATCACAAAAAAGATGTTTGAGGTACCCTGGCGACTTTTCCTTCCTGTCCCCGACTGTGCAGAGCAGCACGCCGCACCAGCAGCAGTGCTGGGGCTGTCCAGGGAGCTCCCTGCTGCCTGTGGCTCAGGCCTTCACCTTGTCTTCCTCCTGTCCTAGCAGCTGCCTTCCCAGGCCAGCCACAAGCAGTGATCATGGCATCTGCTCCTCTGAAGAGAGAAGGACGGCTGGCACCTGCCGTGTCCCAGTCCAGCGTGGTCATTGCACCTGCTGCCATTGCCCGGGTGAGGAGGCCCCGGCAAAGCTGCTGAGTCTGTTGCACCCCAGATGGGCCTGCGCATGGGTGGCCTTTGCCTGAGATAACTTACCTACTCTGCTGTTCATCAGTGGTCAGATGACCTCCCTCTCCTGTGCTTCCTCAGGCTCCTGGAGTCACCGAGTTCCATGGTGGTATCCTGGTGACAGACCTTGGCCACAGCACGAGCAGCCAGCCTGCCCCCGTCTCCCAGCTCTTTTCTCCAAGCTCTGTGCCAGACTCCCTGGTGAAGGATGAGCAGGTCTCGCTGCACGGGGCCAGTCCCCAGGTCCCTGCCACAGGGTCTAGTGAGTGTTCGCTTGCGTGGGGTGGTCTGGGCTTCCTGAGGGAGATGGGAAGTCCGCCCCGGGTTGGAGAGAGCACCCACTTGACATACAACATGCATGCGCAGTCTGCAAGTGGCATGGGCTGCAGACAGACCCAGTGGCTGATAGGATGGACCATGGCATTGGTGGGCATGGGGGAGCTGATGTACCTAGGAAGCCACTCCTGGCTTCCCACAGAGGCCTGGCTCCAAGCCACCACTTTTCAGAAGACATTACCCCAGTGGCCAGCAGCCACCTTAGCACCTACATGGCCATTCCTCAAGGTTTCCAGAGCGCTGCAGGTCTGTGGCCAGCTCTGGCCTTGGACCTGGCCCTGGAGAGACACTGGGGTCAGCCCAGAGTGTCTGTTGGGGTGAGGCTGTGCCGCCATTGTGAGCTGTGGCAGAGCCTCAGTGCCTTCTCAAGTGCTGCTGGGATGGGTCACTGAGGCCTCTTCTCTTAACTGCCATCGTAGCGTAGCTACTTGTACAAGACGTCCCCCCGCCTCAGGAAGACACCAGCCCGGAAGGAGAGGGTCTCTGACCGAGGGGGCTGGGATTTGTCTAGGACAGCTTTTGAAGAATAAGGAGTCTTCAGTCTGGAAAGCTAGAGACTTGGGGGAAGTGACAGATTAAGCCTCTAAACCTAAGGGAAAGTTCAGGTCGGCTTTCCTTGCCTACAGAACCACAGAGCACAGAATTTAGAGCTACACTGTGAAGACTGATAGGAGTTTGGGGGAAGGTAGTGCAGTGGAGAGTGCGTAGCTTGAATCATGGGGTACAGTGAGGTGGGAGGGGTTGAGAAGGTCCTAAAGAGACTCGGGAAATGTGTCCTGGAGAGACTCTGATGCCTAGAGCAGGGGCCTGGGAGGCCATGGGCTCTCCGTCTTATTCCGCATGGGTGGGAGGATGGGAGTGGTTCCTGAGTTCCAAGGGATGGTAAGATAAAAGCATATATTTAGAATTTAAAGGTTGAAACCAGATACTATTGTGCTCAGCATGTAGGGTAGCAACTGGTAGCTAATCCTGTTGAATCTTGGCTGCCTCAAAGGGGACGTTTTAGGGGCCATGTTGCCAGTTGGGCCTACCCCCAGATTGCTGCCACTTGCCCAGACCTGGGACTGTGTGTGCAGAGACCCACGTGAGGCCTGCCTTTGTCAAGCCCTGCCTGGGATAAAGGGACAGCCCTGTAGGTTGTTGGCATTGATTTCTCTGGCCTTTGCTCTGAGGTGGCTGTAAGAGGTTAAAAGCAGCCCTTCGTCCGTGAGGACCTCTGGGGTTAAGACCAGGACAGCTGTGAGGACTGCTGGGATTAGGACTGTGGCAGCCTTACCACTTGTCAGGTTTTGCTCTGAGAAGAGCTCTCCTCTCCCCAGGTCGGGACTGCCTGGACTCGGGACAGGCTTCACCTTGCGCATCAGAGCAAAGCCCTAGTCCTCAGTCTCCCCAGAACAACTGCTCAGGGAAATCTACAGACCCCAAAAATATGGCTGCTTTAAAGGTATGACATGTCTCTCTCAGGTCAGGGTCAGCAGGATGTGGGGGTGGGGAGGGAGAAAACGTCAGAGCACCTTTGGGACAGCTGTGTCCCTTTGGAAAGGACAGCTAGATGCGATCATTGTCACATAAACTTGGACAGCACCAGAAGCACTGAGATCAGATTGTGATCCATCCCACCAACCAGCATTTGGGGGGTTGGGGGGAAAGCCTGACAGCCCTGGGTGGGTCCCAAGCCCTGCTACCAACACCAGTCTTCTTGGGCAGTAGGGAGTTGGTTTGGCCACCACGGGTTCTGAAAAGGAGGCAGCAGCTGGAAATGTGAGGTCAGGCTGCTAGGAAGTACTGGGCAAACATCTCCCTGCCTGTGGTGTCCTGTCGGCCCCCTCCTGGCTCCTTAGTGGAACGTTGTAGTTTTTTTAATTCTCTTTTTTGTGATTCTGAGGATTACAGCCAGTGCTTCACACATGCCAGGCAAGCCCTTTACCACGGAGCTACACCTCCAACCCTTTTTGTTTTTGAGATGGGTCTTGCTAAGTTGCTCAGGCTGGCCTAACTGGAAATGTGCCGCAGCCTCCTGAGTGACTGGAGTCACAGGCCGGCCACTGCTCCTGCCTGTCAGCTCTCTTCATCCTCTCTTCCTGTAGAGCCCTGTACCCTGACCTGTCCCGTCCCCTCCCTGGTCCCACTCTGCCTCTTGCTGCTCAGTGTCAGGCTCATTGGTGGCGGGGGCTGGGGGAGATGAGGTTTAGTGGCCCGAGGCTGGTTCTTTGTCTCAGTGACCTGTCAGTTCCCAACAGAACCGGCAGATGAAGCACATCTCTGCTGAACAGAAAAGGCGTTTCAACATCAGAATGGGCTTTAACACCCTGAACAGTTTGATCTCTAATAGCTCCAAGCTGGTATGTCACCCAAGGGTGTCAGAGTGGGGGTAACAGGACTGCCCTCCCCTGGTGCTGCTGGCACCTCTGAGCCGCTTGACTCCCACAGACCAGCCACGCCATCACGCTGCAGAAGACCGTGGAGTACATCACCAAGCTGCAGCAGGAGCGGAGCCAGATGCAGGAGGAGGCCCGGCGGCTGCGGGACGAGATTGAGGAGCTCAATGCCACCATCATGTGAGGCTTGGGCTCCGAGCACGCTCCCATGTCTGTGGGTCATGAATGCTGGGACCCACAGGTGGCACCCTGTGACGGCAGTTCGGCTTTCTGCCCACTGCCTCCCTGGTGCCCTCTCTGCTATGCCTGCCGCGGCTCAGCAACAGGCCGCCACTGTCCGCTTCGTGTCTCACGGTCCTCTTGTGCTGTCAGCTGTCCCAGAGCCTCCCCCGACCTCCCTGTTGTTTCAGCTCGTGCCAGCAGCTGCTTCCGGCCACAGGAGTCCCTGTTACCCGACGCCAGTTTGATCACATGAGAGACATGTTTGATGAGTATGTGAAAAGCCGGACACTGCAGAATTGGAAGTTCTGGATTGTATCTTTGGGTTGTCCTTGTCTTTCCCCCCTCTCGGCTCCTTTAGAAAGATGTTCTCCAAGTGGTCGTCACTGGGTCATCAGACAGGCAGCACTGACTCAGAGCTCTGGGTGGACCCCTCTGGGGCGAGGCCATCATTGCTGTCTGTATCCAGGAGGGCTTCAGGGCATTTTACAGGGAGGGCCAGGGATATGGCAAGGCAAGCTTTGCTTGATTTTGTGAGACCTTGTCAAAAAAATCGCAGTGGGCTAAAGATAGAGCTTAGGGTGAAGGCTCTGGGCTGAGACTCTAACACCACAAAAATAAGATAAAATAAAAATAAAGGCCGTGGGCCACTACAGGAGCAGCCAGGTGAGAAGGAGGAGATCCAGCAACCATCAGCCGTCCAGTCACCATGACAGCGAGGTGGCTGGGCCCTGCCCCCGTGATAGGCGGAGACCAGGGCTCTCAGACTGCTGGGAGGTTTTCCCTCCAGCCCTACAGGGTGCTTAGGATCTTCTTAGAACCTGTCCATCTGCGCGCCAGGCCACCTCCGCCCTCCAGGGGGCAGCACAGCTCTTACTGGGACAACTCCTACCTGCAGGCTGCCTATCCAGCCTGCTCTGCCTCATACCAATCCACACGGTGCAGACCAGCTATGGCCCAAGAACGTGGCCTGACCTTTGGGAGGAAAGGGCCTAGCCACAGTGTCGGACAGGGCAGTAAAGTAAAGAGAGTGCCAACCTCAGCCCTTGTGCCTTGGCTTGCTTTGCTGCCCTGCTGTCTGGCCCTAGACCTGTCGTTCATAGAGCCGGTGACACCTAGAATGAGTCAGATCCTCTGTAAAATGCTGCATTCCTCATCACCAGGCCCAGGTAGAGGTTGTGGACAGCAAGTGTAATACAGCCTCATGGTGGCCATCACTGCCTTACCCCCAGAGACGGTTGGGAACCCTGCACAGGACATGCAAGAAACTGCATGTGGCACGAAAGACAGATACTATCTCCAGACAGTCTCTCACTGTGATCCCCACATACCTCCAGTTTTACTCAGAAATCTGTGTTCGTGATATTGCACTAGGACTAGTTCCAGACTGAAGTCACCCATGTCCCTGCATCCTGCCCACTCAGTACTCGCTGTCAGAGTGCATGTGAAGGATGCACCTTGCCAAAACCAATGCATCCTACCTCCCTCTGGTCCATCCTCTTTAGGCAATCACTTGCCTGGTGTGTGGGAGGTCAGCAGGCAAGGCTGCTGGGCCTGGGTCCCCTTCGTCAGTGGTGTGCCCCACAGCCTAGCACACATGCCTTTTCCTTAATGCCAACCCCACAGTTCAGCATCATCATCAAGCCACTGTTTGAGTCCTTCAAGGACATGGTGTCCACCAATAGCCTGGAGGAGCTGCACCGCACTGCGCTGTCCTGGCTGGACCAGCACTGCTCCTTGCCCATCCTCAGGCCGAGTGAGTTGGGGTGCTGCATGCTCGTTCTGAGGGTAGGAGGGCCATCAGCTGGCAACAGGGCTCATGGAATCCAGCCCACTGCCCGCAGTGCGGGTCCAGGACAGCCACCGCCAAGGCAGGAGTAGCCTCCCAGTGCAGCCCTCCTCCCAGTGTGAAGACTGTCTGGTCAAATCCAGCTTGCATTTCCTGAACATGTACCTTTCACCAGGCCAGTTTTAGGAGCTTTCAGGTAGAAGCTCAGTGTTAAAGTGACTGGAGAAAGCCCTCCAGCAGCAGGAGCGGGCCAGAGTCCTTGGGCCATGGGTGCAGCTGCCCTGAAGATTTTGGGGTGCAAGGCCAGGTCTCCGGGTGCTCCTCAGGCTCCACTCTGTGCCTGGTCTTTGGCCGTCACCCTGTCATCACACAGGGCTGTGTGTCGCATCCTGTGTGTTTCCCACTAACCACCCCTCTCTCTTGCAGTGGTGCTAAGCACCCTCCGGCAGCTGAGCACCACCACCTCCATCCTGACAGACCCGTCGCGGCTGCCAGAGCAGGCATCCGAGGCCGTCACCAAGATTGGCAAAAGATTGGGGGCGTCCTAGCTGCTCGGCTGGCATGGGGCTGCTGAGGTGCCTGGTGGTGCTCCCTGCCCTCCCTGATGCGTGGCCCCGGGGCCTGTCCTTGCTTGCTGACCCCTGGACCATTGTGCTGTCAGGATGCCAAGCTCAGGTCTGAAGTAGGTTTGGGGCCTGCCCACAGCAATAGCCCATTGTGGGAAGCCCTTGCTGTGACTTTTCTCACTCTGTGACCTCAGTCACCAACCTCTAGCCCAGACAAGGGAAATGGGGAAATGCAGGCTCTTCTAGTCTGTCCTGCTGTGGTGGCCTACTGGGCCAAGCCAGGGAGTAGAACAGATGAGACAAAGAAACAGCCTGCTCCTGCAGAGGGAACATCAGAGTCCCTGTCCGTCCCTGGCTTGAGATTCATAGACTGGTTACCTGTCGTGTCCTTGTCCACTGTGCTTATGTGTTCTGGCCTGCTGGAGGCCCATCGAGGCATCTTTCATTCTTCTCCAGTCCCACCAGTGCTGACGCTGGGAACCCGGGCCTGTGCTGTGTCTATGTGACAGGCTGCTTTCCACCTCTGGGCCTGGGGACCCCAGAACACATGGGCAGAACAGTGGGATGGATGCCACTGGCCCGCACAGAAGGAGGAGCAATGCAGAGCTGCTGTCCTGCTGGAATCCCCCAGCTGAGTGTTGCTTGCTGTGTTACTTCCCTGGCCTGACCTGGCCTCAGGCCTCCTCTGTGTCCTCACTGCAGAGGTCCCCTGTCCTTGCTCCCCAGGGTCTGTACACTGCAGGCAGGAAGGCAGACTGCCCCAGGGACAGTTTTGCCTTCATGGTGGCTTCAAAAAGTCACACTCCATGTTGCTGTCCTCAGCCTGGTCATCTCATCTGAATTTGTTCACCTGGGAGCCCCAAGCCAGGACAGTTCTTGGACCAAAGATGTCACCATGCACAAAGTCTGTTCTGTCTTTTGTGGGGAGGGGATGTGGAATGCTGACAGGCAGATGCTGAGGGGCGCCCGGATAAGGCAGCAAAGGACAACTGCATTGGGATTTGGTCAGTGACTAGACATGTGAATGTCCCTGGTGTGCATGCTACAGTTGGAGGAGATGAGGAAAGAGCAAGAGCTGGAGGCGTCACTCAGTCAGCCCTCTCCTGCCAGGAGCTGCAAGTAGCGGGCGCACTGTGCCACACTCAGGGAGCCCAGCCAAGGGCACCTTCTCTTGGAAAGAATGTGCTTCTGCACCCTGCGTGTTCCCAGGGGCCAGCAGGCATTCAGTTCCCTCTGCCCGTCCAGCCTCTGCACACCTCGTACATCCAGTATCCCAAGGGAGCCTCATGTAGAGCTGCTCCCCGAAGCTCCAGTCTACTGGTGAGCCTGCCAGTGCATGGAGTTTGCAGACCTGGGTACCAGACAGGCTGCTGGCTCCAGCCCCCTCCATTGATGGAGGGTGGGAGAAGTGTCTCAGCCATCAGCTGAGCTACCACGTTGGCCTGGGCCCCACACCAGTCACCTGCCCCCTCATCTGCACTTCGGCCCCATATAGCAACAGCTCGGTGGCACCCCTCAGCCACCCCCAGAAGCATGTTTACAGGCTGAGGGTGACAATGTGGAGGTCCTTAGAATTTCCTCTGGGAAGAGGTGGGAGAATTTGTCCCTTTCCCCAAGGATACACGTGAAGTCGCCTTCTGAAGGCTGAAGGCCATTGTGGATAGAGTCCCACTGGGGTAGAAGGAAAAGAAAAATCAAGCATTGCGGTGAGGGCCTCACAGAAGGTCCTGAACCCAGGCCCTTCCCACTCCTGTGCCTTGGGACACACAGGTGACACAGTGGCCCTGGCCAGGACTCCTGGCCAATAGCTTTCTTCCCACCTTGCTGGGAAGAAAAAAAAAAAAAAACTGTGGGATATAAAATTGGCCTCTTGCTTCTTTGGCCTACCTCTCACTCTACCTTTTGCTGAATTAATGTTTGTGGTTCTGTTTTCCTCAAGATATTTAAGGCTCTTTGGTGGGGCATGTGTGTGTGTGCGTGCGTGTGTGTGCATCCTGAGGACTTAGCTAGATGCATCTTTCATTTCTGAGGTTGGCCTAGCCCCAGTTCTCTTGGTGCTTGTGATCACCTTGGCTGTGTGGCCTGATGCTGTATCTCTCCCCACGCGCCGTTGCTTCTTGCTTCAGAAGTTCTCTGTTTTGGAATCTTGCCTGATCACACTTGACCTTTGTCCTGGGCTCTTGGGCCAGTGTTCAGGGACAGCTGAGTAACCCTGTCATTGGCCTCCTGTGGGCTCGGACCCACGCCACCCTCTAGGGTTTGTTTACACTCGTGTTCACTCCCATCCTGTGCCCATTGTCCTGCAAAAAAAACCTCTAAAATACTGACACTTTAGTGAATAATAAAATTGACTGCATAGGCGACACCTGAAGGCGAGCTAGTGGGTAAATCTCTGAAAGTGTTTCTTGTGAAATCTTATGACGCCATCAGCCCTGCTTGCTGCTTGTTCTTTCACTGTGAGTGGGAGATGCGAGGCCAGGGCGGGGTGGCCATGGGGCTTTTTGCACGGTGGCGGCAGCTTCCGCGGAGCTGTTGGCCCTCAGAAGAGGCCACCATGATCCAGTGGTTTTTCACAGCAGAGGGAAGTGGTGCAGCCTCAAGAGTCGGTGTTGACAACACAGTGGGTCTCGCGAAGGTTGGGGAGGGCAGCGGGGCCCTTGCCGCCTTCCCTGCCCCTCACAGGGCGGGGCCTTGTAGTCACCCAGACTGTGTGCTCTTGAGATCCTACTTGATCTTTTTCCTGTGCCTGGGACCTGACCTCAGTACCCTTTCTCGACTCTATGCTGAAGGTTTCTGTGCTCTGGCCAAGAGAGATGTCCACTTGAATTCTCAGAGGACAGAGCATTCTAGTCCAGGTGGTGTCAACCTCCCTAGTCCCTCCGTGAAGCAGCACAGTGAGGGCAAGGATGCCATGGGCCTCATTTGGCCTTGTCTTAGGACTCAGCTCCTTTCTTCGCTGGCTCTGACATGGGTGGGCTTGGCATGTCCCCTCTTGGGACATCCGTGCCTGGCTCCTGAGGGGCTCAGTCTGGAGTATATGTTGGGCCTCCCTCTAACCTCTGCTAGGGAAGCTGCCTTTCCCTAGGCTCCAGCTCCCCCTGAAGCTCAAATACCCACGAGCTCTGCCACCCCCACCCCAGGGATCTTGGCTTTATACTGTATTTTCTGGTGGTATCTCCTGGGGGATGCTCATGTGTCGGCCAGCTAGCATGCTTTGCTGCAGAGGGATATAGCTTTGGGCCCCAGCCTTTCAATAACCGATAGAATTTAAGAGGACTTTCAGCATGTCAGTGTGTGTCCGGAGACGGGACAGACAGTAAGGTGGGCGTAGAAGAGCTTAGATGTTTAGCAGTGGCCTGATGTTCATACCGTAGGTAATGGCCTGGGCCATGATCTGCCCAGTAGGTTTTTTGATCAGAGGACTGTTGGGGTGTGGGCGTGCATGTCAGAGGCTCCAGGAACAAGGGAGAGGCCTTAGGAAATGCAGTCCTGTCTCCCTGCTGCCAGGGCCTAGAGGGTGGGCAAGCACGTGTCAGCCGTTGGTTCTTTCACAAGTGGGACTGTGCTTGTCTGGGCCTACAACATCAGCCTTTGAGAAAGGAAAGGGGACCTCTCACGTTGAATGTTGACCTGTGTGTGTGCGCACACACCTGAGCGTGTGTGTGAATTTTATTTTTGTAAAATTCTTTTTCATTTATTGGACTTCGGTCCTGCAGTCCCAGCCCTGGGCGTAGCCTGTTGGAAGGGCCCCTTTGGTGTTATTGAGAGGTAGATCTGCCTCTCTGAGGAGTTCAGACAGGGATGCGGGGAGGTGAGCTTGCATACGAGGAGGTGAGAAGGGAGCAGAGTGGGTGGTTCCCAGGCGGTGCTCCGCTGCTGGCCTGGAACCTGCCTCCGCTGTGCCCTGTGGTCTTGGAGCCTTCCCCAGGGGCTTGGGCTCCGCGCTCACTCATGCTGTCCACCCAGCCAAATCTGCGTGGTCTGCCTGTCCTCCAGATTTCAGCTCTGTGTCCATGGTCAATTTTTCCTGTTGTGATTTCTGGTGACTGTGGGCTCCTTTGAGGAGGTGGTTATATCTGGGGGTCTGCAGACCAATCCAGGGGAGCGTCTGTCCTACCCTGCGGCCCCCAGTTGTGTGTGCCACCCCAGCTTGGGCCTCTCCCACCCTGCTGTCAGGAGTGCGTTCCCACCAGCTGTATTCAACACTACAATGCATTTGTAAAACTATATTTGCATCCAGGACAATAAAAAAAGACCTTATTTTTTGGAAAAGCTTGTGCTGTGTGGCCTTCAGTGCTGACCATTGAGCCCTGGGAGAGGTGGGGAGGAGATTGAGTGAGAGCCAAGTGATGGCTCACTGCCTCGTCCCCTCCAGCCTCAGGGGACACTGCCTGGAATGGGAGCATCAGATGAGGTTGGGTGGGGTCCTGGAGGTACATCTGGAAGGCTAGTGTCACAGAGAGC
This sequence comes from Ctenodactylus gundi, assembly GCA_004027205.1. Lineage (NCBI taxonomy): Eukaryota > Metazoa > Chordata > Mammalia > Rodentia > Ctenodactylidae > Ctenodactylus > Ctenodactylus gundi. The sequence goes on along the minus strand of PVKB01000269.1, from coordinate 578,925 downwards.
CTCCATCCAGAGGGCCGACAGCAGATCTCTGAAGTGACAGGTGCTGCCTCTGAACCTGTGTGTGTCCAAGGATTCAGTGGACTGAGGAGCCCATTTGTAGAGTTCAGGTCCCTGACCATCGGTATGGCCCACACTGACCCAGGTCATGGAAATGGCCCCAGACTCTCCTGCACTGCGGCCCTGAGCCCCATATCCTGCCCTTCCCCCAGTCCTGGGGCCTGTGCAGAATGGCCAGTGAGAGGAGCCAGCCCTGGAGGGATCTGATCTGACCTAAATCCCAAATCATAACCAGGATCTTCATGACAAAGCAGCACATGGGGCCTCAGGCGCTGCGGCTTGCAAGGTTCGCAGGTCCCCTGGCTGGGGGAACGGCAGTGGGGCTGAGCTAAGGGCAGCTGTTCTGTTCTTCGGAGCCAGCTCCATGGTAAGTATGAAGTGTTGGGAGATGTTGGGGCAGAATTTGGGCGGACACGCGAAGGAGTAGCCGTTGGGGCACCCTCGACTGGGGAGTGTCTGGAAGGAATGTGGCCAGTGTGGAAGAGACCCTAGGTCCTCAGGTGTGCCCTGAGTCCCCTTTCAGGATCAGACTTTAAGCCGTAACAGGATTGTGATCATCCACACCTTTGAACAAGTCTCCAGCAGTGGATACAGACACCCTATTCTCAGCGCAGGAAGCCACGCAGTTTCCAAGGTAACAAGGCCATTTGGGTCAGAGAAGACCATTTTTGTGGTGTGTATGGCCATCCTATCCACGGGTGGCCAGCGCCAAGTCTGGAGAACTGCCCGTACTGCTCTTGGCCCTCCCGGCCTTCATCCCCCCCAGGCACCAAGTCCTGTCATCAGGCTGAGGCACACTGTGTCCTTGTCGGTCCGGGCCCTGCCTCCCGGGGAGGGGAGGGCTAGTCCATTCTGCTCCACCCTCTATGGGCTCCCAGGTGGCCTCACACCTTCTGGGCCCTTGGCCCCTGCAGCCCTTCCCCACCGCATTTTTGTTCTTTTTGGCTCTGTGGACGCCATATTTGGTTAAGCTTCTGCTTTGCTCCTTAAGGCTTCTCCAAGACCCCCTCCTCTTGCCAGCCACTTCCTACTTTTTCTGCAGGCCGTTGTTTAAAGTTGAGTTGCACCAGGAGGCTAGTCCCAAGGGCCCTGTGTTTTCTGAGGAGACAGGTAAGTTAAATAACTTACTTTATCTTTCTCTCCTTCCCTGCAGTCCACTGGGACATAGCAGGGCCTCTGCGCAACAGCAGCACATGGCAGATTCTCAGGAACCATGTGGAATGAACCCTCGGCCCGGGCTCTTTCCCCCAGCCACGCCAGCCACCTGTTCATCCTCAGAAAGGAGGCGGGGAAGGGACTTAGCAGGGACAGACGTCAGGATAAAGGAGGAATCAGTTTGTAGGTTTTTGTAGGTAAAACTTCAGCTTGGGTTGGTTAAGTCAGAATAACCTGCAAACAAGCTGAGCTGGAGACCTGAGTCTGTAATTCCAGTGCTCGGGGAGGCTGACTCACGAGAGTCTCAAGTTTCAACCTAGCCTTGGCAATTTAGCAATTTAGACCCTATCTTAAAAGCTAAAAAAAGGGCAGGGCTAGGGATATAGAACAGCGGTAAAGGATTAAAGCACTTGCCTTACAAGGGCAAGGCTCTGAGTTCAGTTCCTTAACATCACATAAAGCTGGGGTGTTGGCTCATGCTTGTAATCCCTGCACTCCAGAGGCTGAAGTAGACAGATTGTCTTGAGTCCAAGGCCAGCCTGGGCTACACCAGTGAGTTCAGGACCAGCCTGGATTACAGAGCCAAACCCAGTCTCAAAAAAAAAAAAAAAAAAAAAGTACAAAGGGCTCAGAACTTAGCTCTGTGTGAAAACTTCAGGTTTATTTCCTAGTATCAGGGAAACAGAATCTCCAAGTATCATCAAGAGCATTTTATTTTGATGTGGGTTTAGATCTCTAGATCTTATTTTTGGTAGTTCTTGTTTGCATGTCAGAATTTGAATTTGAATTTATACTTGAGTAAGGTAGGGCACTCAAACTAAATTTTTTTGCCCTAAATTTCAATGAACATTTTTTTTTTGTCCTGGGTCCAGAGCCTTCCCACTGAGCTACATCCTTACCCTCCCCCCTCCACACCCCCACAACTCCCCATTTGTCCCGAGGCAGGGGAAAGGATGTGAAGAGGGGTGCTAGGGGTTTAACCAGGCCTGCGCTCTGATTTACACCCCTACCTCCTTACTGTTTTCTTTGAGAGAGGGTCTGAGTTGCTACATTGCCCAGGCTGAGCTCGAACTTGCAGTCCTCCTGCCTCAGCCTCCCAGAATGCTGGAATTACAGACCTACACCCTGTTGGGTTTTGCCCTTTTAGTTCAGGGACTTGCCAATACCTAGAGAGTATTATGATGGACCCTCACAGACCCGTGATACCCTTCAGCTCCAGGCCAGCTTGGTTTTCTATAAACTTCACACTCCCTGTTTCAGAGCAAACCAGCCGCCCTGGGAGCGCCGTATGTACCTGTTAACAGCAAAGGTGCACTTCAATACCGTTCCCAGACCGCCTGGCCCTCGCAGCATTTGTCTCTGGAAAGCTCCCAGAGGCTGTGTGAGAAGCTGCGAGGTCCAGCGGAGGAGACATGGGGGAATGAGCAGAGTGCCAGGACAGATTTTTCTGTTCAGCTGACTCATTAGTAGAAACCCCGTAGTGGAACAGCCGCGATAAGAGCTCCTTCCTGCCTGCACGTAGTTATAGCAGGCAGCTAATCTCTTCATCGGCTCCACCAGGGCCTGGTTCCACTACAGCTCTGCGGTGGGGCCAGGGGCCCCTCTCCCCAGCTCTGTCAGCCATCCCTTGAGTTCCAGGGCCACTGCCCCTCAGGGACTGGAACTGAGCTCCCTGGGGTGCGCAGAGGCTCCACTTTCTGTGACTCCTTCCCTACCTTAGTGACGCGTTTACCCAGCTTTTCCTCCTGGCTCAGCCTTCAGTGACCCACACTGGTGCGCTGAAGCTCAGTTTGAATCAGATGTGGCAGAATCTTTCCCGGAGGGGCCGTGAGATCTGTACTGACCCCACATGGTAGGTGAGCAGGGTCACGGGAGGTACCATCCTGCGGGAGCAGGAAGGGGCACCAGGGAGCACCCTGCCAGGGAACTGGCCGGTACACAGCTGGCCAGGCAAAGGAGGGACCCCAGAGCAAAAGCTGCCAGGAGGAACAGGGTTCAAGGGAGAAACATTAGGCAAACCTACCGTCTCTGCCTTTGGTGCTCCCATGCTCCGTTCCCTTTGTCTCCTGGGGCTTTTTCTGGTCACTTACATCTCCTGTCTCAGGCATCTCTCTTGGGTTCCAGTGACTCGTTCTTTCTCTAGTGTCTCTCCTGCTAACTGACCTTTGTGCAGCCTCCACTGTCCGGGCTTGAAGACCACCCAGCTGCCTCTGACTCTTCCTTTCCCCCACTTCCCAATTCACCCAGTTAGCAGATTCTGTCATTTTACCCCCAAATAACCCCAAAGCCAACCACTTCTGCCCAGCCCATGGCCATCTCAGCAATCCTTTTGCCTGCACAATTGTCATATCCTCCTCCGTGTGTCACCTCTGGCCCTCTGCAATCATTTTGTCCCTCGGCCCGAAAGGTCTTTGTAAAGGCTCTTGCAATAGATCGGGGCCTTCTGCTTAAGCTTCCTGTGGCTCCTGTCACATTTAGATAGATCCAGTCCTTGCCATGGAGAACAGCCCATGCCACGTGGTTCCCAGCTGACTGTGTCCAGTGACCGAGAGCCTGTCTCCGGAAACCTTCCTGTGAGGTGTGGATAACGCTCACACCCACCCCATGGATTGTGATAAGGAGTATGTCGTTAATCCCGGGTTGGTAGTGAGGGCCTATGACCTCGTGACTTTCCTTACTTTCCATCTCGATTTCTGCGCTGGCCAGTTTCCTGGCTCTTGTTAAGGCTGCGTCCTTTGTAGTACCCTGGAGGCATTTCAGTTCTTCCCCATAGCAACCTGCTCTCACTCATCCATCAGATCTTGTGTCGGGACATTTTCCCCAAATGCCCCAACTGTGGTTCCCATCCCATTCTCTGGGTGTGGCTGGCGCAGGTCAAAGTTACCTCCTAAAAGCCTCTGCCAGCTCTGACACAAAAGGTCAGGAGACAGCCTTGTGCTTCCTGGCCTGCCTCCTTGTCTCTTGCTGTTTCCAAGGTTGAGCTCAGGGTCTTCACACTGAGCTACATCCGTCCCCAGTGCCCCTCCGCTCTTTTTTTTTCCCCCCCGAGACAAGTTCTCACTTAGTTGCTCAGGCCAGTCTCAGACTTGCAACCTCCTGCCTCAGCCTCCTACATAGCTGGAATTACAGGTGTTCGCCCCTGCACCCGGCTCACCCATCCCATTTTTAAGAAAACTCTTCCCTGTTCCTCTCCTGCCCAGCAGGAGTCCTTCCACTTACAGCTCTGGGAACGCAGTCCCCAGTCCCTGGCATGGCATTCAGCACACCTCTGGCCTCATCCCCCATTATCCCAGTTACAGAACTGAGGGCCCCTGGCGCACCAGCCACTCCTGCGCCCCCTCCCTCTGCCTGTGCCAACCCTTCCAAGGCATTTTCTGCTTAGGAATGCAGTGCCCTCGCTTTCTTTCCCCTGCCCCGGGGACAAAGACTGCCTCTCCTCTTATCATCCATCTGGGTTAGCATGCAGCTTCTGTGCCCTGGTGCTTAGAGAAGTCACTTCGTCCTTCCTACCACTAGCTGCCGGCTGATGTAGCAGCCCTGGGGAGTGGGTTCTGTTGACACAGCCGCTCAGAGATAAGAGACTCAGAGTTATGTAACATGACCAGCACCACTGCCACCAAGTGCTGATAGACAGATGCTGTCGCCCAGGGGTGTCTGACTGGAAGCCTCAGCCCAGACTTCCCCCCAGAAGACAGCAGCGGACAAGAGCCATCCCTGTGACACATGTGTGTTGTGCCGTGTTTATCCTTAAAGGACCCCATGGAGGAAGATCGCTTGGTGACCCAGGAGCAGAGGGAACTGCCTCAGCCTGATAAAGCCCACAGTGAGCGCCATAGCCATCAGTGAGAGACGGAAAGGTCTCCTCAGAGACCATGACCAAGACAAGGCTGTCTGCCCTGACACGTCTCTCTCTGTGTGTGTGTGTGTGTGTGTGTGTGTGTGTGTGTGTGTGTGTGTGTGTGGTTTTTTTTTTTGTCAGGGTCTCACTCTGCAATCCAGGCTGGTCATGGTCATGAACTTAGGGTGTACCCCAGGCTGGCCTGGAACTTGAAGCAGTCCTCCTGCTTCAGCCTCCTGAGTGCTGGGATTACAGGCATGGGCCACTGTGCCCAGCTTATATGGTGCTGGGGAATCGAACTCAGGGCCTGGCGCTTACTAGACAAGCGTTCTAACCTCTATGCCATTCCTCCAGCCCCGTGTATTTGTGATACGTAGTAACAATAATCCGAGAAACTGTTGTGTTTACATATCCCATCTTGATTACGTTGGCTTCCCTTTCTCCTTCCCACCCCTACACACCTCCCACATCCCCTTTCCCTGTTTCTTTCTTCCATTTCTGTCTACATTTTCATGGTTTGGTTTCCTCAGATAAGAGAAATCGTGCTGCTCTATCTGCTTAGCTTGGCCCCAGGGTTCTAGTGCAGGTGATAAGATGTAGAAGTGTGAGGTATGGAAGTACATGACGGACTGGAGGAACGGCTCAGCGGTTAAAGTGTTTGCCTGGCAAGCACTAAGTCAAGTGCTAAGTACCCGAGTTCGACACCCCAGCACCACATAAGCCGGGCATGGTGGCGCATGCCTGTAATCCTAGCACTTGGGAGGCTGAGGCAGGAGGATTGCCTTGAGTCCAAGGCCAGCCTGGGCTCCATAGGGAGTTCAGGACCAGCCTGGGCTACAGAGTGAGACCCTGTCTCAAAAAAAAAAAAAAAAAAAAAAAGAAGTACAAGTAAAACTATGTATTTCATTAGAATTCAAAGGCCTTCATACTGAGCTACAGCCTCAGGCCTTTCTTGTTTTGAATTTGAGACAGAGTCTTACTAAGTCACTAAGTTGCCCAGGTGAGCTTGAACTTGCAATCCTTCTGCCTCAGCCTGCCAGAGTACGGAGATTATCATAGTCTCTGAGGTCAGATGAGATAAGATGGACTCAAGGTGCTATGGCCTGGATCATGAAACTATTTGTATGTGCAGATGACACAGGGGTCTATGTAGAAAACTCTAAAATGATACAAGCACACACTTCTATCAGAGCCAGTAAATGTGTTCTGCAAGGTTGCAGGAAACAAGACCAATACACAGAAATCATTTGTGCTTCTGTTTTCAGCAACAAACAGTCCTAAAGTGAAATCAAAATAATTCAAGCTTGGTGTATGGTGACGCACACCCATAATCACAGCTACTTGAAAGGCTGAGGCAGGTGGGTCACAGTTTTGGAGCCGGCCTGAGCAACTTATATATATATATATAGATAGATAGATAGATAGATAGATAGATAGATAGATAGATATATTTTTTTTTTGAGACAAAGTCTCAGTCTGTAGCCCAGGCTGGTCCTGGATCAGTATAATCCACCTGCCTCAGCCGCCCAGGTGCTGGGATTACAGGTGTATGCCACCATACCCATCTTAAAATAAAAATTAAAAAAGTGCTGGGATGTCATTCACAATCCCTCGGTTCAATCCCCAGAACCACACAGAAAGAAGAAAATAAAAGAACTCTGTATACAACAGCATCAAAAAGAACAAAAATCCTTAGGAAGCCAAGGAAGTACAGGACTATTACACTACTTTTTTTCTTCTTCTTTTTCTTTTGTTGAGACAGGGTCTTGCTCTGTAGCTCAGGCTGGTCCTTAAATCACTGGTGTAGCCCAGACTGGCCTTGGACTCAGGACAATCCACCTGCCTCAGCCTCCCAAGTGCTGGGATTATAGGTGTGCGCCACCATGCCCAGCTTTATGTGGTGCTGGGGAATTGAACTCAGGGCCTAGTGCTTGCACGGCAAGCACTTTAACTGCTATGCCTTTCCTCCCAGTCCCTTTTTTTTCTCTTTTCCCTCCTTTTTTTCAGTATTTTGGGGACCTAGAGCTTTGCTTTTATAGTTTGGATCTGAAATGTCCCCCAAAAGCCTCAAGTTTGGAAAGTGATTCATCATGGAGTTAACCCATTGATTTCCTGTGCTGTTAATAGCCCTACAGGAAGGCACAGATGATGGGATTGATCCAGGAGAGGCAGGTCACTGGGACGTGACCCGGAAGGAGATAGTAGCTCCGCCCTTCCTCACTCTGTTTCCTGTCCGCCATGGGGCAAACAGCTTTACTTCAGCTGGGCCTTCCGCCATGTGTTTCCACCGTTCCCGACCACCCATGAATGTCCTGAGACCTTCTGAAACTGTGAGTTAAGATAAACCTTTCCTTCCCTAACGTTGGATGTCGGGTATGGTGTTCCTACTTTGAAAAGGTAGCTAAGATGCTTGCGCATGTTGGACAAGCCTTTCAGCACCTCCCAGCTGTTCTTTAAATGTTTATTTTGAGACAGGGTCTCAATAAGTTTCCCTGGCTGACCCTGAACTTGTGATCCTCCTGCCTATTGACACCTGAGTAGGTGGTGTTACAGGTGGCAGTACCTGACCTGACGACATCACATCGTTCTCGGCAAGAGTGTTAAGAACACTTTTCAGCAAAAGGTTTTGGAATTGAGAGGAAATGGGTCGATAGGTCTTCATGATCTTGGGTTGGGTAACACTTTTTATTTTTTTAGGTATGACATCAAAAGTGCAGGTAACCAAAGGAAAAACAGATAAATCACATTTTATCAAAATTAAAGCCTTTTCTATTTCATAGGAACTACTAAAAGAAATGAAAAGATGGTTCATAAGAGACAGCCCATAGGATGGGAGAAAATATTTCCTAATCATTGTGATTTTTTTAAAAAGTAAGTACTTAAATTTTAAAATCTACTACAGAAGAAGACACACTGCTATTTTTTTTCCTCAAAATCCTCTCCCTTTTTTGGATCACGTATGTCCTGTCCTTGTCACTTCCTGAAGCACTCCTGGGCGTCCTCTTTCATGTCTGTAATTGTGTTGTTGAGTCCTGAGATAAGTCGAAGCGTTGCCCTGTCATGGCTTGACCCTGTGGGAGAGCGAGGAGTCGCACAGGACCAGATTCAGTGGACAGGCTAGGTGAGGCTATGACACCATGGGCTCATGGCCTGCCTTCGCTATGGTTAGCACACGGCAGCAGCATGCACCGCAAGTTCTGATTGTGCCTTATGTATCTGATGAGGGCCTTTGTCCAGAACATGCAAAGAACTCCTGCAACTCGATAACAGAAAGCCAGCTGGGTTCAAAGACAGAGGATTTGAATAGACTTTTCTTTGAAGAAGAGCTGCATCTGGCCAAGAAGCACAAGAAAAGGTCCTCAATACTACCAGGGGGGTGCTAGAGAAATGAAGGCCGTAACCACAGTGAAACACCACCTCGCACCTGCTAGGATGGCTGAGCTTAAAAACCAGGCTGGAGGAGTGGCTCAGTGGTTAAAGCGTTTACCTAGTAATCACTAAGTCAAGCACTAAGTACCTGAGTTCGATTCCCTAGCACCACGTAAGCCAGGTGTGGTTGTGCATACCTATAATCCCAGCCATCAGGAGGGTGAGCCAGGAGGATTGCTATGAGTCTAAGGCCAGCCCGGCCTCCATAGTGAGTTCAGGAACAGCCTGGCCTACAGAGCGAGACCCTATCTCAAAAAAATAAAAAAAGAAAAGAGAAACCAGAAAATAAGAAGTGCTGGTGAGGATGCAGAGATCTTAGTATATGGCTAGTGGGAATGTGAAATGGTGTGGCCACTGTGGTAAATAATTATGCCATTCTTCCAGAAGTCAAACACAGCATTTATTTATTTATTTATTTATTTATTTATTTATTTTTGAGGCAGAGTCTCACACTGTAGTCCAGGCTGCTCCTGAACTCATTATGTAGCTCCAACTAGAACTCACGGCAATCCTCCTGCCTTAGCCTCCTAAGTGCTGGAATTACAGTAACGCACCACCATGCCTAGCTTATGTGGTACTGGGGAATTGAAACCAGAGCCTTGTGCTTTCTAGGCAAGTGCTTTACCCACTGTGCTATTCCTGTAGCCGTAAACCCAAGAGTTTAAACATGTAGACTATGCTGTGGCTTAGAGCCCACATTCAGAGGTAGGGCCTTGTTATGGTTTGGATCTAGAATGTTCCCCAAAGCCGTGAGTATTTGGGTGTGGTAGATTGGGAGCAGGTGCTGTCCTCCAGGTCCTTTTGTCATTGCCAGCCAACCACGAAACATACTGAGACCTCTGAACCAGCTAAAATAAACATCTATTCCCTTAAGCTGTGGGTGTCAGGCATTATGTCCCAGTAACAGAAAAGGATCTAAGAAAGGCCTGGTTAGAAGGGGCAGGTCACTGGGGATGCGACCTTGAAGGATGCATTCATGCCCCCGCTTCTCCTTCCTCTGCTTCCTGGCCGCCACATGCTGAGCAGCTGTCCATCACATTCAACCATGGACTGAACCCACTGAGACCACGAGCCAGATTAAGTTTCAGGTGTCGAGTATTTTGACCTACAGAAGCAGAAAAGTGACTGATCCACTTAAGCAATTTCACTTCAGAGAATATGACCAAAAGAATGAGAACAGGGACTCAGACACTTGTGTGACGGTCCTCCCCGCGGCATTGCTCCCAGTAGCCAGATGCTCAAGCAGCCTGAACATCCTTGGAATGATGAATGGACAGAGTAGATGTGACCTGTTCACACAGTGAAATGTTACTTAGTGAAAAGGAGTGACCTTGAAAACTGCTAAGTGAAAGAAGCCAGGCACAGGGCCCATGGTGTGTGACTGTGTGTGTGGAGTGTGCCCAGTAGGCAAAGCCATAGAGAGAAAGACCAAAGGAGCGGTGGCCAGGGCCTGGAAAGGAGAATGGGGAGTGACTGCTAATAGGGTGATAAATATGTTCTAAAAACTGGGCATGGTGGTGCAGGTCTGTAATCCAGCACCCCGGTGCCTGAGGCAAGAGGATTGCAAGTTTGAGCCCAGCAGGAGCAACTTAGCCAGACTGTGTCTTAATGACAGTGTAAGCTGGGTGTGCTGGCACATGCCTGTAAACCCCGCACTTAGGAGGCTGAAGCAGGAGGATTGCTATGTATTCAAGGCCAGCCTGGGTTATATAGTGAACTCAGGAACAGCCTCAATTGCAGAACAAAACTCAACATCAAAAAGAAAAGAAAAGAAAAAGGAAATGGAAAAGTGTATGGGACTAGGAATCTAATTCATTGCAAAGGCCCTAGAGTTATTGCCTAATACCACCCTCCAGAAGTCCTGGAAGTGGGTAATGATAACCCTGTGAACATACACACATACACACACACACAACTGAATTATATAGTTTAGATAAAGTGATTTGTCTTTGGTTATATCACATATAATAAATTGAGGGCTGGCAATTGGAATTCAAGAATATCTGTTCTTGGGACTGGTGGGATAGCTCAGTGGTTAGAATGTTTGCCTAGCAAGACCCTGAGTTCAACTCCCCAGCACCATGTAACCTGGGCGTGCCTGTAATCCCAGCATTTAGGAGGATGAGACAGGAGGATTGCTGTGAGTTCAAGGACAGCCTGGCCTGCATAGTGATTTCAGGATCAGCTTGGACTACAGAGTGAGACCCTGTTTCAAAAAAAAAAAAAAAAAAAAAAAAAAAAAAAAAAAAAAAAACAAAAACACAAAAAAAAAAAAACCAAAAGACTGTCTGTTCTTAGCATTAATGCTGTTCAGGGAAAGTGTTTTCTGACTATCAAGAAAGTAAATTAAGGGGGTTGGAGGCATGGCTCAGTGGTTAAAGCGCTTGCTTAGCAAGCGCTAAGTTAAGTGCTAAGTACCTGAGTTCGATTCCCTAGCACCATATAAGCTGGGCCTGGTGGCGCACGCCTGTAATCCCAGCACTCCGGAGGCTGAAGCAGGAAGATTGCCTTGAGTCCAAGGCCAGCCTGGGCTCCATAGTGAGTTCAGGACCAGCCTGGACTACAGAGCAAGACCCTATCTCAAAAAAAAAGTAATAAAAAAGAAAAGAAAGTAAATTAATAAGCTTGGGATGTAAAGGAGCCTCAGAATTATCAAGATCTGCTCATCTTTTTGCCCCTTCATCCTTTTGGCAGGACTTTACCAGAAGAAGTTCTAATTATTTGGAATTTTTTGCATGTTCCTCATTAAAGAGGGTGGGGGGACGGTCACTTGGGAGAGTCTCTTAAAGAGCTGGAGAAGTGCTGGTGCAGGGTTCTGGGAGAATTTGCTTCTGTAAAGAGGAGTCCCTCCAAAAGGTGGCTGCAGCGGAGGTGCCCAACGGGGACACCAGCGCCCTTATCACTGGCAGATCTCTGCTGATCTGACACACAGCGCAGCCTCCGGTTTGTTTGCTCTCCTCGGTCACTTGTGAGGTTCAGCTGTGGTTTCACACTTACTGGATGTTTGATTTCTTGGTTTACATCGAAGCCTTACTTTTTCTTTCTCTTTCTCCCCGCCTGCCACATCTCGCTCTCCTGTCTCTCTGTCCCCAGTGGCCGCTTCTGTCACTTTCCCTTTGCTGTCTTGATTTTCCAGAATAAGACCATGGCACTGCCTAAAAATCTTTTTCTTGCTGGATACGGTAGAACTGAAGTTATGGAACTGAAGGCAGGGTCTCACACTGAAGCCCAGGCGGGTCCTGAACTCACTGTGTAGCCCAGGCTGGCCTAGGTCTCATGGCAGTCCTCCTGCCTCAGCCTCCCGCAGGCTGGGATTGCAGGTGTGTCACCACCAGGTGAGTTGTGCTTGGGAATTGAACTCAGGGCCTTGTGCTTGCTAGGCAAGGGCTCTAACCACTGAAAAACACCCCCAGCCTCCTGTTCCTTCTTTACAAAGTAGATAAGCACAGGCTTTAACTCTTAGAGACTTTTCTCTGAAACAACTAAATTGTATTATCATACTACGTTTTGTTTTTCTGTTACTGTTGGTTATCTGTTCTCCTTCTCTCTGTGACTCTGTGAGTGGAATTTTACTTTTTTATTCCTTTTTTTTTTTCAGTACTAGGGATTGAAACCAAAGGCATTCTTCCCAGTCTGTTTATTTATTTATTATTCAGGGGTACTGAAACCAAGCCATAGCTCATTTTTATTTTTAATTTTGAGACAAGGTCTTGCTAAGTTGTTAAACTGCCCAGGCTGGACTTGAACTTGTGATCTCCTGCCTCCATGTCCCAGATTGCTGGGATGACAGGCCTGCACCCTTGGGCCCAACTCCAAGCCCTTTTAAAATGTTTATTTGAAGACAAGTTCTTGCTAAATTACCCAGAGTGGGCTGGAACTTGCAGTGGTCCTGTCTCTCACTCCTCAGTAGCTGAGATTGCAGGTGTGCCCTACCATGCACTTGACTTTTAAAAGTCATTATTTTAGACCATTTTTATCATAAGATAAGGTCAAGTTGTTTGGTGAGATGGATCTTAAATTTGTCACAAAATGCCCAGATCTGGGCTTGAGGAATAGCCCAGCAAGTTAGAGTGCTTGCCTAGAAAGTACAAAGCCCTGAGTTCAATTTCCCAGCACCACATAAACTGGACACAGTGCAGTGGTCTATGCCTATAATCGCAGCCCTCTGGAGCCTGAAGCAGAAGGTTTACTATGAGTTTGAGGCCATCCTGGACTACACAGTGAGACCCTATCTCAAAAAACAAATCAAACAAAAAACAACATCTGCTCATCTTTTTCCCCCTTCATCCTTTTGGCAGGATTTTACCAGAAGAAGTTCTAGTTATTTGGAATTTTTTGCTAGTTGACTTACTGATAAGTTAGGATTTATCACGCTTAGCATCTGTGGTTGTCTCTGTCCAGCATTGCTACTTCCATAAAGACATATACGAGCAAGGTTTTTCCCTCTTGCGAGTACTGTGGTAGGTGGTCTTAAGTTCCAGGCAAATTTCTGCCCTTATCTCCTCCCCTATCTGTCCTCTAAATTTTTCTTGTTTCTGAGAATCTGTTGGGGAAAGTGGCACCCAGGCAAATGCTGTCACGCTGGCTGACCACCCATATCAGGCTTCTGGGTTTCCATCAGAAGTACTGATCTCAGCCATGTCGTAGCACATGACTTTAATCCACACTTTCTGGAAGGCTGAGGCAGGAGGTTGGCAAGTACAAACTCAGCGTGAGCAACTTAGCAAGACTGTGGATCAAAATTTTAAAAATTAAAACAGGAGTTGGGGTGGGGGGGCTAGCTCAGTGAAAATCCCCGGTACCATACATGCATGCCGACACATGCGATTTCAGTAAAAATCAATGAAGTACGTACTCACACCCACCGTGGAGTGGGCGGCCCTTGCAGACACGCTGCTGAGTGAGAGGAGCCGGACACAGAATTCCCCATGTGTATCCTTCTGCTCCTAGGACATTCCAGAACAGGCAAGTCTGCAGAGACAGAGTACCAGGGGCAGAGAGAGGAAGGGATGGGGGTTCTTAGAGGACGTGCTCTGGAATGGCTGTGGTGATGTCTGTGAGTACAAGTCATCTGTCACTAGTGATGTAGCTATGTGGTGAGGACTGTGAACTTAGGTCCTTGTGCCCATGGCATGGGTGGTGGTCACGTGACTCAGCCCAGGAAACGTGGCCAGCGTGAGACGCACACGGCTGCCACAGAGCAACAGCACACTGCTGGACAGCCCATGCTTTTGTTGTTAGAAGTGGGAGGAAGGCTGGGGCGTAGTTCATCAGGGAAAGCTCTTGCCTAGCAAGCAGTTCAGTTCCCCAGCCCGACATAAGCTGGCTCATGTTTGTAGTCCCAGCACTTGGGAGGTTGAGGCAGGAGGATTATTAGGAGTTCCAGGCCAGCCTGCACTACAGAGACCCTGACAAAATAATAATAATAATAATAATAATAATAATAATAATAATAATAATGGAAAAGCCAAGTCAGTGATGCAGGCCTGTAATCCCAGTGTTCTGGGAGGCTGAGGCCGGAGGATCATAAGTGCAAGCCCAGCCTGGGCAAGTAGTGGGACTGTCTCAAAATCGAATTAAACATGGGCTGGGGATGTAGGTCAGTGTGAAGGCCCTGGGCTTGATCCCCAGCACTTCCAGGAAAAAAAAAGTAGAAAGAGAACACTTCAAAAATAATGATTCAAAGTATAATATAGCACTCTTGGTTGGACCTGTAGTGGCCCCCTAGACTCCCATGTATTGAAGGCATGGTCACCAGCCTGTGGTGCTACTGGAAGGTGCTAGAACCGTGGGAGGTGGACCTAGTAGGGGGAATTTGGGTCACTGGGGGCATGCCCTTGGAGGGGATTGTTATAGTGTATATTGAAAATGTCCCCCCGGAGGCTCATTATGTTGAAAACTTGGGCTTTTCAGAAGGTGACCAGATCACAAGGGTACTTACTTCATCATTGGGTTAATCTGGTGTTGAACTCATAGCTGAAAGGGCTGTTAGGAGTTAGGCCCTCACTGGAGGACCAGGTCACCGGATGTATCACCTGGAAGCGTAGAACTTTCCTGGGCTCCTTCCTTCTCCTGGTGCTTCCCAGCTGCCATGTGGTGAGCAGCTCTTTTACACTACAACCTTACACAGTGACGTTTTTGCCTCGTCCTAGGCCTACGGCAATGGAGCCTGCTCTCCATGCCCTGCACCCTCTGAAACTGTGAGCCAAGCGCTGTTCCTTAAGTAGTCACAGCAGTGCAAGTTGGCTAACACAGGGTGGTGAAGCCCTGCCCCCACGCTCCCCCTGCTCCCCAGCTGCCATGAGTAAACAGGCCTATTCTGCCAGGTGCTGGAGCTATGGTCCATTATACTGCTCCAGGCTCAGAGCAACCCTCCAAATGGGAGCACCACAGGCGTGAGAGTGAACCAAGAGCCCAGCGCTCATCCGAGTGCAGCCGCATCCCCTTCTCCCTGTGGACTTACGCCAGCCGCACCTTCTCCTTGGGCCTCGGTTTCTCCTGAAGTCAATGACAGTGGAGGTGCGGGTTGACTCAGGAATGGTGGTTCTTAGGTGGGAGTGTGCAGCAGAGTTCCCTGAGGGCAGTGGCAGCCCAGGCGGCTGGGCGGGTGCAGCGGGGAGCCTAGCTGGCCTAGAGACTCCCACTCCCACGCGTGAGACCCTGGGTGATAGCAGCACTACAGAACAAAGAAGAAAAACCCCACCCAGGCTACTGGCTGTTCTCTCCGCTGTGGGAGTTAGCAAGTGAGACCTGAGAATATCTTTCTTTGCCTTGCTTTTTTTCTTTTTGCAGGATTGAGGATGGAACCCAAGGCCCTGGCATGTTCCACGAGCTCTCTGCTGCTAAGCCACATCCTAGTGCTTTTTATTTTGAGACGAGCTGGGTTTGAACTCGTCATCCTCATGCCTCAGCCTCCTGAGTAGCTGGGATTACAGGTGAGCACCATCGTGGTCAGATAAGATTTGCCTTTCCCAGCCGGTGCCAAGTGCGGCTGCTTCTGCGTGGGGTTGCCGAAGCACACCCTGGGAACCCCCCGGGAGACCTTAGCAACTTTGGAGCCAGCCTGTGTTCAGGTGAGAAAACCTCTGCACCCGGAGAATCGTGCAGTGGCTGTGGAACGATTGCTGTGTCGCTGAGACTGGGTCACTGCCCAGGGAGGGAAGGAGGTTGGGTAGAACAGAGAAATGTCAGCTAGAGTCTCGTTCTGCCACTTGACCGCTGTGTGGCTATAAGCAAGCTTCTGAAGGTCTTCCTGCCTCACTTTCCCATCTGTGCAGAGAGTACAGTTATTGTTACCTGGCCTAGCATAAAGAAAACGCTCCATGGGCTGCGCCTGATGGCGCAGGCCGGGACTCCTAGCACTCTGGAAGGCTGAGGCTGGAGGGTTGCAGGCTCCAGCCCAACCCAGGCAACTTGGTGATTTAGTGAGATTCTATCTCAAAATAAAAACTTAAAACAGTTCTAGGGATGTAGCTCAGTGTCAAGACCCTGGGTTCAACCCCCAATGCGACCAGGAAAAAAAAGAAACTGAGGAAGAACGAAAGAAGGAAGGGAGAGCTCAATAAGCGGTGGTTGCTGCTGGCATGATTAGATGTTACCAAGTCTGTCAGTGCAAGAAACGGTGGTGACAGAAGTGTTAGCCATCTCCAGATACTCCAGGCTGCTCAGCCATGGCTCCCGCCCCATCCGCATTCCCATCCTGCCCCCAAGTCCAAAACCAATCACGAGAAAACTCCAATATAATTTATAATTTATTAAATTCCAATATAATTTATTAAATAGGCCTCCAAGGAACATAAACAACACAGTACAATAAATATCAATAAATTATTGCAGGTGCCACCTCTACTCCCATTCTACCAGAGTATAGTGAGAATAGAGTTAAGTCTGCAGAAGAAAAATATTCCATAAATACCAAGACTAATACAAATAATGGCTTTTAAGTCAACCCATGATTTAAATCTTGTTCCTCCCAGGGCTGGCCCGCCGAGGGCTCCTGGCGACTCCGCCAAGGTGACGCGGTTTACTCCTTGTAGGGGTTGAAAGGTGCAGACTTCTGTCTGTTTTTAAAGGTGCTGTGAATCTTGACCATGCAGCTGTAGAACTCGTGAAGCACAGCCAGGATTGACACTTTTCTCTTGTAGCCATCCGTAGGTAGAGAAACAGATGCTTCTGTTGAGACTTGGCAGAGTTTTTCGAGCTGTATATTAATTGCTCTAATATTTTCTGTTGCTTCTGAGTACCATTGCCTAATCGCGTTCAGATGCCCCAGGATGATGGAGATATTGGCTGATGCCTGAGGGCCAAGGCTGAAGCAAGGCAGCGTGTTTTCCTTCTCTTGTTCCGTCAAGGTCAAGTTCTCTTTTTGCTTCTGTGGAAAGAAGAGGAGGAGAGACCGTGAGCTTTAGCTGTGTGGTGACCTCCAGCGGTCCTAATGGCTCCTGGTGGGCACTTCCTCTATGGCTAGCCTTATCTACTCTATCTTAAGAGGCTATAGCTGTCCCATCCCCATTTTTAGAATAAACTACAGGGTGTCCCAAAGGTCATCACACATACAAAAATATTTTTTTTTAAATAAGGCAGACATGATAGCATACACTTGTGATCCCATCTGGGAGTCTAAGGAAGGAGGATCAAAAGTTTGAACCTATTCTGGCAACTTAGTGACTTAGTGAAATCCTATCTTCAAAAATTAAAAATGGGCTGGGGATGTAGCTTAGCATAAAGGCCCTGGATTTAATCCCCAGTACCTCCCCCAAAATTAAATAAAAGTATAAAAAAAAGAAAAATTTGTTTTCTTAAGATTAATTTCTTACAGTATTAGAAGTAAAACCAGTGCTGTGAAAAAAAAGTATACAAGCCCTTAGTCCAATGTACAGAGTGTCCCAGAAGTCAACATATGCAGGAAAAATTAAACTTTTGGGATGCCTTGGAACTTGATCAGTTTACAGAGGTGGCGTTCCCCACCCCCATGTTTATACCCCAGATGCCAGGGAGAGTTTTCCCAACAAGTCAAGTACCCTAGGTCTTCCTTCTTCCCTCCCTCTTCCTAAGGACCAACAACTTTCTGAAGAGGCCAAATTGGTAAGAGATTCATCAGCCAAAACTTGCTCAGCAGCTCTGCCTCTGTGTAGGTGAAAGCCAAGCCCAAAGTTTAGTGGCCATGGTGGATAGGAAAGGTGAGCTCAGCTGAGTGGTGGGACACACCTGTAATCCCAGCACTCTGGGAGACTGAAGCAGGAGGATCCTAATTTGAGCCTACTGGGAAACATAGTGATTGAGGAACACCCTGTCTCAGAATTTAAGAGGGGCAGGGAGTAGGGATGTAGTTTAGTAAGCAGGCCCTGGGCTCCTCCCCCAGTCCTGTGACAGAAAGAAGGGGGGACAGGGTGATGCCGATATTTGTTACAATATTAGAAGTAAAATCAATGCTGTGAAAAAAGGATACAAGCCCTAAGTCCAGTGTACAAGGTGTCCCTATTTCTAAGTGTGATACCTGTTTGTTTAATCAGAGTTCACTGAAAGGTCCCCTTGATCACAGCTCTGAGACAGTGAAGGTAGACTGTGTTTCTTGGGTCTCACGCTTTACTAGAGATGGGGTGAGACTCAGCAGAGACCCTCCTAACAGGCTAGGCGGGTTCTGGTTCTACAAATAGCCAGAGACCCACACCCACACCCACCCACCCCCCACGCACCCTCTTTGATTAACTGCCCTCTGCAGGAAGAGACCTTCAGAGGCTCATGAAGGGCTTTTGCATCCTGCATTCCCTGGACTATCCTTTATAGCTTAAATTGGTTCCACAACTCTTAGCCTGAACGCAAGACACCCACCCCACCCCAAAGGCTGAGCTTCGGACAGCAGGGCTCGGTTCATGGTACCAAGCCCCAGCCAGGTTTGCAGTCAGACCCTGAACAGCACCCTACTATGTGTGAGGCCAGCCTGGGGCACGGGCTGCCCGAGCCGACCGCTGCCTCTGCCTGTTTTCTTAGCGCGTGCACCCTCCTAACCACTGTAGCTTGGCTGGCCATGCTTACCCTCCTTCCCCATACCACAGCCAGCTGCAGATCTGCAAAGGATAACTGCCTTGGGGGATGATGGGCGCCTTTTAAAGAAATGCTTTGAGCCAGACCCGGTGGTGAAGGCCTGTAATTCCAGCACTTTGAGAGGCTGAAGCAGGACAGTCACAGTTCTAGCCCAGCCTGGGTAGCTAAGCAATCTAGCATGACCCTGGCTCAGCATCATAAATACCAATGGGCTAGAGATGTAGCTCAGCGGAAGGCCCTGGGCTTGATCCTCAGTACCCTCCACTCCCTAAGAAGAAAAATAGGAAAGGAAGAAAGAAAGTTTAGTAGAGAGACCTCTAGAATACTTACGTATTCACAAAGAAGATGTTTAGAGCGCCTGACTAACATCTGGAGGATCTCCTCTACCTCCTGCGTTGATGGCGTGGGGATGTGTGCCGTGTGCACAGCCAGCCACGTCCCGAAGCAGCAGAGCAGCACCAGGGCAGACTTGGTGGGCCCGAGAGAAAGGCGCAGATGAGGCAGCTGGCCCGCCCGGGCTTCAGTCGGGAGGTTCTGCGGAGGAACCACGGAGTGGAGGAGCCCTTCTGGAACCTTCTTGCCTCTGAGAGAAGACCACCTCGGAGACTGGGGAGCAGCGAGGCCCACGGTGCCTGTGGAGGAGACCATGGTGAGAGAGAATGCAAAGCTTGTTCTGCCCGGGGCCTCTGGAGCCAGCTGTGTTCGCCATGGTGGCCTGGGGGTATATAAAGGGCCAGAGGGAGAGGAAGAAGAGCCTTCACTGTCCCGCCCCTGGCAAAACCATTGCTCAGCTATTCTGGAGAAAATACTTTCAAAATTCTGCCTGCCAGGGCTGAGTGAAAGCAGGGCTGGAAGGAAATGCTGAGGTTACCCTCAAGGTAGGCAGAAGTCTGACACAGCCACGCAGCATGCACACACACACACACACACACACACACACACACACACAAACACCCCCCCCCCCCCACACACACACCCTCACAGGAAGGCCTGCGGATCTTAGCCCTTTCTTCTTGGAAAGAGCTTGTCAATTTGATGTGAGGAAATTTTCAAGTCCAGAGTTGACGTGAGGAACAAGTGACTTACAGGAGCCGAGGGTCAGTACCCTGGGGGAATTTCTGAGGAGGTCATGTTCAGTGTGCGTGGGCCCAAAGCTACTGTGAGGCTTGCACACTGTTATCTCTGGGAATTTCTGAGGTGCGCCATGGCAGTATACAGAAACAGCTCTGCCAACCGCTGCGGATGGGGCCAGTCCCTGGCCCGCACCGTGCCTGGCCTTGGGCATGGCTGGACTCTCTACTGTGCCTTTACAACTCCAGGTCCTTGACCAGAACCCGGGATCAAGGGCTCCCTATTCAAGTCATTTATTCCTATTTGAAGACACAGCTTTGACAAACAAAAGAAGTTAGACAAAGCCCTTCCCTAGTGGATAAGAAGCAGCAATTAAAAAAAAAATGTATAAGCAATGCCAGACCTAATGGCAGACACCTTTAATCCCAGAACTCTGAGAAGCCGAGACAGGAAGGTCACAAGTTTAAGCCTGGCCTGGGCAACTTAGGTAACTTAGCCAGATGCCATCTCAAAATAAAAAAGGGCTATGGGGTGTAGCTCAATAGGAAGGCTCTGGGTTCAGTGCCCTGGTGCTACAAAATTAATGAGTATTTTTTTTTAAAAAATCAAGTAATTAAGAAAATAGCCACCAGTGGTTAGGATAGAGCAATAAAAGAGAACTGAAAATGTAATATGACATGATTGATTAGAGAGTGATGGCCCAAATAGTTTAGGTAAAGGAATCAGGAAAAGTGTGGCCCAGAGAGAGACATTTAACTGAAACCTGAAAAAGTAGGACCCGGGGAATGCTGGGAACAGGGCTTCCGCTGGGGAGCCCATGGTGCAGGGTCCTCAGCACGCCTGGGTGAGGTTCTTCCAGGAACAGAGCAGATGGCAGCAGCTGGGGTGAAATGAGAGGGGTAAGGTGAGGGATAAGGCCTGGAGCCAGCACAGAGGGCCTTGAGGCTATGGTGCAGAGCCTGGCTTTCCTTCCAAGTGTGGAAGGCTTTAGGCTGGAAATAGAGGATCTTGCGCACGCATGCATGCGTGCGTGCATGCGTGTGCGTGCGTGCGTGCGTGTGTTATTTTCAGTCGGTATCTTCCTCTGTAGTCCAGGCTGGTGTTGAACTCACTATAGAGCCTAGTTTGGCCTTGAACTCAAAGCAATTCTCCTACCCCAGCCTCCTGAGTACTGGGATTACAGATGTGTGCCATCGTGTCCGGCTTATGTGGTGCTGCGGAATCAAACCCAGGGCCTTGTGCTTGCTAGGCAAGTGCTCTAACCCTGAAGCTATGTCTCCAGCCCTGATGTTTTTGGTCATACTTTGTAAAGAAGACTTCCAGAACTACTTCAGAAAATGGTAAGAGTGATGCAGTTTTTTTAAATGAAGGGGAGGATTTTGAGGGGAATTAGTGGCTGTGTGTTTTAGTCTTACTTTTAAATTTCAACCTCCCACCGTAGTTTTGATCAGCCTTTGTATCCCCAAGGGGCCAACCTTGACCTCTTTCCCTCCCATTTTAAATCTCTCCAACTCCTGGATCTCCACGCCCACCTGAGTGTCCAACTTGGACTTCATGCTCAAAGGTGAGGATCTCAGCCAGGGGAGTAGTGACAGTGGAGAGTGAGAGATAGGAAGGGTTAGAAAACTATGGAAGAGGTGACATTCACAGGAAAGGTGACGAGTGGGCGTGGAGACCTTGGAATGGGAGGAACAAAGAGTGACCTGTAGGTTTCCAGTTTGAACCAGTGGATGACGGTGAAAGCATCGGACCCAGGGAAAGCGAGGAAGGCGGTTTATGATGCTGTGAGGGGCAGGTGTTACAGGACACTCAGCTTCAGACACTCGGCGGGCCACTGGCCCTTTGAATTTGGAGCCCGAAAGAAGGAACTAATACAGATTTGCGTGCCGTATGTATACTGTAGTTGGTAAAACCATAAACCCCCAAGAGATGCCCACTGTGAGTCATGGGGGTTAAGCGTGGAGCCCTGGGCCATGCCTTCATTAACGGAACAGGAAACGGATGACGGCTTAGCCCACAGCACTAGAAGGCCATGGCCAGAGCCAACGAAAAGTGGCAGAGAGGCACGTTGTCGTGGAACAAGATGAAAAGTACTCTTTCAAGACAGAGGAAATGGTGGGCAGCACCCGGAACCGTGAAGAGGTCAGAGAAGAGCCGAGGAGCCTCGTGGGCTTGCACAGTGAGGTCACAGGGACTTCGCAGGAAACTTCGAGTGAATGGGTGGGGAGGAAGATGTATTGTGCTGGTTTGGGCAGGGAGGAAAAAGTGTAGCTAGGCCACTCCTCCACAGAGCTCAGGGGAGCTGAGCATGGTGACATGTGCACCTGTAATCCTAGCTGTTCAGGAGGCTGAGGCGGGAGGATCACAAGTTCCAGGCCAGCCTAGGCAGCCTAGAGAGATCCCCTTCTCTCAAAAAAAAAAAAAAAAAAAAAAAAAAAGTTGAGTATGTGCTTTGTTGCTGAGTAGTCCCGGGGTCCATCTTGAGGTCTGTGGACGGCCCAGGCCTCGCCTCATCCTGGAACTGGTGCTAGAATAAATCCTCTGGCTTCCTTTGTTGCTACTGATAGTCCCTAGCTTCGGCTGTCTGCACAAGTCACCGATCTTGGGGGTTGAGAAGAAGAGCCGTGTGTTAGTCTCCTGCCCCCATGTGTGGGTCACAGTGATCTCAGAGCCTACGTTACTCTTCAGGGACGTAAAAGCTCTTTTTGCAGAATCGCCTACTCTTCGCTTGGACCTGCACAGGTATCTGACAGGTGACCCTTGGTGTCAGAAGAGTGGGCGAGGGGCGTGTCTCAGTTGTTAGAGCACTCACCCGGCATGCCAGGGTCCTGGGTTCAATTTCCCAATACTACATAAAAATCACCTGAGTGTGGGAGCCTATGCCTGGAATCTCAGCACTCCAGAGGCTGAGGCCAGCCTAGGCTGTAGATCCAGACTTGCCCCCTCCAGAAATACAGTGGCTGATAACCCCCATCCCCAGATCATTCTCGGGCCACCATTTTCTTTTTTCCCAGCAGTACTGGAGCTCCCACCCAAAGCTTTCACACTGAATTATATTCCCAGCCCATTTTTTAATTTTTGATTTTGAAACAGGCTCTCCCTTAAATCGCTAAGTTACCGTGACTGGGTGCAAATTTGCTGTCCTCCTGCTTCAGGCTCTTGAAAGTGCTGCGATTAGTAGTGTGCACCACCACACTTATGTAAATTATACTCCTACAAAGATATTGTATCTTTCAGTCCTAGAGAATCACCCATCCAGTCCACAAAGCCCAGGAGCCTCTCTGCTCTGTGGCCACTTGCATAAAACAGTCTCTACAGGGAACAGTTAGTAAGCCCTTTAAGGAGTCAACACTGGGATCCCCTGTTGGAGTCTCTTGATGTTTGATCTTCGGCTCTTCCTATCTCCCCCTTTTTATTTGAGACAGGATCTCACTCCGCAGTCTAGGCTAGTCCTCAACTCACTCTGTAGCCCAGGATGGCCTCGAATTCATGACGATCCTCCTGCCTCAGCCTCCCAAGCGCTGGGGTTACAGGAGTGCACCACCATGCCCAGCTTATGTGGTGCTGGGGAATTGAACCTAGAGTCTTGCACTTGGTAGGCGAGTGCTCGGCTGGGCTATTCCCCCAGCCTCCTTTCCCCTTTCTACAGCTGCTAAATGAGGGTAATAATCGCACTTTTCACGGGAGTCTTTAGAAGGAGAAAAAGAAGCAGGTGGTCCTATGGCAAGCCCTAAAAGGTGGTGGGCCCGCGACGTCTGAAACCACCAATCTGTTGGGTTCAGTGTATTCGGACTGCTAGGTCTCCAGCCCTTTTTAATTTTAATTTAATTATTTTGAGACAGGGTCTTTCGAAGCCGCCAATGGCACTTGGGATCGTCAGCTTCCGCCGGGGCTGGGCTTACAGGCCTGGGCCACACCGCTCCCAGCTTGATAACCGTATTTTTACAAATGATTGTGGAGGAGAGCACCCAGGAGCTCGAAACACTCGGAATACTTCTCCCCCGGGGCAGGTCGGCCCTTCCGGAAGAGCCGCAGCTTCAGCGTGGGCCGGGCAGCCGCGCCTCCCTCGGGGACGCCAGCGTCCGCCGTTGCCCAGCAACCAGTTGCCTAGCAGCGCGCAGCCGCGGCGGGCGGCATGGAGGCGAGCTCGGACAGCGAGGGCGAGCGAGCGCCCGAGACCGTGAGCGAGGCCGTGGGCGCGCACCTGCGGCGGCTGTGTCTGCGCGAGTTCCCGTGCGGCACCGGCAGCTGGGTGCGGGCCGGCTGGTGGGAGGGACGGAGCGGGCGCGGGCTGGGGCGGCGCGGCCGAGGGGGGGACCCAGACCCCGTGTTGGGCTCATCCGGAGAGTGGAGAGGAGGCTGGGGTTGGGGTGGCCGGCCTGGGGCGCGGCATTCCCGCACTGCGTCCTGGAAAGGCCGACCGGCCGGGCACCGCGCGGGCCCAGGGGTCTCCCGCACGCCAGCCTTGTGGAGCGAAGCGCTTTGGTCAGGGTCCCGGGGGCCTCCAGAGTGGGCTGGGGTGGGTCCCCCAGGTGCTGGGCCTGCAGATCGGGGTCTCCGCTTCTAAGCCCGCGCGAGGATCTCCCCTCCACCCCGAGCGGGGTTTGGAGCGAAGCCCAGCGTATGGCTCAGAAGCGGACCGTGGAACAGTTTGAAGAAGGGAAATCTGTTTTGCTGCCGGAGAAGGACTTTTCCCTCTCACGCCCCAGGCCCTGGCTTACTGCGGCCAGAGGGGCCGTAGTCCCCAGCAGGGCGCGCAGTACGGACATGAGGAGCATGATTTTTGATTGCTTGGTGATACTACGGATTGCGCCTAGGGCCCTCTCTCTGAGCTGCATCCTCAGCCTATTTTTAATTTTGAGGCATGATATCATAAGTCACTCAGTTCCCCAGGCTGGGCTTGAACATGTGGATCCGGCTGTCTGGGCCTCCCCCGTGTGCTTGGGTTAGGGGACTGCAGCACGGCCCCTCCAGAGGGCCTTCCTCTCATTAAGTTCACTCAGACCTTTCCAGAGCTCCAGATGGGCCTGGTGGCCCAAGGCACTCGCTGGGGTGTCCCCCACACTGTGTTCTAAACAGTACAGGGAAGCTGGGGTTCCCCTCACACGGGTAATCCGAGCCACTGCTCAGAGACCTGAGTTTCTTCCGTATGCAGATGTTGGCTGAGTGCCTGTATACCACGCACTGTGCTAAGCTTTAAAGTTTCAGAGATGTACCTTGGGCAAGGACTACAGTTCAGGGATAGAACTTGCCTAGCATATGTGAGGCCTTGGGTTCAATCCCCACCACTGCCAAAAACAAAACAAAAAAAAAAGTCTTAAAAAATGTATCTTCGCAATTGCCTGGAGGAAGGGGGGGAAGAGAAATGAGTTTTGAATGAAACTCTTCCACTTCCTGAGCGTGAAGTTTCGCCTTTCATCCTCACCACCTGTTTCTTGATTAATTTTGTCCCTGTGATTGCCCCTTGAGCCTCCGGGCTTGTAATTCATGAGTTTGCATATATTTTGTGTTAAATGTGGAGTCCCTTTTATCTGAGCTGTCCAAGGTGTCTTCCCTTTTCTGTGGTGTAAGCCATAGCTAATCAGGCAACTGATGAGTGACTGTTACTGAGATTTCTAAACACTGTATCCTTAATTATCCAGTCTTACAGTAAATCTGTTCAATGCTGAGAGTTTCAGATCCTTAAAAGCATTAAATCAAACTTGAGCCACCCCTTGGTACAGGCCTGTCATGTTCCAGGACAAAGGATAAAGACACAAATTGTGATTCTCAAAGAATAGGGGATCTGCAGGTGACTACACAGTCACCTTTTGAAGGAGATGGGGAGCTGGCCCTGCCCCCAGGAGCAGAGGACTATTGCCATAATTACTGGGGGAAAAGAAAAGGTACCAGGAGGGGGGAACCATCGGGCACTGAGTTGTTTACAAATTACTAAAAGCGGACCCAAAACTTACACAATGGCTGTCGAAAGTTCCAGAGCAGACAGGTGCAGGTAGTAATCAAGATTACAAGGCCATATGTCATTTTATTGATCTCTGGAAGTACAGACAGGTGAACATTAAGTAAATTCAACAAGGAAGACCTTACAGCTGTCTCAGAAGTAAGCGGCTTCCCAGTTGCTCAGTTATTGGTGAACATTACTCAGCTTTGGTAGGTAAACAGAACTGGCCGACGCGTGTTCGCACAGCCAGCACATTCGGTCTGTGAGGAGGAAAGCCTAAATAAATATCAATTTAGAGATTATTAAAAGGGTCTAGGGCCAGAGGAATAGCACGCTGGTTAAAGCTCTTGCCTAACAGGGACAAGGTCCTGAGTTCAGTTTTCCTAGTACTACATGAAGTGGGCATGGTGGTGCACACCTGTAATCCCAGTACTCAGGAGGCTGAGGCAGGAGGACTGCCGTGAGTCCAAGGCCAGCCTGGGCTACCTAGTGAGTTCAGGAACAACCTGAACTACAGGGCGAAATCTTGTGTCAAAAATAAATAAGTAAGAGTCTCAACATTTATGGATTGTTGAGAGGGTCTCCACGCGGGCCCCTTAATCCCAGCACTCTGGGAGGCTGAGGCAAGAAGATTGCGTGTTTAAGCCCCTCCTGGGCAGTTTAGCAACTTAGCATGACCCTGTCTCAAAAACCAAAGGCAAAAAAAGCCTGAGGATGTAGCTCAGTGTGAAGGCCCTAAGTGTGATCCTTAGTACCAGAAAAGAGAGCTGAATCAAACCTCGAGAAAATTTTCACTTGTACCACTGCAGAATAAATCCCGGTTTCTTCCTCAAACATGGAAAACCTGGAGGGAGCTGGTCCCTGGGGCCGAGGCGGCGGTGAGCCCGGAGGAGGAGACCGTAGAGGCCCTGCTGAGCCTGGTGCGCAGCCCCCAGTCGCCTTGGGCTCTGCCGAAGAACTCCAGCGCTGAGGACCGGTTTCTGCGAGAACTGGCCATCCAGAGTCCACTGATGATCAGAGACAAGTTCTTCTACTCATATTTCCGGTGCCTGCGGGTGGTGAACCATCAGGTGAGCGGGCCAGGCACGGCAGGGGCACATCCAGGAAATGTCAGGAGTGCACCATGGGGGTGCGTGCAGGCAGCCCTGCCTCTGTCTCTCTACCCATCCAGCAAGCAGTGCCCGTGGCTCAGCTACTGTCAAAATATACAGATTTCCATTTTAAGAATATATTATAGCAAAATAGCCATTGCCACGAATCCCCCTTCAATGCGTCTACCTTTTAAACATGCCCACCGTCCTTGCCGCCTCAGGGAGCAGTTCCGGAGGCCTCTTTCATGAGTGCCTTTCACTGCGTGGCCGGAGGCCGCCCTGATGTCCCGAGTTGGTTCTGAATGTCTCCCTTTCCTGATCATGTGGCTTTGGGGGAGAGCCGGGGGTAGCTTGGTGTGACAGGGAGATGAGGATGCACCATCATGGTTTTATTTGACAGAAATTTTTGTAAATGCCTGAGAGATGAGGGGTGATCAAAAATATGGTGAATTCTGAAACATAAAAGTACTTACCACAGTTAAAGATGTTGTCGCTAGTCCTTGTCAGACACATTCAGTTCATGTCATTGTTATTGGCAATGTGTCTTTCACTGTACTTTTTTTTTTTTTTTTTTTTTTTGAGACAGGGTGTTGCTTTGTAGCCCAGGCTGGCCTTGGACTCACTGCAATCCTCCTGCCTCAGCCTCCCAAGCGCTGGGATTATAGGCATGCGCCACCACGCCCAGCTTATGTGATGCTGGGGAATCAAACTCAGGGCTGTGCGCTTACTAGGCAAGTACTTTAACCACTGTGCCATTCCTCCAGCCCCCCACCCCGCCTCGCCCCGTTTTGCAGTATAGGGGATAGAAGCCAGGGCTTTTGCTCTGAGCTACAACCCTGACCCTCTGTTGTTTGAGACAGGTTTTTGCTTGTCACTAAGTTGCACAGGTTGGGCTTGAACTTGTGTTCTTCCTGCCTCAGCCACCCAGAGCACTAGGATTGCAGGTGTGTGCTCCATGGACAGTTTGTAAAACCGTCACCTGCTTTTTGACCCCTGTTTGTATGGTTTGGTATGTGCCCTCCTGCTCCCTGGGTGCAGATCTCCAGCAGCTGATCTCCAGCATTCCCTGCAGTGGGTACTCCCAAGTCCTCCCACAGACCTCGCAAGGGGCCCTTAGTGGCTTTTACGTTATGGGAATGGTGGAGACCAGGAGCTGGCAGGGGCTGGCGTGGCACTGCTTTTGTTCCTTTTTCACCCTAAAAAGCCTTCTCCTGGATAATAGCAGAGCCCAGAAGTCTTGTGGAAGCTTGATCTCAGCCTTCCCGAGACTCTTATCCTCTTCAGAGTAACTGGGACAGTATACAGAACTGGAGGAGAGTAGGGTGACGGCTGGTACCCGTGTGCCTGGCCCTTCCCCAGCATGTGCACTGGGAGTTTCATGTTCTGGGCAAATGGGTTGTTTACTCCTGGGAGAAGAGGTCCAGCTGGGAGGATCCTGATGTCCTCAAGGTCACAGGGAAAATTGGGAATTCATGGGTAGGTGTGGAAACTGCTGGGCTCGCCCTGTGATTCCGAAAGACTTTCTGTGGCGCCTGGGTGTGGCTCGGCTACAAGGTCCTGGGTTCTAGCTCTGCAGAAATCAATAATCACATAAGCTAAAGCAGATAGATACAAGACCTTCACAGGCTCCAGTGCCGCCGTAGAAAGCAAAGAAGAGAGGTCCCTGCCCTTCAGAGAGCTCCACAGTCCAGCGAGGGCCGCAGGACACTGGCCGGGCCGTCTCACAGCACCTCCTGCCTGAGCGCGCGGGCTGGAGATAGCTGCGACTGAGCCAGGAGAGGCCAGGAGGCAGGAATGGACACTTGTGTGTGTTAGCGCGGCTGCTGCTGCTCCCCGCCCGTCTCAGCCCCCTTCCTGCCCCTTCCAGGTGAGCCTGGTGGATAAAGACCTCCTGAAGTTCCTAAAGCTGGAAGAGCTGGTCCTGAGTGCCAACCGAATCAAGGAAGTCGATGCTGTCAATCTGCCCCCAACGCTCAAGGTACAGGCGCCCCGGTTCCATGCACCATCTTGGGCAAGCGGCCCCACACAGGTTTCTTTGGCAGAGTAACATTGCTCCTAGCCCATGCTGTAAAATAACAGTTTCTCAAAACAAGTTAACAGAATTCCCATGAGCCCCAGCAGTTGCCTTCCTGGATTTCTACCCCAGAGAACTGAGGCAACTATCCAAACAGGAGTCAGCTTCACCAGCGTTCACAGCAGCAGTGCTCACAGTGGGTGAAGCGTGAAAATGACTCACATGGCCAGGCGAACATATAAACAAAACGGGGTCTACCTGTGCCGTGGAATACTATTCACCCAGGAAAAGGAGGAAATGCTGATCAGTGCTGCGTGGATGAGCCTAGAAAACATCTTCCTATGTGGAAGGTCTTGTAGGTTCCCACTTACGTGGGATCACTGGAGAAGACAAGTCACGGGGACAGTGTTGGCTGTCCCATAGGGCCACAGGGAGTTACTGCTTGGTGGTTTCAGAGCATCTGTTTGGGGTGAGGAAAAATTATGGAGTCAGATAATGGTTGATGGTGACACAAACGTGTATAATTGATGCCACTGGATGGTATGCTAACAAATGGTTCCTCAGGGTGTGGAAGAGGTACAGGCCTGTAATCCCAGCACACTGGGAGGCTGAGGCAGGAGGATCACAAGTCTGAGCCCAGGCTGGGTAACTTAGTGAGACTCGGTCTCAAAATACTAAAAGTTTTTTTTAAAGAGGGCTAGGGATATAGTGCACAAGCCCTTGGTTCAACCCCTGGTATCAAAAAAAAAAAAAAAAAAAAAAAAAAAAAAAAAAAAAAAAAAAAAAAAAAAAAAAAGGTATTTTAGGCTTTATCCTAGGCTCAGCTGAGCATAATAAAATGGCTCCATTTTAAGCTAATATACTGAGACTGGTTGACCTTAATGGCAGAAGGGATGCAGGGGCCTTGCTGTGCCCTGTGCTCAGGACAGCACGAGGCAAAGCCGTGGGCGAGAATGCAGGTGGGGATGAGAATCCTGTGCTGGGATTTGTTTCATATTTCGTCTGGGTCACTGCGGCTTTGCCAGACACGGATTCCCGAAAGTAAAGCCAGAGCCCGCTCTCCCGCCCCCTCCCACCTGTTCCTAACTTCAAAGCCTTCCCGGAAGGAAAAGAAACTTCACAACTGCTGCAGAAGTAATTTTTCCTGCATTTATAAAGGGATTCCAAGACAGGTGCATTGGTGCAGGCCTGGAATCTCCGAGCTTAATCTGGGCAATTTAGTGTGACCCCTATCTCAAAATGAAAAAAAATAAATCAATGAATAAAAGTTCTGGGAATGCAGCTCTGCGCGTAGGTCCTAGTTCAACGCCCAGCATCATAAGGAAAACCAACAAGAGTTGTCCGGTTGGGCGTAGGAAGGCAGGACGGAGCAATTCGTACTTCCCTTCCGAGTTTCCCGGGAGGGAGGCCGGAAGCTGAGCCGGGGCCGTTGATGTCGCCCTCAGGTACTGGAGCTCTACGGCAACGAGATCACCAGCATGGAGTGTCTGTGCGTGCAGCCCCCTCCCGGCCTCCAGCACTTGGGGTTAGGCCAAAACAAGCTCCGGGGGCCCCTGGAAAGTCCGTATGTCACCACCAGCCACTGGTAAGAGGGAGTTCTGTAGGCGACACTACCGGGGATGCCTAGCGCTTGGTGTTGCCTCAGCCTCTCAGCCTCCTGAGGGCTGGGAGTACAGGCCTGAACCTCTGTGCCCATCCCTGGGCTTAGTATTTAATCCACTGGCTCCATTGCAGGACCTGTGAAGCTGGGGAGGCTGCTGAGGGGTGGCGGGAGCCAGCGGAGCCCAGACTATAGAGCAGGGTGTCTCCACAGGGGCTCTGTTGGCATTTGGACCAGTCGCACTGGCTGTGCCTGGTGTGTTGTAGGAGGTTATTAGAGGCCAGAGGTAGCTCCCTGCTTTCTGTGCCCCTCTTTTGGATAATCAAAGATGTCTCGAAGTAGGCCACTGTCCTGGAAGCAGCGCTGGGCTGCGCCATGGCTACCGGAGGGCCAGCGCCCTCTAGAAGGTATGCAAAGTAGTCCCTTCTATTTGTTGATGTGTGGCTTTGTGTCTCTGGTGGATGGGCGGTAGAAACCTGAATCCTGGATCCGAGGGAACAAGAGAGCCCCTGTCCCTGGCAGCAGGAGGGAGCTGGGGTGCTCAGAGAGGCATGTGCAAGGCCTCGGCTTCAGCAGCCTGGGCACAGCCGCTGCAGCCTTCTTGCGGGGGAGGCGGGCAACGTCCACTTCACCCTCAGCTCCGCTCCTCGGGGCTCCCTGCCTGTCCCTGACCGTGACGGCCTCCTTCCTCCCCTTCCCTGCTGCTCCCTTGGCCCTGACCAGTGTGACGCCATTCTGTTTTCCATGGCCATCGGGAGCCAGGGCACGGAGGGGAAGCCACACACTTTGGACTCCCTGGGACAGACAGTTTACACCCTTGCTGTGGGCAGAGAGCCAGCCATTCTGGTTTATTGCTGTTGTTGTTTTCTTAGGATATAATCTTTCTGTGTAGTCCAGCCTGGCCTTAAAGTCAACAGTCCTGTTTCAGCCTCCCAGCTACAGGGGTTACAGGCATGGACTGCTACGCCTGGCTATAGTTTGTTTTTTTATTGAAAAATATGCTTAGCACAACCTAATACTTAATGTCACATTTGGATTTCCTGGAAACATGTGTGTGAGGCCTCTGTCTTACGTTCCTGGGGTGCTCTGGCCTCCGTCCCGGAATTGAAGTCAGTTTGCTTTGCTGGTTGTAGCAGGGGGAGGAGCCAGCCCTGCCCCTCTGGTGCCAATCTTCCTTTCCTTGGCTGATTCCTTCATAGCCATCTGTAGCATTCCCCACAGCAGATGGCTCTTGTCCCAGTCTGCGGTGTACTTGTTTTCTTGTGTGGGGTCTTTTTTTCCTCAAATTATTCTTTTTCTTGGTATGCATTCGTGATGCATCATAATCACCTCCGCTGTCAGGCATGGTTGCATCCTGATTGTCCTTGTGTCCTTCAGTCCCCTGTGTGTGGTCTTATCCCAGAGTCTGGGCCTCCCCAGCCTGCTGTGGGTGTGGCTCCTTTGTCCTGTGCAAGTGGCTTTCTGTGGCCACGTGTCAGTCTGGCTTTTAAAAGTGACCTCCAAGCTGGGCATGGTGACACAGGTGTGTCAGTGTGGGAGACTGAGGGAGGAGGATCACATATTTGAACCCTCTCTGGGCAACTTAGTGACTTAGTAGTGACCTGTCTCAAAATATATAAATAAATAAATAAAAGCCAGAAATGTAGCTCAGCGTGAAGGCCCTGGGTTCGATTCCCAGTAATTGCAAAAAATTAAATTAATAAAATGAAAAAAAAAATGACCTGCAGCTGGAGACCCCTTCTTCTGGCCCACTTTCCAGGCCCAACCTCGTCTCCCTGGACCTGAGCTTCAATGACCTGACGGACCTGCAGGGCATGGTGGCCAGTCTCAGCACGCTCAGGCGCCTGAGGCTGCTGGTGCTGCAGGGAAACCCGCTGGCGCTGGTGCCCTACTATCGCGGCCTCACCATCGACAGCCTGCCGCAGCTGTGCGTGCTGGATGATGTCACCGTGTCCCCCAGCGAGAAGCACCAGTTTCAGGGGCTCTGCATCCATGGTGGTGGGTGCGGCTGGGGACAGCACTGGGCTTCGCCCTGCAGCCAGTCTCTCGCCTTTCCTGACCATGGTGCCTCCTCCCTCCCAGGCTCCTTTGACCTTGTCCCTGGTCAGGGATGGCTGGTCTTTGGGGCCAGTGCTTTCTGCAGATAGTGACTCCTGTGGTCGGGACAGTCCATTTCCTCACTTGTGTGGTGGCTTTCGATCACCCCCTTGTGGCCCACAATGCAAGGTGCATTGGGTCCCCCCATTGTCCTAGTGGTAGAGTAGTGATGGCAGCAGGAGAGCTCTGGGGACTCAGAGAGTTGTGACCTGTCCTGCTCCTGTTGGGAAAACAAGCCTCAACAGGATCTGCTGACTTACCCCAGCCAGCCGTGCTGACATGGTTGAACAGTGACCCGAGCACCTGCAGGAGGGGGACCTGGAGGAGGAGGCCTTCCCTGTCCTCCCCTGCCACCTTCCGTCTCTGGGGCCCTGCCCTCAGTCCTGCTGTCCTTGCAGACATCTTGGCCCAAGAAGCGCATCTTGTGGTGACGATTGGGAACATCAGGGGCATCATGGACACCTCTGTCTTGGACCCGGAGCCGGGCCCCGAAGGCCCGTTTGTCACCTACAAGTACTACGTGACCTACGACTTCTTGGAAGAGGAGAAAGGCAAAGCGGAGGAGGAGGGCGAATTGAATGAGGCAGGCGAAGTGGTGACAGAGGAAGAGGGCGTGGACAAGGTAGATGAGCCCACGGGATGCTGGCCCAGGTGTGTGCCACCCGGGACACCGAGCGCTTGGCGGTGCTTCAGGCTCGCAGCCTCCTGGGACCACCCTTTTATTTTTGCATTCTTTGTATTTTTTCCTCGGCGCTGGGGATTGAACCCACAGCCCTTTGTTGGTTTAATTTTGAGCCAGAGTCTTACCAAGTCAGTAGGTTGCTCAGGCAAGGCTTGAACTTGGAGTCCTCCTGCCTCAGCCTCCCAGAGTGCTAGGATTAAAGGCCTGCACCAGCATGCTCAGGCCCTGCTCAGAGTCATGCCCCTGCTCCATGCGGGGACCGGGCCAGCCCAGTGCCCCACCTACCAGAGCCAGGTGCCCCACCAGTGTGCATACCTTGTGTCCCGTGTTATCGGAGCCCCACAAGGGAGTGGCCTGGAATTTTGTGCCCAGGCCGGAGGTAACTGGCCCCACCCTGCAATTCCATGGAATTCCATGGTGTCCTATGCCACCCCCACCTCCATCCCATGAAAATCTGCAGCCTGTGGAGCTGGGAGGAGTGTGCCCTCCCCAGAAGTGGTATCTGCCCCTAATGCAGAACCCTTAGGAGAAGTACACACACACACACACACACACACACACACGCGCGCGCGCGCACACGTGAGTCCTGGCGGCCTTGGTAGCGGTGTGCATCATGATGCACCAGAGGCCTCCCAGGGTGACAACGTGGGGCTTGTTCTCTGTGGGTATTGTTTTATTTGGTTTGGTTTGTTGTAGATTGCCAAGCCCTCCCAGAGCTTAGACGTGCTAGAGGAGCTTCACGAGGCGGGCTTCGAGGAGACGGCCCTGGGGTCCCAGGGGTCCCCTGCTATGGTGGGGACTGAGCAGGTGGAGTCGGAGTCGTCAGTCATCTCAGCTCCCTTACCCGTACTGCCATCGGCCTCCGATTCTGCGGAACAGCTGGTGAAACTGCGGCCACACATAGGTCCTCAGCTCTGTGCGTCCCCGGGGTAAGGATGGGGCCAGCCGGCTTGTCGGGGGTCCCCATGATCTCAGCCAGCCTAGGCCAGTTCTTGCTGCCTCTCCAGCCTGTCCTGATGGCTAAGCCACCCTGGAGTCCCCTCAGGAGTAACTCCTGCTGCTACTGCCCACATCATAAGCTGTGCCAGTGGGCTTGGGCTTTGTGTTCAACCCTCCTTCCTGGTGTCCTGAATTTTGGCCTAAAGCATCTGAGCTGGGCCTGGTGGTGCACTCCCACAATCCCAGCTCTCTGAAGGACTCTTAAGTTCAAGCTCAGCCTAGCAATTTAGTGACTTAGCAAGATCCCATCTCAAAAGTGAAAAAAAGTAAAAAAGGCTAATACAGAGGCCCTGAGTTCAGTCCCCAGTCCCCTCTCCCCCAAAAGCAAGTTAGCAGAACCACAGGCCCAGGGTGCCCCGAGCAAGTGGACTCCTGGAGACAGCTGAGGATGGTCGATGGCCACCTGTCCTTTCAGCCTTGAGGTTGGGTTTTGTTTAGCGTTTGGTCTACCTCCTGGCTCAGGTCCTGCATGTGTGTCAGAGCCTGAGGCTCTTCCACCTGCATAGTGGCTCCACCTCACCTCAGTGCGTCCGGTGTGGCCCGTCTGGTGGGCTTCATGCGTGCCACACGTTCTGTCTTACTTACTGAGGGATCCTTTCTTTATTATTATTATTTTTTGAGGCAGGGTCTATCTCTGAGTCCATGTCAGTCCTGAGCTCACTGAGTAGCCCAAGCTGCCCTCAAACTCACAGCAATCCTCCTGCCTCAGCCTCCCAAGTGCTGGGATTGCAGGTGTGCGCCACCAGGTCTGGCTAGACTGTGCCTTAAAAGATGGAGAATGTGATGGACACTCGGAGTCGGCTGTCTCGTAGCACCGGGGCTTCGTAGAGAGTTTGTACAAATCTCAAAGCCTCGGGCTGGGGGCTGTTCATTGTGGAACTCCTGCTGCCAGCTCTCGTGGCTGATTCTTCCCTTCTGCCTCCCTGCGCCGAGGTCACTCCCCCCGCCACGAGGTTCTAGTGTCTAGTTCTGGTTCCTGGTGCTTCATCTTCACACCGATTTTACCGCCTCCAGGAGCTTGGGAAGCAGCTTCTTTTTAATGGGCTGACAGGCATTTCGTAGCACGTGCTTATAATCCCAGACTTTTGCAGGCGGAGGCAAGAGGATCACAGGTTTGAACCCAACCTGGTCAATTTAGCTACGTAGAGAGACCTTGTCTCAAAACTCATAAAAAGACAATTCCCGTAGGGCTCCTCTTGCAGTAGTGAAACCCTAGAGACAGGAGACAGCGCATGAGCCACGGACCGGGTCTGGGCCCCTGTTGTTCACTGATGTGGAGTCCCAGCTGTGCGGGAGAACAGGGCTGCGGGGATAGCCAGTGGCCCTTGCCTCATGCTACGATGACCGTGTTTAAGACCCATGAGCTGTGCTCTTCAGGACAGCGGCCGGGGCACAAGCCGACCCGCTGCATTCCCGGCAGCACACACACACGTGCGGTAAACAGTGAAGATGGCCAGCTGTCTAGGACATGTGCTTTACCAGACTAAAAATTTTGAGGCAGATGTGGCGGCCTGTCCAAATGTCTCAGGTACTCAGGAGGCATAGACAGGCAGATCCCTTGAGCCCAGGAGTTTGAGGCCAGCCTGGGCGATATAGTGAGACTTTCTATCCCTAAAAAAAGATTTTTATTGGGGGGAATAAGAATTCCATGTGCAAGTGAGAAGAACCAGCGTCTGTTGGGTCCAGTTGGTTCCTGTTTCTTAGTTTGTGTTGATCGATCCGTTATTAAATGTAGGCCTGGAGCTAGATGAACAGCACAGTGATTAGAGCACCTGCCTAACAAGCACAAGTCCCTGGGTTCGATTCCCCAGCATAACATAACCTGGCTATGGTGGTGCATGCCTATGATTCCCAGCGCTCAAAAGGCTGAGGCAGAAAGATTGCCTTGTGTTCAAGGCCAGCCTGGTCTACATAGTGAGTTCAGGACCATTCTGGACTGTAGAGCGAGACCCTGCCACATAATAAATCAGTGAAATCTATACAAGCAGGCTTTGATGTCTCCAACTAGGACCATGCATTGCTCTTGCCCTCGCATCCGCCCACTTTTGTGTCACTTCCTCTGGGCCCTGGTGTCATCACAGTATCTTTGGTGGGTTGACCCTGCATCTTAGTCACTGCCCCGTGACTGTGATGTAGTGCCTGACACCCACGACTTAGGGAAGAGAGCCCCCCTTGAGCTCACACTGCAGAGGTCTCCATCCCCATGTGAGCACCCAGCTCCCATGGCAGAGGGCCCGGCATGGAGGACAGCTGCTCGCTGCGTGGTGACGAGGACGCAGAGTGAGGAGGAAGGAGCTGGCTAGACACTGTCTTTTGCAGGTCGACCCCACCAGAACCCGTCTTTCCGCTCAGGCCCAAACACCAGATGAACCCACTGATGGGCATAGTATCCAGTCATCTTCCAAACACATGAGACTTTTGAGGGACATTTTATTTTTATTTTTTGATACTGAGTCTCATTCTGTAGTCCAGGCTGGTCCTGAACTCAACTGTGTGGTGCAGGCTGGCCTCAAACTCCCAGCAATCCTCCTTCCTCAGCCTTCTGAGTACTGAGATTTCAGGCTTATGCCACCGTGCCTGGCCTATGGGTTGCTGGGAAACTGAACTCAGGGCCTTGCACTTGGTAGGCAAGCACTCTAACCACTGTGCTACGCCTCCAGCCCTTGGGGGACATTTTCAAGGGTTGCTTTTTTGTTTCTTTGTGGTCCTGGGGATTGAGCACAGGCCCTTCACTCTGAGCCACATTCCCAGCCCGTTTTTATTCGAAACAGCGTCTCTCTAAGTTGTTAGGTTGCCCGGGCTGGGTTTGAACTTGCAGTTCTCCTGGAAGTGCTGGAATTACAGGCCAGCATAGGGGTTTTAGGTCTCTTCGTGTCTCTCTACCTCTAGGGCATCTGCTCTGGTTTGAAGTCTGTGTTGTCTAATATTAGCTGCTTATGATCAGAAGAAGCACGGTGGACTGGGAGCCTACTCAGAGAAAAGTCTGCTTGCAGGGTTGACAATCCTCCGGAAATTTGGATTAAAAGGGCTTTTGCCGCCTCTTCCCGGCCGAGAGGCCAGGGGTACCTAGCCTGTCTGTGAAGTGTGGTTCATGCTGATCACCTGGTTTCTCTGGGAGTCTGAAATTTTAGCATGTGCTGGGCAAGGATTCTATATGACTGATACCCAACAGAAACCTAGAGCCATGCCTGGTGACCCAGGTCTATAATCCCAGCATTCTGGTTGGCTGAGGCAGGAGGATCACAAGTTCAGGCCCAGCCTGGGCAACTTTGTGACTCAGCAAGCCTGTGTCAAAATACAAAATAAAACTGGGGCTGGGGTGTGGCATAGCGCAGAGGCCCTGAATTGGGTCTGTAGTACTGAAACCAAAACAAAACCTTGGACCGTTAGTGCAGGGCAGGTTCCCCGGCAGGAATGGAGCCACACGTGTCGTCTCACTCTACGGGGACTAGTGTGTCCCCTGTGGCTGAGGACATGGGAGGCTGGAGCCTGGTTTCCTGGGGATCAGCCCCCCGCCAGCTCAGCTTTGCAACCTTTCTTCATGGCCACGGGCACGACTCCATCGGGCACCGCGTGAGCTGGCCCGCCAGACCTGGGAGCTGGAGTGGTTGCAGGCCCCGGTCTGCCCTTTCGGGTTGTTTGTAGCTGCTGAAGGTGTGCTGTACCTCTTTCTCTCCTTTTATCTTCTACCTAATCCTGTGTTTAAATTAAGTGTGTCTCATATCGGTTCCGTAGCGTGGATTCTCTTCTCTTCCCTTCAGTCCAGTAGTCTCTGCCTTTTTGTTAGGTAGCTCAACCCAATCACATGTTTTATTTTTGACACAGTTTCCATTTTGCTTTTTGTTTTCTCTATGACTCAGGAATATTTTCTTTTTCCTTTATTGTCTGCTTGTATGTTTAGTGAATGTTTCCTAGTGTAATATTTTAGCTCATTTGATGATTTTTAAAGTGCTTTTGAGTAATTTCCAAGTGGTTGCTCTACTGTTAGCAGTATCCATCTTAGCAGAATCCACTGTAGCTGTGTAGTAATGTTTTTTTAGTAAGGTATAGAAATAAATTACTATGTTCCTCAGTTCTCACTCACCTTTTTGTCATTAATATTATAAATGTTTTAAAATTTTAACATAAATGTACATCAAGAAATAAGTGTTACAGGTCCATTAATACACTGAGCTGTGCATTGTGGCACATACCTGTCATCCCAGCACTCTGAGTAGCTGAGACAGGAAGACCACAAGTTAGAGCCTCGTTTGGGCAAGTTACACGCTTGTTGAGATTCTTGCCTCAAAATAAAAAAATATAAAAAAGACTGGTGATATAACTCAGGATGAAAGCCCTTGATTCAGTCTTCAAATGTCAGTACCACAAAAAAATCCCAATAATACATTGTCATAAAAATTACTGCTTTGGGCTGGGCCATAACCCAGGGGTTAGAGCACTTACCTGGCAAGCACAAGGCCCTGGGTTCGATCCCCCAGCACCATGTGAGCTGGGTATGGTGGTACACACTGTAATCCCAGCACTTGGGAGGCTGATACAGGAAGATTACTCTGTGTTTGAGGCCAGCCTTGGCAACATAGTGAGTTTAGGACCACCCTGGACGGTAGAGCAAGACCCTGTCTCAAAAAATTACTCTATACAGCCTGTACCTTGAAGAGAAGGAGAGAACAAAAACCATACCTATCATCTATCTAGTTATTAACCTTATTTACATTTCTGGTTCCTTTCATTGTTTTCTTTTACATTTGAGTTCCTCTCTGAAGTTATTTATTCACTCCCATGGGCTTTATTCTCATGGCCCATTCCTGGATTACTGCCAAACAATTTATATGTTATACATCCTATAATAGAACTTCATAGAGACTCTTTCTTCCTCTCTCTCTCTCTCTCTCT
Organism: Ctenodactylus gundi; assembly: GCA_004027205.1. Classification (NCBI taxonomy): domain Eukaryota; kingdom Metazoa; phylum Chordata; class Mammalia; order Rodentia; family Ctenodactylidae; genus Ctenodactylus; species Ctenodactylus gundi. Next base: position 540,014 of record PVKB01000269.1, on the reverse strand, counting down.
CCCCCTCCCCCTCTCTCTCTCTCTCTCCCCCCTCTCTCTCTCTCCCTCCCTCCCTCCCTCCCTCTCTCCCTCTCTCCCTCTCTCATAGTTTTTTTTTCTTCTGAACTGGGGGTTGAACCCAGGGCTTTTCCCCTGAGCTACATCCCCAGCTCTTTCTGATTTCTTATTTTGAGACGGGGTCCCACTAAGTTACTGAGTTGCCCAAGCTGGACTTGAGCTTGCAGTCCTCCTACCTCAGCCTCCCAGAGTGCTGAGATTACAGGCCAGCACTACTGGGCCTGGCTAAATACATTTTTATGCCATTGCTTTTTGTACTGATCAGAAGAAGAACAAGTACATAATGATGCTGTGTTTCATATTAGCCTGTGCAGTTACTTCACTGGTCCTTTTTGCTTTTATTTTATTATTTTTTGAGACAGGGTCTCACTCTGTAGCCCAGGCTGGTCCTGAACTCACTATGGAGCTCAGACTGGCTTGAAACTCACAGCAATCCTCCTGCCTCAGCCTCCTGAGTGCTGGGATTACTAATGTGCACCACCACGACCAGCTTACATGGTGCTGGGGAACTGAACCCAGGTCCTTGTGTTTTCTGAGCAAGTGGTTTGTGCGGAGCTACATCCCCATCCCTGCCTTTCCAGAACTTTGAGTATGTCACCCTGGCCCCTGGCGGCCATTGTTCCTGATGAAAAATAAGCTGCTAATTGTATTATAATTCCTTTGTATGAAATGAGTCGTTTCTCTCCACTTTAAAGATTTTCACTTTTTATTCAACTTTAACTCTCTTTTCTCTGATACGTCCAAGTATGGATCTTTCTGTTTACCCTGTTTGTAGTTCATATCACTTCTTGGATGTGTAGATGAATTTCTTCTTTAAATCAAATTTGGAAAACTTTCAGCCTTTATTCTCAGGTGTTTTCCCTGCTCTCCTCTGTTTCCGTCCTCCTGGTCCTCCCCGCTTTCTGAGGAGCACTTGTAGTTCTTGAGAAAAGCCTGAAGCCTCTGCCCGGGGCCTTCCTCCTTACACAGGCCCAGGGGCTGTGGACTAAGACGTTTGTCCCTTGAGTCCCCGAGATCACCTGCATCTGCGGGCAGCCTCACAGTCCTTCTGGAGCTGGCTGTCACCTTGAGCGCAAAAGGGGCACCAGATGCCAAGCTCATTCTTGGTGTCTGTCCTTCTTTGCCCCATTTTGGCCCTGAGAGTGACCACTGCCTGGGTGGTGTCTTCTGAGCTCCTGACGGATCACTGTCATGCATTGGACAGCAGTTCCGGTTGTCCTCAGCTCTGTCCTGTGCTGTCTCACAGTTTTCAAAACAGAGTTCCCACCTTGATTCTCTACGATTCTATAGAATTCTCACCTTTCTCTCCTAGGAAATTTCTGTTTCCCAAACTTGTGACATATTCCAAGAGAATTCAGTTGCCATTAGAGAGCATCATTTGATGACTCACGGAGTTTGTAATATTCCTTACTTATTTTTTTTTGAGATAATTTTTGCCTTTATAGTCCAGGCTGGTCCTGTGCTCACTGTGTAGCCCAGGTTGGTCTCAAACTCACAGCGATTCTCCTGCCTCAGCCTCTCAAGTGCTGGATGACAGATGTGCGTCACCATCCCCGGCTTCTGTGGTGCTGGGCAATGGAACTCAGGGCCTCGCACTTGCTGGGCAAGGGCTCCATCCCCTCTGCCATTCCTCCCGCCCATGGAAGTCTTTGCTCTGTGTGTTCCTGGTGTCCCGCTCCCCTGGCCCTGCTGGTCTCCTGCTGGTCTCCTGCTGTGTGCGTTGACACATTGTCTGCCTAGAAGTGGCTTCTGAACCTGGCCTGTGTCCCCAGCCACGCCACGGCCCTTGGGTGACAGGCCCGCGTCCCTGCTGCCCCTCGTAGGACCGTTCTCTTCAGCACTGGCCACAAGCCCTGGGAGAATGTAACCCCCTGCAGCTACGAGATGCAGCACACGTTCCGGGACCTGGTGCCGCTGAAGGCCTTCCTGCTGGCGGGGACCACGGTGGCCGTCGTGGAGGAGAAGGTGGGCAGGGGCGGCGGGCACCTTCCCCTGCGTGGCCCTTGCTCGGCGCCGCTGGGCATCGTCTCCGAGGGAGAGGGAGAGGCGGCCCGCCAGCCGTCACCCCGCACTCGCGGCTGCGTCCTGCCCCACAGATCCTCTCCTGGCCGCTGCCGCCGCCGCCTACTGACAGTCCCTTGCCGGCCAAGAAAGGAAAAGGGGAGCCGGACAGGAAGGGGAAAGACCGGAAGGCGGAAGACCGCAAAGGGACAGGGAAAGCGGAGAAGCCCCCCAAGGTACGGCCCAGCGCCTGCGGCGTGGGGTCCTCCCGGCCCGGCCCTTCCTCACCGCCCTGGCCGCCCCACAGGAAGAAAGGAAGAAGAGAGATGCCCCCCAGGAGCTCCGCCGGGACCCGCCCGTCCTGCAGGTGCTGGGCAGTGGTCCAGTGGCCCTGGAGCCCCTGCTGGCGGGGGAGCCGGTGGTGTCTGAAGTGTGCAACTTCGGGGTGATCCGCACCGTGGAGTCTGACAAGCTGACGTTTGCGAGGGTGCCGGCCCCTGACATGCCCCCACTCCTGCCTCCCCATCCTCGGTGGTCTCTCCCACGTCCAGCACCCTCTTCCTCAGGTTGCCCAGCAGGCACCTCCCCCACCAAGGGGCCCCCTGTCCTCCTGGGCCGGCTGAGGCCCTGGGAAGGGTGGGACCCAGAGACCACTGCAGCCTGCATCTGCCGCTCCCAGCAGCCCCCAATCCAGGCAGCATTTTGACTTTGGTTCTTTCTCTCAGGATTCCAAGAAGACTAAGAAAGGAGTCAAAAAAGGTAAGAGCTGCTGGCATCCCAGCCCTCTGGGAGGCTGAGGCAGGAGGATCACCGGCTTGAGCCCAGCCTGGGCAACTTCCAGCCTAGTGAGATCCTGTGTCACAATCAAAAATTGAAAAATAGGCCGGGATGGAGCTCAGCCCAGAGGCTTGGCGTTCCATCCCAGCAAGCGCCAGGGTAGCAGTGCCACGCGGGTGTGCTGAGCACCCGGTGCAGAGCCGCAGGAGTGCAGGGCCTGAGAGTGTCCCCGGTGCCAGTGGAAGGCCCCGCCCTGCCCCCAGGCTGAACCCCAGGTGGTGGTGTGCAGTTGTGGGGTGTCGGAGGAGGCATCAAGGCATGGGGCAGGAGCCAGACCAGGCGGGGTGAGGGGCAGCGCTGGGGCTGCTGCCTGCAGCGCTGATGGTCAGAGCAAAGGCCTGGGTCGTCTGGGCGTTAACTATTTTTGATTCGTAGCACATATTATAAAATACTGGCTCATCTAGTTGTGCAGATCTCGACACATTTTTTTCTTTTCTTTTTCTTTTTCTTTTTCTTTTTCTTTTTTTTTTGGTAGTTCAGGCTGATCTTGAACTCACTGTGTAGCCTAGGCTGGCCTTGACCTCACAGCAATCCTCCTGCCTCAGTCTCCCAAGTGTTGGGATTACAGGTGTGCACCAACACACCTGTTTTATGTGGTGCTGGGGAATTGAATTCAGGTACTTAGTGCTTACTAGGCCAGCCTTCTAACTGCTGTGCTGTTTTTCAAGCCCTACCCATTTCTTTCAACATTCTTTAGTATTTAGGAAACTTAAAATTCATGGTGGCTGATATAATGTCCCACAGATTTAACTAAAATGCTATAAATTTATTAAAATTCTTTCAATCAGCTGTGTTTCCCTACATGCCAGAATTACTCCAATTTTTAGTAACCATTTGCCAAATAGCCCACACAACTTTCCTTTAAATGTGGTGCTCCACAGAAAAAGCCAGTTGCAACTCAAAACAGCCGCAGCGTGATGATTGCTTTAATTAGATCTAGGCAGTGTAATTGTTTTCCGTTCCGGTGCCACCCGAGGGGTGGATCCGACTCAGACCGAGACACTGAGCTTCCCGGGTTGGAGGACCGGGCTGGCTTTTAGGGATGGCGGGAGCACGCACTCGGGACTCAGGTGCTCGTGTTACCTTTCCAGAAAAGACAAAATCGGTGGCCCCGCTCTTCGAGAGCGACTACCAGCCGGAGCCGCTGACGGTGGAGGTGGAGATCCAGCTGGGCCAGTGCCGCTCGGCCGAGGAGGCGCTGCAAGCGCTCGGGGCCCTGGAGCGGGCCCAGTAAAGGCGGCTCTGCGCCGGGCTCAGCCTTGTGTCGGTTCGGCTGCGCGCGGGTAGGGAAGGGGCGTGGTGCCAGCGCTGGGGAGCCGGGAGGAGGCGCCTCGCGAGACGGGGCGCGGGGCAGGTGAGCTGGGGGCCGCAGTGACCGGGACGGCGAGACACAGGTGCGCGGCGAGCCGCGGAGAGCCACGTGGGAGGAACTGGGGGGTCACGCCTTCCCAGTAGCCCCGCCCACCCCAGAGCCCCGCCCGCGCGCGGCTGCCCCCTATTAATACCCGCCCTCATGGTCCGCACGAGCCTCGCGAGCCCGGCGCACCTGCGCGCTCCTCGCTCAGCCCGGCCCGGCGTGCCCGGCGTGCCGCTCAGGTAGGCACCGTCACGCAGCGCTTGTGGGCCGGGGACACTCCGGGGAGGCGGCTGCCGCGCCTGTCGCGGGCTCGGGGGCCGGGGCTGGGGACGCGGCGGTGCAGCCGGCGTTGCGGACGCGCCAGTCTGCCTGGCTCCGGCGCGGCCCTTCCCGAGGCCGTCCCGCGTCGGAGCGCTTGGGCTCCGCGAGCACCGAGGCTGAGGGCGGCCCGGGGTGGGCGCCCCAAGGACTCGGTGCTCCTCCGCCCGCGCCGCCTAAGGGGTCCGCGGTGCGGTGGGCGCGGAGAGGGCGCCGGCTCGGGCGGAGGGGCGGCCCGAGGGACCGGCTGCGGCCGTGGGGCGCCTGACCGGCCCCGCGGGCGAGGCGGGACGGGCGGCCGGCGGGGCCTGAGGGTCTCCAGAGTCTGGCCGCCGCTCTGCGCCCTCTCGGTCGCTGGCGCCTCGTGCGGAGCCGTCCGTCTCGGTCACGCCCCCGCGATCCCGCGGCCTGCCGCCGCCCTCCGGCGCTCCTGGGCCCTGCCCGGTGCGAGTGTCCCGTCCTCGCGCGCAGCGCTCCGTGTGGGCGGCGGTGGCCGAAGCGAGCTTGCCCTCCGCCTGGCCCGCTCCTCCCCACACCCCGTGGTCTGTCCCCGTTGGCCACGGAGGGTTTCCTTAGGTAGTGACCGCCCCCCGGCACGTCGGGTCGCGTTCACTTTGGGTCTTGGTTGCACTTAGCACCAGAAGAGATGCAGGGGGCGGTGCTGGGGCGAGCGGCGGGCGACAGGTGAGAACGGTGCCGGGTCAGCACGAGGCGGTAGTACAGATGGCATGAGGAGGACTCCAGGGGCAAGGAAGGGCGGGCGACGGGGCGGGGACTTGAAGCCCCCCTGGCCGCCGCGCACCTCGGGCCGGTCCCTCTGGTGGGCGTCGTCTTCTCACCCTTTCCTCTGGCCTGTGGGAGATGCCGTGGGAACATCGGAGCCGTAGTTCCTGGTGCCGGCCTGCCTGCTGCCGTCGCACCCTAGGGCTGTGATTGTGTCCCAAACCCTAGCTGACTCAGCCAGGAACCCCCAGAGGAGGACGGAAGTGCAGGGAGTGTGTCCTGGTGGCCACCGCCACCTGCTGCCCTGTGGTGCAGCTTCCTCTGCCTGAAGGCCTTAAGTCTGTGAGCTCAGTGCCTGGGACGGTCATGGGAGGACCCCCCCACACACACACACACGCATGCACAGGACCTGCCACAGAAAGCGGACAGATCTTGCCCGAATGCGCTCTGACTTGCTTCAAAGGGTTCCGAATGTCATTTTGCGTGCTCAGAATGAGTTTGATCTAAAGTCTGCCGTTTTCACTAAAACCTCATGAAGCGCTCCAGTTTCCTGGGAAAGACCCATAGCGTTTAGGGCTTCCTAGTCTTAAAGTGGCGCGGGCCTGTGCTCTCAGTACTGTGGGAGGCGAAGGCAGAAAGTTCACAAGCTTGAATCCAGCCTCAGACCCAGAAGTCATGAAAGTGGGTGGGGGCCATAGCGGAGCGCGAAGGCCCGGGCTGCATGGTGCCACAACAGAAGATGGCTGCAGGTGATCTGAGGGAAACGCCAACCCGGAGCCCGCCCCTCAGGCGCTAGCAAAGGCAGGTGAGCGCGCACAGGTGTGTGGCTTTGCGCCGCGGGGAGTCGGGCGGGCGCGGATCAGGCTTCTCTCCCCGCAGGGTCTCCCGGCCATGTCGCGCCGGCTGCTGCTGCTGTACGGCCTCGCGGCGCTGCTCCTCGGCTTCCTGCTCTTCCTAAAGAAGGAAGCCCCGCCCGCAGGGAGCCCCACCGCCCGCCAGCCCTTCTGGGCGCTTCCCGGGCCCCCACGCAGCCAGTGCCGGCCCAACCGCACAGTGGCGAATGCCTCCCTCTCCCTTCCTAGCCGCCACCGCCTGTTCCTAACCTATCGCCACTGCAGAAACTTCTCCATCTTGCTGGAGCCCTCGGGCTGTGCCCCGGACACCTTCCTGCTGCTGGCTATCAAGTCACACCCCGCCCACGTGGAGCGGCGCACAGCCATCCGCAACACGTGGGGCCGCGCGGGGCGCTGGGCCGGCGGCCGGCCATTGAGGCTCGTGTTCCTCCTCGGGGTGGCAGGACCCAAGCCCCCTGCCCAGCTGCTGGCCTATGAGAGTGCGCAGTTCGACGACATCCTACAGTGGGACTTCGCCGAGGACTTCTTCAACCTGACGCTCAAGGAGCTGCACCTGCAGCGCTGGGTGGCAGCCGCCTGCCCTCAGGCCCGCTTCGTGCTGAAGGGAGATGACGATGTGTTCGTCCACGTCCCCAACGTGCTGGAGTTCTTGGATGGCCGGGATCCGGCCCAAGACCTCCTGGCAGGAGATGTTATCCACAGGGCCCTGCCCAACAGGAACACCAGAGTCAAGTACTTCATCCCGCCCTCCATGTACAGGGAGCCTCATTACCCGCCCTACGCGGGGGGCGGTGGCTACGTCATGTCTAGAGCCACGGTGAGGCGCCTCCAGGCGGCCATGGAGGGGGTTGAGCTCTTCCCTATCGATGACGTCTTTGTGGGTATGTGCCTTAGACGGCTGGGAGTGAGCCCCACGCACCATGCTGGCTTCAAGACATTCGGAATTCGGCAGCCCCTGGACCCCTGCCTATACAAAGGGCTCCTGCTGGTGCATCGCCTGAGTCCCCTGGAGATGTGGACCATGTGGGCGCTGGTAACAGACGACAGGCTCAAGTGCGCAGCTGCCCCGGAGCCCCAGCACTGAGTGGCAGGTTGAGCAAGAACCCTTGAAGGTACGCAGTTGATTTGCTAATAGAAATTGGGAACCCTGAAACCTGATCCCTGCTGGTCTGTAGGAGATGCCAGCCTAACCCCCCACCTCTGAGGTCCCTGATTAAAAACAAACCTGGCCAGTGTCTGTCTAACCCATGGCGCCTGGCGGGAGGGCAGAGCACACAGGAGGCCCCAGGGCCCATGGGGCCTGCAGTGGAGGAAGGAGATGCCTGGAGACATGGTCTCTAAATGCAAAACATAAATTCTCTTTGAGATACAACAGAGAAACAGGAGTCAGTCAAGAGCGAGGCATGTTAGGGTAAGTCCTGATTCGTTCCCTTAGTCCTGCATCCCCAACTCCCAGGCCTGAGCCTTGCAACCCAAGGGGCCCGAGGAGGAGGAGGAAGCTGCAGTCAGACAAGCTTCCTTCCCCTCAAACTTACATCCCTATAACGGAAGCAAATACATGTACTTGTAAATTTGAGTAAGATCGAAAATTAAATAGCTACTGAACGTAAGTACGCAACAGAAGAGGACCAAGGACCCTTCCCAGTGGCCCAGACCCATAAAATGGTTTGGGTGTGAGTTAGAAAGGGGGGGTGGGGGGGGGAGAAGATGCTGCTGTATGCGGGGTTGCGGTGTTCAACAGGGGCCACTGCCTGAGGGCTGCGGGCCAGGCTCGTAAGAGCTGGGGCCCAGGGCAGGGCGGGCCTCTCGCCTCATAGAGGCTGCTGGCCTCCTCCGCCTCCTCCACACAGAGACAACTGTGCCCTGCGGGGCGGACAGGATGCATCCCCGCTTCCCGAGCGGGCAGACAGGCTCAGACGCTCGCTCAATCTTCACGGAGGTAGGCCTCTTCGTCCTGGTCGGCCCTCTCGTCCCCGGCCTCCTGCTGCGTTTTCTGCTGTAGCTCTTTCGTCTGCGCTTCCGCCAGCTTGGTTTCTGCTTTCTGGCAGAGCTGGCGCACCTCCTGCACCTGTGTCTTCACCAGCTGAATGTGATTTCTGGCGGTTATTGAGGCCTGATCAGCTCCTACCAAAAGAAGGGACAAATGCACTGAGCAGACAGAGAAGGCACACGCTCACGAGGGAAGCCTGGGGCCTCACTTGGGGTCACTTTTCCTGTCTCTGTCCTGTGTTCTCAACAGAGCAAAGAGCTGTCTGCCTCAGCGGTCAGGTCAGGATTGTCAAAATCCCTATTTCTCTTCAGCTGTAAGGAACTAAAACTAACCACAAAACAATTCCCACAGTCATCTTTACAGCTACACAGCTCTCGGTACTTACCTCTAATTTTTTAACAAGTCACATTTCCTTTTTAACAAAAGGATCATTAATAGAACTGTCAAAGAACTGTCATCTATCTCTGTCCTGTTCAAAACATGCATATAAGGCTAGGGACATAGTCCAGTGGTCAGAGTACTTGCCTACCATGCACAAGGCCCTGGGTTCAATTCTCCAGCACCATCTAAAAATGATCTGGTGTGGTGCTGCACACCTGAAATCCCAACACCTAGTAGGAGGCTAAGGCAAGGAAGACTGCCTTGAATTCAGGACAGCCGGTCTACAAGGTGAGACCCTGTCCATAAGGATGTTTTTTGCATATAGAATGCACAGAAAAATAATGCTACTATAAATTTACATAATGGCATAAAGATATTTATGAATTTTTTGTGGTACTGGGGGGGTCAAATGTAGCATCTTCACACAGCTACATCCCTAGACCATTTTTTTTCTGAGACAAGGTCTACACCAGGCCTGGCTCTGCCATTGTTTTATTTAGAAATGTGTTTTGAGTGCCACCATTTTGTCTATAGATACGCACATTTTGCCTACCAGTTCACAGAACGTGTGCATTGCTCCATCTCACTAAGGACCACAACCCTCGACAGGGCGCCTCTTATTTCTGACCTTGATGAAAACACTTAACTATCTATATACCTATTAAGGAGGATTATTTACTTTTTTTTTTGAGACAGGGTCTTGCTCTGTAGCCCTGGCTGGCCCTGTACTCAGGACAGTAGCCTGCTTCAGTCTCCCCAGTGCTGGGATTACAGCACACCCGGCTTCTGTGGTGCTGGGGAATTGAACTCAGGTCCCTGAACTTGCTAGGCAAGCACATTAATGTCTGTCATATTAAGAAAATTCTCTTCCTAATTATACTAAGTGTAATTCATAAATGGGTACTATTTTATCAACTGTATTTTGGGCATATATTTACTTTAACAGTATGGCTCAAATTGCAAATTATACTGATTTTTTAGTGTTAAGCAATCACTGATTTAATATTCAGAAGTGATACTAGTTTATGATGCTGCCCTAGTCCAATTTGGCATCTGTGCCATGGTGGCTTCAAACAGTTACGTAGGTTTGGTGCTACTTTCTGCAAACTGGTAGACTTACTGTAATGTGTGTTTTTTTTTTTTTTTTTGGAAGGGGGGTGGTGGTACTGGCAATTGAGCCTGGTGTGGTTTGCAGCTGGGCTTAAACTTGTGATCTTCCTGCTGAAGTCTTCCAGAATGCTGGAATTACAGGTGTGTGCCAGCCTATAGTAAGTTTAAGGTGGTACTGGGGATTGAATTCAGGGCCTTCATTCACACTGAGCTACATCCCCAGTACCCCCCTTAAAAGAAAAATTGAGACAGGTCTCACTAAGTTTGCCCATGCTAGGCACAAACTTGGGATGCTCCTGCTTCCAGTTCCAGAGTACTGGGATTACAGGTATGTGTCACCACTCTGGTTTAAGGTATTTGGTTTTAAAGAAAGATTTTTATTGTCAACTTGTACAAAATCAGTAATTTTATATGTTCTAAGTGAACATACATTTCAATGGGGGAAAGGGGCAAAATTTTATGTATATAAATGTATACATAAAAATGTTATGTATGTTTTAAAAATCAGTTGTCTTTAAGAGTTACTCTATCCTACTCACGAAAAACTTTATTTTGGCCTTCTGATCCACAAGTCTATGAGATGTGTAAGAACTTAATTTCTACTTGGAATCCCATCAGCTGGGGCCTTACTAGGTACACACTTGTGACTGATACTGATTCCTTGTCAGTCCCTTTTATTGCTTTTGCCTTTGATTCTGTTAAATGTTCAGTTTACCTATAAACTTCATCATTTTCGGCTGGAGGAATGGCTCAGATGTTAAAGCGCTAAGTCAAGTGTTAAGTACCTAAAATCAATTCCCCAGCAACACATAAGCCGGGTGTGGTGGCACATGTCTGTAATCCCGGCACTTGGGAGGCTGAGACAGGAGGACTGCCATGAGTCCGAGGCCAGCCTGTGCTCCAGGGTGAGTCCAGGACCAGCCTGGGCTACAGAGCGAGACCCTGTCTCAAAAAAAAAAAAAAATCATTTTGTGTTAGGTGTGGCTCTATGGTTTTAGCTTGAAATTTTTTGTTGCTGTTGTTCCCAGGGACTTTGTACTTAGATGCATACCAAGTCCTTTTTTTAAATTTTGAGACAGTCTGATTTGCCTAGGCTGTTCCAGAACTTGCAGTTCTCCTGCCAGTCTCCCAGAGTGCTGGTGTTACAGGCTGTGCCACCATGCTCAGCATAAAATAATTTTTTGAACGCAATCTAGGAGTGTCATTTAAAAATTTATTATGATTAAATACTGTGTTACAACTTGTTCCTACACAGTACTTTGTTCTTCCCAAATAAAAGGACTTATTTCCTGCCTTAACTGAACCTATCAGGATCAGCCCTCACCCCACTAACTGTTCGTATTGTGCTTAACAATTTCTAACACTAAGCCAATGCATGTTTCTCCCCTAATAAGAATGCTTTAGCATGCTTTCTCTTCCTGCCCCTCAACTGACTCGACTAACTGGTTTTTACAGTGGGATATGAAATTAAGTTAGTGATTGTCCTTTGCATCTAGTATTACTGATATGAATGAATACTTACTTTTGCTTAATCTAGAAGCTTTGAGGATTTTTCTGAGTTTTGTTGTTGTTGCTGTTATTCATTTATTGAGATAGGGTCTTGCTATATAGCTTAAGCTGGCCTCAAATTTACCATCCTCCTGCCTCGGCCTCCCAAGTGCTAGGATTAAAAAGTATAAGCCAACAGCACCACCTGCTCTGAATCTGTTGTATGATTCACTTACGAAAATTCTGTCCAAGCAAGGTGTCGTAGTGATCACCTGTAATTGCAACACTCCAAGGGGCGAGGGCAGGAGACTTTGAATTTGGGCTCAGCCAAGGGAAATTAACAACACCCTGTCTCAAAAAAAAAATAAAGGGCTGAAAAGAATGAAAGAGCTGAGGATGTACCTGAACGCACAAGTTCTGGTTTCAACTCCCAGGACTATTAAAAGATTTTGTTCAAAACTTTTAAAGTAAGCCACTTCAGTCAACGAAAGGAGTGGCCGTATCCCCTGGTGGTGCTCACACCGTTTCCTCTTCTCTCCTAGATCTGAGGCCGCAGGCAAGTGCGGAAGCTTCCTTGGGGAAAGTTCTGAAATCTTAGTCAGCTTACCATCGGACTCCTGGGAACCTGCTGCCACCTCGCGGCTATGAGGCTTTCCTGTTTACATTTATCATTCCAACACTGATCTCACAATCTGTGATTTATCAGGTTTTAGTTTTCCGGTATGGTTATGTACCATTCATTCACTTAAACAAAAACCTTTGGTATGGAGGTATAGTTTAGTGGGAGAGAACTTTTGTCTAGCATGACCACAATAATCCTACCTTAGGTATGGAGGTATAGTTTAGTGGGAGAGAACTTTTGTCTAGCATGACCACAATAATCCTATTCTATCCTGGAGTAAGAACAAAATTCTTAGTATTGGTGTACTAGGCTGTAATTTCTTTGAGCCTACCTACTTTGGAATCAGCCAGGTAATATTGTTAAAATAAGGTTTTCCTCAAGAAATGGTCTGTGTGTAGTCCAAGCTGCCCTTAGACACACTGACCGCTGGGATTATAGGTGTGCACCACCCCAAGCAGCAATTATGTGGGTGCTAGGGGATTGAAACAGGGGCCTTATACTTACTAGGCAAGCACTCTAATAACTGAGCTATACTCCTCCAGCCCCTAAAAATATATTCAACTGCAATAACCATTTAGGCTAGATATGGTGGGGCAGGCCTATAATCCCACAAGTCTAAGAAGCTGCAGTAGGAGGATTCTAAATCCGAGCCCAGAACTCACTCAAAATTTAAAAAAGGATTTGGGTCAATTCTTAAGTACCACAAACAACTTGGTTTAGGACCACTGGACAGATAATGGTAAACACAGTGATAAGCAGCACTTCATTTTCTATGCTGCAACGTTAGATCAGGAAGGTAAAGGGTGAAAGGTTTAGGCTCTGACCTCACTCCATTTCTTTTGCTATAAAGTAGAAGTGATCATAGTTGCTGCTACTTTAAAGCAACTGCCATAAAGTGCTGACCCCAACTCCAAAATAGACACATATTCAAGGATTTGTGATTTTTTTCCATCTGTACAAAAAGGCTCATAAGCTGAACTCAAGCCCCATCCAACTGTGTCATATGACCACTTAGAAACATCTTTCCAGTGCCAGTATTTTTTTTGCTAGCTCTTCACAGCCTAGTTTCTACTGGGCTTGTACACAAAGATATACAATGTAGGGTTCATAGAATGAAAATAGGAAGATTTTTCTGGTAGAGCCATAAAGGGTGTCATCAATTACACCATATAACCTTAAATCCCTCATGTCTTACAGCTAAACAAAAACAAAAATCAAAATCCCTTTAACCTACCAGCGTGGTAGGCAGCTTCTGCTGCCATCTCTGAAATGCTAACTGCAGTCATCCACGTGGTTTCCAGCTTCAAGTATTCTTGCTGTTTTGAAGTCATCTGTAAATATAGCAAAGAACTTCAAAAGACATGAAGAGGTTTAGTATAGCTAACTAAATGGCCTCATTACTAGATTTATTCAAAGTAGCAGATTCAGGAATAGTTACCGAGCAGACATCCTAAGTCAGTAATCTAGATTTCGCAATGTGACGGAAACACTAATACAGAAATACTAGACAATTTTTTGCTTACCTCAACTCTGGCTCCTATGATCACTTGCCATACCTCATCCTCCTCCTGTGAATTCATTTTTCCAAGTAAATTTGTATATTGTCGGTACAGAGAAATTAATGTATAAACAGCCTACAAAAATAGAATAAATTTAAATAAAATAAACTTCAAGGATGTGAAGTCCCACTGCTGCAAACTGGCTCTCCAGTTCTTGGGCCTCAATGAAACTGCAGAATTGTGTGAAGAGGCATCATTCGTGGACATTACTGTATCTGCCTATACAAGTGGTATTTTTTGTTTTTGAGACACAATCTCACTATGTTACTCAAGCTGACTTGGAATTTGAAACACTCCTGGCTTTAGCCTTCTGAGTAGCTGCAGTTTAGACTTTATACAGAGACCACAATACGTAAGAATGAAAAAGTTAAGGTAAAAAGTTACTGAAAAATAAAAGGATAAATGAGACCTTTATTTTCTTTTTTTGAGATGGATCTCACTGTGTTGCCCGGGCAGGTCTCAAACTCCTAGGCTCCAATGATCCTTCTATTTTGAGGTTTCTCAAGCAGCTGAATTTATAGGTATTTGCTGCTGTATGCAAATGTTAGGTTTGATTTTCAATATCCACATTTTTCTTTTAACCTCAAATCAATGATTTGTAACCAGTCCTCACAGGGAAACCTCTAATGGTGGACTTTGGACGGTTCTCCCTATTATACTAAAGCCAGTTCAACTTCTCTCTTATATACTGAGTGACCATATTTAAGATTTTTTTTTTTTTTGAGACAGGGTCTTACTCTGTAGCCCAGGCTGATCCTGAACTCACTATGAAGCCCAGGCTGGCCTTGGACTCACAACAATCCTCCTGCCTTAGCCTTCCAAGTGCTGGGATTGTAGGTGTGTGCCACGATGCCCCGCTCATGTGGTGCTGGGGAATCGAACTTGAGTACTTAAGTGCTTGACTTATGAGCTTTAAACACTGAGCCATTCCTCCAGCCCCTTTTTCTTAAAGTATAAAAACCAATGGTTTAGATCACAGCTCAGCAATCTTGTGGCAAAGTACCAGATAATAAAAAGTATTTTAGGCTTCTGAGCCTTACTCTGCTAAACCTAATAAAACCTACAAAAGTAGTCAGTCTACATAAACACAAGAGCCTCACTAACTCGCAATAAAATGCAAATCCAATCTCTTAGGCGAAAACTGGTTGGAAGTCACAGATTTCTAGCTTCTGATTTAGAAGACCAAGTTTTAACAAAAGGACATACCTTAGTATATTCAGTGACTGCTTCAATCAGTGCATATGTGGTTTGAGAGAGAAAAGTGGAGGTACTATCCGTTACCAGAGACACAGCCCTCCTCATTAATGCTTCGTTACTAAGAGAATGAGGCTCTGATTTCTGAAAGACACAAATATCATCACTCAACTTTCAACCTAAATTAAACTCAGGCAGAGAATATCAAGGACAGTCAAGACAAAAGCCAATTCTCAATGCTGTTTAGTATTTTAAACTGCCTCTGCACTTCTGTGGGTTAGCATTTTTTCAAGACTTTATTTTGGCCACTTAGGACGAAGCAAGGGATAATCCTACCCTATGCTTTCTATCCACCTTTCCTTACCTGCTCTAGAGAACAAAGTATTTTTGGTGGTTTCTGCAGCACTGGGGACTGAACCCCAAGGCTGAATGCACGCTTGGCAAGCACTGTATCACTACTATGCTAAATCCCAGCACTTTTAAATTCTGAGACAGGGTCTTACTAGGTTGCCCAAGGTGGCCTTGAACTTGCAATCCTCCTGCCTCATCCTTCTAGGTAGCTGGGACCATAGGCAAGCAGCATTATTCCTAGCTCCAAGTGTTTCTTTACATAAACTATGATGAACCTGTTCATGAAGTTATAATTAACACAGTGTTCGATCAGAGGTGGGGAACCTTTTTACTGCCAAGGGCCCTTTGGATATTTATGACATTTATGGGCCATACAAAATTATTACCGTTAACATCAGCATAACAATTATATAACTGACTCACCCCTAATGTGATGGTTGCTTGGGGTAGACTGGAACAAGATTTTGTGAGCTTGTATACACAGCCTGAGGGCCAGACGTTCTCCACCTCTGTGTTAAATGCTTAAATAAAAAACTCTTTGGGTTTCAAAGATTTTAGGAAGGGAGAAGGGGACAAGGATGAAGGCAGTACACCATCAGAAGCTACAGCAGAAGACCAAAGAGCCTGCAGGGGGCATGCGTACAGCAATTCCACATTAAGGTGATTGAAAACTCAGAAAAGGTTTCACAAATGTGGCGAGGACCAACCTCAGTCTAAAAGTAAATAGCCGTACAGAGCTGGCTAGCCCTGACCAGACTGAGCAGTACTTTGCTGGAGCTGGAAGAGAACTCTTCATTCTGACCTCAGTTACTAAACAAGCCAAGACAAAACACTCCAGTACAACAACCCTAAGAATTACGGGAAATTTGGCCACCTTGACTAAACGGTGGCAATGGTAATGACCAGTCACTCATGACTCCACTTTGTTGATTTCTGTTCTGGACACAAGAAGCTACTATATAGTCCAGGCTGGCCTTGATTGAACTTGTCACCCTGCCTCAACCTTCCAAGTGCTGGGATTGGATGTCTTTGGTACCAAGCCCCAATTTTTTTTTTTTTTTTTTTTTTTTTTTTTTTTTTTTTTTTTTTTTTTTTTTTTTTGGTTTTTAAGAGTCCCATCCATCTTTAAAGCTTTTCCTAGCTCCTGACCAACAAACATTACTCTTTTTGGCCACTTAATATATTTTTATTTTGTAGTACTGGGTACTGAACACAAGACCTCTGCTCTGACTTACATCCCCAATTCCTTTTTATTATTTATTTAAGACAGGGTCTTGAGTTACTTGGGCTTAAATTTGAAATTCTCCTGCTTCAGCTTCCCAGAGTGCTGAAATGGAAGGTTTGTGTCAACATAGCCCAGCATACCCGGCAGAAATATTTTTGATATGTGAACAAATCAAGAACTTTATATTTAAATCAGCTAATTATAACCTACTTGTATTTAAGAGCTACTGGGGTTAGACTGGAATTATCTCTGCTCACAAGAAGTTAATTTTGACATAATCAGATAAGACTTCATAATTATAATTTTATATCTTTTATTTCTTTAAATAGCCTAGTTTTGTTTCTTTACTACAGATAATGAAATGGAAGCACAGAATGTTATGTAACTTTCTCAAAAGTCACAGTATATCCCGCAAACCATATCTTATCCAAGTCTGTATTCTTTCCTGTATTCCTCGGTGATTCACAAGAGTGCTACAGGATAGAATGCTACTGTCAAATACAGCCAGACCCAGTGGTGCAGGCCTGCAATCCCAGCAGATGGAGAGGCTGAGGCAGGAGAATTTTAAGTTTGAGCCAAGCCCAAGCAACTTAGCGAGATCCTGTCATAAACAATAAAAAGGAGCTGAGGATGTGTATCTTAGGGCTAAGGTCCTGAATTCAATCTTGTGAGTACCAAGAAAGAAAAGATCAAAATAGATCAAGTTGCCAAAAAGGGTAATGGCTGTTGTCCAGGATAACTTGGAAGAGCTTTAAAGAAGGACGGGACTTCATGTTTGTTATGGTTTGGATGTGTAGTGTGCCCCCGAAAAGGCCTCAGGTATCTGGATGTATGCATTATCTATGGAACCATGTGCTGTTAGGAGGTGGGGCTTGGCCAGGAGGGGTAGTTATGGGCCTGTGATGGATTACAGGTGTGTGGTGGATTGGGAGCATATATTATGGTCATGTGGCACATTACGGGACACGTGACCTGGAACTGAAGACAACTAAAATCAGATTAGGCTCCTAGAAAGGAAGAAAAAATGAGAAAAAGAAGGTATCTGTTACACGAAAGAGACATCCAGGAATCTGGCCTGGCTGGCATAAAAAAACCCAGACTAGGACAACAGAGTGCAGAAGAGGTTGATTTTAGTTCTGTGACCTAATAAAGACCCACTGAGGCGTTAGAGAAATGACACAGCGGTTAAAGTGCTTGTCCTGCAGGAACAAGGCCTTGAGTTCCCTTCCCCTGCACCACATAAAGCTGGGAGTAGTGGCACATGCCTGTAATCCCAGCACTTGGAAGGCTGAGGCAGGAGGACTGCCATGAGTCCAAGGCTGGCCTGGGCTACAGAGCAAGACCCTGCCTCAAACACAATAGTAATAAAAACAGTGGGGGTTACGAACAGAACTGGGACCACTGTACTAGGGGGGATGACTAGAAGCTCCAGAACTGAGGTTAACAGAGGCTTAGAGAGTAGTTGTACATCAATTGAGAAAGAACAAACCTAACATGTCCTTTGAAGGTAGACAGGCTCTTCCTAGTCGTGGCTGAAAATGGCCTGGTATTCACATGAGGGTTTTAGCCCTAAAAATTCATGAACATGCAGAGATAGGAGCTGAAATGATGGATAGCAAGGCTGCAACTTCTACATGAGCCTCAAAGATGCTGAAAACACACAAGTGGAATTAATCTTGGAATAAACACACACAAGTATCAGGAATATTTTGATAAAACAAAGCTTGTTGGTTTCTCACATAGCTCCTTCCATATAATGCATTTACCCAATGGTTCTTAAAACTCAGGTGGCACTTTCATAGAAACTAACTACTTGGCAAATGTACCTAGATCACCTTATGGCTAAATTATAGCATGACCCTATTAATCTTCCTAGATCCACATAGCAACCTTTTCAAAACTTGTATCATAGTAGTCCCGAATTCAAATCCTCTGGATTTCAGAATAAAACCCAAAACCTTACAATAGCTCATAAAGACAAAGCAAGATTTGACTCTCAACCCAGCTGTGCCAGCTATGGTCTCCCTTGTTCCACTCCTGCCACATCAGCACCCTTGAAAACTGGCCCTCACATATACCAGGTATACGACTGCTTCCAGGGCTTTGCACTAAGAATTCCTTCTGCCCTGCAGGCTTTTCCCCCTCAACAGATACTATCATGGCTCAAGCTGTCAGAACACTTAGCTCTCTAATACTTAAGCTTTATTTATCACAGGAGCTTTTCTTGACCTACTCTTAATAAAACAATCTCTTCCCACTATTTGCTAGTTTTCTTTATACAACATATCTCCAGCTGACATTTTAAAATTTTCTCTTCTTTCACCTCTCTGGAATGTTCTATGACAGCAGTAATATTTTTGCTGACTCTTACAGTCCTGGGGTATGACACATAAAAGCTGTCCAATTAAGTTTTTGCTGAACGAAAGACTTTCAACTTCAATATTCTCTTACTCCACTATACTCTCTGCATACAACTTGAGATTGTACAAAAAAAGACAATAATAGTGAGAGTATTAAATTAGGTGATCGATTCTGTGAAAAAGATGCTAGTACAGCTGAAAGCATAAGCTTTGGTTGGCAGGTTTTTTTTTTTTTTTGGGGGGGGGGGATGGTTCTGTTTTGCAGTCCAGACTGGCCTCAAACTCACGGCAGTCCTCCTATCTTGGCCCCTAGAGTGGTGGGACATCGAAGTCAGGGCCTGGAGTTTTCTAACCACTGTGCTATTCTTCCAGCCCCAGAAAGAATAAACTCTGTTGTGAGGGAGGAGCACCAGGTAAAACGATGGCAGCTTGTCTGACCTTAACTCCACTCTTTAAGAGAATACAGCTCACCTGGATGAGAAGGCGTGAACAGATGACAGTACTTTACCTGAGCAATAGGAACTGCACACAGAGTTACCCCGAATCCAGCCACCACAAGATTCTGCCATGGCCTCAGCAATCCCACCAAACAGCGCTTCTTAGTATTAGCCACGACAGGAACACACTGTCTGAATCTAGAAACAGAACAAAATACGCATATAAAAGGTCTCTGTACTTATTCACGGAGTCAAAAACTTTAGCCAAGTAGAAAACCTGAGGATCTAAGGGCAGCTTTCCGGATGAGAGAGCACTCTGGAGTGCACGCAGGCCGAGAGAGCCCCAGCGCCCCACCAGGTCCACACCTGTTGACGCAACACGAGCACCGCGGGCGGCCCGGCGGCCGCATGCGCACACACACCGCCTAAGGGCTGCTTGGCCACCTGATTCCCAAACACACGCTCCTGCAGGCAAAATTTAATTTGGAGCTCTGGCTCGGGCACCAGGTGTCTCCGATGATCCCGCTAGGAAAGCTAGAGCGAGCTGGCCGCGAGTGGAACGCCGGCAGCGACGTCGCCCTCCCCTTCCCGGGCCTCGGCTCCTAACATCACTACTTTTTTCTCCTATTTCTTCCGCGCGTGGTCCCTCTCCCCCAATTTTCCCAGGGCCTCCGAGGAGAGCTGGGCGTCAAACTGAGTGGCCCCAGAAGCTACCCAGGCTTGGGAGACTGGTCCTCAAGAGACAGAATAACGGAAAAGCCGCCAGGGGCCGCAGGGCCGGCGCAAGCGGACTTCCTGCGGGACCGGGCGGCGCCGCCTGGCCGAGGGAACAGCATTCTCACGGGGCTGGGCGGGAGGCCGCGCCCCAGCGCCCGGTTTTGTTCCTCTCTTGCCCACTTTCACGGCCGCGGCCATACCTGATTAGGGAGGTCAGGCTCCGAGCCAGCCGACTCCTCACAGCCGCCATTCCGCGGCAGGGGGGCGGCAGACGCTAGACGCGCACGCCGGAAGTGACGCCTCACGGAGACTGGTGGGCGGGGTACCGCTTCACCACATGAGACATAGCGGCCCCACAGCCACGCCCCCACACAAGGACACAGCTAGGATTGGACAGGCAGGGGAGGGGGCGGAGCTAAGAGTAACGGTCCAAACCGTCTCGCCGGGCGCCCAACCGCCGAGGCTTCCGCGCGGGGTGGGGCGGTCCTGAGGGTGAGGAGCGAATTCTTGCTTAGCGACGTGGGCGCGGGGCTAGGGTCGGAGCCAGATTTCGAGAAGCGGCCCGGGTCCGGGCATGAGGTGGAGAGTTCTCTGGTACAGGAGGCAGGGCAGCGCCGGGTCGGCGCCCGGTCGGTGCCAGGCCGGGGCGGGACGCGACGCTGTCACTTCAGCACCAGGAAGTAGGTGGTCCAGCCGGCCAGCAGTAGCGCCCCGATTAGCACCGTGTAGCTGAGGAGCACAAAGGCGAGCAGCTCCCGCAGCAGCTGCAGCATGTGGATGGTGGACGAGGCTGGCATCGCCTTGCGGGGGCCGGAAAAGACCCTGAGCAAGCAAAGGACATGGCCCGGCTCAGGGCGGGTGGATGCAGCGGGGGAACACGGGCGTTGCCCTCAAACTGCCACCCGCGTTACCAAGGCTGAGGGCCCCGCGGGCTGCCCCCGTCGGAAACCGCCCTCCAGCCGCCGCCGCACTGGCACCAGAGGGTCCTCTATCCACAGCTAAAGGTGCCCACGTCCTTCCGCTCAGGCCTGCACTCGGAGGCGGCAGAAGCCAACCTCAGGCCAGCTTTTGCCTTCCCTTCCCACCGCCGCGTGCATTTTTAATGCTAACAGGCGCTCTTTTTCCGTCACTCAGGCTACAGCCCCTCTGCCACTCCGTCCACCACCAGATTCTTACTAGCAGATGCCTAGGACCCGTGTTCTGTGGTCGTGGCCAGCCAGGAGTGCAGGGTGTCAGTGACGGGGCTCACCTGCCCACCGGGTCTTGTGCATCTCTGCAAGCCCTGCTAACTTTACTTCAGGTAGAACCAGGTAGTAAGAATCACAAATCAGCTTTTTTTTATTTACTTTTTCTTTTCCTGAGCTACATCCATAGTTTACTTTCTGAGAAACGGTCTGGCTAAGTCACTAAGATGCACAGGCTGGGCTAGACCCTGCGATCCTCCACCTCAGCGCCAGAGCGCTGGGATGACAGGTCTGTACCACCAGGTCCGGCTCAAATACCACCTCTTTATCTCCACTACTGCCTTGCCCAGCTGCTCCCCTCAGTGCCAACCAACAGCTCTCCTGTCTCCCCATTTCACTCACTTGGCAAAGATTCCACGACTCCACCACAGCAGCCCGTGGCTCCTCTCTGGTATAGTGCTGAAGACAGGCGCGTACACACCCTGGCGATCTGGGCAGAGCTGAGGTTTTCAGGCAGCAGCTGCACTCAACAACTAGGTGTGGTCCAGCGGCCAATTACAAGCTCCGTGCGGTCCCTGGGCTCTCAGAGCTGCGCAGGCAATCCCGGGCCAGGCGGGGCATGCAACCCTGCCTGCCCTCAGCCATCACCTCTGCCACCTCCACAGCCCAAGGGGCTGCCGATGTTTGCAGAGCAGACTTAAGGGGGCCACACAAGCGACTCACTGGGCATATTTCCAGCCCCTTCTTGTCTTGCCTGTCTGAACACTCTAGGTGGATTAGAACACCCACAGTGCTAACACCGAGAGCAGCCCCAACCCTCAGTCCAGAAGCCTGAAGATTCACCGCATAAAATCAAAGCACCGCACATTTAATCCCGACTGCCAGACTAACGCAAAAGCTGTTGTCTTAAAATACAGGTGAGTGCGAACATGCACATGTGCAAGAACCAAGCTCAGATGACCAAGAGCTCCAGAGTGCTTGACTCCAATTTTCAGACTTTCACAGCTTACAGACCCCTTGTACAGGCTCTCCCCCAGAGCCTCCCAGGTCAACTCCTCCAAATGCGGGGAAAAGGAGCCATCTGGGAACACAACTTGCCCAGAGGTAACCATGAAGAAAAAGAAAGCACCGAGGTTATGCTACTTCTGGTACTAGATACTAAAGACTGTTTTTTTGACCTCTGAAAAAAGCAGGTGGTATGGACATCACCCCTTTCATAAACCTCATCATCCAGGAGCTAATGGCCCCATAATTTAATCAGGATCTCCTATTATCAAATCATTGCCTCGGCTGCAGCCCGGCCAAAAGCAGGAGCAAAACATTATCAAGATGCTCAGGAAGCCAGTAAGTAGTAATGGCTCCCCCAAAGAACTGGTCAGCTCAAGGGCTTCCAGTGCTGCCTAGTCACAGGACAGAAAGGATAGCTGAGACCCATACCCTCGCCCTATGAAGCCAAAGTAACAGAAGAAATGCCAGGCTGTGCGAAACAGGCCCAATTTTCTTCCCTTTTAGTTCTTACATCCTTCAAATGGATGTGGTTGACACTTTGCAGCCTTGACTCAGCCCCCTACTTGGGGCATTTTATAGCAGCAGAGTAAGTGAAGCTCAGAAACACCACAAGGCATCATATTCACATGAACCTACTTAGAAATTAGAATGAAAAGTTTTACATCACTGTTTCTTCCATTGTCTGACAAAAAGGGATCTTGTATTTTCTATAGTCACTAATAAACCATACAACAAGACATCGAACTCTAAGGGACGGTTCCCAGTCTAAAGACAGTCTCTGTACATCTGCCTTCCAGTGCCTCTTCATCCTTATCACAGCACCCTCTTCCTGTCTGCTTCAGACATCTAGTTTCATTTTGATAGTTTTTAACATTCCCTCCTGTGACAAGTGTTTCTTTTTCTTGTGCTACGGATTGAACTCAAGACCTCACACAAGCTAAGCACATGCTTTACCACTAAGTTACACAACCCAGTTCCAGCTAGGCTTTGTACAACTGAGCTCAAGACACAGACCAGCATGTCATGACGAATCATAATCCCTTTCTGTTGACAGCAGGGCAAGAACGTAACAGAACCCACACTGAGACTTTCCCAATCCTCTCCAGGAATTAAACATTCTGTTTGTAATCTTTGCCCTCTTAACCATTACTCTCTGCCTCCACAAATAAACTACAGTTACAATACACATTTCTCTGCTGGCTAAAATTCCAAACTGTGTAAGACACAAAGCAGTGTCTATGCAGACCTCTTCACTAAAGGGACTGCTGGGCTAGCAAAACTGTCTGTCTAACTCAACTACACAAAAGTCCAGTCATGATGTAAACAATCCACCCTCTCCAGGAATAAATGTACCATTCATATACCCTTTCTTAGTAAAGCTATACTCCTTTGAGACAAAGGCAGATTCAAGTATTAAATGAACTTGCACAAAGGCATATAATACATAATTACCCACCACTTTCTATTTGCATGAATGAAGCAATTAATGTTATTAAGTCTTCTACTGGAAACATTTTTTTAGGAGCTGACCTAGCTATGCTCTGGGCAAGTACAGAATCACGAGTGAATGTAGACACATGAGACACTGAGTATCTGTTCATAGGACAAAAATGCCAGCCAAGGAGATCTGACCAGACTTGAATTGAATCCCATGAGCAAAAACGTTGAGGGGCAGGTGGATGTCATTGTCTACAGCAGCTGGGACTGACAATTGCAGGGGCTCAAAGGTATAAACTAATCTCCCTGGGATAACAAGCATTGGAGAAAGAATTTTCTAAATGAATGGCTTTCCATTTTGGAATGGTTTTCCATTTCCATATACTGAATGTCAAGCCCAAATTAGTTCCATGAGAAACGAAGCATTTAAACATTACCTGTGCCACCCTTCATTCTTATACTAAAGATTATTCTTTTTTTTAAGAGGATTTCTTTTCTGTAGTTTTTGAAAGACGAAACTTCTCAAAAAACATGTTGTCACTTACAGTATGCAGGGTACACATCTGGATTCCACTAGTGAAAATGGTAAGAGCAAAATGTGTGGTGAGTAATAACAGAAACCACACTAGAGTAGGACTGTAGGACCAGGCGGGGCTGGGGACTAACGAATTTTGGTGGAGACCTGTGCTTGGTGCCCTTAGGTCCTCCAGATGCTGGAATGAGCTGAGGAGGAGGGTAGGTAGGTAGGGACATGACCCCCCAACTTCTTCACCATCTCTGATCTCAATCACAGCTAACAGTCTCCCGGAGTGGTAGTGGCAACTATGGCTACTGGACTCTAAGAATGTCGATGACATGGACCTGGTGTGGCTGAGGTCACCAGGCCATGGACTGAACCAGGAGGGTACTCCATGCAAAATGAGTACAAGAGGCTGAGTTTGAGTGGTGCAAACTGCTAGAACAGTCCATGCGGCAGTTACTTCAGAGACGGGATGGCACGTTGCTGGCGATGCAGGAGGTGCCACTGCTCACAGTGGGACCAGCTAGATACTGGGTCTATCATGGACAGGGAGGAAAACTGCCACTGCAATGAGGCACCTATCACCAAATTCTTGGAATTAATAAGTGCACTGTGAAAATGTCTCTGAATAGTTGAATTCTCTGGAAGTTGCTCCTCAGTAATAAAATTCTTCAATGTAGAAAACCCTCGGTGAGGATTAGCCATCTAACTTGTATGTGCACTTTTACCGCTTCAGTGTCGGCTCTTCTTTTCAGAAAGGTCCCCATTTGTCCGGCCCTAAGGGCTATCCATCCCACCACCTCTACTGTACTTCCAGAGGCCTCTAATGAAGATCTCAAGCTTAGAAAATTCAGAACCAGTTTCTCTTTTACCCCACTTGATTCTTCTTTCTTCAAGAAACCAGAAACTCTGAAGCAGGAAGGAAGTAGTATGTAAAACAGATCTCGAAGTAACTTCTGTATTCCTGTTTCTTCTAGGGCTTCCCTTCCCACTGGCAACATCCTCCAAGAGGCAGGGACCCGGCCTCGGACTGCTCGCCTGCTGAACACCTAGAAGGGCTTTTCCATCAGGGCCTCTATCCAGCTGCTTCCATTCAGTAGTTTAGTGGTGGCAATCACATACTCCGTACCTCCATCTTCCAACTGGGACAGAAACCTCAGGGCAGCAATTTCAGCAAACGTTACGCCCCCGAGGAAAAATACCAGAGTGACTCGGTTTTCTCCTGGTTGACCTAAAATGTAAATATTTCAGAATTCAAAAGTACTGATTATTGGTTTCTCCTCCTCCTCTTAAAACATTTCTTCACTCATAAGAATTTAAAAGGTCAGGTGTACGCTGGCACAGACAGTTCATGTGAAACTCAGGAGCACTGATTTTGATCTTAATGTTTTCTAGCCTCAAGGCAGAGACAGAAAGCTGCTCCTCCTGAGGGATTATGACCACAGCTCTCCCCGCTTACACTATACATTAGCCACTAACAAAGAAGGTGTACTTGACTCTGCCTCTTAAGTAGTTTACAAATGCCTTTTACAAAGCCACTGCACAATACATGAAAACCACACTCACAGCCCCTGATTACCCTTCAAGGCTACGTAGAGACTCACGTTTCTTCTGCAGCCCTGTGGGCAGAGGCTGCCGCTCTTCAAAGTGGGGGCCGGGGAGGATGCGCAGGACTTCCTCTATGCTCCGCCAGCCGGGACGGGAAAGCAGCTGCGCCAGGCGCACGCTGAGCGGGGCATAACCACTGTACACATACGATATGTCCGTGGGATTCTGTTAGTGAAATAAAAATAAAGTCTGCAGATAAAAGACATTTGGGGCCGCCTGTGGTCTTCTGAATGACATGAAGTGAGTAACACCAACAAGCAGGCACGGCTCCCATCCAACTCGGTGGGCAGGACTAGCAGACAGGGATACACTGGGGTTTTTTTTGTTTGTTTGTTTTTTGTTTTTTTTGACACAGGGTCGTGCTCTGCGGCCCAGGCTGGCCTAGAACTCAGAGCAGTAGCCCTGCTTATTCTTCCCAGGTGCTGAGATTACAGGTGTGCCCCTGCAGGCCTAGCTTATGTGCTTTGGGGAACTGAATTCAGGGCCCTGTGCTTGCTAGGCAAGTGCTTTAACTGCTCAGCTGTTTTCTCCAGCCCCTACTATTCTGGGTATGAAAGATGGAAAATTATCATCTGATTTGTCAAGAAGCTTCGGAGAAGGACCATGGCACCCTACTTGAGTAACAACACACATAACTTCTGAACTCAGCAGTTGTACTTTAGGCATTTATGCCAGAGGTGTTTGCAGGCCATCAGAGAATAACTGAAGAATAAAAGTATCAACTGCAACAATGCAATAGCAGAAGGCTGGAAACAACCTGTATTTCTTAGGAATCTGTCAAATCACAAAGTACAAAATGAAAAAAAATTTTTTTTGAGACAGGGTCTCGCTCTGTGATCCGGGCTGGTCCTGAACTCTTAGCAATCCCCCTGCCTCAGGCTCCCAAGTACTAGTATTATAGGCATGCACTACCATACTGAGCTTCAATAAAGTATATTCTTAAGAGCAATGCGCAGGGACTGGGGATGTAGCCCAATGGTATAGCATGTGCTTGGCACAGGCAAGGTCCTGGGTTTAATCCCAGCACCAAAACCAAACCAAGTCAAACCAAACCAAAAACTCTACTATGTAATAATTACAAAGAATTAGAAGCTGGCCGTAGTGGCGAACACCTGTAATCTCAGCACTCTGGGAGGCTAAGCAGGAGAACTGTAAGCTCAGGCTCGGGCAACTTAGTAATTTAGCAAGACCCTGTCTCAAAATTAAAATGAAGGAGAGCTGGGGTGGGCAAAAGGCTGGGGATGGAGCTCAGTGCTAAGGCCCTGGGCTCGATGCCTTGTACTATTAAAAAAAAGAATTAGAAAAAATGAGGTAGATTAATGAAGGATCCTCAGGATCACTTACTAACTGGAGGGTGGGTTCAGGGGAGAAAAGTGGAACAGTAGAGCAGGACTAACTTTATATACATGGTACGACACTGAGTTAAGGATATCTATTTTCCTACTGGGGAAAAAGAACTTCTACAGAAGACTGTATAAAAGGCCCAGTAAAGTCCCTTATGGTAAACCAGAGAAGACAGTAAGAAAAAATAAAACAGACACATTACGACATATGTAAAGAAAAATGCACCCTGCCTTGGAGACCAGCTGTATAGAGTATGCACCATTTGTGTAAAAACATTTGCATATGCACAGAATCTTCTGGAAGGACAGACACTGGCTGCCTCTTCAGGAACCAGAGTGGCAATGGAAGAAAACAACCCTTTCCCGGCCTGGCTCCCTTCCATCCAGCTGGCTGGTCTGGGTGGCTCACTTCCACGCGCTAGACCTTCTTCCCCAGAGCTGCTCCTGGCACTCCCCACCCGTCTCCCTGGGGCTCCATGTGCAGGGGGCAGGCTGTGGGCACCATACCGGCACTCTCTGTGCCCTGCTTGGGCTTGTGCCATGGAAGGCACTGGGGGCAACTGGAGAGTGAGCAACAGAGTGGACTCTGGGGCTTTTATTTCTCTGGCTTCCCTCATGACTCTGCTGAAGGCCGGCTGGGACCCATAGCCAGCCACCCTGCACCCACACAGTCCTCTCCACGGGCTGCCTCACGTCTGCAGGTGACTCCCGCCCGGCTCCTGGGGCCTCCCATCTGCACCAACTCTTACTATTCTCCCCGCCCACTTCTTTATGACCCTCTTCTCCAGCAGTCCCATCTGACCTGCCAAGATTTTTGGGTTTTGCTTTTGTGGTACTGGAGATCAAACCAAAGCCCTCGGCACTACGTCCGAGCCCTTTCCGTTTTTTAATTTTGAGAACAGTCTTGCTAAGTTACCTGACGGGACATGAACTTGTGAGTCCTCACTTGAGTCTCCCTCAGTGCCGGGATTACAGGCATGTACTTCCTGTTGATATTATGATGGATAAAACACAATGTATTCCTTTCTCAAAAAACATGAAAAAATTACCTTTAGAAATCCAGGCAGATATGCAGACTGAGCAGCGTGCGTTTGTCACGTGGTGGAGGAGGGTGGCCTACCTGCTCGTTCACATCGTCCATCCAGAGGCGCAAAGTCTTCCGGATGGTTGGGTAGCTGTTCCGGCCCCCGGTCTGTGGCCTCAGCAGGCCAGCTTTCTCAAGGTTGTGCAGGGTCAGGATGTGCTCGTAGCCGTAGGTCTGCAACAGAAATTGGGGCCCTGATGTCACACTAGCAAGGGGTCCTGCAATTTTCAGAAAAGAGCACTTCCAACAAAACCTTGATGTTGCATGCACTCCAGGGTGTGTCTCCAATGGCCGACAATGACTGCCGAGGGGATGGAGAGAGGGGTGAGACTGGGGCTTGGATTGCTGGCGCATTACTGTTAACCCAGCTCATGGTTTCAAAGTGGGATTTAAAATTTTTAAAGTCGGAATTTATGTGCCTCACCTAAGTAAACATCAAATATACTATATTTTTAAATCAAATATACTACAGTAGTATATGGGATGTAATTAGGTCTAAAAAATGAGGCAGATTTATACGTCCTGATAAGAGCAGATGGATATAATTTTAAGGACAAAAAATGTAGAGTAGGATTTTATTTCTGCTAAAATAAAAAGGCATAAACATCAGTCAGCACTTGAATATTCTTCCCATGAACTGGGCACACAGCTGGTCTAACCACCTCATATTAACTCATTACTTCTGTGGCCCCATGAGGTACGTGTTATCACCTCCACTTGACACACGTTTAAACAACTTGACCAAGGTCACACAGTCAGGGAGATCAGAGCTGCCCTCCAGCCAGTCTCACTGAGGACTACATATAAATACTCTTTGTACACATTCGCGGCTGAGGCTTCAGAAGGAGGTAAACTCCATTTCTGACGGGGCTCACACCTGGGGAGGGAAACAGGAGTGCATGCAGGGATGGGGGGGGGGGGTCTTCATAGTTTGTTCCACGTGATTCTGCATTATCAGAACACTGTAGGATGAGAATCCATGTTGTTTGTGTAACTTGAAAAAAGGGCAAAAGAGCTGGATCTGGTAATACAGGCCTGTAATTCCCACACTCTGGAAGGCTGAAGCAGGAGAATCCTAAGTTCAAACCCAGCCTGGACAACTTACTAATATCATGTCAAGAGAGAAAGAAAAAAAGAGAGAAACAGAGGTAAGCAGGAAAGAAGGAGCAGGAGAGAGAAAGGAAGGCAGGAAGGCAGGGGGATTTAGCATAGCCTAGGTTGAACCCCTAGTACCACAAAAAAAAAAAAAGAGAAAAGCAAAGTATCATGAGCTCACGCATGCTTAATTTTAACAGTAATACAGCTAAGAGTGACTAATAATAGCAAATACTGTTTGAGACATTTTCAAACACAGGGGTGAGTTTCTGAAATAGCACTGAGGTTTCCTTAGTACCAGGCTTATTAGCCAGGGCCTGTGGTGCAGGCCTATAATCCCAGCACTCTGGGAAGCTGAGGCAGGAGGACTGCAAGTTGAAGCCCAGCCTGGGATACTTTGCAACTTAGTGAGACCTTATCAACATCAGAGGTGAAGATACATCTCAGAGTAAAAGCCCTGGGCTCAGTCCCAGTGCAACAAATGAAAAGAAAAAAAGTAACAGTTTTCTCAAGTAAGCCCGCTAAACAATTTTTAGCAGAAATTTGCAAAAAATTCTCTTCCTCTGGGCTGGAGGAATAGTTCAGCAGTTAAAGTGCTTGCCCCACAAGCACAAGGCCTGGAGTTCAGTTCCACAGCATCACATAAGCTGGGCATGTTGGCATACGTCTGTGATCCCAGCACTTGGGAGGCTGAGGCAGGAGGATTGCTGTGAGTCCAAGGCCAGACTGGGCTCCACGGTGAGTTCAGGACCAGCCTGGGCTACACATAACAGAACACATAACAGAACACAAGCCCTAGACCCACGTTGCCTGGCTCTGGCAGTGGCTCTGCCGCTTCCCGGCTGGATGACCTTGGGAGAGACACATCATTACACCATGTCTCAGTTTCATCCATAAAAGAGAAACCACAACTGCATCTAGCACAGGGCAGTTGTCCCAATTAAAGAGATGCGTACACTCCATGCTTTTCCACAGATCCTGGCACACAGGCCCAAGAAATGTTCACTGTTATGCAAATACAAGAAACGCTGAAAGCCCGGGAACAATTCCTCTAGCTGGTAAGAAGTTGAAGGGGCAGTGGGAACATGCAGCAACACAGCAGGCCGACGTACTCTGGTTTCTCTTGAGATAATATAAATCTTTACTCTTTCACAAAATATCAGCTTTGTGAAATATTTTTAAAAGACACTTTCCAGGCTGGGGGAATGGCTCAGTAGTTTAAGAGCCTGCCTAGGGAACACGGACTACCTGAGTTCGATTCCCCAGCATGGTGGCACAAACGTATAATCCCAGCACTTGGGAGGACTGCTGTGAGTCCAAGGCCAGCCTGGGCTCCATAGTGAGTTCAGGACCAACCGGGGCTATAGAGTGAAACCCTGTCTCAAAAAAAAAAAAAAAAAAAAAAAAAAAAAAAAAAAAGATTCTTCCCCCTTGGCAAATTAAAACATTTAAAATATATTACCTGGAGAATTTCTCTTTTGTAATAATCCAGAACTTTTTGTTTGAGTCCACTGTTGCACACTGACTGGAGGCAAACCAGCCTTAAAACTTTGGTCAGTGGATGCTTCTGGGCAATGCAATCTTCGATGTAATTGTTGACCTAGGAGCAACGTATAAGATGCACACTTATCTCTCTCTTCCCAAGACTTAAGAGAATTTCATGATTACTATTATTTTTCTAAGTCAAAGAAAGAAAATGGCTCATTATTTTTTTCTCTTTCCCTAACTCCTGCTTGAGGGAATGCCCCCACCCAGGCACACACCCCACCTCACACCAGGTACCAGAGCAAACCGCAGGCACACAGAGCACCGAGGACACCAGCAGGCAGTCCAGTGCCTGCTCTGACCCACCACGCGAGGGCTAACAAATGTCTATCTCCAGAAAAGCAGCAACTTATCTAACATAAAGTAACGAAGACATTTTTAGAAGATGAGAATTTTCATAAATTAAAATTTTATTTTAAAATTCAGCTTCATTATAATAATTTTTGTGGTACCTAGGGATCGAGCCCAGGTCCCTCTCACCAAGCTACATATCCCTAGCCCATTTGTAGTTTTGATTGTGAGACAGGGTGACATTAATTCTGAGTTGCCCAGGCTGGGCGCAAACTCGCAATTCTCCTGCCTCATCCTCTTACAGTACTAGTGTTACAGGCTTGAGCCTCTGGACACAGCTGAATTAAAAATTTAGCAGAAGACTGGGGCATAGCTCAGCTGTTAACAGCACTTGCCCAGCAAGCACAAGGCCCTGCACTCAGTTCCCCAGAACACCACATAACCCAGGCACGGTAGCATACTCGTGCAACCCCAGAACTCCGATGACTGAGGCAGGAGGATTCCCATGTGTTTGAGGATACCTTGGGCTTTGTACATAGTGAGTTCAGAACCAGCCTTGACTGCATGGCAAGACTTTGTCTTGGAAAAGTAAGTCATAGAGCTGAATATTTAAGGAAACTGTATGACTATAAAAGCAAATATATATGTACATATACATTTTTTGGTTTTTTTTCCAGTGTTGGACATTCAAGCCATGGCATCAGGCCTGAGAGGGCACTCTGCCACTGAGCTGCATCCCTAAACCAAAAGCCAATCTCTTTATCCTTAAAGTCTTAGATTTCAGGGACCAGGTCACATCTCACCAACTACTGCAAAAGCATCTTCCATAATGTTAAATATCCTTATTAAATAAAATTCATATTTTCACGTTTGGCATTTGATCCTAAAAATACTTAGGCAAGGCACGGGGATTCAAGTGACTGTCTTATCCGGCTATGATGTCACGTTTGATACACTGTCACCTCCTGGTTAGGGCAGTTCTCGTGTTTACATACCTTATCAGTGTCTATCCCAGACATAAACTCCTGCTCGACTGTTAACTTATCAAAGAAGTCTTCAGAAGCTGAAATACAATTAGCAAATTCGCACCTTAGTTAGTAATTCAAAAAATGAAGTAAGTGCTTTATACACAAAGAATGACTAAGAAATAAAGCATGCAGAAAAGCAAGCAAGTGCAAGTTCAAGTCATCACCTGAAGAGACGGAAAGCCCTTGACCTGGAACTCTGAGCAGAGCAGTTACACTCAGACACTGGTGACTACTGTCCCCTTCTGACTCCCTAAGACTTAACTACGAAGTCAGAATTTCCCAGAATGACTCTTGGGTATTAATAAAAAGCATCTCATACTTGCCACCACAGCCAGCCCAACTTCAATGGCTCTCCACGTCCGTTACCACGAGAGCAAAGGGCTGACTTTCCTACCCTGTGTTTTATGTAAGACTCAAAGTTTACTTCATAGAACAGGGCACGGACAATCTCCTAATACTCCTACTCAGCTTTTTATTTATTTATTTATTTATGTTTTTATTTATTTATTTTTTTGGGACAGGGTCTCACTGTGTAGCCCAGACAGATCCTGAACTCACTGATGTAGCCCAGGCTGGCCGTGGACCCAGAACAATTTGCCTGCCTCAGTCTTCCAAGTGCTGGGATTACAGGTGTGCCCGGCTTTATGTGGAGCTGGGGAATCAAATTCAGGGCCTTGCACTTGCAAGGCAAGTGCTTTAACCACTGTGCCATTACTCCAGCCCTGCCTCCTCAGCCTTTATAGCCCTGTGCTGTAACGCACAACCTGTGTGTGGGTTGATATTAAGCCTTTGAGCTACTTCACATACTCCACATAGCTCTCTGCGCCAGTCTGCAGAAAGCTTTCAAGGGAAAACCAAAAGAAAAAAAATCATGTTCTAATTATTCTTTCACAATATGAAAAAAACTAAAAACATTCACTGTCTCATATTATTCTAGGGGTAATCTTGTGAGTACTGTTTCTCTTACCTATATTCCAGGTGACTCATCCTGGGATTAATCACACATTGAAATAATCCTCCATTGGACATTCCTACTGCAAACATGTACACACTTAACCACACTGAGAAGCAGGGTATGGGTGGGGGCAGCTCAGGGGCACAGCGTGCCATTTCGCGTATGCCAAGGCCCTGAGGTCTATTCCCAGCACCGAAGAAGAAAAGAAAAAAAAAAAGCAACTTTCCCAAGGCAGCATTCAGGGTGCTGATGACCAGGTGTCCGGCAGCACCAGTGCGGTCAGCACCAGCAGACTCCCACCAAGGGACACTTACTAGTGACATCTTTGATGAGCTCTGCTATGGAGGTATGGTTGGCCAGCGAGCCCCTGGCCGCCTGCATGTGGGGCAGCTGCGACACAAACTGCTTGATCTCGCCCACGGTCTTGGCATTGTGCCGCTCCTGAAAGGGCGACAGGGCAGCACGTGAGGCAGGCAGGCCGACCATCGGAGGCGGTTTCCCTCGTGCCAGTAAGAGGGAGGCCAGGCCAAGCCAACCCGCCCCAGGCACAGGCACAGCAGGAACGAGAAACGCTCCTCGGAGAGCCCAAGGCGCCACCTCCCCACGGCCTGCGCCTGGCCCACTCTGTGCCACAGCTCTGGGGGCACCTCAGTACTGGGGACAGACAACGGTAGTTAAGTCATACGGATTCCTGAATGAAAAACCAAGATGACAAAACCAGGTCACGTGCAGAGACCGAACACAGCAAAAGGTCTCCAGCGGAACAACAGATCCAACCTGCTGCTAAGCCTCGGTCACGAGTGCAGCCCACGAACAAAGCAAGCCAAACAACAGGACCACAGCGACCCTGAGGGCAACGTGTCCTAATGCCAACCCAAGGGATCCCCAGAAGGTCAGGCTGTGATCCCTATGGAAGATAAACTCTGAGCCAGTGCGGGGGCATGCCTGTGATTCCAGCACTCTGGGAGGCTGAGGCAGGGAGGCTTTAAGTTCACAGGAAGCCTGGGCTACTCGGTGACAGGGCAAGAACTTGTATGAATGATGACAGGGTTATAACTGTAGCTCAGTGCGCAGACCCTGGGCTCCACCTGCAGAACCACCACCACCACGGAAAAACAAATCTGGGATCCATGCTCAGTAAAAACATGCTTTTCAAAGACTCAATTTATGTCTACAAAGTCTCCATATTCCAGTTTTCCAGCTTACTGAATCCCCATATTTCAAAACAGCTTCACAAGAATAAACCAGTGAGCAGGCAAGAGCAGGCAGGCCGGCGGTAATGAAGCTGACACCTCGAGCCTGGGGACTGCCATCTCATTTTCACCACTGCGTGCGCAGGGTCCCCTGCCACCCACCACCGGGACTGGCAGATCCCAAGGTTTCATGACGAGTCCCAAGTTCTATTAAAGACAAGCTTTATTTTTAGTACAGCCGCCTTCCTCTTAAGTGAAAAAGCAACTAATTTAAAACAAAGAGGATTAAGAAAATGTTTGCGATAAAAGTTTATAAATTGCAAACACTCAACCCCACAGCCTCTAAAAAAAAGAAAACTGAACACAGCACCTTCTGTGGTGGGTCTGAACAAAAATTTAAAAAGAGAAAAACCTTGGATGCTCCTGAACCTGCCCAGACTGAGAAGGAAGTGCGGCTACACTGAAGCCCTGCTGGGGGCCGCAGGGGCTTTCTGTTTGTTTTTGGTTTCTGTGTTCTGGAAATTGAGCCCAAGGTCTTCACCCTGAGCTACATCCCCAGCCCATTTTTTAGTTCCTATTTTCAGTCAGGGTCTCCCTAAATTACTAAGTTGCTCAGGCTGGGCTCAAACTTCTGATCTAACTGCCTCAGCCTCGGAGGGTACTGGGATTCCAGGCCTGTACCTATGCCACAGGGCCCAGTTAGGCTGAGTCTCTCGGGAGTGAGACCACCCACCTGGACAGTTACTCCAGCGCACCCAGGGACAGAAGGACCACAAGCAGAGCAGGCCTCACCTCAAAGGCGGCAGAGATGATCTTCGCCTTCTTGCTGAGCACCGAGCCCACGGCGTTGAAGTTCTTGTCTCGGATCTCGGCGTAGAGCTCCTCCGCCGAGTTGAGCTGCAGCTTCTTGGCCTCAGTGGGGAGGTCCTTCCCGCCATCACCCTGCTTCTTTGGCACAAACTTCTCCGGGGGTAACTTCACATAACCTGAGCCATGCCAAAAGGGGGCAAAACTGGTGTGCACTGCCAGGAAGGACCAATAATTGGTGCCCAGGCACAAAACTGAATTTCCAACACAAGAGAGAAGACAGCTTTTTTCTGTGGTCCTGGGGACCAAGCTCGGGGCCTTCCCACAGGGTTTCAACTTGCCACCATCCCGCCTCAGCCTCCCGGAGTCCTGGGATTATGGGCCTGCGCCACTGGGTCAGTTAGAAGACAGCTTTACAGGAAAATGGCATGTACTACAGAACAAGACCCTGTCATGAGAAAGGAAGACAGACAAAAAGGAAGAATGGAAGAAGGAAGAAAGAACATGGCAAGCAGCTCTGAGGTTTTCTTATTTTCTATTATCCATGTATGGGACTAAGGAAACTACGGTTCTGGTTTTCTTTGGGGCACTTTGATATACCACAGCAGCATGGCCAATTTCTAGGTCACCTCCCCACTCAAAAAATCTACAAGGATCCCCCCACTGTTTCCTAGTGGTTTTCAAACTGTTTGTCCATTAACAGATCATGAAATCAAGCTAGTGGTTTGCATGGAGCACTAAAAGGAAAAAAAAAAAAAAAAAACCCACAGCAGCCCACAACATAGTAAACAGCAGAGCTCAGCGCGTGAGGGAAGGGCAGTGGAGCCTTTCCTTTTTCAAACTTCTACTTGGGTTTTACACACACAAACACATATATAGGTGTGTGTGCGATGGGTCGTGATATGAAATACATTTCTTTTTTCTTTCTTTCTTCAGTACTATGGATTGAACCTACGGCCTTTACACTGAGGTGCATCCTCAGCCTTTTTTTTTTTTTTTTTTTTTTTTCCTTTGGGACAGGATCTCACTGAAGTGCTGAGTTGCCCTGGCTAGGCTTGCAGCCGCCATCCTCCTGCATCAGCTTCCCAGAGCGCTGGGGTTACAAGCCTGTGACGCCTTGTCTGGCTTATCACGTATTTCTTAGTGTGGGTTGTAGCCCAAAACAGTTTGAAAGACACTCGAGAACAGCAATCAGGAAGTACGTATGCCTTGGCTACAGAGCAAGACCCTGTCACAAAAAAAAAAAAAAAAGCAAAAAACCCTACGTATGGCTTCAAGGCCAAATTCTGCCTCGTTCCCTCTTTGCAAATAAAGTTTTGCTGACCCAGGCACAGCCACTATTTATTTACCGCAGGTGATGGCTTTCCCATTAGGATGGACGCAGTAAAAAGATTCCAGGCATTCTCTAACCTGTGAAAGCCTCAATTGTTTAGTAGCTGGGTCTTTGGAGAGAAAGTTGTCCACCCTGATCTCTCCGCATGGTCTCCAGTCCTCCCCGAAGGAGACTTAGGCTACTTCTCTCACTGGCCCTGCTCCTACCAAAGCACCCAGTCACTGTCCCGGAAAACCAGGCGTCCTGAAGAAGCACTGCGGGCACCGCTGGCCTCACTCTTCAGGAAAAAGGAGAAGTGCCTTATAACATGAACCTCTCAGCCAAAAACATCCTGCGTCGGACTCTCCAGGGAAAGTAATTTGATCTATTAAAAACCCTTATATAAATAGATGCTTTTATAATCATAAAAACAAAACAAAGCCTCAAGTGGCCAATACCAGAGATGATCCAGAGAGCAGGCACAGTACAGACGGACCGCAGCAGAACTAATGAATTATGTATATACAAGCGGGGAAGTACTGATCTCTGTGGCAGTCTAAGTGAGGGTCACAACGAGTTGTACAACCTGATTCCTTTTTAAAAAATTACTTCTTTTTAATTTTAAATAAAGTATCGCTAAGTAGTGTAGGCTGGTCCTGAACTTACTATGTAGCCCAGGCTAAAACTCCCTGAACTTACAGCAACCCTCCTGTCTCAGCCTCCTGAGAGCTAGGATAATGTGCACCACACCCAGTTTATGTAATGCTGGGGAGTCGAACACAGGGTCATAACCACTGAGATATGCCCCTTTTTAATTATTACTTTATTTGGAGTTTTAGGACATGGTCTTGCTATTTGATCCACGTGGTCTTGAACTCACTAGGTACCCAGGCTGACCAAACTCAGTGATCCTCCTGCCTCAGCCACCCAAGTATTGGGATCACAGCTGTGTGCCACCACTCATAGTGTCCCCCTCCCTCCTTTTTAACTGAAACAAACTCTTCAAAGAAATAAAGACTAAAAGAAAATACCAAAATATTAATATCAGATGCCCCCAGGTCTGGGCCACCCTGGGCCAGCGCCAGCCACAACCTCCATGGGCTCTTCTGCCCGCATCAGGGTCTGCCACCACCGGCCGCCCCAGTGGCCTCTGCTCATGGGGGGGCACAGTAGGCCACTGAGGATCGCTCAACCCCAGGTTAGCGTCAATGGCACTTTTGCCCAGATGTTGCTGAATTTTAGCACCTGCAAGTCAAAAGTCTGTATTTTTGTTTTTTTGCAAATGTTTCCAGATTTATATAGAAAGGAAACATCTTTCTGAAAAGACTCTAATTGGGACTCAGTGGCACAGGACTGTAAATCCAACTACAAAGAGGCTGAGGCAGGAAGATGTCAAATTAAGAGGCTAGTCTGGCAACTTGACAAGATCCCACATCAAAAAAAAAAAAAAAAAAAAAAAAAAAAAAAAAAAAAAAAATGGCTGAGCAAAGTAGAGCACATCTATAATCCCAGCAATCAGGATGCTGAGGCAGCAGGATTGCTTTGAGTTCAAGGCCAGCCTGGGCTACACAGGGAGTTCAAGACCAGTTTAAGAACCAGATCCTGCCTAAATAAATGAATAAATGTGCACCTTGTACTATTTCAAAATGGGTTCTGCTGGACAGACACTGGGCTAATGTTGAGGTGATCAAAGATCTGTCCCACAGGGCTAATGCCACCATCTTCCCTTAAAATTCTGTAGAGGTTATAAAAAGAAATGTGGTGTATTGTGTGACGACCAGCACTAAGTCCTGCGTTCCCATTAAAGCCACTTGGGTCATAAAAGGGAGTCAAAATGAAGTCTGACTAGAATTCTACTGCAGAGACCAAGTACATTTAGTATGGTTTGAGCTGTGATATAGTTTTACTCTAATGTGCATTCTGAATTTCAGCTACACCTGGATAAATGTAAAATGGTAATAAAAATGCTGTAACTAACTTATCTAATAAAACTGGCAAACATCCACTAATAAATAAATAAAAAATAAAAGCTCCATCTCAAAATGAGTATCTAAAAAGGATTTAGAGGTAGCTTAATGATAGAGTCACCCTAGGTTTGATCCCCAATACTGCAAAAATAAGTAAAAATAGAAATATGTAATAAGCAGTGAAGGTCTGTAATTTCAGCACTCTTGGAACTGGAGGCAGGAAGACTGTAAATGTGAGCCCAGCTCAAAGACACTGTCTCAAAATTATTAAAAAGGGCTGGAGGAATTACGCAGTGGTTAAAGCACTTGCTTAGCAAGAGCAAGGTCCTAAGTTTGATCCACCAGCACTACATAAAGCCAGGCACAGTAATGCACGCTTGTAATCCCAGCACTCTAGAGGCTGAGGCAGGAGGATTGTTGAGTCCAAGGCGAGCCTGGGCTACATACCAGCCTGGGCTACAAAGTGAGACCCTGTCTCATTTAAAAAAAGGAGATTAAAAAAAAAAAAAGAGGACTGGGACAAAGGTCAGTACTATAGCCTGGGCTCAAACCACACTACCACACACACACACACACACACACACACACACACACAAACATGCACATGTGCATGTACACGCATGTAAATACTTTGCAGCCATAGTCTAATCATTCCTTCTCCAGGATTTTCTGTTTTTGGGTGTTACTACTTGGTCATTTTATATATTAGATCTAGTATCATATATAAGTGCTATATTATATACAGATATATAACATTTACAATTACTCTATACAATTTTTCACATTCCACTTTCTAAAAATTTATTTATTTATTTGAGACAAGGTCTCGCTCTATTGACCAGAGCTGGTTCTGAACTCATTATGGAGCCCAGTCTGGCTTTGGACTCACAGCAATCCTACTGCCTCAACCTCTCGAGTGTTGGGATTACAGGTGGTTACCATCACGCTGGGCTAATTTTTTAATGTGGTACTGGGTCGCAAGGCCTGGTGCTTGCTGGGCAAGCGTTCTAACCACTGAGTTACACCTCCAGCTCCCCCAGAAGTTTATATTAATCTACACTTTGAAATCATCAATAAATATTGGATCTTTAAATTCAAATCACACTTAAATAAAACAACATAAAAACGGTAACCTCCACATAAAGGATTTTTTTCACATTATCTATCAGTGGAGACAGATATTGTGTTACTTACTATTCTGGATGCCATAAATTTCGTCAATGAGGCCTTCATACGTAAGCTGTGTGGCAAGAGGCGTTAACAGGTCCACGTTTCGATCCAGCAGCAGCAGGTTGTCGAAAACAGGCAGCACTGAGTTCTGACCTCCGGTGAGCTCCCTCTTCATCCGGACCATCATATTGGCCACTTGCTGCAAAGAGAATATGGGGATCAGGCAGGCGTCTTGGGAACCGAGCCCACAAAGTGCAGCCAGAACCCAGAAAACAAAGGGAACAGTAAAAACTGCAAGCGGCTGATAAAGAACACGGAGGCATCCAGAAGCATCAGCTGGGAGGGGTCGGGCCCAGCCCAGCGGGACAGCGGCCTCCCAGGGCGCACAGGGCCCTGGAGTCGCAAGGGAACGCAAACTCAAAAGCATTTTCTACTGCACCCATGCCCACGTGGACCTGCGGCCGGCACGACTGCCCAGTGAGGTGTGTATTAGATACAGCCCACGCTTATCACTCGGGGCAGCTCTATTTTATCGAGGCCCTGAGCAAACCATGATAGGCAACACTGTGATCCACATTCCTGGGGGAAACACACTTTCACAGCCATGGCCCTCAGGTCACAACATCGCCACTGATCGATACACAACCTGGTTTTATGTGTTTCCACTTAAAGACACCCGGCTTAATACATGCCGGTGGGTCACCCCCACTGAGCTCAACGCCATCAGCTGATCCAAAGGGAACTTCCCTAACTTGGTACTTTCTCAGCGACACACACCAGACAACACCTCAGCACCATGCCTGGATGTCCAGTTACAACGGCAAAATCACCAACAGAAAACACAAAGTAACTGGGCCTGGTGGAACAGCCCTAATCTCGGCACTCGGCAAGGCCAATGCAGGAGGATTACAGGTTCCAGCCAGCCTGGGCAGCTTAGCGAGACTCAGTCTCAAAGCCAAAAATCAAAAATGGGCTAGAGATATGGCTTAATATGAAGGCTCTGGGCTCAGTCCCCACTACGAATGTGTGCTGTGTGCATGCATGCGGGCATGTGACACCGAGCAGGCTGAGAAAAAGAAACTGCAGTCCGACCGCACAAACAAGACAGAGCACCACCTTGCTCGACCACAGCAGGGACCCTGTCGAAAAGGTAACACACATCCACGCAATACCTGAGCAGATTCAGGTTATGCCTGAGTGACAGAGGAGGCAGGTCCCAGAGCAGCAGAGCTGGCCAAATGGCTGTGTGGGCGAAGCTTCCTCTCTCCCCACCCCCAGCCTCTGGACCCGAGCCCCCTTCCCCCAGAAACAGACGGTTCTCACCCGAGCGCATTCTCCTTTCCCAAAGATCTGGGGGATCGTGCCATACAGGGCTTGCAGGGTCATCAGGCCCTTGGCTGCGTGGTACAGGCTTGTCTGGTCACCCTCCAGGTAGCACTCCTGCAAGGGACAGAGGCGAGTCACAAGGAGCCATGGTCACCTCCCCGAAGCCTGCCTCTGTTCCTAGTGCTGAGAATCAACAATGAACTAAAAGCCATCTCCATGGTTTCACAATCTTTTTTTTCTTTTGTTGACACAAAAGTGATAAAAATGTTCTCATCAGCATAGAGTCTGGGGATCAGTCTGGCCTTCCCGCAAGACTAACTACACATCCAGCCATTTTTGTTTGTTTTTGAGACAGGGTCTCACTCTGTAGTCCAGGCTGCTTCTGAACTCACTACGGAGCCGAGGCTGACCTTGAACTAAAGGTAATCCTCCTGCCTCAGCCTCCCGAAAGCTGGGATTACAGGAGTGTGCCACCATGCCCAGCCCCCAGCCCATTTTCTTGTTTTAAGACTGGATTTCACTAAGTCACAAAGCTGCCCAGGTTGCACTTGAACTTGAGATGCTCCTGCCTCGGCCTCCCATAGTCTTCCAGGAACTCAGGCTCACACTGCAAAGTTGTGATGCGGCAGCAAGGCTGTGCACTGTGAAAGCGGCTCAGGGAAGGAGGCGTGGGCCAGTCTGCAGCTCATCTCGGCTGAGCAGATCGCCACTAACTGCCTGATGCAGAGAGACTGGCAGGGCATAGGCTCTCAGGCACATTGAGCACGGCTCCGGGAGGGCCATCTGCTTTCTGGACACTGCCTTCTGAGGCCTTCTCAGACCCACATGCCAGCACAACAGAATAATTTGCCATTTTTATAAAGGACGAGGCAGATTTTTCACACATGCTGACAAGTGAGGGCTGTGGTATCCTGAGAAATGCAAAGGGCACGCTGAACAACCATGAGCAGCAGCAGGCTTAGGAAACACATTTTGCTTTGAAAAGATACACAGTGGGACTGTGGTATGCTCAATGGTCAAAATGCTTCCCACCATGCACAAGGCCCTGGGTTTGAATCCCGAGCACCACATGAAAGATTAGCTGGGTATGGTGGTGCAAACCTGTAATCCCATCACTCAGGAGGCTGAGACAGGAACATCACAAATTCCAGGCCCACTAAGGCAACTCAGCAAGATCCTCTTTCAAAACAAAAAGGGCTAGGGACAGAAATCAGTGGCCTAGTGCTCTGGTTTCTGTTCCAGTACTGCGAAAAATGCTGCAAAAAACAAACATACAAACAAAAACAAGGGCTGGAGGAACAGCTTGGCAGTTAAAAAGCTTATACAAGCATTATGCCAAGTGCTAAGTATCTGAGTTTGATTCCCCAGCACCACGTAAACTGGGCACAGTGGTGCACGCCTATAATCCCAGCACTGGAGAAGCTGAGACAGGAGGATTACTGTGAGTCCAAAGCCAGCCTGGGCTACAGAGCAAGACCCTACCTCAAAATAAATAAATAAATAACAAACTAACAAAGTAGGCTGGTGACAGGACACCTGCACAGCACGCATGTGCCTGGCCTGAGGTTTAACCACAGCACTTCAAATAAAAATAAACTAAGGAGTGAAAGAAAAAGATGTAAAGTATATTCTGTAAAGTATATAAAGCCAGGTATGGTGGTGCACACCTGTAAACCCAGCACTCAGGAGGCTGAGGCAGGAGGACTGCTAGGAATCTGGGGCCAGCCTGGACTACACAGAGAGTTCAGGACCAGCCTGGGCCGGGCCACAGACAGCCCATCTCTAACTAAACAAATGAGATGAAAAATAAAGAATTACAAATAAGTGATGGGCAAAGGAACAGACTCTATGTGGATGAGAACATTTTTATCACTTCATTTGGTGATCACGGTGATTCAAGCCAGAGCCTTCACAATGAGCTACATCCTAGCCCTTTATTTACAGTATTATTTATTTTTATTCTGAGACATGGTTTCGCTAAGTTGCTAACCTGCCCAAGATATTCTGCAGCCTTGGCCTTCCAGAGCGCTGGGATTGGAGGCATGCGGCCCCATGCCCAGCCTGGAGAGAGCTTGGGGAATACCAGCACACCCCCCCTAAGGGCCTCCACCTGGCAGGAACACAGAACACAAAGGCAAACAGGTGCTCCTACACACACAGAGGCAAAAACTAAGGCCTGAGGTCAGGGAAACGGCAGACTTACTTTGAACGCACCCTCTGACTCCATGGATAAGAGGTCGCCATCGAACGGGATGAGATCCAGACTGTACTCCTCCCTGTGGATGAACGACCCCAGGACCCCCAGGTCCTTTAATCGCTGCTCACACAGCAAGCTACGGCGTGGCACAAACAAAATGTGGAAGTCTCGCGCAGGGCCCCGTCTGTCCTCACTGCAGAGGAAGGAGATGCCTTAGCTTCTGAGCGCTTTGGGCCGCAGGATGGGCGGCTGATTTATTCATTCATTTCTGCGGTACTGGGGATCGAACCCCGGGCTCTGACCCCAAGCTAAGCCCCCAGCCCTTTGTATTTTCTATTTTGAGACAGGGTCTCGCTAACTTGCTAAGAATTACCAAGGCTGGGCTCAAACACACCATCTCCTGCCTCAGCCTCCCAGAGTGCGGGATTACAGCACGCACAATTTTGTTTCTTTTATCCCCATTCCCAAGCAGATGGCAGGCAATGAACACTGGTTAAACATAAAAATACTGACTCAGGGCTAGGGATGTGCGTAGCTTGGCAACTAGAATGCTTGCTCAGCAAGTGCAAGGCCCGGGGTTCGAATCCCCAACACCACTGATGCCAGCAAGGTGGGGCATACCTATAGTCCCAGCACTCAGGAGGCTGAGGCAAGAGGACTGCTGTGAGTCCAGGGCCAGGATGGGCTCCACAGTGAGTTCATGACCAGCCTGGGCTACAGAATGAGACCCTGTCTCAAAACAAAAAATAAAACAAAAAAAAACATTGTCTTATGGAAAACAAATGTTTTTTTTTTTTTTTAACCAAACCACTTCAATAACAGAGTCACCGGTTAAACTAAGAGCTCGCTCCTGATGCCCGCCCTCCTGTTCCACCGTGAGCTTCCAAATATAGCCCAAGAGCTTTTAAGATGGCAGTGCTGCATCCATCACTCACCCACGAAGCGCAGACTGGGCAGAGAAGGCTTCCTCTGCAGATGGGATGCTCTATGAAATTTTAATCAGCTTCTACTTATTTCGCTAATGAAACTCAAGGACAATAGATTCATCTATTGGAAAATTGCCATTTGAGAATTTTTTTTAAACTATTGATGCAGGTTTAAACTTTAAGCTATTCTGAGAAAATGAAGTTATATAATAACTCATCCCTCTCTCAAATTATTTATTTTGAGACAGGGTCTCACTCTGTAGTCCAGGCTGGTCCTGAACTCACTATGGATCCCAGGCTGGCCTCAAACACAAAGCAATCCTCCTGCCTCAGCCTCCCAAGTGCTAGGATGACAGGCATGCACTACCACACCCGGCTTATGTAGTGCTGGGGAATCGAACCCAAGGCCTTGTGCTTGCTAGTCAAGTGCTTTAGCCACTAAGATACACCCCCAGCCTTCAAAGTGTATAAACACCACCACAAGTTTCCGATCCCTACTCTCTTGCTTCCACGCCTGTCCCAATTGCCCAAAAGATCACTTTCCAATGCCCTCATTAATAACAAGAGTTTACACCAAGGAACTCAGTACATTAACACTAATATATAGGGACTGAAGGTTACAGCACTTGCCTAGCAAGCACAAGGACCTGGGTTCAATTGTCCAGCACCACAAAAACTAGGTATGATGACACACACATGTAAATCCAGCACTCAGGAGGTTGAGACAGGAGGATTACCATGTGTTTGAGGCCAGCCTAAATTACACAGGAAGGTCTTGTTTCAAAACAAAACAAAACAAAAAAACAATACATAGGTTGGGGCCAGAGGTACAAGCCCATAACCCCAGCACTCGGACAGGCTGCGGCAAGAGGGACTGCAAGTTCAAGCCCTGCCCAGGCAACTTAGAGTCTTAGCAATACCTTATCTCAAAATCAAAAATAAGAGTGGGCTGGGGTTGTAGCTGGGCACTGAAGACCCTGGGCTGGATTCCCACTACCACAAAAACAAATAAAAAGAAAAAAATCAAAACCACCACCAAGATACAGAGTGGCTTTTACCACACACTCTCTGGGCTACCTGAGCACGTTCTCAGCAATTATATCCATCAATTCCAGTCTGGGTCTGACAAAGAAAATAATATTCTTCACATCGGCTGCCGGCAAACGATTTCCTTTAAGTGTGAACATTTTCTCCACTTCATGTTCCTAGGAAAACACAGACATAAGAGCTTAACCAAAAACAAACAAAACTCAAAGTTACCTATCACACCCAGTCTGAGAAATCCCTCCAGCTCCCAATCAAATGCACAGTGGCGTTTACTACCAAATGTTAGAGCCCCTTCCACTCCAGACACGTAAAGGACAGAGCTTCAGGATAAAGCCACTGCTAAGCATGTGACTGGGACAGATGAGCTATCG
The DNA here is from genome assembly GCA_004027205.1 of Ctenodactylus gundi. Lineage (NCBI taxonomy): Eukaryota > Metazoa > Chordata > Mammalia > Rodentia > Ctenodactylidae > Ctenodactylus > Ctenodactylus gundi. Next base: position 495,019 of record PVKB01000269.1, on the reverse strand, counting down.
AGGACCCCAGGCAACGGGAACATGTAACAGCCCATGCGAAGGTCCACGAAGAACGCCACATGTACTAGTATCAGGGTTTATTCACACGACAGAGCTCTGCAAGTCAGCCACTCGGGGGGAAAATGCAAAACTACATCATCACCAACAAAGGCAGAATTACTCACCCCGCCCGGGCCCCCAAGAGCTGGTTTACCTTCAACAGTGAATACTGTGCAATCAGACCGAAGGGCCCCGTCAGGTACTCATCCCAAACTATGGCCTGTGGGAGGGACATTCTCTCGTTAAACATATACCAGAGGGCTGGAGGAAGGGCTCAGCGGTTAAAGCGCTCGCCTAGCGAGCACTAAGACAAGTGCTAAGTACCCGAGTTCGATTCCCCAGTACCACATAAGGCGGGTGTGGTGGTGCATGCCTGTAATCCCAGCACTCAGGAGGCTGAAGCAGGAGGACTGCTGTGAGTCCAAGGCCAGCCTGGGCTCCATAGTGAGTTCAGGACCCGCCTGGGCTAGAGGGAGACCTTGTCTCAAAAAAAGGAAAGAAAGAAAGAAAAAAAGATATACCAGGAACTTTCTAACATCAGAAGGGCATAGCCGTTCCCAGTAGGAATGTCATCTTCAAACTTGGAGGTAAAATTTCTAATTGGCTTTTTCCACATTCATCGCCATATCAACCTAGCATGAGAGGTAAGCGATGCTACCATGTGTTGTGGCAAGTTCCAGAGCTAAATCACTGTCTTCAGCAGACAGAACTAGAGTTTATTGTGTGTTCTGAGGTAATTATTTTAGATTGAACCAACACAGGCCTGGTAGAGTAGACCTATAATACTCTGGGTACTTTGGCTGGCTGAGGCAGGAGGACTGCAAATTCAAGCCCAGTCAGGGCAATTCACTGACTTAGTGAGACCCTGTTTCAACACAATAAATAAATAAATAAATAAGGTCTTGGGTGTAGCTCGGTGGAAAGGTCCCGAGTTCAAACCCAGTATTGCAAAAACAAAATGAAATAAAACAAAGTCTGGGGATGTAGCTCTGTAGCTCAGTGTGAAGGCCCTGGGCTGAATTCCCAGTACCAAAAATAAAAAACAAAACTCATAAATAAATAAATAGATCAAACCACCCGGAAATCGCCAACCATACAGAATTACTACCTTGTAAGCACTGCAACTCTTAAGCTGGCAGAAGAGGAAAACTTTGAAAACCCAGGAAGTTTAGCCATCCAAGGCCAGAGAAGGCCCTCATCCCTCACATACAGACTCCAGCAGGACGTTTTATGCCGTGAGTCATAGGTCAGGTCCCCCCTGGTAGTCCCACCACTACACCCCAGCCTGCTTTCCTTTTTGAATTGAAAATTTTAGATAATTGTGGATTAGCCTCCAATTTTAAGAATTAGGGGCTGGGTGTGTGTGTGTGTGTGTGTGGCTCAGTAGTTAATATGGATGCCTAGCAAGCACAAAACCCCAGTCTCAATTCCCCAGCACCACATAAACCAGGTGTGGTGGAGTGTGCCTGTAAACGTGGCACTCAGGAGGCTGAGGCAGGAGAACTACCGTGTGTTGGAAGACAATCTGGACAACAGAGCGAGACCCTGACCCCAGCTCCCCAGCAGTAACACTTCGCAAAGCTACGGCACAATCTTACATTAGGAACCTGGCACCGACATTCAGATTTCTGCCTCCGGGCTGAATTGAACCTGGGCCCCTTGGACCTAGCCTGCTTCCTGTGCCCAGCAGCGACAAGCAACGTCTCTCTCTCTGCCCAGATTCTAGTCTCTGCAAGACTGAGAAAAATCAAACCACACACACACACACACCAAAAAACAAAGTAAAAGTCCCAGAGCTACATCAGGGCCCAGGGGCGCAGGCCTGTAATCCCAGCACTACTCTGGGAGGCTGAGGCAGGAAGGCAAAAGATGAAGCCCAATCTGGACAACCTGGCAAGACCCTGTTTCAAATAAACAATAAAAAGGGGCTAAAGAAAAAACACACACACACACACAGAGCCAAGGCCCCGTGGCCAATCCAGAGCGCCACAAAATATAAGATAAAGCCCTTGATCCAGTACGTTAACTCCCTTAGCGAGCTAGGCGCTCTAACAGAGCGGTAATCCTCCACGCAGGCCACACTACGGCGCCAAGCAACCGTGTTTTCCCTTATAGTCCGTGAGCAGGTGTGAAGTGCCTCACAGACGCTTGAAAGAAGACCCGTCCTGACGCGAAGGGTCGTCGTAATGAACGGACAGGGGCCACCTACTGCCTGGGACCGGGACCGACGGCGCAGGCCTGTCATCCTAGCACTCTTGGGAGGCTGAGGCAGGACGGTCATGAGTTCAAACCCAGCTTGGGGAATGTGGCGGACCCCCGCCTCCAAATTTAAAAGGACTGTGGGTGTGGTCCAGTGCGGGGGGCCAGAAGGACCCGGGCGCCGAGGCTCCGGGCGCAGACAGTGGCGGCAGCCGACCTGGGTGCGGGGACAGCACCGGAAGCTCGCCTCCTGGACCGCCCGGGGTCCCCAGGGAGCACCGGGCGGCGTCCCGGCCTCCCCTCACCTTGCTTCCCGCGCACTTGTCCAGGAACTCGCGCAGCTCGCGACGCACCGCCTCGCGCAGCACGTTCAGGTTCACCCGCCCGTACGACAGGTGCGCCGCCATCTTGCCCACCGCCCCCTTCTCCCAGGGCGAGGCCCTGGGGTGGTCACGTGAGAGCACGCCCACGTGATCCGGTCACCGCCCCACGCCGAACCCGGAAGTCAGAATGGGTGGAGTTGGGTTCCTCGCCCGCCAGGTCCTAGTGTCCGCCGCTGCCTCTGCCTTGTGGCGTCTTCAGGGCTGGCCTGCTTGGGGGAGCTGTCAGTGCGGCGAACAGAGTTTAACGAGGATCCTGGTGCGCTGGGCGCAGCTGAGCGGTTGGACCTGCGCTGAGGACCTAGGCTCGATTCCCCTGGCGCTACCTACACTGGGCATAGTGGCACGTGAATCTAGCTCGCTTAAGGCTCTGAGTTTGATTCCCCAGGACCATATAAAAATCGTCCAGGCCTGGTGGCGCCTGTCTGGAATCCCAGCATTTGGGAGGACTGTGGTGAGTTCAGGACCAGCTAGGACTGCAGAGTGAGCTACGTCTCAAAACAAAATGTAGCTTCTTTCTTAGCATCAAGAATACTGCTTGTAACATGGTAAGGGGCTTATAGTGATTTCAAGGCTCTTCATCTGCTTTTGTAATTTTGGAAATTAAAACCAGGGTCTCGCACTGAGCTACATCACTAAATTGCCCAGGCTGGGCTGGAACTTGGGATCCTCCTGCCTCCACCTGCAAGAGTGCTGAGATTACACATGTGGACCACCATGACCGCACAAATCTTTTTTTTTTTGGCCAAAATTATTCATTAGTACGTGTGACACATAATAATAATCAGCCTGAAATATTGGTGTGTATACATCACACCTTATCACTTCACTTTTCCCTTCCCACTCTGACCTCCACATCCCCTTTCTCCCGCCACAAAAATCTGTCTTACTGCTTTCTTCTGTCTTGTTTTAATTTCCTTGCAAATATTTTAAATTCTAAAGATTAGAAAGGTCCTTCTGTTTGCCCTATTGACTATCGTCCTTTGGACTGTAAGTTCAATCTTTCAGTTTGAGGCCCAGGGAAACTTAAGCGACTTTTCCTGATGTCACAGGGAACCAGCTCCTTGCTTTCCTCAGTTCTTGAGCCTGTAGTGAAAGAATTCAATCAGGACAGACGGGTAGAGGTGTAGACATGGGGTAACATTGGTAAACTAGATACAGAGTTGGGCTTTCATGTGAAAAAGCACATGGTTGTCTGAGGTCTCTGAAAGGAGTGGGGGTTTGGACAAGTTTTCATGCATGCAGGAGTTACTCCTGATTTTGGTAACTCAGGTAATTTTTCCCTGTGGTAGTCGGCATCTAGCCCACAGCCTCAGCCCTGAGCTATGTCCCTGGCCTATTATTGTAGTTTTTGAGACACAGTGTTGCTAAATTGCTAAGTTGCCCAGGTTGGGCTTGAACTGCACTCTCCTGCCTCAGCCTCCCAGAGGGCTGGGATTACAAATCCCTGGGTATTTATGATATTTATCAACAGTTTACTTAGATGTTACTTTGGAATTTCAAGCTCCCTCCCTGTGCTTTTTCCAATAGTCAAAGGCTTTAATCATGTAAGAAACTTAGGAAAGAAATTTAAGAAAGATCAATTCTTAATTTAAACCTGGTCCCAGCCCGAGGTGGGAGGGTCTTTAAAGAGTATCTCCGTTCTTGAGGTCGCTGGACTGTAGGCTCTAACAACCAGGAATGCAGTATGTCTTCTACAAAGAGGCCTGTATTTCTATTTCTGAGGCTTTTTTTTTTTAAAGACAGGGTCTCACTCTGTAGCCTAGGCTGGACCTGAACTCATTATGGACCCCAGGCAATCCTCCTGCCTCAGCCTCTAGCGTGGTGGGATTACCGCTGTGCGCCACCATGCCCAAACTTTTTGTGGTGCTGGGGAATTAACTCAGGGCCTTGTACTTGCTAGGCAAGCACTCTAACCACTGTACTATCCTTCCAGCTGTGGCTCTGAGAGTCAATATACTATTATAAATGCTTTAGACATTGAGATCTTTTTCTTAACTGGCAAAGCATGTTACTCTGAACTGCTCCTTTGGTCCCTCAAGTCTAACTCCTACCTCTCCCTAGATGGCTTTTCTTGCAACATGGTAGATGAGAGGGACACTATTGAACATGCAGTACAGCCTCATGACACTTGCTTAGAAGTGAAATTAGCTGCAACCTGTGAGTTGTGAGGATCCGAGAGGATTAACCCACATGAATGCAGAGGAGGGTACCTGGAACTCAGCTGTTCCGTAGAAGATTAGGATTTAGGCACTTTGATACTTGGGGATGGAAACGAGACATTCTGGGATCTGGTGAAAGTGACTTGGAAGTATTTGATATTCAAGTGCAGGCCTCTCTAGGCAGCTCTGGTACATTTTAGATGAACAAAACCTGCTAAGCTGTTACCTTGGAGTCTGAGGAAGAAGGGGTAGCATTTGGGGACAGTGCAGAAAACAAGCAACGAAAATGCACACTCTTGTGATCTTGGTTCCAGCTTGCACAGACACGTTTCCAGAATCTTGTTAGCATAGACGCATGTCCTCCTGTGATGTCATTCTCAACGCGGTCTACACAGCGGGTTTCTGCCTGTCTCCACCTCGTGTCATGCATGTGGCTTCGTGTCATCTTCATACATACGAGAGGAAATATTGAGCTCAGCCAGCCCTAGCATGAGCACTTTAAGGAAGGTACCACGTACTCTTAAGAAGTAAAATACCCAAGGCAAGTGGAATCTCAACTGAGCAAGATCAGAGGGATAAACTAGCCCCAAGCAGAATTGGAATGCTAGGTGATGACGAGAAACTGGCACCTTAGGGACCAATTTTATTTTATTTTTTGTGACAAGATTTTGCTCGGTAGTCCAGGCTCATCCTGAACGATGTAGTTCAGGCTAGTCTCAAACTCACAGCAATCCTCCTGCTTCAGCATCCCAAATGCTGGGATTACAGCCGTGCCCCACCACTCTCATCTTATGTGGTGCTGAGGAATTGAACTCAGGGCCTTGAGCTTGCTAGGCAAGCACTTTAACTGCTGAGCTAATCCTCCAGCCCCCTTTTTAAATTTTCAAGGCAGAGTTTCTCTAAGTTGCCCAGGCTGGACTTGAACTTGCAACTTTCCCTCCTCAGCCGCCCAAGTGCTGGGATTCCAAGCCTGTGCCACTGAGTCTGGCTCACACCAGTTTTTTTCCATGCTGGTCAGGAAGAGGACTGCAGCAGGGATGGCCCCCGGGGGAACGGCTTGGGGCAGAGGACGAGCTACACGTGCAGGCACTGTGCTAGGTGCAATCCCAGAACAGGGAAGGAAGAAATTGCTCGTCTGGAGAAAAGCCATCATGACCAACATGACAATAATACAAGCTAACTACCACTGTCAAAAAAGAAAATAATCATTTATTAAAGTAGATACAGAACACTTGTTTACTCAAATTTTAACACTGCTTTACATGTTTCCTGTTTATGAAACAATTCCATTATTATATTATTAACCAAACATTTCAAATGGTAACAGATCACTTGTCAAACACATGGTTGAGAACTTCAGGGGAAAATACATCAGAGGCATATGCACAATTATAGAAATTCTTATGATACACGTAGCCAGGAAGGTCCATTTTTCCTCACTTTTACACATCCTGGGAAAACATTCAAATGAAGGTAAATGGTCCCAGACCGGCTGAGAAACTACTCTGGTGGCCGAGGCCCTTCATTTCTTCTTTTTTTTTTTTGTGATAAGAAAATCCAAAGTTATTGTTGATTTTCTCATCATACATTCATCTAAAAAAACACAGTAAAAAAATGTGTCAAGGAAGATCACTGATTGGTTAGTTTCGGTGCTCTAAGTATCTTGGGCAATTCATGGCAGGGGACAGCTGGCCCCTGGGGACAGAGGAAGAGGAGGAGGAGGAGGAGGAAAACACTTCAGGTCAGGTAGCTCTGGTAAAAGAACAAAACGGAAAGAAAAATAAATAGTGTCAAAGCCACATGATGCAGTTTCTGGCCTCGTCTGTTCTATCCTCAAGATCATTTTAGGTGTTTTCTTTTTCATAGTAAAAATCTGAAAAGAAAGACACATTATATATTGTTTTCTCCAAAATATAGATTTAAAAAAATATATATATATACATATAATATATAGAAGCTGAAATTATTTAAAAGCAATAAAGAAAACACCACAGTCAAGTAGGTGGGTGCAGCGCGTAGATTATCAGCTGGGCCCACAGCAGTTTGGGGCTGTCCCCACCCTGTTTCATGATTCATGAACACCTAAGTGTTGTCGAGCCCGAAGAAGGCTCCACTCCTGACGGGGTGCAAAGAGCTCAGATATTTCTTTAAGAATAAAATACTCTGAGTAATTAAAAATGCGAAATGATACAGTTTTCTTTTTTTGCAACTCATTCCAGTGTCAAAGCTTAACCAAAAGAAAAAAAAATCTAAATATACAAACGCAGCCTGAAAATATTTTAGTGCACATATGAAAAGTAACGGCATAATTTAAAGTTTCTTAAATAAGGTATTGAGAGGGCAGGAGGGTAGGGCTTGTTCTCTGAGGTTTCCCTGGAGACAATAAATGTAATGGCATCTGGTGCAACATCGTAGAACTTCAAAAACCGAGAAAACAAAATTAGAGGTGAACGCTCACCTACTAGATATTTATTAATCTAGCTTATAAGGGGGAAACTAAAAGGGAAAAGACCAAAATACTCTTAGACTTGTCGAAGGGGGTCAAAAATAACATGAGTTCTCCGGAAGTGACACGCACAATGCTGGTGTGGACTGCAGAAAGGCCACAGCCTCCAGGAGGCCGACCTCACCCAGAGGCCTCATCAGAAGGTCTCGTCGTCATTGCAGTTGGTGGCCCAGTGCCCAAACATCTCACAGATCTCACAGTACGGCCGCTCCTCACTCCGACTGCCGTGGTGCGTGGAATGGGGAGGATCCTCAGACACCTGCGTCTGGGTGGGACAGTCCTCTGTGTCGTGGAGGTCGAAGCAGTCACAGATGTCACAGAAGAGGCGAGGCTTCTTCTTGGACTGTTTCTCCTGGTCATCACTACAGATATTAATGTGGAAAATCAGAAACTTTTAGCAGAAAGTATTCAAGAGATGACAGGACTTGTTAAGAGTTTTTAAAAATAATTAAGAATTAATTATGGCTGGGTTGCAGGAATAGCACAGCAGTTAAGAGTGCTGGCCTAGCAAGCTAAGGCCCTGAATTTGATGCCACAGGACCACATAAGCCAAGTGTTGTGGCACACGCCTGTAATCGTAGTACTCAGGAGGCTGAGGCAGGTGAACTGCCAGGCGGTCAAGGCCAGTGTGGGCTATACAGTGAGTTCAAGACTAGACTGCACTAGAGTGAGACTCTGCCTCAAAAATAAAAGTTAATTATGGCCAAGTCTATGAGACTTGGAATAGGCAGTACTTTCCATGTTTAACATTTTCAAGCCAGGCCTGGTGGTGCAGGCTTGGAATCCCAGGACTCTGGGAGGCTGTGACAGGAGCCCAACCTAGGTAACTTAGTGAGACCTTGTCTCAAATCAATACTAAAACAGGGCTAAGGATGTAGCTTAGTGTGACGGTCCTTGGTTGGCTTTCCAGTGCCAGCAAAAAAAAATTAATAATAATAATAATAATAATAAGTATTTTCATCATACTGCTTACAGATCTGAAGAACTCTACATAGGACAAATAACCAAAGAGCAGCTGTATCTTCTGGTTTATCTTACCATCTCCCGGAGACCTGACTTTAGGCACATACTTATTGGAAGAGCACAGTGGCTCTCACCAGCGGACAGCATGAGGTACCTGTCATAGGTGGTCAGCTCATCCCCGTTGCCGTTGAGGGCAGCTTCCGACATCATCTCCACCTTCATCTTGAGGTCTTGGTTCTTTCGTTGAAGATCCACTATGACTGAATTCAGGAAATCAATCTGGTTTGTTAGAGAGAAAGAACGAGAGTGAGCTGGGGAAAGGCCAAGGCACACACATGCGTTCTCCCTGGAGCTGGGGTGCCAAGCCCAGGCATGGTACCCAGCCTGACTCATGGCTTCTGACTGCCTCAGCAACAGGGTTCTGGGCTTGTGTGACTAACAGCTGCATTTAAATGGAGTCATGAAAACCAAAACACTGAACCTTCTGGAAGACAAATTAGGCAAGATGTAAAGCATCTAAGTGTAGGCAAGAAGTTCTATTTTTCCTTCTGTTACTTTCTTAGTAAGATACCCAATGCAAAAGAAATCACTAGAATCAATAAATGGGATTATATCAAATGAAAAAGTGTCTAAATATCAACAGACTGAAAAGAGAACCAACAAAATGGGTAATAATTTTCACCATCTATACATCATATAGGAGGCTAATAAGCTAGAATATACAAGGAACCGAGGAAATCAGACCCCTCAAATTCAAAGACATGATTAAAAAATGGGCAACAGAAATGAATAGACAATTCTCAGGTGAAATGCCTAGTAAATACATGAAAAGATGTCCAACATCCTTAGCCATTAGCAAAATGCAAATCAAACATCATTAAGACACCATCTGACCCCAGAGAAGATGAGGTACATCAAGATCTCCAACAGCAATCAGTGCTGGTGAGGCTGTAGGGAAAAATGAACCCTCTCACTGCTGGTGGGAGTGTAAACTGGTACAACCACTGTGGAAGGCAGTATGGAAATTCCTTGGAAGGCTGAAAATAAACACCTCTTTGACCCAGCGATACCTCTTCTGGGAATCTTCCCAAAAGGGTGAAAAGCATCCTATAAAAGAGATACCTGCATACCCACATTCACAGCAGTGCAACTAACAACAGCTAAGATGTGGAAGACACCAAAATACTCAACAGTCCAGTGGATACATAAATTGTGGTGTATGTACTGCTCATCTATGAAGTCAGGTAATTTTGAGGCTTTTGCAGGTAAACGGAGGCAGCCTGAGACCATCACGCTCAGTGAAGTGCGTCAGACACAGAAGGTTGAGCATCAAATGGTTTCTCTCATACGAAAAACCCAGAATACGCTCATATCATAGAACTAAATGAGAGGTGTAGGAGGAGTTGGGGGAGGGTGGGGGAGGGTCAAAATGGAGAGAGGAAGGGTTTGTAATGCTGGTGTTAGAGGTATGTACACAAAACACTCAAATTTAATGTCAACATTATGAATCACAAATACATATTAATAAAATGGGGAAAAAATGAAGCCAGGGATAAGGCTGAAGAGGTTTCCTTTTTCCCTTTCAGTCTTCTAACAGTCTTCTGATCTTTCTTACGAAATAAATCATTTTAAAGACCACTTCACTGACTGTTTCCAGACATAAAGGGATCGGCTTCACTTATCACTGAGGCAACGGGCATTACACTAAAATGCTAGAGTTGTGCGCTACTGAGACGCTACTGGTTTATAGGAAAGTATAAAAGGCATCTGACCTAACCGGAGGGTGGGGGCGGAGAGCCATTTTTCACTGTCTAAAATTAATTATTTGGCCAGGCCTGCTGGCATAAGCTGTGATCCCAGCACAGCTGGGAGGCTGAGGCAGGACACTGCAAGTTCAAGCCCATCCTAGTCAACTTAGTAAGACCCTGTCTCAAAACCAGAAAACCAAAACATGGACCAAGGATGTAATAAAAACCTTGGGTTGTATCGTCAGTACTACAAAAAGCAAAATAATCCCTCAGACTTCTACTTCTGGATACATGGGCCTGAGTTCTATCTTTCCTTCTATTACTTAACACATATGTATACAATTTTACAAAATGCACAAAAAGCTCATTCATTAAATTCTAATATCAACTTGGAACTTTTACTTAGGTTTGAAAATTACATGGAAAAATTGTACAAGCCCCTTTGATGACTGAGCGCTCCCGGAGGACAATGTGAAGTAAGCGAGTCCTCAGAGAGGCCAGAGGGAGGCTCCGTCTACTGGAGGGGGACCCTGGCACGCGTGGACCCGGCCGTGCTAGGGCCACACGCAGGGCAGTGAGGGGCTCCTGTCCTGAACACTGTCCTTTACACCAAGGGTTCTTTAAGGACAAAGGTGGTTTTCCCAAGGAATGACAAGGTCTCATTTCTCTAAATTGAAAGATCTCAGATACACCATTAAAAATACACACACAGCACATATACAGTGAACTCCCCCCCCCCCCTTTTCCTTTTTTATTGGAGACAGGGTCTTGCTTTGTAGCTCAGGCTGGCCTTGGGCTCAGGACAATAGGCCTGCCTCAGCTTCCCGAGTGCTGGGATTACAGGTGTGTGCCACCATGCCCACCTTTATGTGGTGCTGGGGAATCAAACTCAGGGACTTGTGCTTGTAAAGGCAAGCGCTTTAACCGCTGTGCCATTCCTCCAGACCTACTTTGTTTTAAAAGTGTTTTTCTCCTAGCAGGACCAGTTATGAGACAAAGGTGGGTCCCCAGCCTCTCTGGGCATTCCACCCCATGCCCCATCCCCCAGCGAGGCCCTGGGGAACCCAGGTGTGGGCTGAGCTTTCGCTTCTCACAATGTGCTTCTCTAAGTCCCTCCCCGCAAGGAGCTCCATTTCCCCAAGGAGAAAAGCTGCCAAGCAGACGCAGCCAGAGCAGGACGCCAGGCACAAGCACACGCACACAGGCACACAGATAAGGAAACGTAAAACGAACCATTTGCTGATCGGAGGGAAAGTGTTGTCAGCAGCAGCAGAAACAAGCAGAAGCAGAAAGGAAAAGGGAGAGAAAACAGTGTTAGTCACATGCAACACCTATGAGCCACGTGTGGCAGCGCATGGGCAGCTGGGCAGCTGCCCGAGGCCGACAGCACACCAACAGGACAGCACGGTGGCTAGCGTGGTTGTCCAGCAAATGCAAGGCCTGGAGTTCAATCCCCCAGCGCCACATACGCCATGAACCGGGCATGATTACCCCTGTAATCCCCCCACTCAGGAGGCTGAGGCAGGAGGATTGCTGTGAGTCCAAGGCCAACTTGGGCTCCATAGTGAGATCAGGACCAGCCTGGGCTACAAAGTGAGACCCTGTCTCAAAAAAAAAAAAGCACCTAAAGGATCACAAATATCCCAAACTGCGTCAACATAAAGGGCAGTCAGGCTTAGTGGCGCACACCTGTAATCACGGCACTCGGTGAAAACAAGGCACAAGGATCGCAAGTATGAACGCAGCCTGAGAAACTTAACAAGACCCTATCTTAAAAAAAAAATGAAAGCTGGAGGAATGGCTCAGCAGTTAGAGTGCTTGTGCTATGCTCCTGAGTTTGATTCAGAGAATCACATATACCGGGCATGGTGGTGCACGCCTATAATCCAGAACTCTGGAGGCTGAGACGGGAGGTTTGCCCTGAGTCCAGGGCCAGCCTGGACTCCACAGTGAGTTCAGGACCAGCCTGGGATAGAAAGCAAGACCCTGTCATAAATAAATAAATCAACCAACCAATAAAAAATAACAAATAAAGGGCTGAGAATGTAGCTCAGTACTAAGAACTTGGGTTTGATCCCCATTACCAAGATGAAAAACAGAAAATTATGGTATATCCACCTGCTGGAATACTACACAGCTATAGAAAATGTTAGCTACAGAAAGGTTCATGTGGCATGCTACTACTTATGTAAAAGAATGTGTGGGGATGGCTGTACAGTGTTGGCTTATATGTATGCTCACTTTCTTGAGACAGGACCTCCCCAGGTCACACAGGTTGCTCAAACGCCTGCATCAAGTGATCGTCTTGCCTCAGCCTCCTGAGCACTAGGACTCCAGGGGCTTGTCACGGTGGCTCCCTACATCTATCTGAAATCTCTGCCAAGGTAAGACACCTGTTTGCATTTGGGAACTGAACAGAAGAAAAGCATTTGGAGCAAGAATTTTAACTGTTTCTACTTCTAACACTGTTTTATCGAAATGTATTACATAGCCAAAAGAGCAAATGATGCCAAAAAACAGGAAGACGGCAGCGCAGTGAGGGAGGGATGTTACCTGGCTCTCTTGGGCTCGCTCATCCTCTTCCGCTTGACTGTCGGTGTTACCTTATATATATATATAGAAAAAAAAAAAAACACAGAAAGAACAAGTGGAGAGGTGTTAAAGAAACCTGCCATCTTTCTTCCTGGCTGCAGCGCCTTTCTGCACGGCTGCCCCACTGCCTCTGACGACACCCAGTGGCTCCTGCCTCTGCCCACCCCTTGGGACTCTTCCAGGGCTGCCACTGCCCTGGGTCATCCTGCACCACGGGGACCCTCTCTGCACCCCCTGGGCACCCGCAGACCCTGTGGTGGCTGCTTTGGCGCAATTGGGATGACAGTGAGCCCTGGCAGGAAGGAGGCCCCGGTGGGCGGGAAGGTGAGGTGGGCGTGGCCCAGGTGCCCCATTTACCTGAGGAGCCGCTGAGCTGCCTCTTGTTCTCTTTGAGTTGAAGCTCCAGGTTCTTCACCTTGAGCTCAAGGTTCACCTTGTCCGACTCCAGCGTCTGGACAACCGAGTGCAAGGACTTGGCAGAGGCGTTCTCCCCCCTGAGCACAGTGACCTGAGACACAGGGGCGGGGTTTAGGGGGTGACCCCTCCCGGCAGTCTCCTCGCCCGCCAGCCCTCAGACAGGCCCCTACCTCGGTCCTCAGCTTCTCCAGCTCCGCGTCCTTCTCCGTGAGCAAGGCGCTGGTGATGCTGATGGATCTCTGCAAGGAAGCCTTCTCCTCATCCGCCTCTTTCATGAGCTTGGATTCTCTAGAAGACCAAAGAGTTAAGAAGGTTCCGGAAATCAACTGAGGGAGAGGCCTCCATACATCTCTTCTAGAACTAACAGGCAGATAACTTCAGTTAATGTAAAAAAAAACCCAAAAAACAAAAAACAAAAAAACTCCACCATGAAGTTTTGCTGAGTATTAAAGCTATGACGCTTACAAAATTTTACCTGAGATTTTACTTACTGTGAGGAGAGAAAAAGTTAGCTATGCAGACACATGCCACAGTCTGCATATTATTGTATCCATTGCACTTAGACACAAGGAATAAGTCTGGAAGACGTAGAATTTTTTTTAAAAGGCCGCAACCACCCCCCCCCCCCAACCCACACACAAAAAAATTATACTAAAATAGAACCCCAAGTTGAATTTTGTTCATTCTGGACTAGGTTATTACCAAGCAGGGACAATCCAATACATGCAAGCAAAGCAACTGGACAGAGGTCATGCAGAGCAGCTTTATGCTGGAAATATCAGTTGGTTCTCACTAATTTCAGTAACTTTTTAGCCAAGTTCCAAGAATGTGCCTTTAAGATCATGTGGGCCAAAATTACTGTTCAAACTGCAGGACTGCTGCTTTTTCAACCACAGAGTCTCAAGAGAATATTAAATTGCTCTGAGAAATTAAACTGCACAAAGGCCAGAGCAGAAAATTCAAAGGTGGGCTGTCGGGGCTCTGGGGGCAAGGCCCGGGCTCCTTCCTATTTGCTGGCTCAGGGGGCAGCGGGGCCTTTAGGGAGGAGAACATCCACCAAAGGGGCTAGGGGCCGGGGCAGGTTGGAAAGGGAGACAGAGCAGGTAAGACAGAGAGTCAACTCCCGGCAGGGGCAGGCTAGGAAGCGTCCTGTGTCTGTGAGTGTGTCTGTTTGTGCACATTTAGGTCTATGTCATGCAAATGACAGCATGCCACAGCAGGAAGGGCACGTATCAGTGAGAGATCCACTGGAGGACTGTCACAGGCTGAAGGAGGCGAAGGGCACAGGATACTTATATTCTGCGAGGGCTCCTGGCCTGAACCCTGGATGACAGGAAGGCTGGAACGGAGCAGCTGCGTAAGGCACAGGACTTTGTGTTTTACTCACGTGCTGCAGTGCGCCAGGGCTTCCAACCAGGGTAGGTGGGTGAGGGCATCTAGAACCGGCTGAACTTCCTTTGTGCCTCTTTTCTAAACCCAAAATTAGCTTTGGGCTCTGGAGGTGTAGTTCAGTGGTTATGGCATCTATCTAACATGCACGAGGCCCTGGGTTCGGATGCTCTGCACTACACAAAAATCAGCCAGGTGCAGCAGTATATGCCTGTAATCTCTGCACTCGGCAGGCTTAGGCAAGAGGATTGTCAGGAGTTTGAGGCCAGCCTGGGCTACAGACTGGCCTGTACTACAGAGTGAGACCCTATCTCAAAATTTTTTTTCTTGAAAAATTTAAAATAAAAAGTTCTTAAAATTTCCATGCAGTGTGAAATGCAAGAGGAAAAAGATCTTGCGTTGAAAAGCTATGTAGGTTGGGGAAGAGGAAACTGGGGGACGTGTCCTATGCAGCCAGGCCCTGTACTGCATGAGGTGTGGCCAGAGAGGTCCCAACACCCATATGTCCCATCCCGCCACTGGTCGCAGCAAGGCGCAAGCCGCACCATGTGGTTTTCAGTCTGTGTTCGATGAACAGGAGGAGCAGAGGCTGAGGCCCAGGTTGGAAATGGCAGAATGCATACCTGCTTAGTGAGACCCAAGATATCCGGCACAGGAATTACAGAATTCTCGTGGTTTATGGTAAACTGAGATTTTTGCACAATTATGAAAATATTAAGTGTCTTATTTATCTTGTTGTGTGGCTCACACTCCAAAATGTTGAGTAGTAAGAAAAGAACCTGAGACTTACAGACACTGCATGAATTAAGAGCTCTGGGAAGTGGCAAGCACCGAACTAGGCAGCGACACCTTGCTGTGACAGGCCTGGCTTGGGCCAACGTGCACCTCGGGAGGGAGGGATGTGCCAGCACCTTTGCCACGAGGGAGTGTGCGGCGTTATCCGAGCACAGGCAGTCCTGGCCTCCATCAATTTCTGTTAGTTACCTGGTGGTTTCTTCAATTATAAAAGTGATTTCCAGAACATCTCTGGTTACAAATATCCAACTCAGGCTTGAAAACACAGTTGTCAATGCTTCTCCCGGGAATAACAGGATAGAGGCAAGGCAGAAGTGGCTTCTACCCCTGAAGCTTGCATGGCCAGGGGCCACGGGCCCTCAGGGCTGGGGAGGGATGGCCACTGCAAGCTGCCAGAGGGAAAGGGGCACGTGTCCTTCTCTGGGCCACAAGCCAGACGTTGTGCTCATGGATGTGTGTACACACACAGCCTTCCCTCCAGGCCAATGTGTAGGAAGGCGGCCAGGAGGCCGCTTCCCATGTCAGCTACCAAAGAATGCATGTTAGCAGAGAGCTCTTCTAGGTAACAGGACGAGAACACCTCGGCAGCTCATCTTGGGACAGTTTCGCTGCTAGCTTCCTGGGCCATTTCTAAACCCTCGTTCCAAGGTGCAGGCCAAGAGGAGCCGAGTGAACCCATTCGTGGCCATGTGACCCACAGGTGAGCTGCAAACTGTACTATGTTTAGGCCACGGTGGCGGGGACAGCTCGGTGGGACCCAAGAGGGGGTGGGCAGCCCCTCGCTCTCCCCGGGGGGGAGCACAGCACTCAGATTCTTTTCTTACTGCTCACATAAGAAATACAATTCCAGTAATGAAGCAAATACCTTAACGTGTTACTGGGTAAGCTTTAAAAACGCAAGATAACAAGAACCAGATATTAGAAACACGAAGAGAAATGCTACAGCGGGAGAACTGGTGTGCGCGGCGCTCTTGGCTGGATACAGACATGGGAAAGCATGTGTGCGCGCATGTGTGTGTGTACGTGTACGTATACACTCGGGTATACTTTACAAAACGAAAGCAAGACACAGAGGGACGAAGGCAGCCAAAAATATACACAAAAATTTGGTTTACTAAAAATATATGAAATTTATTTATTATAACGTGGATAGACTTTCTTTAGTCTTACCATGAAAGACACACAGATATAGCGAGGAAGCAGGAGTAGGAAAGGGAAAAGAGAGGGGGGTGAGCGGAGGTAACAGCGCGAGCGCGACACACGCACACAGTCACACCTGCGGAGCCGAGTGGCGGGCGTGGGGGCTGCTTGCTTGCTTGCTACACTGGCTTTCGCTCCCACAGAGAATTGGCTTTCCACTACCCGAGGGGTTTCTGCCTCCAGAAGACCACGTCTCAGACTTTGGCTTGGGTGCCCCTTATTTAACAAGGTACAGCCAGGCCAGGTCCCCAGACTGCACCTGGCTCCAAGGCCACAAGGAGGAGCCCCTCTGTTCTGGCCTGAGACTGGCCAAGGAGCCGTGGTGCATGCGGAGGTGGCTATCAGGCGCCCGGCAAGTGTTCTGGAAGGGGACAGTCCAGCTTGGAGACCAGTTTTTCAAACGATGATATTTTAAAGTGCAGAGAAAAATCTTTACTACATATTGGCATAAAAAACCCCTCAGCACATATAGGAGGGTGCTCGGATCTCCCCATGAGGACTTGCTCCTTCCTCCAGTCGGGACTAAGTCCTGCACAATGGCATCCCGGCCACTCGAGGGAAGTGGCTGTGCTTGCTATATGCTGTCGCCACTATGTGTGACTCATTGGCCACTTCCTTCTTTTTTTTGATATAGGGTATTTTTGAGACAGGGTCCCACTCTGTATTCCAGGCTGGTCCTAAACTCACTATGTAGCCCAAGCTGGCTGCAAACACACAGCAATCCTCCTGTCTCAGCCTCTCAAGTGCTGCGAATACAGGTATGTGTCACCATGCCGGCCTATGTGGCGCCGGGAAATCGTGACCAGGGCCTTACACTTGCCAGGCAAGTGCTTTAACCACTGAACTATACTCCCAATCACCATGGTCAATTCTAAATTAAACTGTTGACTAAGCTCTCAGTTCTTAGAGTAACTACACCTCAAATACCCTTATGATTTAAGCACCTGAAGTTCTTTTAAACTATGAGCATTATAAATTTACTTAGCTATTAATTATACACACAGATCCACATACGAATCCTTTACCAAAGTGACATTTAGAAGGTACTTAAATTATTAGGTAAAATATATTTGCATTCAAGTTTTGAAAACAATTTTCCCTAAGGGTTAATAGAAGTTTTAAATGTAAGAAATTAAGAGAAAATTTTCACTCCCAGAAAAAAACCTCTCATCTTCATCTAGCTTTACTCACCAAAACTGAGAGTAATTTTTGAAAGACCCATACTAAACATCAAGGACATAAGACAGGAGTAGATAATGGAGAGGGGAGAATTTCACCAAACTTCACTCTCAGATTTACTCCATTCTTGTAAACCATGACAAAGGTCACAGACGTAATCACATTATGAAAGGCATGTGTTTTAAGGTCATTTGATAAGTAGGGGCTAAAGAAACAGCATTGTTTTAAAATGATAAATGATCAATAAGAGACCACTCGCTCACCACCCCAGCCCTGGGCCTGCCAGGAGCTTTAGTTGCAACTTTTTTTTCAGTGAGGGTCGCACTTTATAGTGCAGGCTGGCCTCAAACTCATTAACAATCCTGCCTCAGCCTCCCATGCCCATGCCACCATGGCCAGCTTATATGGTGCTGGGGAACCAAACTCTGGGCTTTGTGCTTGCTAGGCAAGTGCTCACTGTGGTATTCATCCAGCCCTTGCTGCATTTTAAGATACAAGCCCACCTACCTTTCACCAGGGTGTTTGGAGATTAGAGGAATTTGTTACATACATGTAGAGAGATTGCACCCGCGCTACACCTGCCCTTTCTACATGGCCCCAGCCCAAGGCTCAGGAACAAGCCCTGGTTAATTTCCCCGTGCTCTTCCTTGCTGCTCACTGAGGCTCTGCTGAAGAGTTAAAGCCTATTTGTGTAAAGTTAAGCACCCTGAGTCCTACGGGGATAAAGCAGGGGCACACAGGCACAAGTTCGGGCACAGCCACGAGCCACCGCTCCCGGCTTCCTGGGGGAGGGCTTGGCTTGGTGTGACATGTGCCCTCTGGAGTACAAATGCCACCTTAGTGAAACACGAAAAAAATGAGTCAGGTATTTAAGTTAAAACAGAAAGGAATGGCATCGGTTTGTAAAGCCCCAAAGAGCTTTATTTTTTGTTTTGTTTTGATGGTGCTGGGGATGGGATCCTGGGCCATGAGCCTGGTACGCAGGCTTTTGCCACTAAGCTCCATCTCAGCCCTGCCCGTGTTCTTTCTTTCTTTCTTTTATTATTATTTTTTGAAGATAGGGTCTTGCTCTGCAGTGCAGGTTGGTCCTGAACTTACTATGCAGCCCAGGCTGACCTCAAATTTACAGCAATCCTCCTGCCTCAGCCTCCCAAGTGCTGGGATTATAGTTGTGTGGCACCACACCCTGTCTATGCGGTGCCAGGGTATTGAACTCAGGGCCTTGTGCTTGCTAGGCAAGTGCTCCAAACGCTGTGATCTTCCTCCAACCCCCAGTGCCTGTTGAAGTGGCGTCTGTGCAACCCAAGTACCTGTGTGGGCTACAGAACGCCTCCCCCATCCCAACGGTGTGACACAGGTGTCCGTCTTCATCTGCAGGATGAGGACCCTCCCCACCCTTCATGGAAGGTTTCTGATACGGGAATTGGCTTGGGGTTCTTTTTGTGGGGGTCACTTTTTGAGACAGGGTTCCATTCTGAAGCGCAGGCTGGTCCTAAATGCACTATGTAGCTGAGGCTGGACTTTGACTTAAGGCAATCCTCCTGTTTCAGCCTCCTGAGTGCTGGGATAATAGGTGTGTGCCATCACACCTGGCTTTACGTGGTGCTGAAGGCTTGAACTCAGGGCCTTGAGCTTGCTAGGCAAGCGCTCTAACTGCCATGTCGTTCCTCCAGCCCCATTTTTTTTTTATAAGCAAAACACGTCACTATGTGATCCAAATCTACTCCATCTTCTCCAGCAACCCTCTCGGGGTGTAGCCTCAGAATGTGTACACACTACACCTGCCTGTTGTGCAAATGAAGAGCAAGGTGAACCCTACATAAAAATGCATGTTGTAAAAGTGGGCAAATGGTACCAGGCTCCTGATCGAGTAATTTCTGCAGGCAATGTTCAACCTCACTCAAAGGCATGGGACAATTATACTAGTTTTCCACTGGAAGATCACGGAAGGCCAATGAATAACAAAGCTATTCTTCAGAAAATAAATAGAAACATTGAAAATGATCTTATTATTGGAAATTATAATTATCATAATTAATTCTATAATATTATAATTATTTTATTGGAAAATTAAATTTTTATGTAATTTAAATCAGTACACAGATGCAGAGCAATGACTGTAAGTAAAATTATAGTATTTTTAGTTACTGAAACTAGGAGGTAATGGCATATGAAACAATCTGATTTTAGAATGCTGCTGAGTAAATGAAACTGATTATGGCTTAAAATTTTAAGGACTTGAAAGTTCTGCACATGGATTTTCATAATTTATTGGTTATGAACTATCCTAATGCCATATTCTGAACATAAGGTCATTTTTTGTAATTATCATACACATAATGTCATGAAATGTTCCCTATCTAAACACACACACACACACACACACACACATACACACACACACACACACACACACAGGCACGCACACAAATGAAACATTGAAAGCCTACCTCTTTTTCATTTCTAACAACTGATTATTGAGCACAGATCTTTCTTCTTCCAGCTGAAAAACAAAAAGAGACACAGAAAAACAAACAAAAAGGGTTCAGTTCGCAGCCAGGGTGCAGGGAGAGCCCTTTCTCCTGCACACCCCGACCCTGGGTGGGGGACAGTACAGCCAGCACAAGTGGCCCCCAAGCACCAGACACAAGGTCATTTCCCCCACATCATGACAGCCTGAAGACCCCCTGCCTTCCGAATCCAACAACTGAAACCATTACTCAACAGCTGCTATGACAGCACAGGGCACCTGAGGCCTGCAGCAACTCTCTGCCGAGTAAGTGGCAGGCAGCTCCAGCCTCCACATTTTGGTTCTTTCACTGACATCAGAGAGGTCGAGTGTCACTAACTCCCTGTGGGACTCCTCCCACTCATGCCATATTCAGCACACGCTCCATGGACGTGAACCAGCACTTGTCAGCCATAAAACAAGGAAGCAACAGGACAACTTCCTTCAGTTCTTTTGTCCTAAAATATGACTAAGTCCATTAAACGTAGACACACCTCCCCCTTTTTTTTGTTCTTTGAGGCAGGTTCTCACCATGTAGTCCACGATGGTCCTGACCTCACTATAGGTCAGGGTGGCCTGGTACTCATGGCAGTCCTTATGCCTCAGCTTCCCAGTACTGGGATGACAGGCATGTACCATCACACACACAGCTGACTCTTATGTGGTACTACAGAATCAAACCCAGACCCTGGGACATGCTAGGCAAGTACTTTAACCACCAAGCTACGCCCTCAGCCCCAATAAGTATAGAGGATTCCAGTAGTTAACCACTTTTTCCTTCTTTCCTTTCTTTTTCTTTTCTTTTTTATTTTTGAGACAGTCTTACTGTGTAGTCCAGGTTGGTCCTGAACTCACTATGTAGCCCACGCTGGCCTTGAACCCACATGCTGTGGGTCTTAGTTAATTTTTTATCGGTGTGACTCCATACCTGACATCCACAAATTTAGGGGAGGCTGATCCTCCCACCACTGCAAAGAGAAAGCCAAGCCAAGGCCAGGACAATCCAGTCAAGTCCCACAGGTGTATGTACACTCTCTCACTCTCACACACTTTCTCTCTCTCTCTCTCTCTCTCTCTCTTCCGTGTCAGGTCCCAGTGATCCACCCCTTCTGGGTCCAGCCTTAGCGTTCCTCTCCTTAAAAGAAGGGTTCTAATGCACCATATGGCTGTAATCCAATCCACACACTCCTGCAGTCTGCTAGCCCCGACCAGGCCCTAACCCCTAACAGCACATGGTTCCAGGGACAATCCATAACATCCAAATCATGAGACTTCTGGGGACATTTCACAGTACTGAGTTTGCGGTGTAACCACTGAGCTACACGCCCAGCCCTCAAGCAGTTAACCTTGTGAGGAGACACGTCTATCCCTTGGCTGCACCACACAGGTCTCACCAAATACTAATATCAACTCACACTGGTAATAAAACAAAGGCAAAAAAATGCTCTTACCTGTTTCAGGGGGAGTTGAGGGTGTAACTCAGTGCTTAAAGTGATTGCCTAGCATGTCCAAGGCCTCAGGTTTCATTGCCAAACACTACAATAAGATTAACACATGCCCAAAAATCTAGCACTGGGGAGGCTGAGGCAAGAGGAGGCTTGCCATAAGTGCAAGGCCAGCCTGGGCTACAAAGGGAATTCAAGACCAGCTTGGGCTACAGAGGGAGAATCTCTCAAAAATATATATAATTTATGTTATATATAATATATGGGTTTTTTTTTTTTTGTTCTGTGATTTTTTTTTTTTTAAAGACACAGTCTCTTTCTATAGTCCAGGCTGGTCCTGAACTCCTTATGTAGGCCAGGATGGCCTCAAACTCAGAGTAATCCTTCTGCTTCAGCCTCCTCAATGCTGGGATCACAGGCATGTGCCACCACCATAACTAGCACCCAGCACCATATCCAGCACCCAGCACACTAGATAAGTGCTTTAACCACTGAGAAGCGCTGCTAGCTGAGCACGCGTGCGCGTGCGTGCATTACATCACAGGATATCAAATGATAATCTAGAGCCTCGTGCGATGATTTCTAACATCCCAGCGCTTAAACTACTAGCTCCCTCTTAGTAGCTATAATCATTCTGGCATGCGTATGCTTGGCTATGAGGTCTGCCTAGTTTAAAAATTTTGCAATTCCCATCCCAAGCGCTCTGGGCCTAAGTGTGCATGTACCACAATGCTGGCAGGTCGCCGTCCACAGCAGGCTGCCCACAGGCTGCCTTCCCTCCCTGGTAAGACACCTGCTTCTGCTGTCTGAGACATCACCCAACTCTTTAGAGTAAAAGAAGGCAGAGAGAGGGGATACACTTTAAAGATGAAGTGAGAACGACAACATTTGGAGCACAGGATGTGATGATGTCACTTTTGCTTTTCTTTGTTTTTATTCTGAGAAAGGATCTCACTCTGTAATCCTGGCTGGTCCTGAACATACTATGTGGCCCAGCCTGGCCTCTAACTCACAGCAATCCTCCTGCTTCTGCCTGAGCGCTGGGTTCACAGGTGTGCACACTTAGTAGGCACCCAGTAAGTGCACCACCCGCCCCAGGCCTCGGTTCTCTGTGCTGGGTGGCAGCGGTACCTTCCTCACCCGGCCTGGGGGGGAACGACCGTCTGGGCTGCTTCAGTCTCGGCCCTAAGCAAGCCTTCTGAGGCCCCACCCGCCTCCCTACCTTGACAGCACAGAATACTCCCTGCGTCTGAGGAATTCTCGTCTCACCTCCCACACACAGACTTCTGCTCTTGGAAGAAAAGAAGGTAAAAGAAGACAGAAGGGGATGATTAAACAATTTGCGGCAAAGCCTTTCCAGAGACAGAACAGGGACAAGGCGGACAGACGGAGGCACAGCCTAGATGTCCTTCCAAGGCACGACCTGACACCCAGCTCGGCTCAGGCCGTTCAGGACTGCTAGCTGCATCAGAGCCACCACACCCCTTTCTGGCGGACCACATCCACTGGCTGATCACCATGGGGTTTAAGAAGCTTGGAACTGGCGGTACAGGTTGTGCAACCCAAGTGTGGGGCGCTCCACCACCCAGGCTGCATGTGGCGTCCGAGTAACAAGGCAAGAGCTTAACAACACGTTTCCCAGAAGAAATCCCTGACACTAAGTGAAATCCCCGACACTAAGTGACGCGGCATGCACATCTCCCCACAGCACCTGCTGAGCTGTGGACTCTCATCTGGACCATCTTTGGCCCCATCACTACAACGTCTCCTCCAGTCACTGTCTGTCCTGTCTTGGTTTTCCTCTCCACTGACGGCAGGCTCAAATTTTTCCTTTGTATTTTTTTCATTTATTTTTATTAATTTTTTAAAATTTTGAGACAGGGTCTCCCTCTGTAGCCCAGGCTGGCCTTGGACTCACGGCAATCCTCCTGCCTCAGCCTCCCAAATGCCGGGATGACAGACTTGCACCACCATGCCCAGCTTATGTGGTGCTGGGGAATTGAACTCAGGGCCCTGTTCCTTGGCCCTCTCCAGCCCCCTTTCTACTTTTAGAAACCTTCCCAAGGTTCCTTCCAGTTTCTGACTCCCTTAGAATTTCTGATACGGTGCCGTTCTGGTCTTCAATTTGCTTCCTTTTTCCTTGTGGCACTGAGGTTTGCACCCAGGATCTTCTCTCTGAGCTGCATCCCCAGTCCATTTTATTTTTGAGACAGGGTCTCATCCATCTACCGAATCCCCCAGGCTGGGCTGGAACTTGCTATCCTCCTGCATCAGCTTCTCAGAGCGCTAGGATTACAGGTGTGCACCACGACACTGGGTCTGTTCCTTTCTTTTCCTTTTTTTGGGGAGTGGAGGGGACTGAGGATCTGGGGATCAAATTCAGGGCCTTCGCACTGAGCTACATCCCCAGCTCCTTTTTACTGTTTATTCTGACAGTCTCACTAAGCCACCACGCTGCCCTGGCTGGGCATTCCTCCTTGCCTCCGTCTCCTCGACTGCCAGGGCTATAGGCTTGCACCACCCAGCCCAGCTTTGGCTTATTTCCTTAATTCTACTTTCTGTTAAGGTTACTATGTTGTTTCATCATGTCTTCTTTGAACAGTTGTTTTATTCAAATAATCTGAGTTATGATGTAACACAGAGCACAATTCTCCTTTGCATAATGCTCCCTCATGACCTGAATTCCAAATCTTTCTTTAGATCCTTATGTTCCTCTCTTCTCTCCACACGACACGTCTAGCTGTTCATCGTGCGGGCACCCCTAGACCTTACTGTGCTCACACAGGCTGGTTTCCCAGAACCTCACCTCAGGCCTGTGTGTTCACCGCCCAGCTACAGCTGGAAGGCTGGGCACTGCAGGCCACACATTTCTGCAGCCAGCTCTGCCCTGGGACAGGAGCAGGGACAGGGCTGTAGGGAGAACAGGAATAGGGAAACCTACTGGCAGTCTCCTGCTTACTTTCTCTCTGTTACAGAGGCCTTCCCAATGTATCCCCAGTATGTGTGTATGACCTCCTGAGACTGTGAGCTAGGTTAACATTTCCTCCCTTAAACTGTGGATGTGGGGTATTTTGTCACAACAATGAGTAAGTAACTAACATACCCAGCCCATTTTTTATTTTGGGACAGGGTCTCACTAAGTGGTCCGGGCTGGGCTCCAGCTTGCAATCTTCTGGCCATAGCCTCCCAGAGTATTGGGACAACAGGCCTGTGCTATGGGCCAGCAAGAGAACAGAGCTTCTGCCTTTGATGATCTCTTTGGGACTTTGTGCCAGGCTGCCCGCTCCCCTCTAGTCCAAGGCTGCCCTGACTGGACTGAGCTACAGGACAGGAAGGATCGAGTACAGACCCCCAGGCCCTCACTGTCCTTGCCACTTATCCCCGGGACATGGTGGCAAAGATCATCCAGTCACAACTCCATTTCTTTTCTTGGTTGCCAATTTTGAAGTTGATGGTATGAAACTGAAGATATTTTTAATAGTAAATGTGTGCTCCTATCATGAGGTACAAAAGGCAGTCTGGGATCCAGCTTCGATCTGCCCTGTTTGTCCAGAGGTTCTCAGGCTGCTCGTCCTTTTCCCAGTGCCCACCAGGCTATCATGCCTTTCCTCTCCTACACATCCATGCTGGAGGATTCACAGGACCAATCAGCTACTAGCCCCAGTTTTTTGGAACGCTGCCTTCGCTGTAACCCGTCAGAATAAACTTCATGAAACAGTTATTGTCTCATCTAATCTCTGTCTGATTTCCACAGCAAATGGTGGCCTCACTTTGCAAATAACCACCAGGACAGTCAGCCTCGTTCTTATGGTGACAGCTCTGTGCACCTGCCAGTTCACGACGTGGGATACACCTGAAGCGGCCGACTGAACATCTCAGAAGTGACCACCTGAGGCAGGCATGTCCATTGAAGAATTTGTGTTATTTTATTTTTAGAATTTCTCTCTGTAGGGTAGAAGGCCCCTGGAGCATGGACATAGCAGATCAGACATCTCACAGGGACCCACTGGAGTTGAATTCAACTCTGAGGCATTCACATCTTTATTTATAGAATTCCCTATGAAAAAGGAAGCGTGCTCTATGTGGTTTTTGTTAACCCAAAAGGTGACCTTGTGTGAGTTCAAACTGATGCTTCCACCATCCATGCAGAGCCAGAGCCAGCGAACTTGATGGCCAGGCTTTGGCAACCATAGCTCTGCAACAAAGCTGCCAACTGCAAGTAACTAGAATCACAAGAGAAGGAGCAAGAGCCTCCCGAAGTCTGGCACACAGGCCGGGGGACACTCACCCATACCGTGTGTCCATCCCTTCACACCCGTGCCACCCCGATTCCTTCCCATGGTCGCAGAGGCCTAAGGGCACCAGCAAAGCTGTGAGTGGAGTGGAGCCGCACATGGGACTAGAATGTAGGGATGACAGCATTTCGGATGGGACAGATGAAGAGGGGCGGGGAGAAGGCAGGAAAGCAGGTACAGGAGGCCTGGGGCCAGCGGTCCCAGAGGAAAGTGGGACCATCAGTGGTGACAGAGCACAGCTTTCATGGGAGCTGCAATTCATAGGTAATGAATGATGTTGGCTCAAGGGTCACTTCAGTAGGCAGTAAGAAGAAACGGGAAATGAAAAGGTAAAGGCCACAGAAGACCAGATGTTAAAACATAAAGTTTGAAAGTGAAGACACAGACAGAATGGCATGAGCAGTGTGACGAGGTGTAGGAATGCCGTGACAAGAAGGACCCCTGCCCCACAGAGACCCAAAGTGGCCACCAGGCTCCACGCATCTGGGACCAAGGATGGTCTGGAGGGAGAAAGGAGCCCCCAGCGCCTGGTGCCAACGGAAGAGGGGACATGAACATCTGCGCCATGGAACGGAACCCAGCCATGAAAAGGCATGAAGTGGCCTACCCCCTCTCTCCGACACACGGAGAGGAACGAGGTGCTCACACATGTTGGAATCTGAAGGTGTCCTGAAAGCATGCTACGTGGGGGAAAGCCAGTCACAAAAGGCCATACAGCTGTGGTTCCCCTAGATGCAACATCCAGAACTGGCCAACCCACACTGGAGAAAGTCTGTGGGCGGAGAATGAGCAGACGCCACTTACGGGGCACAGGGTCCCCCGCTGAGTGCGCTAAGCGGAGCTGGCAGTTGTACACTACTAAATACACAGTTAAATGGCACAGAACTGTACACTGGTTAAAACAGCAACTCCTAGGTCAGCTGTAGCCTATCAAACTCTCTCTCCCTCTCTCTCTCTCTGCAGGAAAGTGTGTGCAAAGCTGTCCACAGCAGCTGTCAACAACAGCCAGTTGTCAACAACATTTGAGCCATCAAAAGAAGTTAAGTGTACTATCAGATTCCTGAACAGAACAACTTCAGAGGGGCCAATCTAATGTATTCTCTTTTAAAAGACAACAATCTGGGCTGGGAGCATCTCAGTGGTAAAAGCTCTTATTTAGTATATGCAAGGTCCTGGGTTCGATCCCCTAGCACCACACAAACCAGACACAGTGGTGCATGCCTGTAATCCAAGAACTCAGGAGGCTGAGGCAGGAGGTTTGCTATGAGTTCAAGGCCAGCCTGGGCACAGCAATCCTCAGTCTCCCAAGTGCTAGGACTATAGGCATTTACCACCACACCTGGCTTATGTAGTGCTAGGGAGTCAAACTAGGGCCTGGCGCTTGCTGGGCAAACGCTCTAACTTCTGTTATTCCTCCAGCCCCAAGACCCTGCCTTAAAAAAAAAAAAAGATAGAAAGAAAGAAAGCACAAAAAACTGAACCCAGACCTTCATGTTGAGCTACTTCCTCAGTTCTTTTTTAAAAATTTTTGACACAGCATCTCATTCAATTGCTTAGGATGAACTCAAAGCTGTCATCCTCCTGCCTCAGCCTCCCTGAGTGCTAAGACTGTAGGTGTGGGCCACCAAGCTCATCTCATGTGGCATTTTATAAAGACTGCTGTCACTACTGACACTGGTTAAATCAAACATGTCCACTGCTGAAAATCCCAGCTGACCCCAGCTGTCGCTCCTACACCACTATGAAGATGTCCAGCCTTGGAAAGGAGATGAGAACAAATTTGAGTGGGAGACAGATTGTGCCAGGAAGCTATGGGGGCTATTGAGGTTTGGATCTGCAATGACACCCAAAGTCTATGGAACCATGTGCTTGTTGGGAGATCGGGCCTAGTCTAGAGGGGTGGATTACAGGCATGTAAAGTGGATTAGAGGTGAGGAGTGAGGGCTTACCACACTTTCCACACCTGCATCCAGGAGGGGCTGATCCCTGGGATGAGACCTGGAAGGACGTATAAGTTGCTTCCTGCCTTCCTTGGAGGACTGGTCTCAACTTGCCCTGTCCTGACTTCCTGTTTGTGATGTACTGAGAAGCTGCCTCCACCTCTGCCTCTGCCATGTACTTCCATTGCTGCCAGCCATCCCTGAATGGACTGTGGTCTTTTGAAACTGTGAGCTAAAATAAGCCTTTCCTCCTCTAAATTTGTGGATGTCAGGTATTGAGTCAAGCAACGAAAAAGTAACTAATACAGGGACATAGCACGCACAGCTGTTTCTGGCCTGGCTGGCTGCTTTCCAGAGGGTCAGGAGCACAGGGGGGTCCTCCAATGCTGCAGTAGCTCCTCCCACACTGTTCCCCACAGTCAGGTCAAAAGGTCTCTAATGACCAACAGCAACTGTCATCACCAAGCACTTTCAGGACAGAAAACACACCAGCATTTCTGCCAACAACTGCAGCTCCGGACGTGTTCCTAGCAGAGCTGACCAACGACTGGACACAACTGGAGAAGGCAGCTGAGCGGATGGCCGGGCCTGATGGCACAGGCCTCTAATCCCAGCACTCTCGGAGGCTGAGACAGCAGGGTCATAAGTTCAAACCCAGCCTGGGTAATTTAGCAATTAAGTGAGACTCTAGTTTTATTTTATTTTTTTTTTAAAAAAAGGACCGGGGGCAGTGGGGCCTTGGGATATAGAAAAATATAGAAAATATAGAAAAAAATATAGAAAAAATTAAGGAAGCAATATAATTTTATAGAAACAACAGCACTCTTGATTTCTGGGGATTATACAGTATGAATAATAGAGCCTGATCAATTAGCGACTTCCATTAAATAAGGCGGCATCTAAGTTATTTGAGGGTATCATTACTTTATCATGTTTTATATTTTTTGCAGTACTGGAGACTAAACACAGGTCTTTACACTGAGCTACACCTCCAATCCCTCCTCCTCTTTTTTTTTTTTTTTTAATTTTGAGCTAGAGACTCACTAAGCCACCAAGCTGCCCAGGCTCAACCCAACCTTCAACAGGCCTGCCTCAACCTGCGGCGCGCGGAAATATCATGATGCCTGGCTATACAATAATATCCCTTTTAACAATCTCTACCATCCAAGCTTTCCCTCTTTTCATTTTACACTAACTTGTCCTTCCTGATAAAACAGAATTCCAAATGGCATAAACACCACCCCATTCTTTAAAGGCAGTCACTTTTTTAGCTGTTCCTCATAGCTGCCACCTTCTAACATCCTGTACAATGACTGATTTCCAGCTTGCTCTTCACAGAGCCTTTTAGGAGAAAGCTACCTGAGATCCACCTTGTGAAGACAGCAGAACTGCAGGGTGCACCAGCGCCCTGGAACCCCAGCCCAAGGCAGCATGGGGTCTCCTCTGTCCTCCTGGTTCTGAGTGACAGGGACGAGAAATGTAATGGCAGTCCGGTTAAGGTCACAACAGAAGCCAAAATAAACCCAAGGGCGAGCAGCTCTGAGCTCTTCCCAGTTCAGAATACACCCCTTACACCAGAGATGGCCCGTGAAATGAAGAAGGATGAGGGCACTGGACTCGGCTCCTGGCCAAGATCCTCCTCCTGCACGTCCCTGGGGACACACTGGTGTGGGAGATGGCTAGCCAGGGCCAGGCAGGAAAGAGCCTTTGGGTCAAAAGGCCAGCTTCCCATGAACCCCAGCCTCTCACACGCTGGCCCTACACACGCCTGCATGCTTTGATCATTTCCAGCCCCAGTCACTGCGCCATGCAAGCCTCTTGGCAGGACTCATCAGCGGATGTGTGATTTTCTCCTGTACCATAGAGGGTGACAACAGTGCTACAACAGAAGCACAGTAGCTGTCGTGCACCTGCACCTGCCACCCAGCAAGGGCCCATCCGTCAGCTCCCGCCACCAGCAGCACCGTCCCCACCTAGAGTCTGGACAGACGCGGCATTTCTTCCATGAGCTGAGGAAACTGGAAAGCTACAATAAAATACCGAAATCTGACATCAATGCTCCAAAAAGTGCTCTCACCACACAATGCACTGTCAATGGGTACTCAACACACGGCCCCAAACTCCTCCATCTCAGGTGACGATGAACGTCTGCAGGGTGTTTTTCCTTCGGTGGAGCAGAGCAAAAATGAGTGAGCGCAGGCAAGTCTCCCACCTGTGGTGGTGAGCTGCTGCCCCGGGTCCGAAGTGAGTAACGATCGGCACTTCACTCCGGGGCAGAGAGCCCCGTCCGGCCTTCACAGCCCATCGTCACCAGACACCTCTGCACTTCAGAGAGGAGCAGGTGGGCTGTGGCCCACTCCTGTTCTACCCCCATGATTCATACACACCAGTGCACAGCGGGCACGTACGCTCACTTTAGGAAGAAGCTCTTAGACAGTTTCTAAGCTTAAAGAAAAGCAGAGTTCTATTTTTAAATCAACTGCCCTCACACCACAGTACATTTCCTTAAGGCCGATTGTGAAAACAGACAAAACATCTCAAGAAAAATAACTGTGGAATGCAAGCAGGGGTGAGAAGCCCCTGTCCTCTCTGTGCCACTTCTGGCACGGCTGTGACATGACTGAGTTTCTTTTCCCACTTCCTTGCAACATGCAGCATCTTGTGGACGCATCTTTTATGTTTCTAAGTGGCCCTGTCAGTTCACTCCTGCCCTGCACCTGCACCTGGGAGACCCGCAGCCCAGGGAACTTGCTGTCCCCCAAACGGCAGCTGCAGTCAGCAGATTTAGACACCGACCCCCCCACACACACCCGCCCCCAAACCCGCCCCCGGCAAGGCGCCGCTGACCTTCTGATGACTCGTGACTTCGTCCCTGCTTCTCCCCAGCTCCTCAGCAAGTTTCACGTTCTCCTCTTGCAACGCTGAAAGCTGCTGGGACTTCTGAGCTGCCGCCTGCTTTAGGGATTCTCTGCAAGGGCAGCGAGCACAGGGTTACCATAGAAACAAGACAGGCAAGGAAACTGTGGGAGACGACCAGCTTCACAGCACTGGGGAGAACAGATCAGGGTCACGTGTCCGGCAGGATCTATGATAACAGGAGGCAGTGTCATCTGCGTGCAGGAAGGCCACACGGCACTGGCCCCTCCAGAGGAGGGCAGCCGCCCACAATTATGACATTTTAAAAATCCTAATAAATATCTCTCCTTTCCCCCCGCCACCCACACTTACTCTATAGAAGAGAAATTTTGCTGTAAAAAAAGGAATGAAACGGCCAGTACAGCTGTCTGTCTTTAGGAATGAGTCCATTTGGATGATTATGCTGAAACCTACTACACTGATCAAGTGACTTAATTTGCTGCTTGGGCCCTGTTCTCGCTGCACAGACCTGTGATCTGTTTTTCTCCAGCAGAAATAAAAATCCAGTGGTTCCATTTACTGGTATCTCTCAAAATCAAGGACTGATGTGAATGCAGGCATGATGCCTGGAGGTGAAATGCCCAAAGGAAATCATTTTCTAATTAAACAGCAGATGGTTTACTTCCATGGTATTATTTCTACAATGCCAATGTATAATTAAAAGGAGCAAATAAAAACATAATAGTCTGCTAACACATCAAATATAAACATGTAAGTATATCTAATAACTACCTATCATTAAAATTAACCTCCAAAATAAAAAATAAAACTAACCCAAAATACACATTCTAAGTTATCATCCTTTATGCATAGGTATTCAGAATATTTTACTTCCTCATTAGATTTTAGTTTTGTGCCATGGAAGGTTTTGATGTCATCGTGAGTTTTCAATCTGTCTGTGGTGGTTAACTACACTTAGCAAACTGCCCTACGCGGCTGAATCCTGATCCAGTCATCTGGGTAGGAGCCCATCTGCCAATGCGTGAATGCGTCTATTTTTAACTCCAATTGTCTAGTGGCTGGCAGTGCCTGGCGTCTCTGATGCACTCAATTCTCCTCCCACACTGTGCTGCCCTCATGGTGCTCTGAGAGAATAACCCACCAAAAATCCTGCTATCACCCCGGACTGGGCTTTCCACAGAGATGTTTATTTAGTAAGTGGAGATGAACTGAGAAGGAATTTTAGCCACAGGAAATTAGTCACTCAAAAACTAGGTGGCTTGATTTTAATCACCGATTTACCTATCAGTCAGTTGCCTGCACAGCACCCGCCCCCACACATGCCCGACCGCCCGCACCCGCATCACAGTGATGTTCGTCTCCTGTGCGAGGCCTATCAACCCCCGACAATCGGAAGATGTTCCTCGTCATGGAACCATCCTGGGCAAACACTGGACTTCCCAGGTAGCCTTGTCGCGTGGGGCCACCTGGTCTCGACACCTGTGAGGCATCAAGTATTGGCCTACGAAAGTACTACTTACTGTTTTACGATTTACAAAATAATTCCAGGCACATTTTCTCACTTGCTCCTCCAAGTGCAGGGAGCTGCTATTACATATGTGGTAGGGCAAGAAAGCCGAAGCTCAGGGAAGCCCAAAGATTTGTTCCAACCATCCAGCCAGTAAGCGGCACAGCCACAAGCCCAGCTGGGTCACTCAGCAGCTTAGTGAGACCCTGTCTCAAAATCAAAAATAAAAATGGTCTAGGGGTGCAGCTCAGTGTGAAGGCCCTGGGCTCAACTCCCAGTACCAAAAGAACAAATAAGGAATTTCTAATGATTTTTTTAAACTACTTTTATTTATTATTTATTTATTTATTTATTTTTGAAACAGGATCTCACTCTGTAGCTTGGGCTGGTCCTGAACTCAGTTATGTAGCTCAGGCTGTCCTTGGACTCATGGTAGTCCACCTGCCTCAGCCTCCTGAGTGTTGGGATTACAGGCATGCGCCACCACACTCGGCTTTATTTGGTACTGGGAAATCAAACTCAGGGCCTTGTGCTTGCAAGGAAAGGGCTTTAACTGCTGTGTCATTCCTCCAGCCCTTAAACTACTTTTCTTTCTATAGGACAAGTTATCCTGAAACAGGAAAGATTCTGCAGTTTTAAAATTGAGAGACTAGGCTGAGGCAGGAGGATTGCTATGGGGACAAGGCCAGCCCAGGCTACACAGTAAGCTCAGGACCAGCCTGGACTATAGAGAGGGACCTAGACTCAAAAACAAAAACAAAAACTGAGACTAAACACTCTTAACATTAACTTACATTTTATTCATTAATTCACCATAACCTATTTTCTTGCTATAGATCCTCTATGCTCCTTAAAAAGCCAGGTAGGTAAAGAAACAAACTAGAGTGCCTATATTATTCCTCCACATCCAAGTTATGCACCTGCGAGAGGCTGGATTTCATCGTCACTCTGCGGGTGAAACCGGAGCCGACTGATGAGAATGAATGAATTTCCCAACACCACCCTCCTAAGCAGCACAGAGGAAAGGAGTGTCGGGCCAGCGCTGATTCCCAGGGCCCCACAGTATCCACAGGACCTGGTATACACCAGTGTCCCCTTTCCTCTTGGAACCGGAACCGCAGCCTTGCCAACAGGGCAGACACCCCCAGGTGGAAGAGGGGGGCTGTGGGAAGGCAGGTGGCTTCTCAGTCTTAAGCTCTGAGGGCCACGGGTCAGAATGCAAAGCACCATGGGAAGCTGTCCTGTCACACAGTCCTGGAAGCAGCTAGTCCTCGAAACACGGCCACGTCTAGAGAATAGGCCCCAGGCAGGGCGCAGGCGGCGTCCCTCAGGCCCAGCAGGGTGGGAGAGGCAGAGGCGCTCGGGCGCGGGCTCGGCTCAGTCTGCACCAGGCCGGCCTCTCCTCGCCGGAACTACCTCCCCAGGGCCAGCACCCACGACGACAGGCTGCAGCTCCAGCAACGGCGGCTGGAGCTGACGTCCTTTATTCCCTACCCTTTGCTTTTGCTTTCACAAGTGTGAAGTAATTTGGTTAGTCACTAGGATAATGCTAAGTAGGAGCCACAGTCAGGTCTAGTGGCACAGGCCTATAATCCTAGCACTCTGGGAGGCTGAGGCAGGGGGATCGCAAGTCCAAGCCTTGTGTGGGCAATTTAGGGAGATCCTAGTCTTAAAATTAAAAATAAAAATGGCCTTGAGATAGGAGCAGAAAGACAGTTTCCTCGCTTAGACCTCTCTCCCCCTTTCTCCATCTACCCGCTTTGAGACAGGGTCTCACTATGTTGTCTAGGATGGTCCACCCGACCTAAAATTCACTTCCATCTTCCTGTCTCAGCATCCCGAGCACTGGGATTCCTGAGCTCACTATGTAGCCCAGGCTGGCACTGAACTCATGGCAAACACCCTGCCTCAGCCTCCCAAGTGTTGGGATCACAGATGCGTGCCACCACGCCCAGCTTATGTGAGGGTGAGGACTCAAATCCAGGGCCTTGCACTTGCTAGACAAGCACTCTAAGCACTGAGCGATGTTCCGGCCTGGCAACTTACCTGATGATGGGGATGAGACTGACCCTACACGGACTGGGGCAGGTGACATGTCAGAACTTAGTAAAGACTCTGACATTAGAGGGTTATCTCACTAAAAGACTAGGTCAATGGAATGACGGCTACAGGACGTGTAAGTGGCATTGCAGGACTGTCGTGTAGACCCCTCGAGCTCTCATGACCACATCCGCCTGGCCCTGCCCCTTGTTACCTAGCACGGCTCAGAGGGCTCACGAGTGGGGCTATGGCAGCGGGAGGCTGGGGAGGGAATCTTCGGCCGCTCGCATGCTCCCTCACCAGCTGCCTGCATGACACAAATGAACTAGAGTCAATGCAGTGCTCCGGAATGGCCAAGCTTAGTCCAGCTACGTGTGTCATGGGCAAAGTGTCCTACGCGGGCAAGGGGCCTGCCCGCTCTCCCTGCAAATGCCCTGTTCTGTTCCTACTATTAACTCTGTTTTTCCTCTCACTGTGTCCAATTATCTATTTGTGTCATTCGGCTTTGGCAGGACAGAGAAATCTAAGACCCTCCTTTGTAGCTCTAATAGAAACTGTAGATTTGTAAGACTCCCCAGAAGGAAAGAACAGGACACCATCCAGATAAGACTGAGGAGGGGACTCAGCCACTGGCAGCTGGGCTGTGCAGTGCCTCCTGTGGCCAGCTTGGGCCTGACAGTGCCTCTGAGAATCCGGAGAACTCCCCAAAGAGCCAGACAAACCGGGTTCATCCAATCCAGATGAACAAATGGTACAGATGAGGGCAACTGAGGAACAGCCGCTTGGAACCAGGGTTCTGGGGTTTTCTCCAGTCTCATCGATTTGCTTTATCAGAATTTGAAATAAATGGTCACGCTCTTGACAGGCAATGATCAAAGACAATCCATCTGCACATGCTGCCAACTTGGCTGTGCCGAGCGTGAAGGAGACGCGTGCCCAACTGCTTGCCAGCTTAACTAGCTTTACACTGTAGGCAACAGCACAGTTGTTACACAGGAGACCAAATAAAATTTACAATGTAACCATCACTGAAAAGCCACATGACCACCATTAACACAATAACCACATGAGAAAGGAAAGGGCTGAGTTGGCACCAACGAAGCAAATGCGAACAGCTGCCAGCAGCAGGTTAGTAGGTAAACTCTCTCACTTTTTTTTGAGGCAGGTTCTTACTCTGTAGTCCAGGCTGGTTCTGAACCCACTACATAGCCCAGGGTGACCTTGGACTCAGGACAATCTGCCTGCCTCAGCCTCCCATGTGCTGAGATTTGAGGCATGTGCCACCACACAGTTTATGTGATACTGGGGAATTGAACTCGAGTACTTAGCACTTGCATAGCTTAACCACTGATTTATCCCTCCAGCCCCCACTTTTTTTTTTGAGACAGAGTCTTGCTCTATAGTCCAAGCAGGCCCTGAACTCATTGTGTAGCCCAAGCTGGCCTAGAACTCACAGCAATTCTCCTATGTCAGCCTCCCAAGTGCTAGGATCACAGGATGTGGCACCAGGCCTTGCTAATCTTTGTATGACGCTGGGGATTCAAATTCAGGGCTTTACACATGCTAGGCAAGCACCGTAACCACTGAGTGATGCTCCCAGCCTTAATATCAACTCTTAAAGTGTTTCACAGAACGCTGATCATTTGTTTTCATGTCAGAGGATTTGAAGGCTTTTAAAATGAGGATACTGAAAATTTTGAAAGTGACGTGTTTACTGTTTTTCTCTACAGAAAGAATTCTGAGGGATTTACACATAAAAGGTCTGAGGCTCCAAAGGTTTAGACTTGCTATCATGTAAAAATACTACTTAAAGCCTCTGGGTCTACTTACATTTTCACAGGCTTTTTTTGAGACAGGGTCTCATTCTAGCCCAGACGGGTCCTGAACTCACTACGTACTCCAGCTGGCCCCAAACTCATGGGAATCCTCCTGCCTCTGCTTCCCAAGTGCAGGGATTTAAGGTGTTCACCACTATACCCAGATTATACGGTGGTGGGGAATCAAACCCAGGACCCTGCAGTAAGCATCTAGCTGTGCCCACAGCCTCTCAAACATTTTTTAAATAACTTTTCACTTTTGTAATTTAAAATGCATTTCATAGGTTCTAAAGAGAGAAACTTACATTTCTTTCCTGAATTCTTCCATTTTCTGATTCTCTACCGTCAGAAGCTCCTTCGATTTGTTCAGCTCCTCCACATTTTTCAGGTTGTTTTCTTTAAGGATATCCAACTTAAAGGTCAAAAGAAAAAAATATATATATATGTGATATAATTTCGTTTCCCAATGGCATGGGTGGTAGACAAATTATTCTCAAAAAATGGGTATTTTAAAAATCGGTTAAATTATTTTCAACCTTTTGAGGAATCTCTATACTGGTCTCTGGAGTGATTGTACCAGTTTACACTCCCACCAACAGTACAACAGGGTTCCTTTTTCCCCACAGCCTCGCCAGCACTGACTGCTCCTCCGACTCTTGATACACGCCATTCTCTCTAAAACATAAATAATAACAGCTTCCCTGCACTTCGAGGATCAAGTTGGAAAATGTACACAGAATAATTTTATCAATTTTAAAACCATAAAGAGCACTTCCATAGGTCAATACTTGGGGACATTTGGGCTACTCTGAGATTACTTCTTCGACTCCTCATTTAATTTTCTGCAGTGCAGGCTCTGGGGTCAGATGGTATCTTAGTGATGTTTTGACTTGCATTTCTCTAATGGCTAAGGATGTTGAACATCTTTTCATATATTTACTGGACGTTTGAACTCCCGAGAACTGCCTGTTCATTTCCATTGTGCAGAAGGTTAAATATAGAATAGTTTCTCTAATATGAGAAACCCAGAATAGAGTCATTTCGTAGAACTTAGGGAGGACAGAGGAGGAGGGTGTGAGAAGGTCAAAAAGGGGACGGGAAGGGTTTATAATTGTAATGTGACATAAATATGCAAGAAATATTCAAGTTCAATGTAAACATTATGTATTGCATATAATACATTATACATATATATATATATATATATATATATATATATATATAAAAATGGGGAAATTTTTAAAAAGATAAAAATAGATAAAATTAGTCATTTGCAAAAATGTGTCAACTGAGTGAAGAAATCACAAATGACAAGTCTATTACAAACTGCAAATGCCTCCCTCATGCTGAGTACACTTCTTAAACACCTAGCAAAAATGTCAAACTAAATTGCTATAAAAATTAAAATGAAATTGTCTTTCATCTTGTGTAAATTCTCCATATTTATCACTAAGCTCGATATTCACTTATAATCCTTTTTTATTTTTTTGAGACAGGGGCTCACTCTGTAGTCCAGGCCAATCCTGAACTCACTATGGCACCCAGGGTAGACTAGAACTCTTGGCAATCCTCCTGCCGCAGTCTCCTGAGCGCAGGAATTACAGACATGCGCCACCACACCCGGCTTATGTGGTGCTGGGAAATCAAATCCTGGGCTTGTGCTTGCTAGGCAAGCACTCTAACCACTGTGTTACTCCTCCAGCTCCTGTAATCCATCTTTAAAAGACAAGGAACAGGCCTGACCTCGTGGTGCAGGCCTGAAATCCCATCACCGTGGGAAGCTAAGGCAGGAAGAACTCAAGCTGGAGGCCAAATGGACAATTTAGCAAGACCGTGTCTTTAAAAACAAAACTAAAACAATGGACTGGGCATGTAGTTCAGGGCGAAGGCCCCAGGCTCCATCCCCAGAGCAAAACTAGAGGTGGGCAAGAGACAACTTACAAAGAGCGACATCAGCAAGAATTATTCTTTGCAGCATAAAAAAGCCTTTTGCTTTTCCACAAATTCATAACATAGGATATTTTCCAGTGTTAGCACCCAATTTACATAGTCCTCATTATTAAAATATTTATTTCAATCAAAATATTTATAGATAGGAGACAACTTCATCACCCGTCTGAACTCTATCTGCAGAGGACCAAGCCATGTGGTGAGACTGAAGGGGGCTTGCACACACTCAGCAGCTGAGGCCGGGACCCCAAGGAGCAACCCAGGCCTGTGAGTGGAGCGAGTGGGCTAGGATGGGTGACAGGTTCTGCGGGTGGCTGGGTCTTGGGTGGCTCCCCACCAAGGACGAGAGCTCACTACGCAGGTCCCCAGGCCTCAGGGCACACTCCAAGGGCTGGGCTACCTCCCAGGGCCCTCGGTCCTCATCTCTCACAGCCAGAAACGCAAGCTGTCTCCTTTCATCACATCATCTGTCCCTAGGCAAACAGTCTACCAACTGCCTAATTTTAACACCATCACCTTCCTTTTAAAGGCTTCTCATGTTCCAGAGTCACAGAAGAGGCGAAAGAGAACACTGCAACGAGCCCTGTACTCGGGCCACGACAGACATGCCACGGGACATGTCATAGGCAGATGCAGTTCTCCCTGATTCCAGCCTCAACACTTAATGCATTTCTAAACACCCTCTCATCTTCTCTGGCTGCTAGCCCCACTATCATCTGTGATCTTCGATGCTGCCGCATTTCCAGCTTGTGCAGTCGGGCCTACGAATGCCCTCCACCCTCTGTGAAGGCTTATTTCCCTGTCATTATCTCACAATGGCCACGTCTTTTCCATGTGTGGTCATGCACAATGCGGGGGATGGACAGAGTCGGACAGCGTCTAATCCATCCGGCCATCCCTTCCTTAATATATCTTCCCCTTCTGGGACTTTCAAAGCACCGGAAGTTGCATAGAATTTCCCACGGCAGCTTCAGTGAATCAGTCTGCTGGGCACTTAAGTAAGAGCTTTGCAAGGGGAAAAGGATGCCAATGAGGTGGAGGAGGGGGTGCCAACATGGCAACCCAAGAAGGGCCCATGAGGAGAGAAGCTCCTTGTGGACAGAACCCAAGAATCAAGATGCCACAGCTTTGTTCGAGCTCTGGTAGTGGCTAATTTAAGATGGTGCAATGAAGCAGGCCCAGAAGAAGCCAGCATCAAGATAAACACTGGGGAATGGAACTCAGCGTTCCACGCTGGGAGAGCACTGAGAAAAAAACATGTAAAAAAAATACATAAGAATTTCATCAGCACCACCTCTCGCTAATGATACTGCTATGCTGTTAAGAGATTTCCCCTCAAGTCTTCGTTGAGACAGGGTCTAACTTTACAGTCCAGGCTGGCCTTGAACTCACAGCAGTCCTCCTGCCTTGACCTCTCAAGTGCTAGGATTACAGGCACGTGCCACCACACCTGGCTTGGGTTACTGAGCCCGGGGCCTTGCACTTGCTATGCAAGTGCTCTACCTGCAGATCTACACCCCTCATTCCTCCTCTTAGTCTTAGCAGTTGATACTACCAAGAAGGTAATAAAGTAGTACACTTTATTTAACATTATCATGGATCAAGTATCCACTTGACTCCACTAACATGGTTCGAACCTGTGTAAGGCCCCAAAAATACACATTTCAAGTTAGTGACCCAACAGTCCATGAAGCTGATAAGCTTGCCTTTGTACAAAAAGCCATTTAAATCTGATTACTTCGTTCTGCAGCTTCGCATTGGTTTGTCTGGTGTCCTCCAAGGAAGCCAGGGTCTCCGTCTTCTCTTTGGTCATCTGCTCCACTATCTGCATGGCATCTTCTGTGGTCTGGGCGGCCTAAACATAAGGAAGCAGGATGAGGAAGGCGGCACCCTGCCCGACACCACCACGGGGCGCCGGGCGGTGCTGCTCCAGCAGGCAGCACTCACTGCCTGTGCGGCTCAGGGAGGCGCAGGGAGGGTGACCGTTCCCACCCTGGCCGTGGCAAGCCCACCAATCCACGCAGGGCCGGGAGGCTGAGGGCAACCAAGTTTCAGACCCTTTCCATGCCACTTTCCAGAAGTCAACTGAGGTACAATTTCCCTGTTTTCAGACCCCCGACACCTGCTTCTGCCAGGGAAGCTCCGGGTACAACGAGAAGCACGACTTTGCCACCACTCACCCGTAACGCTCAGCAACATCCCTGGGTCGGTGGCTTTCTCTTTATTTCATTTATTATTGTCGGTATAGAAGACTACTTTTGCTATTCCATATTTGAGGCTTTTCAAATCACTAAGGTATAGGCTGGGAATTAAAATTATTTGGGCCATTATACATAAAACTCAAGTCTTGTTTCATGAGAAACACTGAACGGAAAAGTCTATGAGGGAAACAGTGGGTAACAAATATGATGGCGACTGTGAATAAAAACAGAAACATGTAGAGACAAAGTCCCAGCTGCTGAATAAATACCACGGGGTCTAAAAGCCCACTGCACGCTGACAATTTCCTTCAGTCTGCCAAAGCTCATGGGAAATCTGCCCTACACCCACCCTCCTCTCAGCCATGGGACTTTGCCGGAACCTCCCAACCCCACATGGAGAGACCAGGGCGACAGCCAAAGGCCATGGGCACTGTGGATTTCACCATGTGCCCCCAGTAATGCTGCTCTTAGGCCTGGAGGGAGGCACAGATAATCATCTCACAAAGTTCTCCTTAACTCACTAGTAAATCCTTTTTATTCACAGTTTGCCATGCTTTCCCTGTGGAGACAGACAACTGCAATTAGACATTTAGTAAAGAATCACCCGAGCGGACTGCAACGAACAGCTAGAGACGCATAAGCAGCTCCTTCAATGGGACAGACGTCTGTGAGCAGTAAGGGAGAGAAAGCCCCATTAGTGCCCAGGGTTAGTACCAGCCAGGAGCAGCCTGCCCCTCGTGTTACCGTGAAGGAGTGCAGCGCCTCAAGCTCTCTAATCCTAAGGCTCAGCTTGCTCTTGTCTTTCCGTAGAGTGCGGTTTTCGCTCTGACTCTCCAGGAGGTTGGCGGAGATGTGGCTGTTGGTCTTGGCCAGTTGGCTGATCTCTTTCTGGAGGAAGAAGTAGCTT
This sequence comes from Ctenodactylus gundi, assembly GCA_004027205.1. Lineage (NCBI taxonomy): Eukaryota > Metazoa > Chordata > Mammalia > Rodentia > Ctenodactylidae > Ctenodactylus > Ctenodactylus gundi. Next base: position 453,962 of record PVKB01000269.1, on the reverse strand, counting down.
TCTTCCAGCTTTCCCTTCTCCCTCAGGAGTTCCTCCTTCCTCAGCACCAAATCCTTCTTCTCAGCCAAGAGGGTCTGGTTTTCTTGCATCACCTGGGCCCGCTCGGACACAGCCGCCTCGTGGCTGAGCCGAAGGTCGTCCAGGATCTTGGAGAGGCAGCTGTGCAGCTCCTCCAGCTCCGACTTGGACTTGGACAGGGTGGCGAAGTCGCCCTTCAGCGTGTCAATCTTGGCGGCAAGCTGAGCCGTCTCCGCACTCAGCAGCTCCTTCTCCTTCATGATCTCCACCACTCTCTGCTCTGCCTTGGTCTTCTCTTGGATCAGCTCAAGCTTCTCGGCCTGCAGCTGCTCAGTGCCCACTCTCAGCCCCTCCAGCTCCTGCTCCAGGAGCACCAGCCGCCCATGGAGCTTGCTGTTCTCATACAGGGTGGACTGGCTCTCCCTGGCTCTGGCTTCTTTCTCCAGGCCCAAGGACTGCTGCGCTTCGCGGACCTCCTCGTGTAGCTTCTGGCGCTCCCCCTGCAGGCTGAAGCCGTCTCTCAGCAGGAGGCGCCTCTCACAGCAGCACGGCTGCAGCTCAGCGCTCAGGCTGCCCCTCACCTGCAGAGTGCTGCTGTGCTCCCTTTCCAGAAGCTTTCTGGCACTCTGAGCCTCTTTCAGCAGCAAAGAGAGGTCACACTTGCTGGCTGCCAGCTCTTGGTTTTCCCTTTTTGTCTCCTGAAGCTCCTTCTGCAGGGCATCGATGTCACCGAGCAGCGTCATCTTCTCCTGCACAATTACCCTTCTGCTCGCAGCTTCCTGGTCGTACTTCTTCTTGAGGTCTCCGATGGCTGTGATGGAGTTTTCTCTCTCCGCAAGTAAATCTCCATTTTGCACTTCCAGGGCTGACTTCTCTTTCAAGAGACTCTCCTGCTGCTTTTTAAGCTTCGAGAGTTTCTGACAAACCATCTCCTTCTCAGAAGTCAGGAACGAGATCTTCTTGTTCAGGCTCATCTCAAGGAGGGTGGCCTCTTCTGAGCACTTGCTCAGCTTTTCGGTGACAGCCTTATTTTCACGTAAAAGCTCTTCCTTCTCGGCCTGGAGCCTCTGCTCCGAGGCAGCCAGGGCGTCCTTCTCGTGGAGGAGCTGGATGCACTCAGAGTCTGAGACGGCCCGGCTGGCCTTGATCTCTTCCAGGAGCTTCGTGAGGCTTGTATTGGTGGCCTGCAGCTGCTTCATCTCCAGCTCAGCCTTGCGCAGCGCCTTGCTGGCACCATCCAGCTGGGTGTGGAGCATGGCCGCCTCTGTGCTGAGCAGCTGCTTGACCTGCAGAGCGGCCTGCAGGCTGGCACTCAGCTTCTCCTGCCCCTGCCGCAGCATGTCCTTCTCGCACTGCAGATCTCTGTTGCTCTGCAGAAGCCCGTCGCGCTCAGCCCTCAGGGCCCGGCAAGTGTCATCCAGGCCTGCTTGCTCTTCTGCCGCTGCCTTTTTCTCCAGCGTGAGCACCTCCACCTCTTGGACCAGGGCCCTCTGGTCGGTCACGAGCTCCTCGTAAGCGCTCTGAAGTCTCTGAATGATGTCATCCTTGTCTCTTGACAAGACCAGGTTTTCAGCAGAAAGCTTCCTGACCTGCTCGTCACGGTGGTCCGCCTCAGCCCGCGCCTTCTCGGCCTTGGCCGTCAGAGCCTCCTTGCAGAGCTGCAGCTCATCCACGAGCGCCTGCAAGCCCGCCTCGGAGGCCTGCAAGCCCTCGTTCTCCACGTGCAGCTTCAGAAGCTCGTCCTGCGCAGCACGGATCTCCTGAAGCATCTTCTCCCTCTCAACCGCCAAGGCCTCCTTGGCGCGAAACTCCTGCTGGCAAAGCTTCTCGGCGCTTTGCTTTTCTTCTAAGACTTTCTCCCTCTCTAAATTAAGATTTTCGTTGACTGACCACAGCTTCTGTTGGTCTTCCTGCAGCAAAGTTATTCTGGCCTCCACTTCTACAAGCTTTGATAAAAGCGAACCTTTTTCTAACTTTAGAGTATTTCCCTCCTGCGCCAGAAGCTGCTTCTCCGATTTCACACCTCTCAGCTCTTCTGACATTAGCTCAATTTCTTTTTTGGCTGAGGTTAACAAATAAGTTAGCGACTAGAGGAAGAAAAGGTGGAAGAATGGAAGACAAACATGAAATCAAGCAGAAAAATGCAAGCCCAAATAACTTAATGTAGCCTAAATTGTGGAACTTTAAATTTTCCTCAAATAAACTTCATAGACATCTTTTTCTTTTTTTAAACAGGGTCTTGTCCTGTAGTCCAGGCTGGCCTCAAACTCACAATAATCCTCCTGCCTTCGCCTCCTGAGTGCAAGGATTAGAGGTGTGTGCCACCACACCAAGATTATGTGGTACCAGGGAATCAAACCCAGGGCCTTGTGCTCTCTGGACAAGTGCTTTAACTGCTGAACTTTGCCTTATTTGAGTAACAAGGGGACGAAACTACAGCAATGGAGGATATACAGGGCCAACTCAACGCATGTGTATGATTATCCCTCATAACGCGCTACAAGATATATATATATAAAAAAGAGTAGGTCAAGGCCAGGCATGACAGTATATTTCCATAGTTGCAGCTGCTCAGGATGCTGAGGCAGGAGGATTGAGCTCTGAAGCCCAGTCTGAATAAAAGAGATTCTAACTCAGAAAAGATAGAAAGGCGGCTGGGGACATAGCTCCATGGTTAAATTATCTGCCAAGCAAGCACAAGGTCCTAGGTTCAATTCCTCAGCACCACACAAGTTGCGCTTGATAGTGCCTGTCTGTAATCCCACACTCGGGACGCTGAAGCAGGAGAACTATTATGAGTTTGAGGCCAGCTTAGGTTACACAGTGAGTTTAAAGTAAGCTCAGGACCAGCCTGAACTACAGAGCACAGCCCTGTCCCCATCCCCTCAAAAAAAGAAAAGGAAAAAAAAGCTTGATTTTACCATCGTGGTATGAGATTCCCTCCTGCCATTCTGATTACCCAATTTTCTATCATAGAATTCACAGAAGAATTTTTTTAAAACTATAGTTCAGGGCCAAGCATGGTGACATATGCCTATAATCCCGGCACTCGGAAGGCTGAAACAGGAGAATCATAAGTTCCAGGCTTGCCTGGAACCTATGGTGATACCCTCTCTCACGAAAAAAAAGGTGTAGGAGGCTGAGGCTGCAGCTCAGGGGTAGGGCACTTATCTGGCAAGCACAGAACTCTGAAGTCTAATTTCCACTACTTGGAGGGCAGGGGAATGAGTGTATTTTAACCAAAAAATGAGTATATTAACCAAGGGAAATAAATATACCAAGGAAAAGTCAATATAATGAGAAAATAATCCCATTTTTCAATCTAACTTTATGACCTCACTTAGTAAAAAGAAAAATCACTAGGATTAGAGTGATGTAGTCCCAATGTAACGTATAACCTATTAATAAGAAACTTTAATCTGATTCCTAGGCTTTGGTATAAAATGAATAGCTTGTTAAAATGTGCTGATTTATGAGATAAGCTGACCACAGGGTCAATGCGGGCCTGTTCAGAGCCTTCTTGTATGCACTGTCTCACAGGGTGGCTACCAGGCGAGTAAGCACGTGCAATGTGTGACTCTAGCTGAGGAAGCCAGGCGTGATGGAGCACACCTGGAATCCCAGCACTCTTCGAGGCTGAGGTAGGAGGACTCTAGGTTCAAGCTCAGCCTGTACAATTCAGCAAGACCCTATCTCCAAAATAAAAACAGGGCCTGGGGATCTCAGGGTAGCTCAGTGGTTAAAGCATTTACCTAGCATGTGCAAGGCCCTGGGTTTGATTCCTCAGCAACATATAAAGATTAGTTGCATGTGGTGACACATGTCTGTAATCCCAGCACTTGCAAGGCTGAGCAGGAAGATTGCTGTGAGTTGAGGCCAGCCTAGACTACAGAGTGAGAGCCTGTCACCAAAAAATAAAATAAAATGTTGACTAGTAGTAGGAAGCCTGAACTTCATTAAGTTATCGGAGTTAAAGATTATATCGGGGTGCAGATACAATGCTGGCACTACAAAGTAAAACTCTGTATACAAATTCTACTTCATGTGATAAGCTCACAGTCCCCCAGGGACACAGAACGCCTCCTGAGCTCTGACTTCCAACTCGGCCTACAGCAGCTCTGACCTGCTGCTTGTTGCCCCCGGCTTCTCAGAGGCACACCTAGCGCAAGGCAGCCGCTGGGCCAGGGACCGAGGAAGATCGCTTCCCACACCACGGCTACTGCGCGCAGGCAGAGCTCAGGCAACACACAGTGCTTAGCGACAGCTGAGGACCGGCAGCACAGCGGATGGTGATGGTTCCCCAGTACATCCAGACTTGGGACAGACTTGTAGCCACCACTGTCCCAGAAGAGAAAGAGCAGCTGGCACAAAACCCTGGAAGCTACAGGAAAAGCAGTGCACCACCCGCCGAGCACGCAGAGGTTAACGTTGGAGAAGGCCCCCTCAGTGCGGGCCCGAGCCACGGCTTCGGGAGCACCCCGGCCTTGCGCTGCCCCCAGGAGCGTACTTTGGCTCTGTCGGCCTGTGTCTGCAGCTCCTCCATCGCCTGTGCCAGGCCCCTGTTCTCCTCCTGCACGGTCCGCAGCTTCTCCTCCGTGTCCAGCAGCACCTGGCGCAGGTCCTGCAGGGCTTCCTCGTGCTGGGTTTTCGTGTCGGAGCTGGCCTTTTCATACCTGGCCTTCAGATCCTGACATTGGTTGTGGCTTGTTTCCATCTTCTGTTCCTGCAGAGAGCCCAAGGGAAGAAGTCAGCCCCCTGGCCCCGCAGGCGGCCCGTCCCGCAGGCTGGCAGACGGTGCCACCTATCCTCTTTACCATGTCCAACAGCTTTTCTTCCAACTTTCTCTTCTCTTCCTCGTGCTTTCTGGCTGCCTCCTGCTGGCTCTGCTCAGCTTTACGTGCAAGCTCCCCAACACTCTTCTGCAGAACACTTGCGTTTTCATGAGCCTTGGTAAGTTGGAGCTGTAATTCTTCGACACATCTAGAACAAGTTTTAATACAAGGCATCAGACTTTTCATAACACTATTTTAAAGAATTATATTAATAACGTGTGATAGCAACTGGATTAATATAAAATTTACAAGTAATTGATAACACCTAAAATAGGCAAACAAAAAAAAACTTTCCTGAAAAATAATTGTAACAATTAGGATAGTGATACATGCATTCCTAAAGTAGCAAGTAATTATATTTGTGAACGTTTATTTTATGTTAAAAGAATAATAAAAAAGAGTGACCAATAAAGTATTAAAAATTAATTTCAAATTTGGGAGACTGAGGCAGGAGGATCCCAAGTTTGATGCCAGCCTAGACCACAGAAATTCAAGGCCAGCCTGGACAATACTGTGAAATCTTGTCTCAAAAAAAAAAAAAAAGAAAAAGAAAAGAAAAAGAAAATGAGTTTTAAAATTTCAACAGACTGGATTACCCAAAACTTGAATTCAAGTTGTTTCTGGGAAACAAAAATATAGAAATTCCAATAAAGATCTTGAAGTTCTTGTGTAAGGAAAACTATGTGGCTGAGCAAAGACATGCAAAAACTTGGGAATTAACCTAGAAAATAGGCTACCAAGTGATTCAGGAAACAGAGGAGGAAACGTGGGTGAGCAGCTCTGGATTTTACCCTGGAACAACCACAAAGGTGGGAGCTGCCTGGGGGCCCTACACACCCACATGTGCAGTTGTACCATGCCACGGTGAGTTCCCCCAAAGCCGCCAACAGTGGCTTGGTCACTGGCCACCCACTGTCTCTGACCTAAGTGTGGTAAATGGCTGCATATTAATGTACTTTTGGAAGTATTAATAACTTGAGAAGTAAAATTCTAATAGTTCTCAAATGTCCTCTAAAACAGAGGTCTTCAGATAGAAGAAAGAAAAAAAGTAAAATGTGTGTAGAGGGAAAGGGGATTGGGAGGGGTCAGCGAGAGGGTGGAAAGGGGTAAGGGAAGCAAAAATTATCAAGATGTCATATGGAAACATACCAACAAATAATTTTTTTGAGACAGGGTCTCTCTCTATAGCCCAGGCTGGCCAACAAATAAAACTTTTTAAAAATAAAAGAGAGGGGGCCAGAGGAATAGCTCAGCAGTTAAAGCACTTGCCCAGCAAGCACTATGTACCTGAGTTCAATTCCCCAGCAGCACATAAGCCAGGCACGGTGGTGCATACCTCTAATCCCAGCACTCAGGAGGCTGAGGGAGGAGGATTCCCCTGAGTTTTAGGCCAGCCTGGGCTCCATAGTGAGTTCAGGACCAGCTTGGGCTACAGAGCAAGACCCTGTCTCATCATTCATACATACATACATACATATATACATACATGAGTGAGAGGTCTTCAATTGGAAGAAAGTAACAACAGAATTTATAGAACAGGAAAGGGAATATGTGGGGAGTGAAGGGAAGTAAAAATGATCAAGATATAATATGTAAATAGACCAGTTTCTTAAAAAAAATTTGGGCTGAGGCAGGAGGATTGACATGAGTTTGAGGCCAGCCTTGGTTACATACAGTGAGCTCAGTGAGGCCCTGTCTCAAAATAAACAAATAAACGAATAAAATAAAACAGATCTACAACCCAGGGGCCACAGACTGGTCTTGATCCTTCATCCTCCCAAGGAATGGATCACCAGAACACGTGAGGGATAAGCAGGAGGGAAGCAGAGACCAAAGCTCCGCCCCATCAGCACGCTCCTATCAGATTCTAATGTCACTGTTGATTGACAGGAGGCAGAGCTTCGCTGCCGACTCCTTCCCTCCCGCTTCGCCTTTTCAAAGCTGTCCTCCAACAGCCTACTGCATAACAAGTACCCCACCTCTGGTCCTCGGGAGAACAGCCTGCTGCCAAAAAGGCTGGGGCTCAATACTCTGCACGTTTTTTGCCTCGTAAAACACTTGATTTGGGGCTGGGGGTGCAACCAAGTGGTTAGAGAGCTTGCTGAGCATGGGCAAGGCTGTAGGTTTGGTTCCTCACCCACTCCCCCCAAAAAAATTAGCTGGATGTGGTGGGGCACACCTATAATCCCTGCAGCCAGGAGGCTGAGGCCGGATTGTCAGGAGCACGAGGCCAGGGTGAACCTATGCAGTGAGCTCAGGACTAGCCTGGGCTACAGAGTGAGACCCTGCCTCAAATCAAGGCAATGCAAGCCAAACTTGATTCTTTACATGTCTGTTATAAAAGGAGAAAAACCAGCTAGAGCCTCAGAATAAAGACAGGAGAGGCATTATGAAAAATGGAGCTGGGTACCAGAGGTACAACACAGAGTGGCCGGAGCCCTGGGTAAGGCCACGTCGTAGCCCCAACAAGCCTCAGCTTCTTTTCCTTTACATGGAAACATGCCATCCTCACCTCCTGGAATTTGTGTAAGAATTAGAAGCTCCACTCTGTCCATGCCACGCAACAGCCCTGAAGAGATGTAATCTATCAGCAACCCGAGTAAGTTCAAAATACCTCCCGTTACTTGTAAAAGAGGTCACTACTAATGGGCACATTTTCCCTACAAGTTACCAAAAGGAGCAAGGCCCTGGGCTCCATCCCCAGCACCGCAAAAAGAGAAGGTAAAACAGGAGATGTGACAGGAAACTAACACACCCACTCTCGCCCCGCCCCATTCTCGTCACACACACCTTTCCTTCTGCCTTAATTCATCATTCATTTTGGTCAGCTGAGAAGAATTATCTCCTGACATCTTCATTATCTCTGCAATGTCGTTCTCCAGTTTTTCCTTTGCCTTCATCAACTGCTCTTCTCTTTCATCTCTCTCTCTAAATTTCGCCTCCATATCTGAATAAACATAAGAGAAAATGGCATTGCTGTGTTAGGAGTCAGGACTGAGTACTGAACATACCCCCTCTAGAGAGACCACACACGTGCACAGCCATGCTTGCCCTCGTGACAGTCCCATCCTGCAAAGACCACACCCAAACAACAGGACAGAGAAAAGAATACAGATAATAAGTAGGCATGAGCGTGAAGGAGGAAAATGGAATGAGAGAAAAGATCTGGGAAGGAGTGGGTCAAGTAAAAATCCTAGGCAAGCCCCTGGGAGAGGGTGGCTTTTAAAGATCTGAAGTGGGGGGGAGTAAGTGCAGGGACTCCAGGGCAGGATGCTCCTGGCACACGCAGGATCAACAAGGAGACCAGCATGGCAGGCACTGAGCAAGGGGCAGTGGGGTCCGGGCAGAACCTGGAGGCAATCAGGTCTGAAGAGGTAAGAACAGGCAGATTGCAGCTTTCATGAGATGGGAACTGCCTCCTGCCTTTCTTGAACAGAGAAGTGACGTGATCTGACCTTATGTTAAAAGGATGCGTGTTAAGAACTGGAGGTGGGAGGTCTTACAGCTGCTCAAATGGGAGACACACTGGGCTTGGATCAAGGTCAGCAGAGGGAGAGGCGAGACACAGCGGATTCTGGCTTCTCTGAAACCACAGCAGCCGGGCCCAGGGGCTCAGGCCTATAATCCCAGCACTCCAAGAGGCTGAGGCAGGAGGAACACAAATTCAAAGCCATCCTGGGCTACTTAGCAAGTTGGAAAGACCCTATCTTGAGTAAAAAATTAAAAAATGGGCTGGAGATGTGGGTCAGAGTAAAGGCCCTTGTGTCTCACCTAGTAATGAGTGAAAAAAAAAAACAAACAAGAACCCCACAGAGCTAAGAGGACTCCCTGAAGTCTCAGATCGCAAGTCCCTACGTTGTCACACTCCAGCACCACGGGTCAAGAGGTCACACACGAACAGGAGGCAGCACTGTAGCGAAGACGACGACCCAAATCCCAGGAAACCTACTACGCTGAACGGTTAGTCACCGGAGACGACATCTTACCTGCTAAATTTTCTCTCAACTTCTCCAATTCAGAAGATAACACGGTAAACTCCTCCTCCTTTTGGTGTAATTTATTTACAGTTTCTATTTAAGATAAAGTTAAAGGTTTAATGTATTTCACATTTAATAAGCCCCCCAGATCTCAGTGACCTACAGCCCATTCCAACTATGTGCTTGTGAGATGTGAGGACACAGAGGTCATAAAAGGCCCCACTGGGAGCCACCCCGCAGCGTAGGACGTGCTCCCACATCTGGGCACCACGCAAGCTGTGTTCATATCTTTCCTCCTTCCAATCAGAGCTCAATAAAGCTACCAACGACAAAGACTTAAATAAGATAATACTTGTTCCAGTACAATTTGAGTTGAATTCAGAACATGCCTCAAGTGAAAAGACAGAATGGATGTGGAGTTGGAGGCTTCAGGAAGCCCACGGAGCCCTGAGTTCCGGGTGCCGCAGGACTTCCAGTGGCTACGCCCGTGCTTAGTGACACGTACCTTGCATACTTCTCTGAACAGAGGCAGCCTCCTGTGAAGCGTCAGCAAACTTTTCTTTCTAAAGAAAGAGACGTGGGTATCAGAATAGAGACTTCAAACACAGCTGTGACTCTATTACCATCCACTTTCTCTTGCCTGCCATGTTTAAAACACACAGGCACCAACTACTACCAAGGCATGTTGCACACATTTGCACATTTACACGAGAGAGGTTTGCACGTGTGTGCAAACTGGTGAATGTGCATGCACGTCTGTGCACATCTGGTGCATATATGCTCCACCACATTGCTTACCTTGAATAGCAACCTTCTTTTCACAATTCTCCCTGGTTTTTTTTTTTTTTGAGTAATCTGAGAAACCTAACGAGATGCAAGTCTAATATGTGTGTGTGTGTATATATATATATATATATATATATATATATTTTTTTTTTTTTTTTTTTTTTTCTGAGACAGGGTTTCACTCTAGCTCAGGCTGGTCCTGAACTCGCTATGTGGGACAGGCTGGCCTTGGACTCACAGCAACCCCTGCCTCAGCCTCTAGAGTGCTGGGATTACAGGTATGTGCCACCTTGCCTGGCTTTATGTGGTGCTGGGGAACCGAACTTTGGGCCTTAAACTTGCCAAGCAAGCACTTTAATCGCTGTGCCATTCCTCCAGCCCTGATATTTTTATTCTAGGTCTGTGTTAGCAACTTCTGAAACTGAAAAAGTCTACTACTGTTCCAGGTATGCTGCTCTTAATATGACAATGGGCCAGAACAAAGCCCTCTTCTGGTTGAAATAAGATGAATTTTGTGCTATCTGCACAAACGGAATGTTTCAATGTGTCTTCTCACCACGGAGGCTTATCACAAGGTGTGCACACAGACACCTGCCTGTTACAGACCCCAGGGCTCCCTCCCTGTTACTGCAAAGCCAGACTCCAGGAGAGGAGGCCTGTGCTCTCCAAAAGCAGAAGCAGGGATACGCCAGCTTTAAAAAAGAAAGTATGGTATCCTGAAGGCTTAGGAAAAATGGCAGAGAACAGGGAAACTCAAGATATTTTAAAGGACACCAAATCACAAAATGGTAATTCCCAGGCCTACTTCTAAAAATACAGCTAAAGTGTTACATAAAAGAGCCATCTAACAAAACTTTCCACAACAGTGGAAATGTCCTCCATAGTTTTATATGGCTACTGAGTAATTAAAATTCAGCTAGCTCTGGGTATGATAACATGTGACTATAATCTCAGTTCTCTAGAAGGCTGAGGCAGGAAGATTTCAAGTTTGAGCTTAGCCTGGGCCATTTAGTGACCTAATGAGCCTCTCTCAAAATTTAAAGAAAAAAAAATTTTTTTATGGCTAGGATGAACTGAAGAACAGCACAGTGGTTAAAGTGCTGGCCTAGCAAGTGCAAGGCCCTGAGTTTGACTCCCTAACACCATATGAGCTGGCATGGTGACATATGTATGTAATCCAGCACTCAGGAAATTGAGGCAGGAGGACTGCTGTGAGTTCAAGGCCAGCCTGGGCAACACAGCAAGTTCAGGACCATCATGGACTGAAGAATAAGACTTGTCTCAGAACAAGAAAGAAAAGGACAGGAGGAATAACTTAGCACTTAAAGTGCTTGCCTAGTAAGCACAAGGCCCTCAGTTCACTTTCCCAGCAAGACATAAAGCTGGGCATGGTGGCACATGCCTGTAATTCCAGCACTCTGCAGGGTGAGGTAGGCAGATGGTCCTGAGCCAGGGCCAGGCTGGACTAAACAGTAAGTTCAGGACCAGCCTGGGCTATAGAAAGAGACCCTGTCTCAAAAAAAGAAAAAAAGAAAAAAAAAGAAAAAGAAAAAGAAGGCTGGGAATATAACAAAAGCAGCCCTGGGTTCAGTTCCTAATAGTGCCCCATCCCCCACGGCCCCACCCAAAAGAGAGAAAAGAAAAAAGAGTCAGCATAACAGAGGAACTAAATTTCAGATTTAATTTCAGTTCATTTAAATCTCCACAGTCCCAGTACTCAGGAGGCTGAGATAAGAGGACTCCCATGAGACCAAGCCCACCCTAAACTATAGTCAGCTCGGGACTGGCCCAGACTACAGAGTGAGACCCTGCCTCAAAAAATAAATTCATTAATTAATTTAATTAAATAATTAAATTTATATAGGCATATGTGGATGGCAGCCCCTGTTGAATTCTGCAGCTTTGTAACAATCACAGTAGGTGAAAGTTTAAAATGATGGTATTGTGGTAACAAAGAGCCCACGTTTTCACTCAGGACTGTGATTAGGAGGAACAGGAAAGCTCATGGGGTGCTCAGACAGTGATCCCAGGTGGAGGCTCCAGGCTCACAGTCTCCCCTTCTGGGGCATGTGCCCCGGTCACTATTCACCACTATGAGCCTGATAAAGGCCGGGTTTGGTAACCCAGAAAAGGAAAAACTGAAGAAATGCCCTACTGGGGGCAAGGGATGGATGTCTTTAAGAAGAAAAACAACACCTACCTTTATTGCTCAATCCCAGTCCCGTTAAAATATTCATCAACCAGCAACTAACATACTTGATTAAAATTATTTATTATGATGATGATTATTTTAGTACTGGGAATCAAGCCCAGGGCCTTTGCTCTGAGCCACATCCCCAGCCTATTTTTTAAAGTTCTGATTTCAAGACAGGGTCTCACTAAGTTGCTAAATTGCCCAGGCTGGGCTAGAAGTTGCAATCCTCCTCCTACCTCAGCCCCTGGAGTGCTAGGATTACAGGCCTGTACTACCAGGCTCGGCCGAGTAGACTTAAACAAATGTTTTGAATGAGAAAAGAGCTGCAATATTATTTTCTTCATGGAGAATAATTTTTTTTTTGAGAGAGGGTCTCGCTCTGTAGTCTAGACAAAACCTGAACTCAATTCATGGAGAAGGTTCTACAAAAGAAAATGCCCCTAAATGCTGAGGTTCGTATTCGTGACAGGTACTTACCAACATCCCAAGTTCTTTTTCCAAAGCCTCTTTCACTTGGGTGACTTCCCTCAAATTGTCCTGAAGGTTGGTAAGCGTGAGCTCTTTTCCCTGGAGCTCTGCGGTAAAGCTACTAGCCTAGCACACACAGTTACATGGTGTGGGAGCAAATGAACAAAAAGGAAACAAAGAGAATGATAAGGGGAAAAAACGTAAAAAAAAAAAAATTATGAGAAACAAAGACAACAGAACCAAACTGAAAGGAATAAAAAGTGGGGGTTTTTTTTGTAATTCTAAGAAGCCAATGATTTTTCAAGTTATCAGTTTATTTGATTCTCCAATGGCTATTTTTTAAATCAAGATTCACTCTTCTGCTCTACCTAAATTTGGAATACTAGCATGATCTATGACAGAAAGTGCTTACTCCCTAAATGAGCTACTTGACCTACTTCATTTTCTAGACTTTAAAAACCTTAATGTTAGGAGTGCAGCTCACCAGGAGACCCCAGGAGAGCAGGTGAGAAGGCCCCGGTTCAATTCTCATCACAAAAACAAAAAACATGAAAAGGGAAAATAGCCTTAATATAGAAGAGGTAGATAATGTGATTTGTAGAACTGTCCATATATTTGTATACAGTATTTCAACATTTAAATCAAAAAAAATTTTGGAGACAGGGCCTCATGCTGTAGTTCAAGCTGATCTTCAACTTTGTACGTGACCCTGCTTGGCCTTGAGCTCATGGCAATCCTCCTGCCTTAGCCTCCCAGGTGCTGAGATTTCAGGTATGCACCACCATTCCCAGCTAATCCTTAGGTAGTGCTAGGGAATTGAACGCTGGGCCTTGCATGTGCTAAACAGGCACTCTACCCACTGGGGTACACCCCAGTTACCACACTTGGTTTTTATGCCCGAAGCTACAGCCAAGGCAGTGATGTGGGAGGAAAGGAGATGGCCTGGAAAGTTCCTCATCTGCTCATTCATCTGCTTTCTCTCTGTCTATTTTAAACAAAGAGCAGAGATGGGAGCTAAGCTCAGTAGTTCACATCCTAGTCCAGGGACACAGCAATAGCTAAGTCCTCAGATTCTAGGAAACCAAAGCTCCTGCAGGAGGCCACTATCTCTCTTCTCCTCAGACGCAAACCCTATGTGGGACTGCCTGCGCCGGCGCTGCCATCCTCAAGCAGGAGCACCACGCAAGCTGTTTTCCTTAAGTCAGGAATTTGGAGCACCAAAGGCCTCAACTCAAAAGCAACACAACACAAAACTAAAATAACCAATGAGGAAACAAAAGAACACAAAGGGTGTTGACACAAACCTTGCTACTTTCCGCATTCTTTTCGATCTCTAATTGTTTAATCTGCCTCTTGGCTGCCTCGAGCTGCTGTCTGTATTTCTCCATTTCCGATTTACCTTCGCCACTGGCCTTCTGAAGGGCATCAAGATCCACAAGCTTCACTTCAGCCGCCTGTAGCTGGGCTGTGAAATGATCAATGACCTTGGCCTGCTCGCTGCACTTGGCTTGCAGGGCCTCTAGCTCCTTTACCTTTATCTCGGCTTCCTGCAGCTTGCTCAGCGTGTCCTCCATCTCGACCAGGTGCTGGTCCTCCGCTCTGTCCAGCTTCGCCCTGACGGTTTCCAGGCTGCTCTCCTTGTCCTTAATGATACTCATCAGCTTGGCCCTCAGGGCTTCCATCTCCTTGGCGTGAGCAGACCGCTCAGAGTCTTGTTTGTTCTGCAAATTCTCGATTTCGTGCTGGTAACCGAGCCTCACCTTATCCATCTGCGTCTTTAACTCAGCGAACTCAGCCGTTTCCGAGCCGACCCCTTTGCTGAAAGATACCTTCAGCTCCTCCATGGCCTGCTGGTGGGACGCAATAGCCGTCTCGAGCCTGGACTTCCACAGGGCGATCACGTCCGCGTTCTCCTTGTTGGCATGGTCCAGCTTGCTTCTCAAGGACTCGTTCTCTTTGGAAAGCTTCTCGGTGGCCGTGTGCAGAGCCTTGAGTTCCTTCTCGTACGTCTCTTCCCGGGCTCCCATGTGCTCCTTCAAGGAAGTTACTTCTCTCTGATGGTCAGCGTGGGTGACTTCGAGCTTTTCTTGCAAAGAGCTTATCTCTTGCAGAAGGGAAAGTGACATGTCCACATCCCCAGCAGGCTTGCTGGACTCCAGCCTTCGTCGGAGTTCAGTCACTTCCTGTACTCTCAACGCTAGGTCCTTTTCTAGTTCCATTATACGAGACTTTTCTGATACTGTAGCCACCTAGTAACAGCAGCCCAAAGAAAAAGAGATCATTTAAACAATAACTCACTATCTTTAAGAACTACCACATCTTGGGCAGTGTGGAGCTACTTCAAATGTCTACAGGCTCATTTCTTTCTTGCTGTGATAATGGCTTAAACCCACTTCTGGGGGCTCCAATTTGAAATTATAATCTATGAAAAGCTTCCAGCATTCTGAGATGCTTAAAATAAATAAATAAAATGGCTACTGAACTTAACTCACGCCAAAACACTGGGCACCCTTGCCCCTCCTCCTGCTTTCAGGGGAGTTCCTACTTTCAACCTCACATTCTCTTTTGTGAAGAATGTTATTTTCTACCTCACACACCCAAAAAAATTCCTTTTCCTTTAAAGAAGCTTCAATCAGGACAATGCAAGTAACTGACAGTAAGTTAACAGGAGCAGTAGCTTTCGAAGTTCACCATCACGCCAGCCTCCTGGGGTAACGAATGCCCCTTACCCAGCCAGCTCTCCACCTGCATCCTCCCTCTCCCCCAGCTGCACAATGTGTTTCCCTCTGGTGCTGGCTACTTAAGAACCGTGCTGTCCAGAAGGGTAGCCACGGGCCACAGGTGGCTCGTATGCACCGAGGTGCAACTCCAGGTTCTGAAGTGTGCTGTATACATCAGGTTTTGAAGACTTACAGAACAAACAGAATGTAAGATATCTTCTCTTTTTCTTTCTTTTTTTGAGACAGGGTCTCTTTCTGTAGCCCAAGCTGGCCTTGGACACAGGACAATCTTCCTGCCTCAGCCTCCAGACTGCAGGGATTATAGGGGCACACCACCATCCCAGCTTTATGCGGTGCTGGAGCATCGAATTCAGGGCCTTGTAAGCACTTTTAACTGCTGTACCACTCCTCCAGTCTCTCAATTTTTATATTAGTTTTATCATTAAATGTTTTGATATATTGGTTTAAATATACTACTAAATTCAATTTTGCCTGCTGACATGGATAACAGAAGACTGTAAATGGCGTGTAAATGGCTTGCATTATACTTCTATTGGAGAGCACTGGTATAAAAGGTCTAGATTTATCTGTCCTGTGTTTTAAGGATAACATATCACACCGAACCTCAAAGCCTCACCTGGGTGATGAAGAGCCTATGAGCCTTTCTTCCACAACGGCAAAGACAGAATGATTACTTACCTGCAATAACACATCAGACTTCTACAGAGGGGTCCCTTTCTGGATCCTACAACCTGAGCAGCATTTGGATGGGCACATATTGGTCCCCTCGCCCTGGTGGCTGTCCGCTCGGTAAGCACATGAGTCACTCACCTGGAATGTGAGTCTCAAATGCAAGTTCCCAGCTTCACCCACAGGTTTTGATTCTATTTGAGCTCTGAGATTTTTCAAATAAATGCCCTCGGGGCTAGGAAAAGTACTTCCTGAACCTCAGTGCTTTTAGTCTCAGGAAATCATTTCCCATTGCTGCCAGTTAGATAGTCAGTCCAGTACAACAAACGTGTGGAAAATGGTAACTTTGGGCGCGAAAATGATTTGACTAACCTGGGAAATAGAAGGGAGTCGAGTAAATTCAAACCTTAGTGAGTCCTGAATTTCCAGGATCCAGACTCCTCTATACCGAAAACTCTCCACACTGCCTTTACCAAGACAGAAAACTGTTAACAGACAAGCTTCCTTCACTTTCTCTGTCTACCTATCTGTGTGGGGTTTTTGTTGGTGGTGGTGGTTTTGTCTTGTTGGGGGTTTTTTGTATGTTTTTGAGATAGGATCTCATTCTGTAGTCCAGGCTAGTCTTGGACTCACAGCAGTCCTCCTGTCTCAGCCTCCCCAGTGCTGGGATTACAGGCGTGCACTACTACACACAGCCTTCCAGCTCCACTACTGGTAAAATGTCTCCCAGACAAAAGGACAGAAAGCACATAATTCTCTGAATCTGCACAGTCGGCCATGAATGGATGTGGAGCTGGCTAACATGGCTATGTCCCGGGGGTAGACGCTTCAGGTAGAGGATTAATTCACTCGCATGCCATTCTGTGGGGAGGGAAGAGTCCAACACTGTGTGACTCAAAAGTAAGGTACAGAACATAAACCCCACAGTGGAGGTCACAACCAAACAGTCAGCTGAGAGAATGCCAAGGGGAAAATCAGTGAAAATCAGTGAGTGACAACACGGTTACTCTTTATGTGGCATTTTCATGTAAGAAAATCGTACTTATAGGGGTTTTTGGTTGTTTTGGGTTTTTTTTTTTGAAAGAGGGTCTTACTCTATTGTCCACGTTGGTCTTGAACTCACTATGGAGCCCAGGCTGCCCTTGAACTCATGGCAACCTTCCTGCCTCAACTTCCCAGTGCTGGGATTACAGGTGTGCACCACCATGCCCAGCTTATATGGTGCTGGGGAATCAGACTCGGGTACTTAGCACTAACTGGTGAGCCATTCCTCCAGCCCTGAAGTTTTAATTTTATACCCCCAAGTGTGGGAAACAGTTTTCTGCCTCTCCCACCAGTTTGAGGCCATAAAAGTGAGGAATTATTTCTTCTTCCTGTTCACCTTTCTACAGGGCCAGGTGCACGGCTGCACTGTTTGTGAACTGAATTTATTGGTTAAGAGGAATCCTAAAGTGCTTGGCAAAAAAGGGACCAAACTCACATGGGCCACTGACTGTTTCCCACGGGGCCAGCCGAGAGTGAGAGCAACACAGCACACAGTCCACTGTGGAGAGACAGAGCTCCCACTCGGAACACTGGGTTAAGCCACAGTGGACGTGGGTGCCGTCTTAGCCACAGTGAAAGAGAAAGCAGGGGGCTGTGTGCTGACAAAATCAGATATGGCAGAGTAGCTCAGGGGTTTAAAAAACATTACATATTACACACACACTAAACTCTCACCTACACAAATACGTACCCGCACACAAAAGCCTCCCTAGCAAGTGACACCACATGACCCCACAGATCCCTTGTATTTCCCAGATCAGGTCTTTGCTCTCAGGCAGCAAGGAGACAGCACCAAATTACCACTTTTTTCTTTCTTACCAAAGACACACAGGAAACCTTTCATTTCCAGGCTTTCTTTATAAAAACTGAAAGCTTATAATTTAGAGATGGAAAGAGAGTCCACTATTTTATTTTGTTTAGATTTTTCAGATCAATGATTTCTCAGCAAGAAGAAATTTCCACAAATCCTAACAACTCAAAAGAAAAAAATCAGGACACCAAATTTGATCAGAGAGAGCAATTTTTGAAATTTTAGTGTGAAAACCAGTCACGATGAAGCTTATGATTGAAAAGGTATATGTGAATAGAAATTTTATATGCGAGTGACTTCGATTACTAGCTCTTTAGCTCTTCCAGCACAAAACCACTTCCATAGCAGACTCCCTCCTGGTGGTTAAGAGCACAGGCTCTGGGCTGGGCCCCACACACTGGCCTAGGAGCAAGCGTGGCTCACGGCACACGGCACATGACACACGGCACGGCTCTGTAGATGCTACTGTAATGTATAAACAAACTAAAGCAGACTCCTGCCTCGGATCCAAGGGTCAAACACCACGAGACGGAGAGCGCGAAGTCCGTCTGCTCTCTGCAGCGCCCCTCCTGACAACTGAATCTCTGGAGAAACAGACACAAGGGAGAGGCAGAGGCCAGCTGTCAGAGAAAAAGGTAGCTGGGGTCACAGCCCTTGAGGGATGTTAAAAAGCAGAGAATGACATAAATGATTTCAAAGCCCAGTAACTAAGAGAGTAAGAGGACGACCGGCTACGGCAGCAGCTGGGGGCCAACCTCGAGGCCGTCACCTGGCGTCCTGCAGGGGCCAGCCACACAGGGTGCCGTGAGCACAGGTGCGCATTCTGACCACGGGCTTGCTGTCACCCCCATGCCTGTCCAGTGTCCGAGTTCAGGGACACCCGTGAGGGGTCTGCAGCGACGTGGGGTGGGCCACGGGGTCGAGACATGTCACCCGAAGTGTCTGCCACTCACACACAAGGGGCCGCTTCGTTAAACAGTGAAAACCATTACCCTAGTGTCTTCTAACTCCCTCTGGAGTTTGTCAGCTTTGGTCTTTTCAAAGAGCAGGCTCTGTTCAAGCTCCTTAATGCGGGCATGCTCCAGTTTGGTCTGCGTCTGTTAGTAAAAAGGAAGAGGAAGAGAACACAACAGTGCCACCATGTCATGCCAGCACGAGAGGCGAGGGAGCGGCATGCAGGCTGAGCCACCAGAACCTTCCGCCAGAGGACGAACAAAAAGGACAATGGAGGAAGAGGAGGATGGAGACTACGCGCGGTAGGGTGACGGCGGGCGGGGGACATGAGCTAGTCTGTTGAGAAAGAAAATGGAAAACACATGAGGCGAGGCGAGGTGGCAGATGCATGCAGCCAAAAACAGGTTATATTGATAAGTGCAGTTTATCGGCACAAATTAGAGTCGTTAATATTCCTCTAAACTAGCATCTTCCCTCCGCCCACAATGGCTACTTGACATCAGTGTGTATGTAACTAACTTGATGACTTCAACCAGTGAATTGAATCAGAACTGACACCGGGGAGGGAAAAGCCAGTGCCACACGTCTTACTGCGCTCACTAAGGCCTCACCACAGACCCTGCGCGGGGCAGACTATGCGCCTGGACAGAGGCAAGACTCAACCTGTCTAACGGGAAGCTGGAAGATACGAGCAGGTGCAGCAGTGGCCTCTGGCAGAGCGGGCGGGAAGCAGCTGAGATCTCCGCCACACTCGGGGACGACAAGGAGGCGCCACCGCAGCTCTGATTCCTCCCAGGGGGAATTTCCAAAGGAGAACTGTCGCTGGATGGGAAAGGGGGCAAGGAGTCCAGACTACGAAAAGAAAATTCCACAGGCGAGCCTAGCTACACCTAGAAGGGACTTACTATTCTCATCTTAAAATTAAGTCATTCTTCCCACCACTTAACAGTGAGAAAGTAGGAAGCAGTGGCCAGGTAAAGGCAGGAGTGTGGACCCTGCCAAAGGGCTGCTAAGGCCCCAGTGCAAGTCCGAGTCCTCCAGACAGCTGAGGGCACCAGGAGCTGACAGCTTCCTAAGGGTTCAAATGCAGTACCATCTTCCTCAACGCATCTGTTCCCCCTCCACAGGCTGTGGGGATAAGCAGTGACAAAGCACACCAACAGGGCCGTGCTCAGCAGCTGCTGACCACTTGGATTAACTTAAGGATTTTGTGGTTTCTTGCTGGCCTGATCTATCTATGAGCTACAGGTAAACATCAACAGCCTTAGCAAAATGACACCAAGTAGCAGAACCTCAAGAAGGTGGAACGCCCAGGTTAGGGTGACACGGCCTTCACTCGCCCCATGCTAGAGACCCCGTGCACTCAGGACTGTGCTAAGGACATGGTACACTTAGATAGCAAACAGAATGATTTCTAAAGATTCTTCATCTGCCTCAGTTCTTTATAACTGAACAAAAAGAATGAAATAAAACTGAAAACCTAGCCAGGCGTGATGGCGCATGCTTGCAATGCTAGCATTCAGGAGGCTGAGGCAGGAGGAATGCTAGCAGCTTTGAGGGCAGCCTGGGCTACATAGCGAGTCCTTGTCTCAACAAAACAAAACACCTTAAAAACTAATTGTCTGGATAGACCCTTGGCCCACAAATGCCTCAGACAGAAGCTGTTCAATTTACCTGCATTCAGAAAGAAACAATCTAATCAAAACCTACAAAATTGGGGTCGCAGCTTCAGGAGCCAAAACTAAGCAAAAAGCAAAAGGCAGCAGACCTTTTCTTCTTCCCCCCACCTCCCCAAAAAAGATCTAAGGGATTTTTTTTCTTCATAATTTTTAAAATTTCTTTTCTTCTTTTGATACTGTCATTTGGGCAAAAGGTCACTACCATGGGGCAAGAAAGCGAATGTGCAATTGGGTGATCTTGCCCCGTCTCTGACACCTTCCGGCCCAGCACCTCCAAGTCACAGGCAGGGGACACGTGGCACTGAACAGGTTGGCCAACGCTTCCACATGATTGCTTTCTTTAAGAAGACACAGGATTTTCAGAGACCAAAGCCCTGGGACGGGGGCTAGTGAGGGGAAGCAGAGGAGGACAGGTCCCATGCACTCTGACGCCAGATGCAGCAGTAGGGCGGCCGGGAGGCAGAGGACAGACCCAGATCACTGAAGCTGCTCTGCAGAGAGGGAGTCTTCAGGGCCAGAACTTTGGGTCTGCTCCCCCTAGGGTTGTCTATCTCAGACGCCAGGAGGCAGCAGCAAGGGAAACAGTTCTTTGTTTTAATTTAGCTCTCCTGTGTCAGTAAATCAAGAAAAAGGCAGTTCTGGGTTCTTTTCAATCAGCTTTGCAGCTAGCAAGGCGGAGTCCACCAAGCAGCCGTCTGGAGGCCACGTGGTAAGGTTCCCGACCACTGTCAGGTCCTCATCAGAGGGGGGAAAACAACCAGCATGCCCAGTAGCCCTGATACTAGAAAAGCTTGGCCTTATGAAGTGTGCATTTACAACATCGCGTCCCCACTGAAGAATGCTGGGATCTAACTTCAGAAACTAGAGAAAATCACTGCATACTAAATGAAGTCTGCATTTCTAGCAAGTCACACTAGCAGATAGTGGCCAGCAGGGGGAGCGCTCATACAGGCAATGGGGCCACAGACCTTGCCACTGTCGCTGAAAGTGTGATTAGACAATTGGGACACCCCCCACCCCAAGCCTTTCTGGAACTCTTTCACCTTCTAATGTGTTTTCTGCTTCACTCAGCCATCATCCCTTTCGATATCATCCACTCTACAAGGGCTCGAGGCCGGATCAGCTGTTAGAGTGCTTGTCTAGCATGTACAAAGCCTCGGTTTTGATTCCCCACCACCTCATAAAGATCAGCTGGGCATGGTAGGGCAGCCTGCAATTACAGCACTTTGGAGGCTGAAGCCGAAAGACTGCTGTGAGCTTGAGGCCAGCCTGGGCTACATAGTAAGCTCACAGCAAGACCATCCCCCCACCCCCCAAAAAAGAATCCTATTAAAATTGGAGGACATTATCAGTTAAGTAAAAAAAGGGCAAAGCACCCACCCAAGACAAAATTGGGCTTTTCTCCTTTTGACAATGAAATTCTTCATAAAGCAAATACGGGCCTATTAATTAAATAAATCCATGGAGCTTAATCATTACATACAATTTCTTCAGGACATAAATGTCATTGCTTTGAAAGCCACATGCACAGAAATATCAAAGTCAATGTCCCAGGCCAGAGTATGCTGTTAGTACTTGAGTGTATCAATAAGCATTTTAATCTGGAATCAATCTGTGTTAACAAGGGAAACATCCACATAAGAGCCCTCTTACATTCTCGGGATCTTCAGAAATCTGGCTCTTTTGCTATCAGTAAAAAAATAAAAAAATTAAACAACAACCAAAATGAGATCCAACTAATGTTTCACTGTGTGCTAGGGCTTCAAGAGATATCTGATTAATCTCAGGTAAGTTCATCAGACACAACTACACTACCCTCGTGCTGACATAAGTATTCTAACTCCATCCTCTCCAAAACATCAGGGGCAGTATCTCACGGGTATTAGATGATGACATGAAACTTCTAATGAGACTCTGGGGTGTTTTTAAAATGGATGAGAACAACAAAAAAGTCAACTGAAAGAATGCAACTGTGTATGAAATGAGTGAAGAAGGCATCTAGTAAATTGTTGACAAACCATGACTGGACCCTACAAAATCAGAACTCAGAAATGTTTCCCTTACACTCTGGTGACTATAAAGATATATTTACTCCCAAAGAAACCAGAGTTCCTGTTGGGCAGGACCCCTGAAGCTGAAACAGTGTAGTAGCCAATCCATTCTCAAGTTGTAATGGTGGCAAAAAAAAAAAAAAAAAACATGCCTTCTGAGAACTGCACAGGGAAGTGCGATTTCCACTGAAATATTACAGATTAGAGATTATTGAATCTTAGAAATTTGAAATGGTTAATTTATATTTGTCATATGCCTGGCAGTGGCATGAGACTCATCAGAGCCACTTCTAATTCAAGACTAACGTAATTGTTAAGAGATGAGAAAACTAATACTAAATGAAACTCTCTATGAATTTTATTTTATTTTTTGAACCAGGGTCTCTTTCTGTAATCCAGGTTGATCCTGAGCTCACTATGTAGCCCAGGCTGGCCTCAAGTACATACACGGCAATCCTCTTGAAACAGCCTCCAGAGTGCTGGGAATACAGGCATAGGTCACCATGCCCAGCTCATGTGGTGCTGGGGAATTGAACTCAGAGTCTTGCACCTGCAAGGGATGTGCTCTGATTGCTGTGCTACTCCTCCAGCCCTTATGTATGCTCTTTCTAAACGCCAATAATCTGAAATGAGCACACACTGCCAGATTTATGACGTGATTAAATCGAATTCATGGTTTGGATTCTGAAGCAGAAAAAGGGCAGCAAACACTTATTTGCTCTGCCATAGAAATCAGGACGCCACAACCACAGGCCTGGCAGCACTGCTCTGGCCACAAAGCCGCACCCACAGCCCCAAGTGGCCAGGGCCCAGGGAGCCTGCCTTTCTCTCAACGGCTATTCTGACCACAGAACTAGCAACCCGGGATGGCACCTGCACTTCCCAGTACTGGTATATACGTATAACCTCAGAGAGCTGGAAGGGTTTACCTCAAGATCGCCTTTGGTAATTGATTCTTCTTCAACCCGGAACTGAAGGTCCTCCACCTTCCTGTGGAACAAAAGCAAAACAAAACACTCAAGAAATGAACTAAGGAACACAGCTGCCTTACCTGCCCCCCAAAATACACAATCAACACCCCGGTAACCTAGCGTATGATGGTGCCTCAGAGACACAAGAAATACACTGATCTATTTTTAGGACTCCAGTTCATAAGAGATAAACTGGGAAACTCCATGTTTTATGCAGGTACTGACTCCAGAGGCATGAGGTAACAGTTCAGAAAAGTCAACTTGCTCCCTTGATCACAAATCCAGAACAGATTAATCACAGTAAAACTAGCCTGAAGGGAAAATGCCCAATTAGTACTGTCATGGTCTGGATCTGGAATGTTCCCCAAAAGCCTCACGTTTGGAAGGTGATTTAACGGGAGTTAGCCCATTGATGTCCTGTGCTGTTAAGAGGTGTGGCCTGGTGGGTCACTGAGAATTGAGTCGGAAGGGGCAGAGCCCTGGAACATGACCCAGACAGATATATACTAGCTCTGCCCTTCCAATCTCTCCTGGCTTCCTGTCCCATGCTGGCCCATCAACTGCTTCTCTCCAGCCAGGCCTTTGCCAAGCCTTCCACCACTGCCAGCCACCCATGAATGGACTGAGACCTTCTGAAACTGTGAACTAAAATAAACCCAACGAGCAGAGATTGTGATTGTTGAGTTTTGTGTCCCAGGCACGAAAAAGTAACTAAGACCACCACAGCCACGAGTTTGAGAATTCTAATGTATTCTTTTTTCTTTTCAATACACAATCTAGAGGGCAGTGACAGAAAACAAATCTCTTATGTTACTCTACATCAAACATTTTTAGGGTGAAGTTAGCTGGTTTTCAAGCAGAGACCCCAGTCTTAGCCCCAGGATAATACCAGCACTTACTCCATGACAGGAGGAGCAGCACTATGAATGATCGGGCAAAAAGCAATTGAGATTCCTGCTTTTTAATTTTAAAACATGTATTCTCATATTTTAAAACATTTTGACCAGACAACACCTGATGTTGAATTTCACTCAATGTTGTCACAAAGCCAGTGAAATGTAATGATATTCTGATTTACAAAGTCAGGCAACATCCAGTTGTGGGGTGCCTGTGCGCACTCAGAGTCAGACCCAGGACCAGATGCGTGGAAGCACGTGCTCCACCATGGAGCTGTGCCCCCTCTGCCTCCACGTTACAAACCTGTAGAAAACTGGGACTAAGGTAAAGAAGGAAAGAGAAGTCAAGCTCATAATCTGTATGCAAAGCAAGTCGAAATCCTTCCGACTCAGTACCATCTCCAGCAAAATGAAAACCAAAAAATGCGGGTGGCAGGCAGAGCTCAGTGATCAGAGCCCTTGCCTAGGAAGTGTGAGGCCCCAGGCTTGATTCCCCACCATCACATAAATGCTGGGTGTAGCTGACCCAGGAGGCTGAGGCAGGAGAATTGTCATGAGCTTGAGGACAACCTGGGCGACAAAGTGAGTTCAAGACCAGCTTGGACTTTAGAGTGAGACCTTGTCTCCGAGAGAGAGAGAGAGAGAGAGAGAGAGAGAGAGAGAGAGAGAGAGAATACAAAAATCCTCCTTAAGTGAGAACTCCTGTGAGAAGCGAAAGGCCTCAAGTCCACCAGAGGAGCTGGGGACACAGCTGCTGCCCAGCAGTCTGCAAAGTCAAGTCAGAGGGTTTAAGGAGAAGCCAACAGCAGCGGCGCCATGGCACTCCAGGCCTCACAGGGCCTGTCGCAATCTCTGCTCTTCTGGATGTGAGGAACAGGTCCTGTGCCCAGCGTTTCTCTCTCTGTAGAGAGTGACTCCCTCGGCAGGAGCCTGTGCGGCCCTCACTGTAGCCCCTAACCACAGCAGCACCCGGACCATCCTGAGCGCACCGTAATACTGGGTGTGGGAGCGCAGCTCAGCAGTGAAAGCACCTACCTAGCGTGCACAAAGCCCTGGATTCAAATCCTAGCTAAAGATTGGCTGAGCGTGGTGGCATATGCCTATAATCCCAGCACCGGAAAGCTGAAGCAGGAGGATTGCCATGAGTTTGAGGCCAGCGTGGGCTACATAGTGAGTCTAGGACCAGCGTGGATTATAGAGTGAGACCCTGGTTTACAATAATAATAATAATAATAAGAGGTTATTACTGAACTCAGTTGCTGCTACTAGAAATGAGAAGATGAGGGGCTGGAGGAACAGCTCAGCCGGTTAATGTGCTTGCCTAACAAGTACTATGTCAAGTGCTAAGTACCCGGATTTGATTCCCCAGCACGACATAAGCCGGGTATGGTGGGACACGCCTGTAATCCCAGCACTTGGGAGGCTGAGACAGGAGGACTGCCGTGAGTCCAAGGCCAGCCTGGGCTTCACAGTGAGTTCAGGACCAGCCTGGGTTGCAGAGCGAGACCGTCTCAAAAAATAAAAAAAGAGAATGAGAGAGAACAGATGTCACAAGTCCAACAGAAGACAACTCAGAACCCGGGGTGGTCACACGATTTCCATGCGGACATTCTTCTCAGTGGTCTTGTTTGCTCATGACTTCATGATACCTCCTTGTTAGCCAGGCTTGCTGGTCTAAGTCTGTAATCCTAGCGCTCAGGGAGGCTGGAAAAGGATTGCAAGTTCAACCTCAGCCTGAGCAGTTTTTCAACTTGATAAGACCCTCTCTTTAAAAAAAAAAAAAAAAAACCAGAAAACAGGCTGGGGATACACAGCATAGTGTGAAGGCCCTGGGTTCTAGCCCCAGCACTGGTCGGGGGAAGGGAGGAAGTAGGGAAGGTCATGGAGGGATGCCAAAAGCTCCCTGATTCAGAATCAAACATGAGGCCAGGAGCGCACCTCAGTGATTAAAGCACCCTTTCAGCATGTGCAAATCCCTGGGTTCAATTCCCTAGCATAGGTGAGCAGGCTGATGCATGCCTGTCATCCCACCACGCAGGAGGCTGAGGCAGGAAGACTGGTATAAGATCACAGCCAGCCTGGACTACAAAGTTCAGGACCAGCCTGAGCTACAGAGCAAGACTGTCTCAAAAACAAAACAAAAAACAATTTAAAAAATGCAAAAGAATCAAACTTTTCTTCCTGACACATTTAGCATTTGACTTCCTCCTTACCTGAATAACTCTCTAATTGCTTCGTACGTGAGAGTTTTGATTTCCTAATAAGGATATGAATTTCTCAAGGACAAAGGCCTGACATCACCCACCAGACATAACACAATTTCATCAATACTAGGTAACAGAGATCTACAATATTCTTGCATTAGGGTGGCTCCAGATACAAGCTGGAATATCCTCCCCAGTACCAGTAAGTATCAAGCAGCACTCAATAAATATCCACTAAGTCCATCAGGTCATGTCTACATGATCCCCAACTTCTTGAAATAAGTGAAATCAAATCCCTCACGCAGCAACAAGAGTCCAGTGCCTGCTGAACATTGGTCCTTCCTCTGCTCTGAGGGGGCACAGAAACCAAGTTCTCTGAAGAACACTTAACAGAAAGGGAAATGGTGCTGGGAAACTGGCTAGCCACATGCAGGAGAATCAAATGAGACCCGCATCCTGCACCATGCACTAAAATCTAATCAAAATGGACCAAAGACTTAGACATTGAAATGGAAATACTGAACTTGTTGGCAGAAGAAATAGGTAAAACCCTTGAAGACACAAGCGCAGAAAAGGACTTTCTCAAAACACCCAAAGCAGGTGAGATAACAACGAGTCAACTAATGGGATTATATGAAATTCAAAGTTTCTGCAGAGCAAAGGAAACAGTCAACAGAGTGAAGAGCGAACCGACAGAATGGGAAAAAGAATTTTGCCAGCTACTCCTCAGCAGACAATTATCAAGAACATATATACAAAGACATAAAAAAGAAACCTTCCAAATTAAAGAACCCAATCAAAAAATGGGAATCTGAAATAAATTACACTTCTCAAAAGTCCAAATGGCCAATACATGAAAAAAATGCTCAGCATCTTTAGCCATCAGAGAAATGTAAATCAAAACAACACTGAGGTTCCATTTAACACCACTAAGAATGGCTGGTACTAAGAACCCCAAATGGCAACAAATCCTGGGAGGCTGTAGGGAAAAAGGAACCCTCTGACACTGCTTGCAAGACTACATCCTGGTACAACTACTATGGAAAACAGTGTGAAGACTGCTCAAAAAAGTGGAGGAATGGCACAGTAGCTAAAGCATTTACTTAAAAAGCACAAGGGCCCTGAGTTCAATTCCCCGACACCACATAAAGCCAGGCATAGTGCACGTGCCTGGAATCCCAGAACTTGGCAGGCTAAGAGAGGAGGACTGCTGTGAGTCCAAGATAAGCCTGGGCTTTCTAGGATCAGCCTGGTTTACAGAGCAAGACCCTGTAAGAAAGAAAAGAAAGGAAAGGAAAGGAAAGGAAAGGAAAGGAAAGGAAAGGAAAGGAAAGGAAAAGAAAAGAAAAGAAAAGAAAAGAAAAGAAAAGAAAAGAGGGCTGGAGGAATGGCTCAGCAGTTAAAGCGTTTGAGCAAGCGCTAAGTACCCAAGTTTGATTCCCCAGCACCACACAAGCTGGGCGTGGTGGCGCACACCTGTAATCCCAGCACTCAGGAGGCTGAGACAGGAGGACTGCTATGAGTCCAAGGCCAGCCTGGGCTCTGAAGTGAATTCAGGACCAGCCTGGACCACAGAGCAAGACCCTGTCTCAAAAAAAAAAAAAAAAGAAAGAAAGAAAGAGAAAATAAAAACCTGAAAATAGATAATAGATATCCCATTTGACCCAGCTATACCTCTTCTGGGTCTCTTCCCAAAAGAGCTAGTCATCATAAATGAGTTAATACCTGCATACACATGTTTATAGCAGCACAATTTATAATAACCAAATCTTGGAAGAAGCCAAAATGTCCAAGAACACACGAACAGACACAGAAGGTATTGTATATATGCACAAATGCAGTACTACTCTGGCATAGTTTGGGACATTTGCAGGAAAATGGGTGTACCCTGAGACCACATGCTTAGTGAAGTAAATCAGACATAGAAGATTAAATATCATATAATTTACCTAATATGAAAAAAACAAACCATAAAAAAGTAAATGAGAGATGGAAGAAAGTAGACAGATATTGTGGAAAGGTGAAGGGTAAAAGGTGTGAAGGGGAAAGGGATAAGGTATGTAAATTTTAAAAATCTACAGAAAAGCTTTTCTCCTCCTTAAAAAAATTAAAGAATGAAAAGAAGGCTGGAAGAATGGCTGGCTCAGCAGTTGGCAAAGTCAAGTGCTAAGTACCCAGGCTCGATTCTGCAGCACCACATAAGCTGGGCATGAGTCCAAGGCCAGGCTGGGCTCTATAGTGAGTTCTGGACCAGCCTTGTGACTCAAAAAAGGAAAAAAATGTACACACGTGTACACACACACACACACACACACACACACACACACACACACACGGACAACCTGAAACGCAAAGTGGTGGCAAAAATCCCTGCAAGAAAAGACCAAGACAAGGTGTACAAGTTCTGTGTATATATACTGTTCAATTCCCTGGCAGATTGACCTTGGAATCAAGCACACACAGAGAAGACTCCAAAAAAAAAAAGGAAAAGGCCGCACCCGCCCAAAGAACAGTCAGGGATCACCTTCTCTCCTCTTCCAGTTGATTGAGAAGCTCTACCTTCTCCCTGTCGGCAGCTTCCACCATTGTCCGCAGCTGGTCCATCTTGGCCTCCAATTCCAGGACATGCTGGGGAAGCAAGGGTGTCGGTGAGTGGCTGATGCTGACCCAGATTCAGGCCCACGGACACCATCAGGCATGTCACCACGGCAGGTGGGCATGACTCTAAAACTGTATCCTGGGCAAGCACTTCCTACTAATAGTGTATTCTGGGTAGATTTCCTAGAAACTAGATCATGAACAATTACACTTTTACAACAACAGCAAGCAACATGAGAACAACTCATCTTTCCCAAAGCTGAAATGCATGTCAACAATAATGTACAAGCGGAAGTTGTGACCACTGCTGAGGTCCCAGCAGACTGACACGGACAGACCCAAAGACCTGGACATAGAAGCCAAAAGACTAAGGGAGAAACACGGAGAACACAACTTCATCTTTATGACAACGGAAACTGGTGCCCCACCACAGCTCAGCAAGGAAACTGACATTCATTTCTGGTGCCCTTGAGAGCAGCCCCCTGGCTCCCAGCACTGGGTCCTCCACCTCACTCAACTTAGAAACCATCACCATCCACCACAAGGTCAGCACCAGACGTCACCTGGTCGTGCCCATCCCGGGCCAGGGCCAGCTCCTGCTCTATCTCCCCCACGTGGCTGGTGGCCTTGGCCACCTCGGCCCGCTCCAGGTCCCGCTCAGCCAGCAGCTGCTCAATGTGCTGCTGTTTCTCCTTCAGTGCCTCCTGGAGGGCAGTGGTGCCCGAGATCTTGCGGGCGTAGCGGGAGGAGGTTTCAGTCAACTGCAAAGGAAAGTTAGACAAGTGAAGGGCGATGGTGCTACGGGAAGCCGGGAGGCTGCAATGCACACAGGGGGACGCCTCTTCAGGAAAGCAGGGACGTGACCGGCTCACAGGCTCGGGCACGAGGCAAAGCTTCATGGCACTGCGAGGCGGCATGGGGGTTTGTCTGTAAACATCACAAACAACACATCAACAGAATAAGCTCATGGAACAATCTGGAACACACTTGTAAGAAAACACACGGTTGGGGTCACAGGCACTCTGAGCCTGGCTGGTAGGGCCTTGCGGAATTCTAGAACAGCTCCATCGAACCCCTTAACAAGTGTCTCTAAACTCTGTGACCTGAGCTTCATAGTTATTTTCCTGTGGTGACAGTAGGCCAGTCTTTTGATCCTGAAACCTTATGTAGAGAATTGCTTAAGCTTCTTGAGCTTCTAAATATCATTAAGAGGAGTTAGAAGAATAGCACAAGCAGTGAAAGCGCTTGCCCAGCAATCACAAGACCCTCGGTTAATTCCCCAGCACCACATAAGCTGGGTGTGGTGGTGCACGGCTGTAATCCCAGCACTCTGGAGGCTGAGGCAGGAGGACTGCTTTAAGTTCAAGGCCAGCCTGGCCTACACTGTGAGATCAGGATCAGTCTCAACTACAGAGTGAGACCCTGCCTCAAGAAATATGAATAAATAAATAAATAACATTAAGAAATGAAGAGGTCATCTCCAGAATCATAGTTAAGTGTTGGGGCTGTCAGGATATCCCATCTTGCTTTCAAAAGGAAAGGCATGGAAGATCTGGCCCACAAATCCAGCCTCTGGGACCTGAGCCCCATCACCACTCAGACAGACCCACGGAGATCGAGAGGAAACCTGCACGCGCCTTTCCAGCATAGATGTGCATGTGAGTCAGGACGCCTGGTGCTGGCACGCAAGAGAAAAGGAAGAAAAAGGAGACAGAGAGATTTTTTAAAGGAGGAAGAAGGGAGAAATCTGTGGAAAAAGAAGTATGATGTAAGAGAAAAGAAGCAAGAGAAAAAGGCGAGAGAGGAGGAAGAGCAGGGAGACAGGGACAAGGGGATGCAGGGATTCCAGTTCTGTCACTTGCTAACCTCGCTGCCGCACCCACCCAATCCATCTTAGGACACCAGTTATGCAAAAACCTTTAGAGAAAATGACCTGCGACCCACCAGCAGGTGACCAGCCGACAGGGAACCAACTTCCTCCTTGCCAAGTGTCTGTCCAAGGCCTGGACTTGCAGGAGGGCTACCGCCCAGCTGAGCCTTTCCTCATCACCGGCAGCCAGCGTCACCCTAGTCACCCAAGGACTCGTCTCCGCATCAGCCTACCGAGCACTGGGCGCAGCACGCAGACCCATGGTGAGGAGAGCTCCTCGACCAATGCTCTGGTGACCGGAGCTGCGGTGGGAAAGTGGCGTGCCCAAACCAAGGCTGCCCTCTGCTGCTTTACCCGGTGAGATTTCTTCAGTTACTTAAACATACTGGGTGGAAACTTCTGTTCTCTCTTTTCACCATCTGCCACACTTTCATCATCTAGGGAAAATCTCGCTTTTTCTTACTGACACCTCCTCCTGAATGCCCGTCAGGTTCCCAAAGCGTGTGCAGGTGTCCCAGGGAACCCTAGCAAACCCTGGGCACGTAGGATGCCACCCAGTCTCAGGGAAGCGCGGGGCATCTGTCGGACTCCACACTAGCAACTAGGATCAACACAAGCTTGTGCCCTCTCCTTTACAGAACGAGGCTAGGGGTCACTGCCCAGACAAGCAACAGGACAATGATGAATACGACTGAGACTTAACAAGATGTGCGGCGCCCAGCAAGAGCCCAACTATGACTGACCATGGTGCTCAGAACAGGGGCTGGGGTGCAGCTCGGCGGCCACAGTGCTTGCCTAGCATGCGCAAGGCCCTGGGTTCAATTCCCAGCACCACACACAAAAAAAGAACAATCAACTTTTCTTTCAATATCTCTCTCTAGGACAAAAATACTTCTCGGTGACATAGTTGCCAATTGTGCTTTCAATTTTCTTATATTCTTGTCACATTCTTCACGGTCATTTTTGGTCTGGAAAGCACAGCTAAAAACGCCATGAAGATACACAGAAATGCGCTGTCTCCCAAACCAAGGAGACTCAACTCTCTGTTGCCTGTTTTCTCCACTGAATATTTTGAGCTAAGAGAAATCAGAACTAGACTGCAGACAACAGATTGGTGGGAATGAGGGGAGTGCGGGAGTCCCCACAGAAGGGGGCACTAACATGGCAACAGAGATCACTGAAGAAGGAGACCTCGCCCAGAGCAGGCCCTCCCCGGGCTGGCCCCAGCACAGGGCCAGACAGCGGCCACGTGGGAGCACGCTGGACCTCACGACCAGTCATGACCAGGCACTGCCCTGACTCAGGGCTCTATGCCACCTTCCGCTGCTGCTCCTGTCACTCATTCCTCCTGAGAATCCACTTGGGATTTCACTGTTGAGGATGTACTCCTTTTGTTCACTGCAAACCAGAGTAGTCTGAGGGGCATTTATTTTATCTGAATATAAGAGTAGGAAACTCCAAGACAAACCCAGGGTTGCATGCCTATAATCCTAGCACTCTGGGAGGCTAACGCAGGGAGATTAACAAATTCAAGTCCAGCTTGGATAATGTGGCAAGACCTGTCTCAAAAAAAAAAAAAAAAGAGGGGAGGGGCTGGAGGAATAGCACCATGCTCAGAGCACTTGCCTAGCAAGCTCAAGGCCCTGAATTAGATCCCCCAGCACCATATAAGCCAAACATAATGGTGCCTAACTATAACCTCAGCACTAAGGAGGCTGAGGAAGGAGGATTGCTATGAGTCTGAGGTCAGCCTGGGCCACACAGTAACTTCAGGACCAGCCTGGTGATACAGCTATGTGTGAAAGCTCTGGGTTCAATCCTTAGTACAGAAAAAGAAAGAAAGAAACCCGACAGACAGGAGGAGGAAGAAACTCCATTTGGCAGGTAAAGGAGCACAACCCACTTACGGCAAAGCAAGACCAAGTGTAGGAACCTCGCACCCGGATCACTAACCGTGCCAGCTCCTGCCTGAAGTTGGCATCATCAAGCAGAGACCCTGAAATTAGTTAGGATTAGAATCTCACGCTGCCACTCCTCACGACACGGAGGAGAGGAAACAGAAC
This sequence comes from Ctenodactylus gundi, assembly GCA_004027205.1. NCBI lineage: Eukaryota > Metazoa > Chordata > Mammalia > Rodentia > Ctenodactylidae > Ctenodactylus > Ctenodactylus gundi. The sequence goes on along the minus strand of PVKB01000269.1, from coordinate 421,136 downwards.
ACAGACTGGCTTCCCTAGCATCCCTTTAAGTCTAGATGGTCCTCAGTGTCCTGTGGCCCATGTCACCCCACACACTAACAACTTTCAGGGGCAAGACTGTAGGAACATCACAATTCTAAGAATGTAACTTTTCTCAAAACATTCTGGCACCTAAAAGTGTTCAAAGTCAAAGGGCACCAGAACCATGTACTTGAGGAACACGAGTCCTCTCATTTTCCTGTCATTTTTTGGCCCGAAATAATTTCCGAGGAAGAATAAGCAGTATGTGCTATAGATCTGACACAAACTGGCAGTTTTTAAGGCTCTGTGCATCTGAAAAGTACTATTAAAGCCTTTTTCTACTGCAAAAACTGCATTCCTGCTGGAGTGATTCTTGTCAAAACTTAATTGCACAGATTAGACACAGCCAGGGCTCAGAACAAGGACAAGCAAAGCGGGACTGGAACAGCACCGTGGTGCTGGGGAGCAGGGACGCAACATGGGGTGGGGTGCTTACTAGTCCTGTCCGGCTGGGCTTGCTGCTCACGGAGGAGGCCACGGAGCTGAGGGAGCTGAGGGAGGAGGCGGACGGGCTGCGCTTCAGGCTGGCGGGCGTGGTGGCCATCACGCGCCTCACAGCAGCGGCCTTGGCTTTGGCGGGCGTGGTGGAAGGGAAGCCGATCTTGGTCACTTTGTGGACAGGAGCAAACAGGCCGTATTTGGGCTGACACTGAAAATACCTAGAGAAGAGCAGGGAGAGCAGAAACTGACAACACTGGAATTATCCTTAATTCCACGAGGCCACAGCTACTACCACCCACAGGCTCTCCCGCAGCCTGGATCAGTCGGTATTGGGAGCTCCAGACAGGAGAATAACAGGTTTACAAGTTCAAGGCCAGCCTGGACAAATTAGCAAGACCCTGTCTTAAAAAACAAAAAGGGCTGGGACAAAAAGGGCTGGGAATGTAGTTCAGCAGTAGGGCACACGTAGGACTTCCTCTTGTCCTCGTCTCCCCCTTGGCACTGATCCCATCCTGCACCCTCACACTGCACCAGAAGGCAAAGCAGGTGTCTTTACATGGGCAGACCTGCTTGCAAGCCGCCCTCCTGCCAAGCGTGGAATTCTCATCAGACACAACACGCCTCACAGTGAGCTTCCCAGCAAAGGCAGTGGCCTTTGCTTGCCCAGACACCCAAGAAACTGGGAGAGGTTGACTGCTATCAAAAGAAGACAAGGGGCTGGAGGAATGGCACAGCGGTTAAAGCGCTTGCCTAGCAAACACAATGCCCTGGGTTGAATTCCCCAGCAACACATAAGCTGGTCGTGGTGGCACAGGCAACACTCTGGAAGCCGAGGCAGGAGGCCAGCCTGGGCTCCATAATAAGTTCAGGACAAGCCTGGGCTACAGAGCAAGACCCTGTCTAAGAAGAAGGAGAAGGAGAAGGAGAAGGAGAAGAAAAAGAAGCAGCAGCAGCTAGAAGAGTAATGTATTTCCTTCTATTCTGAAAAATAAGATGTTTATTCAAAATCTACTCGTATTTTACATATTACTAAAAAGGCAGACAAAAAGAACATTAATTTTTTTTTTTTTCGAGACAGGGTCTTGCTCTGTTGTTGTCCAGGCTGGTCCTGACAACTCACTATGTAGCCCAGGTTGCCCTTGGACTCATAGCAATCCTTCTGCCTCAGCCTCCCGAGCGCTGGGGCTATACGTGTATGCCACCATGCCTGGTTTAAGTGGGGCTGGGGAAACAAACTCAGGTTCCTCCACACCCAGGAACAGTAACTGCAGCAGGTCATTGTACGTCATGGTGTACACACATGTAACCAGTGTTGCCAAGGGGGTACATCACCCCAGCTACTTGGGTGGCTCTGGCAGAAGGATCACCAGTTTGAGACCAGCCTTCGTAGACCCTGTCTCAAATTTTCTGAACAAATTTTTAAAAGGGACCAGGGCGTAGCTCAGAGGTAGTGGGTGCCTTTGTCTGATCTGAGACAAACAAGAGAGGACAGAAGCATGCACGGAAATGAGTGCAGCACACAGAGGCCTCCCTAGCACGTGGTCACACACCTGAGATCCGCCCGAACACCCGCCCATGCGGCATGGACACGTGACGTCACGCAACCCCGAACCAACCTTGTGCCAGCGACGGCACCGTCGTTCTTCCCCAGGGGCTCATCTAACTCCACACCACACCATTCCCCCTTGGCAAAGTCGGTCTCCCCCAGGAACCGGACTACACCAGCCTTGGTGCCGCCAACCTGGAGAAAGAGAAGGTGCAAATGAAAAGCAGGACGCGGTTCTGCAGCTCTGCCCGTTGCAGCCCAGTTCTTGCAGTTCTTCAAACCACCATTTCTCACATTTTCTCTCACATGAACTATTCAAAGCTGTGACTTGTTTTGGGGAGGGGAGTTTGGGAGTTGTTTTTTTATAGTTGTTCTTTTTGTTTTTATTTTGAGGGCCTCACTCATTGTAGCCCAGGCTGCTCTTGAATTCACTATGTAGCTCAAGCTGGCCTTGGACTCACAGCAATCCTCCTGCCGCAGCTTCCCGAGTGCTGGGATTACAAGCACCTGCCACCACACCCAGTGTATGGAGTGCTAGGGAATTGGACCAGGGCCTTGCCCTTGGTAGGCAAGTGTTCTAACTACGGAGCTTCTCGCCTGCCCTGCCCTCTGTGTATGACTTTCTAAGAGTCACCATGACACATTCCCGTGCCCCAGTTTTATTTAACTCTCTGCTAAAAACGAAAATGCTACAGTCTCGAGACTATGTATTATTTCTCAGAAAGAAAAACTTTTTGTAAAACTAGTTTAAAGCGGGTGGGGCATACGTCAGAGGTTTAAAAGCTTGCCTAGTGTGCGCAAGGCACTGGGTTTAATCCTCCAGCATCAGAACTAGCCAGGCATGACAGAAGATGCCTATAATCCCAGTACCTGGGAGGCTGAGGCAGGGAAACTTCTGTGAGTTCAGAGGCAGCCTGCGCTACACAGTGAATTCAGGACCAGCCTGGACTACACGTGAGACCTCATCTCAAAAAAGGAAAAAGAGAGTGAGAGAGAGAGTGACAGAGAGAGAGAGAGAGAGAGAGAGAGAGAGAGAGAGAGAGGAATGAAGGAAGAAAAACTGGTTTAAGGAACCAAAGGAGTACTTATTCCAAGGCAGTGTGGGCCTGAAGGGCGGGTGAAGGGCACACAAAGACAGTGCCATGGTATTTCAGAAATGTTCCGGTGTTATGACAGTCGTCATTGAACAAAGCCAGAGCTGGAGTGTGGAGCAAACTCCCTGGACAGAAGGTTGGCTATGACTGGATGCCAGCTGGGATGCCAGCAGGGCAAGCACTCAACAAAGATGCCGAACAAATGAAAGGTGACCCCAGCTGGGACAGAAAAGGGCCCTTTTATGCTAGGCATGGTGGAACCTATCTATCATTCCAGTTTCCTGGGAAGCTGAGGCAGGAGGAGCCCACGTAGGAGGCCAGCCACAGCAACTTAGCAAGACACTGTCTCATTCTTAAAAAATAAAAAGGGCTGGAAGCTGGGCCGGGTGGCACAGACCTAGCATCAGCATAATCCCAGCACTCTGGGAGGCTGATGTGGCAGGACCACAAATTCAAGCCCAGCCTGCACAATTAAGCAACTTAGTGAGACACTATCAAAATCCAAAAATCAGAATTGTGCCAAAGATGTAGCTCAGTGCAAAGGCTCTGCACGTGATCTCCAGTATCACAAAAAGAAAGAAAGAAAGAAAGTGGCTGGAGAAATAGCACAGTAGTTACAACACTTGAGTTTGATTCCCCAGCATCATGTAATCCAAGCACAGTGGTATATGCCTACAATTCTAGTACTTGGGAGGCTGAGGCAGGCAGATGTCCTGAGTCCAAGGCCAGGCTGGGCTCCATAGTGAGTTCAGAATCAGCCTGGACTACAGAGTGAGACCCTATCTCCAAAAGAGAGAGAGAGAGAGAGAGAGAGAGAGAGAGAGAGAGAGAGAGAGAGAGAGAGAGAGAGAGAGGAGAAGAGAAGAGAAGAGAAGAGAAGAGAAGAGAAGAGAAGAGAAGAGAAGAGAAGAGAAGAGAAAGAGAAAGAGATAAAGGCTGGGACGTAGCTCAGCATGAGGGACCCGGGCTGAATCCTGCATACTACAAAATAAAACACTCCTGTGGCTGTGTCCAATTTTGATGTCCCTGAAGCAGCAAGGAAAGAAATGCATGAGTCAAGGGGTTGGCAGAGTAGCTCAGCGGTTAGAGCACTTGCCTAGCAAGCCCCAGGCCCTGGGTTCAACCGCAGAGCACCACATAAACCAGGTGTGGGGGCACACACCTGTAATCCCAGCACTTGGAGGCTGAAGCAGGAAGATTCCCATGAGTTCAAGGTGAGCCTGGCTCCCTAAGGAAGCGAGGAGCACCCTGTACTACAGAGCAAGACCTTGTCTCAAAAAACTAAAATAATTATAATAATTAATAAGAATAAGGGCTCTAAAGCAGGATAAGTATTTTCCCTCTCAGACACGTCTGTCAGGTGATCAAGCTGTTTATACATCTTCTAACTCTCAATCTCTCACTGGCAGAATGGGGACAGCGGCAGGGCTGTCAGTGAGGATTACATGAGATAATCCACACATGGCTGCCAGGCCCAGCAGCAGCCGGCGAGCCCCAGGCCGGCAAGTGTGACCTCGCAGCCTTCGGTGGGCCTGCACGGAATCCGCAGTCACCTGTGTAAACCTGACCTCTGCTGTCTCCTTCCTCCTCGCCCATTCAGAGTGGTAGCTGAACTAAAATCATCTGAGTGGAACATACCACATTAGTTAAAGATGATGCAATCTCTCCAGACAACTAGCTGAATTCTTTGGGGGTGAGTCAGAGTTACTGTCAAAGACCATTGTTATCCCAAGAGGCATCCCGGAGGCCATGAGCTGTCACTACCCCACGTGGAGGCCCTTCACGGCAGACCCAGCCTCTCTCCAAGTCAGGCCTGTCCACTTACCCTGGAGGAGAACACACCCGCCCAGAGAGGTGCGTAGGGAGAAATGGAGGGTGACTAGGTCCGAGACAGGGGAATGTGCTTGTACTTTTTCTCTTACCAAGCTTGGAATTTTTGACTCATCAACTTTCCCCTTCCCTGTCAAAGGCCACCAACTGTTCAGGGAAGACAGTCATATAATGTCTTAAAATCAAATACAACTCTTGTCTTCCCATAGTTAAAGAGGTTCTATAAAGCATTTACGTGACTTCCTAACAACATCAGGTTCTACTTCTCGTGCGCTCGAGACAGGCAGAACAGCCTACCCTCTGCGTCTGCATTGATTATAAGCCACAATTTTCAAATCCTGCCTAAGAAATCAATATTCTAGAGGCAGATATCAAGATTACTAAAGTATAACACTTTAAGCTGTGTGTAGTGGTACATGCCTGTAATTCCAGCGCTCTAGGAGGCTGAGGCAAGAGGATCTCAAGTTCATATCCAGTCTGGATAACTTAGCAATTTAGCAACTCTGTCTCAAATGAAAAAATAAAACAAAGGCTGGGACCACTGTGAAGGCCCTGATATTAATCCCCAGTACCAAAAAAAAAAAAAAAAAGAAAAAAAGAAAAAGAAAAAAATCAAAATTGAATCAAAAAATAATAAAACTGGGCTGGACGAATGACACTGCAGTTAAAACACTTGCTGTGCAAGCTCAAGGCCCTGAGTTTGATTCCCCCAGCACCACACGAAGCTGGCCTGTAGTCCCAGCACTGAGGAGGCTGAGGCAGGAGGATTCCCATGAGTCCCAGGCCGGCCTGAGCTACAAAGTGAGTTCAGGACCAGCCTGGGCTACACAGTGAGACCTTGTATCAAAAATAATAATAACAATAAATTACAAAATAAAACCAATTCCCATGTCAAGCACAGACAACTAGCATGGCTCCTCTCTTCTCTCGGGATATGAGCACACAACGCTAACCCTGGCCAGTCTAAGACCGAAGCAGATGTCACTACCAGAGACAAAATGAATGAAAACTAGACCTAGGCCCCATGGCACAGGCCTGTAAACCAAGCACAATGGGAGGCTGAGGCAGGAATGTCTCAAGTTTGAGCCAGACTTGGGCAACTTAGTGACTTAACTGTTTCAAATTAAAAACTAAAAAATGAGTTGGGGATGCAGCTCAGTATAAAGACCCCAGGCTCAATCCTCAGTACCACAAAAAAAGTAAACTAGAAATTCGGCTGAAGGAAAACCAAACTATTGTCTTCACACTTCACCAAATTGCAGATTTTTGAGTTCTCATTCATTGACTTAACCAATATGTTATTTCTTTAGTGCTAAGCCCTTGGAATACAAATATAAACATAATAATGCTGGCCACCAAAGGAGCGAGAAATCCACACAAACAATTCCTTCATAAAGTAGTGAGTGTGTAAAGAAAAAAAAAATTTATTCAGACAATCTCCTCACTCTGTAGTCCAGGCTGGTACTGAACTCATTTTGTAGCCCAAGCTGACCTCAAACGCAGGGCCATCCTCCTGCCCCAGAGGCCAAGTGCTGGGATTACAGGTACCTGCCACCACGCCTAGCTCATGTGGTACTGGGGAACCAAACCCAGGGTCTTGTGCTTTCCAGGCAAGTGTTTTAATACTAGGACTACAACCCCAGCCTGTCAAGAAGTTTCCATAAAATGCTGTACCCTTCCTGTGAGTGCTTATGGAAAAATTAAAATTAGCGGCAAATTCTGCTGGACTAAATGAATGGGTTCGCAAAGGGAAACAGGGAATGTAGTTGTCCCAGGGCTCGTTGTCGTCACCCAGCCTTCAACAAGCCACTCGACCTCACTGTGCCCGGGTCCCAAAGCTACCAACTGTCCTGAGTGGTCATAAGGGACCAATTCAGAGGAACTTCATGAGCAACAGGACTGTGCAAGGTAGCTTCCTGGGCAGCACACTCTAAGTTAAACAGCCTATGTTAAAATGTAAATTAAGGGCTGGGAATGTAGTCAGCGGTTAAAGGGCTTGCCTAGCAAGTTCAAGGCCCTGAATTCGATTCCCCTGCACCACATAACTGGGTGTAGTGGCACACACCTGTTATCTCCGCACTCAGGAGGCTGAGGCAGGAGGATTGCCATCAAGTTTGAGGATAGCCTTAACTCCATACTGAGTTCAGCACCAGTCTGTACTACAGAGTGAGATCCTGTCTTCAAAAAGAAAAACAAGAGAGAAAGAAAAAATTTCTTGACACGCTACGTTATGCAGGACTTAAGATGTCTGGACTTCAGTCTCCTGCAGTGGTCGATGTGCCATTCTGTTTACCTTTATATTTGTAAGCAATGAAGACACCTCATTAGGAAAACACCATGTGATTTGGTCACGGGCAAGTCCACACCAGATCGATACCTGGCCCGTACCAGACGCCCCAGACATTTACTGAATGAATTAGAGGGTTGGAACCACAGCTGCTCTAGCTTCATATTTTCTCCAGGCTAAATCAACAATCCTAGTTGGGTTTTTGTTTATTTCTTTGTTTGAGAAAAGGTCTCGCTCTATAACCCAGGCTGGTCATGAACTCATTGGTCACTATGGAACCCAGGCTGGCCGTGGACTCATGGCAATCTGTCTATCTCAGTTTCCCAAGTGCTGGGATTACAGGCATGCACCACCAAGTCCAGCTTTATGTGGTGCTGGGGAAATGAACTCAGGGCCTTGTGCTTATAAGGCAAGCACTTTAACCACTGTGCCATTCCCCTAGCCCCAACCCACTACTTATTTTAATTATTCTCCTAAGATGTTATTTATAACATGTGATGTTAAGTCATCTTCCTTAGAAAGCTACTCTGCTAGAAGTAGGTGACATGTAACGTGTACTTTCCTACAGCTTCAAGTCTCCCTAAGGCCAACAAGGACATCAGATGGCATTAGTGCAAACACACTCCTTGATAAAGGGATGAAAAAGGGATGTCTGACTTGCATTTCATTTCTTAAAACTATTTCATGGGAAAAAAAAAATCTTTTCCAGCCCCTCAAATACTAAAAAATAGGATAGCAGGGAGCAGTTAACTTGGTTACATCAAAAGTTGGGCACAGAACTGCTGATTTAATATGTAAACTTATAACCACCAAACATCACCTTGTTCGTTTTAATTTTGTGGAGGGTGCTTCTTGGGGTTTGTTGTTGTTGCTGTGTTTTTTTTTTGACAGTGTCTTGCTCTGTAGTCCAGGGTGGTCCTGAACTCAGCATGGAAGCCATGCTGGTCCCAAACTCACGTCAATCTTTCTGCCACAGCCTCCCAAGAGCTGAGATTACAGGTGTACACCACCACAACTACCTCAAACACTTTAAACTACGAGCATAATTTTCTTTCACAAAAATCTAGGGCAAGAGGAATGACACAGCAGTGAAAGTGCTTGCCTTCCAAGCGTAAGGCCATGAGTTCAATTCCCATGGCAGCACACACCTTTAATCCCAGTGCTCTGGAAGCTGAGGCAGAAGGATTGCCATTGAGTTTGAGGCCAGCCTGGGCTCGATTGTGAGTTCAGGGCCAGCGTGGACTACAGAGCAACAGAGCAAGACACAGTCTCAAAAAAGGGAGAGAGAGAGAGAGAAGAAAAAACTAAAGGCAACAGGACTAGGGTGAAAACTGGGAAGAAGCTGAAAGTTGGTTGTGATAGATGGTGGCTACTCTCCAATGAAAATGGACCAGTGCGCTTGTCACTCTACCCTGTGACACCCCAAGCCACAGGTAGGAGGAAGAACACGGATGTCGACTCTGGGCACACCTGGCAGGGCCCAGAGAGGAGTGCAGCCGGCCACCACCACATGAAGCACTGCTCCCTTCACCTACGGACAATCCTACAGAGCTCTGTTCTGTGAGACTAAAGACTTTTGGAAACAAAGTGGAAAAAAAATCAAAACTAAAATTTTAAAAAATCAAATCTGCAACAATCCTTACTGCAAAAGAATTAAGCTAAAAAAAGTTGATTGTGCTAGAAAACAGACCAGTCAGTCTGGAGTTTTAACACACCGTAACCACGTGGAAGTTGGTTCAACTTTGAGCCACAGAAAGTAACAGAGCCTTCATCCAAACACCACTGAATCGGTAATCAGAAAAGGGGAGTGCCTGCCAAAGCAGGGCTATCCCGAAAAGGAGCCACGGCGCCCCAGGGAGGGGCGGAGCCCACACCCAGGGAAGGATGTCACAACCAGGAGAGATCAAGTTTCTAGACACCGCACACTTCACAGGTCTTTTGTTTTGTGGTAGATGGGATTAACCGTCCCCCCTCGATCCTCAAGAATGCTAAGCAAGCACACTCTCTACAGAGCCACATCCTAGCCTTTTCATTTATGTAATCATCCCTAAATTGCCCAGACTGGCCTCAAGCTTGCCATCCCCACCTCAGCCTACAGGATAACTATGTCACTAAGTCATTAAGTTTCCCTTTGGGTTCTCCTGCCTCAGCTGAACCAGGCGCTTGAGTTACAAGGCTGCAGCCCATGCCTAACTTTCAGCTGATTCTTTAGCCTACACCACATTTCCCCAGACTAATACATTCCCACAACTCTTGTCTCAGCCTACCCTATGCACAGGGTGAGGAGACCTTGCGGGTGGCCTCCAGCCTCCCGAGGCACAAGAAGCCCCCTTTCTGGCTTGCCTATATGAGTCATAGAACGGAAGTGACCCAGGCAGAGGAGGGAGGAGCCAAAGCTGAGCTGAGGCACTCGGTTCCCCATGGCAGCAGCCCTGAGGAATGGCAGGCGGTACCAGGAGCTTCTGGGCTAACCTTCACACAACTGTGGCCTAACGACCTCAGTTCTGTTAGAATCTTGGCAATTTTCTGTTGGGGATGGTGCTGGAGGTTGGACCCAGGGCTTCACACATGCTAAGCATATGCTGTGCCCACTGAGCTACACCTCCAGCCTATTGTCTTTTTTTTTCAATTATAAAAATTCCACTCATGTCCAGTGGCACAGATTTGTAATTCTGGCACTTTGGGAGGCTGAGGCAGGAGAATCTAAGTTCAAACCCAGCATGGGCAATTGAGCAATTCAGAAAACCCTGTCTCAATACACAACCAGAGGAGCTGAAGACATAGCAAGTGAAGGCCCTGTGCTCAATTCATACATGGTACCACCAAAAAAATATTCTAGTGTGATTCAACTTGTACAACATCTGCAAGGCCCTAGGACCAATCCTTAGCACCACAGGATAAAAAAAAGGAAAATTCGTTGGGGATGGAGAAATAGCTCAGCAGTTACAGCATTTGCCTAGCAACCTGAAGGCCCTGGGTTCAGTTCTCCAGCACCACATAAATGGGGCGTGGTGGCACTCAACGGTAATGCCAGCACACTGGGAGCCTGCGATAACAGGACTGATTTCTAGGTCAGCGTGGGCTCCATGGTGAGCTCAAAATCAGCCTGGACTACAGAGCAAGACCTTGTCTCAAATTAAAAAGAAAAAACAAAAATTCTACATCATATGTTTCAGGTTTCTAATTTCTTTAATTTTGAAGTCAACGTTGTCTATTTTGAAATCTAAGATACTTCTATCAAAAAGACTCACATGTACTCACCAGCACTCTGTCCCCAATCTTGAGCTCGCGCTCTCCCTTCTTGACGGAGCCAGTCTCGGAAAGGTTGGAGATGGACTCACTGGCAGTTTTGGTGAGGTTGCTGATCTGGGTCACGGCTGCAGGGTCCTTGGCAGCTGGGTGGGAAGACTTGTGGGGAATACCGGAGGCGCCGGCTGCGGAGGTAGCCAGGGGTGAGGCAGTTCTGGCCGTCTGCAGGCCAATGGCTTCATCATCGGCCTGCGCCTTCCTTGTCAACTTGGAGGGCCGGGTGAAAATGCCCTTCAGAGGCTCACACTGGAAGTACCGAACTCCTGCCACCGCACCATCGTTCTTGCCTATGGGCTCATCCAGCACGATCCCGGCCCACTGGCCAGGGGCAAACTGGGTTTCTCCCAGAAACTGGATGAAGCCGGGCTTGTTTCCGTTCACCCACACACGCTCCCCGACGCGAAAGTCATCCACAAACTCCTCCTGCGTCTCGGAAGATGGAGCGCTGGAGGCTTTTTCATTGGACACCGCTTTTTCTGCTGGAGCTACAAATAGAAACAGGGGTCAGAAAAAGGCCCAATTTCATGTTCAAACGTCAACCTCTAACTTAAAGGAAAATACACTAGGGAAAGCAACAGCAACATAAGCAACCCACGACTCGGAGTTCTGACTTGTTTGCTTAAAGCAAGAAGGTGAAGTACTTGATCCATCCCTTTTGTTTTCCGTACTGGGACTGAACCTAGGACCTTCAAGCTGAGCTACATCCCCAGCAATATTTGCTGTTCTATTTTGAGGCAGGGCCTCACAAAGTTGTCAGGTTGCCCAGGCTAGGCTTGAACTTGAAACTCTCCTGCCTCAGCCTCCCTCTGTGCACCACCATGCCCGGCTATCACTACCATGTTCGATGCTGCCAAAACTCAGGGAGCATAGTGAGTTTGGGACTAGCCTGGACTAGAGAGCAAGACCCTGTATCAAAAAAAATAAAAAAAGAAAGAAAGAAAGAGAAAAAAGACTAGAAGTAGCTGAGGTAGTGAAAGGCCCTATAGTTCTGGTAACCAGAGGCTGAAGCAGGAAGATCATGAGTTTGAGGCCAGCCTGGCCTACACGGTGAGTTCAAGGTTAGCCTGGCCTATATAGTATGACGATGTACCAAAGGAAAAAGGAAAGAAATCCCAGCAGAGACAGGTGGCAGCACCTGGCTGGACGCCCTGCCCAGGCAGAACTTAGGCAATCACTACCCCAGGTCACAGTAGCTGGCGTTTGTCAGCAACGTGATAGTGATAGTCACACCAGAGACTTACCCAACTTACCCACCCGCACAGTCACTCCCCAGGCATTCATTAAGCATGCAGTGTGAACTGGCCGTGTGGGGGGGGGGGGATGGGGGGGGCGCGGGCACACCACCACTGACTAGGCTTGCTGGGATCCCTGGGGTGATGTGACATCTGAGTTTAATTTCGTCATCTATGAGGGCTTCTATTCATCATCTATTTCATCATCTCAGAAGAGCTTTCAAAATGAGGACTAAATGAAGTTATTTATTTTTGGCACAGGGTCTCACTTTACAGTCCAGGCTGGTCCCGAAACCACTATGTACCCCGAGCTGGCCTCAAATCAAACAGTCCTCCTGCCTCAGCCTCCCCAGTGCTGGGAAGGCAGGCATCCACCATCACGCCCGGCTGGGAATCACGTTCACTCATCTCATCCCCCTCCATGGGAGTCCACACCAGGAAACCAAGCAGGACAGCAGCCTGCGTGCTCACTACGATCAGTGTCTAGAGGCAGAAAGACAGATGGGGGAACTGCACGACAGGTAACTGCAGGTTTAAGCGCTGTGGAGCAGAAGGTGCCTTCAAAAGAGCAGTCGAGAAGGCCTCCTGGAGGAGGCGGCATCCGGGTGAGGTCTGGTCGACAAAGAGGAGTGAATCACCACAACTGTCCACCAAAAGCATCGACTGTTTAAGAAACCACCCAGCCTAAGTGAGGTGTCTGGTTACAGTGGCCCCAGTGGACACTTCACTTACAAGATGTCCAGGAATGCCTGAGCCCCAAAACAAATGATAACTTGCAAAACAATGACTCCTCATGGATTAAGACTTTGAGACGCAGGACTGGGGAATGGCACAGTGCAAGCACAAGAGCCTGAGTTCAATTCCCTAGCACCACATAAAGCCAGGCACGGTGGCACAGGCCTGTAATCCCAGCACCTGGGAGGCTAAGGCAGGAGGGCTGCCGTGAGTCCAAGGCCAGCCTGGGCTACACAGTGAGTTCAGAATCAACATGGGCTACAGAGTGAGACTCTGTTGCAAAATAAATAAATAAATAAATAAATAATAATAAAAAGACTTCTACTTGTAGCAGGGCTTACCCCTGTAATCCCAGCACTGGGGAGGCTGAGGTAGGAGGATTGCTGTGAGTCCAAGGTTAGCCTGGACTACAGTGAGTGGACTAGCATGGATTGCGTAGTGAGACCCCATTTCAAAAAACAACAACAAAAAAAAAACTTCCACCTGTAAATATTTTTTCTTTATTTATTAATATTTGTTTTTGAGATGGAATCTTGCTATGCTGCCCTAGGTGGATCCTGAATTCCTAGCATCAGGGAATCCTCAGTCTTCCAAGTACCTGGGACTAGGAACTGCATTTAGCAGAATTCTGTGTTCTTTCTTTCTTTCTTTTTATAACTGCGTGTGTGTGTGGTGTTGGGGATGAAACAGAGTTTTGTGCATACTTCTACAAGTACTCAACCACTAACCGACATTCTCAGCCCCAAATTCTGTCTTATTTATTTGTTTATTTGAGACAAGAGTCTCACTCTGTAGTCCAGGATGGTCTTGAACAGACAATGTAGCCCAGGCTGGCCTCAAATTCATAGTAATCCTCCTGCCTCAGCTTCCCAAGTGCTAGATTTACAAGCATGCACCACCATGCATGGATTATGTGGTGTTGGGGAACTGAACTAAGGGCCTTTCACTTAGTATACAAGTACTCTAATGGCTGTGCTATTCCTCAAGTCCTTAATTTTTAAAAATGTTTACTATCAAGTATTTGCAATATATAACAACAACAAGCAGCTTCAGAAACTGGTGTGTTTACATATTATATCTGGATCATTTTTATTTCCCTCTCTCCCCTCCCCTCACCATCCCATCATAACTGAGTTTTTGAGGCAAGGTCTTACTACACAGTCGGGACTGGCCTTGAACACACACTCCTCCTTCCTTAGCCTCCCGAGTGCCGAGATTATAGGTGTGTACCACCATGCCCAGCTAAATTCTGCATTGTAGTTGAAACTTCTTCCAAAAGTTTTTGTTGTTGTTGTTGTTGTTGTTTTGGTTTGTTTTTTGAGACAGGGTCTCGCTCTGTAGCCCAGGCTGGTCCTGAACTCACTATGGAGCCTAGACGGGCCTTGGACTCACAGTAATCCTCGTGCCTCAGCCTCCCAGAGTGCTGGGATTACAGGCGTGAGGCACCACGTCCAGCTTATGTGGTGCTGGAGAATAGAACTTGGGTACTTCGCACTTGACTTAGTTTTTACTACTTAAGCACTTTACCTGGTGAGCCATTTCTCCAGCCCCCAAAAGTTCTTAAGAATACCAATTTTTATAAGATTGTCTTTAGAATTTTTTCAAATTAAAGTCTTCATGAAGGATAATTTATCAGCTATTAAAGAAGAAGCACAGGTGTCAAAAAAGAAAAGTAGCAAAGACTCAGGGCATTACCAGCAGCAGGGGTCCTCAAGGCTGTGCCTCCGGGCTTCAGGATCTTGGCGGGGGCCTTCAGCCCGCTGGGCCTCAGCAGACTCATCTTCTTGGGGTTTCAGAGATGCCTTTCTTGTGCCTGCTGCCGCTGTCTTTCCCCAACCATCGATACAACAGTGCTTGTTTCTACAGGGAAGTCTGTCTGTGGATTAAATCTGCAAGTAGAAACATCAAAAAGATTTTAGATCTACTGAACAGAGAAAGCAGGAACAGAACCAGGGCACAGCCTAGCAGTCAGATGCTTGCCCAGCAAGCACAGGGCCCTGGCTTCGATTCTCTAGGACCATGTCACTGGGCATACTAGAGCATGTCTGTAATCCCAGCACTTGGAAGCTAAGGCAGGAGGATTACTATGAGTTCAAGACTAGCCTGGGTTATAGAATCAGTTCAAGACCAGTCTAGCCTACAAGAGCAGGAATCTGTCTAAAAAAAAAAAAAAAAAAAGTCAGGCTGCAGGAATAGCACAGTGGTTAAAACACTTGCCTAGTAAGCACAAGGCCCCAGCTCAATTCCCCAGCACCATGTAGGCGAGGCGTGGTGGCTCATGCCTGTAATTCTAGCACTCTGGAAGCTGGGCAGGAGCGCTGCTGTGAGCGTGCGGCTAGCTTGAGCTACACAGTGAGTACAGGACCACCTGGGACTACTGAGTGAGATTCTGTCTCAAAAAAAAAAAGTTAAAGGTAAAAAGATAAAGCGAGGCCAGATGGTACACATGTATATAACAGGAGCACTCAGGATGCTAAGGTAGGAGGATTCTGAGTTCAAGGCCAGCTCGGGCTAAATAGTAAGCTTCTGTCTCAAAAGTAAAATAGGTTTTTAAAAATGTCAAAAATAAGCGACAAGTGTGGGAGAAGATTCTGACTCACAGAGAATGAAGCGCTGCTCACTTTCACAGAGACGGCCAACCCTGCCTAGAAGAACACAGGTCCCTGGCTCCTCCTCACCACCCGCACAGCCGCTGCCACCAGGATGAGCAAAAACTGGGCCGAGGTGGAATCTATCAGGGGTTCTGATGCCAACTTGGGTTTGAAACCACTGACTTTACCTTCAGACTCTCACCATACGAGCCATTCCCTGCTCCCACCACTGCCTCCAGACTCGGCCAGGAAAGGCCACCTCTGCATCCGAACAACGGCCAACCAGGTAAGCTGAGGGCACATTCCTGCTCTCTACCCAGGTCCCACACCACAAGGTGAAAAGCTGGGTAGGAAGGACGGAGCGAGTCAGGCCTGAAGCCACATACCTGTGCTCACAGCATGTACAGGGCTGAGGCAGGAGGATCCCAAGTTCAAGCCAGCCTGGGCTACTTGGCAAATTAACAACTTTGAGATCCTGTATAAAAACCAAAACTGAAAAACAGGCAGGGGATGTAACTCAATGCCAACGCCCTGAGTTAAATTCCCAGTACACAGACAAAAACCCAGAATAGACACTCGAGGCACGGCAATCCTGGAAATGCAATTATGATGGCAATAAAACATCTTGGGTTCTTGGACGTATTTTACTCAGATAAAACAGAATTCTTGGGCTCTGGTCAAGTGCCTGTAGAAATTCTGAAATCTGCCATATTGGCAACTGGGATAACTAGGAAAGCCTCCACCTGTCTCAAATCTGACAACACAACTCATGGAACTCAGGAACTCACTCATCAACTCACAAAACCCGGACAATATAAAAACCTGGGCCTACAACACGGAATTCGTGGTCATGACACACAAAGAACAACACACGTCTACTCTGTGGCTGTTGCCAGCATCGTTCACTCCATCACAGACACCCAAATCCCAAAGCAGGAAGCTCTGCCCAACACCCAATGAAGGAGAAAAAAACCCAGTCTGTCTCAACAGAAGAGCACATCACCAACCCTGTGAATTTTTACAGTCTTCCAATTTAACCAAGTATGAAGGTAGGCATAGTGATGCATGCCTGTAATCCCTAACTAGGAGGCTGAGGCAGGAGGACTGCTGTGAGCTCAAGGCCTGCCTGGGCTGCATAGTGAGTTCAGGACCAGCCTAATCTACACAGCGAGACCCAGTCCCAAAAACACACAAACCCATTTAGGCAGATATGGGTGGGGACATCTGGAACCCAAGCACTCTGAGAGGCAGAGGTAGACGGATTCCAGCCTATGCAACTTAGTGACTTAGTGAGTTCCTGTCTCAAAAAACTGTAAAAGGGCTGGAGATGTAGCTTACTAGGGAAGAAACTGCTTGGCATTCATCTTTCTTGTTCCTATGTTATGAATGAGTGGCATGTCAGACTTGCCTATAAAACATCAATTCACAGAAACAAAAGATCCAAATCCTGGACATGGTATCCACAAAATGCAGTGACCAAGAAGGAACAGCACTGCACATGTTTCAAATTTTGCGCAGTTTACATTGAAACTAATTCTAAAAACCATGTAAGAGAAAACGATGTTCTTGCCTCCTGATGGATATGTCAGAATATCTGATCCTTATGTTCAATAAGGACCGAAAATAAGACAGACAGACAGCAATCTCCCCCACCTTCCAATATGTGAGTTTCATACACTTAGAATAAGGTAGGTTAGAAATGTTTATTAGAAAAGCAGAAGACTAAAAGAGTAATGGGAAAAACAGGGAGCTGGAGGGTTAAAGTGCTCACCTAGCAAGCACAACACCCTGGGTTTGATTCCCCAGCACCACATAAGCTGGCTGTGGTGGCTCACACCTGTAATCCCAGCACTGGAGAGGCTGAGGCAGGAGAACTGCCACAAATCCAAAGCCAGCCTGGGCTCCACAGTGAGTTACAGATCAGCCTGGACTATAGAGCAAGACTCCGTCGCAAAAAGAAAAAAAAAAACCAGGAAGACAGATTTTATGGATAGGGAAAGTGAATATGGGGGAGTGTCAAGGGGACAGGAAGGGGAAAGGAAGCGAAAATGATCAAGATAGGTGTGTGCACCAATTCAAGCAGAACATAATTATTACGCATTGCAAATGCAGACAAATAAGAACAGGAATCTGGGGGAAAATCCTTTTGAGAAATATCACGATCCCACTGGAGCTTCACAATACAACGCATTAGCTACTCCTATTACTATTTTTTAACAAAGGAGACCTCAGAAAACACGGTGTATCTCACTGGCCAGGTGACACACCTCAGAAGCACAGATGAGAAGACAGGAATTTGAATCCCGAGTCCCAGCTCCTCCCACTAAACCCAATGATCAAATTTACCACAAGCCTTCATGCTCAGCTACGTCCCAAGTCCATTTTTGTTTTTGATTTTGAAACAGGGTCTTGCTAAGTTGCCCAGGCAGGGCAATCCTCTTGCCTTGGCCTCCCAATCTGAACAGAAGCACCTCCATGCATGGTTGGAGTCAGGCTCAAAGTCCTCATTTTATAAAGGTGCATGGGCC
This sequence comes from Ctenodactylus gundi, assembly GCA_004027205.1. Classification (NCBI taxonomy): domain Eukaryota; kingdom Metazoa; phylum Chordata; class Mammalia; order Rodentia; family Ctenodactylidae; genus Ctenodactylus; species Ctenodactylus gundi. Next base: position 403,483 of record PVKB01000269.1, on the reverse strand, counting down.
TCTAGTTGGGGTATTTCAAGCCCTGGATGCCAAGTGGGCAAGTGCAGTATTTACTGCTGCTAAGCACTGACAAGGTGGGTGGAGACAATGGACACCTAGACCTCCCATCGACGGGGAGACCAGCGGCATGTGCCGGGAGCCACCGGGGCGCTGTGGTGCGCCAACGCTGGGATTCACATACACAGAGCAGCCACTTCCACAGGCAGCGATCAGATGTGCCAGGCTCACGACGTGCAGCACAGCACCGGCACCCCTGGGAACTCGTTAGAAATGAGAAGCCTGAATGTAACCAGGGCTGGGCCCAGCTAGCTCCATTTAACAAGCCCTTCGGGCGATTCTGATGCTTGCATTTGAGAACCAGTGCTAAATTATTGATCAAAACGTAATCCAGGGTTCCATTTCTCCATGACATGCACGGAAATTATCCACATGACTGATCCCCACACTTTCCACAGTCCACCGAGCTCTCTCTCCTCCACACATCTTCCCAGCGGTTCCCTCCACCTAAATGTCCTTTCTGCCTCGATGTCCTTTCCAGGCTTCCCCCGCGGGACTCTTACTCAAGTGCATAGGCAGGCATTCGCCTCCCTGCAAAACCTACTCTGGTCCTCACCCATGAACGCCTGGCCCTTTTCCATCTGCTGTTGTACATAGTATATTGAATCTGTATGTTTTCCAAGAACCTGGCTGCTTAGCTGGCTAAGTGTGGTCCACATATTCCACTATTTCAGGGGAGCTGGAGGAATGGCTCAGCGGTTGAAGTGTGTGCCTAGCAAGCAGTAAGTACCCAAGTTCAATTCCCCAGCACCATATAAACTGAGCATGGTGATGCACAACTGTAATCCCAGCATTTGGGAGGCTGAAACAGGAAGACTACGGTGAGTCTGCGGCCAGCCTGGGCTCCATCCTGAGTTCAGGACCAGCCTGGACCACAGAGCGAGACTGTATCTCAAAAAAAAAAAGAAAGAAAGAAAGAAAGAGAGAAAAGAAAAGAAAAGGAAAGAAAGAAAAGAAAAGAAAAGAAATTATTTCAGCCATATTTATATTTCCCACAATACGTTATAAAAAATGCTCACTAGTAAAATGAATGAAAAGTTCTCAAGTGTTTCAAGAACTCTACAAACCAGCCAGGTGCATCTAGTATTACACACACATATGCTCACTACAGATGACAGAAAATGTATGACAGATCTAAGCACAAGGACTTTACTGCCTCTAATGCAAATGAGAACCCAAAGCAGCAGCTTCTGAGAACTGTTGTACCACACAAGGACCCTGAGTGCCCTGGGTGATCAGAGGGCAGAGTAGATGGGGCAGGAATAAAAGGCTTTGCGAACAAGGCAGTGCCTTGGCACAGGCTCAAAGGGACCGACCTGGCACCATACAGGTGTTTGGGGTCACAGACTTTAAAAGAGGAAAAATCCAAAACAGGAGAAAAACAATAAAACTCAATAAAGCAAGTGAATTAGAAAACTTAGTTTGACTAATATTAGAAGATTTGGGGGGGGGGGGGGACAGGGTCTCCATGATCCAGGCTGGTCCTGAACTCACTATAGAACCCAGGCTGGCCTCGAACTCCCAGCAATTCTCCTGCCTCAGCATCCCAAGTGCTGGGGTTACAGGCACATGCCACCATCTCTAGCTTACACATGTTGGGGAACTGAACTTAGGTCCTAAACTCAGGACTGGAAGGGCTGTGCCAGTCTGCCAGTCCCTCAGAGGATCCTTGTAAGAAATCAAGTCAGATGTGATGATCTATAATCCCAGCATTTGGGAGGCTAAGGCAGGACAGTCTAAACTCTAAAGCAAGTACAAAGCCAGCCTGGACTGTCCAGCTGACTCTATCACAAAACAAAACAAAAAAGTCAAGTTGAAAACATAAATCGAAAGGAAACACAATTCACCTTAGCAATCCACCTAAAAAACTATGACCACTTTTTACTTACCTTCTGCTTCAAATGAAAATCCCCACTTCGAGGTTCTACATCGACAGCATCTCCACAGGCCCTGTATTTATCTCATTTATTTACTTCGGTTATTTTAATCTAACTACCACTATCAAGCAAAGGCTAAAACCAAGGACTGGAGTCCTTTTCCAGGGGCCCTGCCAAGTCCTCTGTCATTCCAGCAGTGGGTAACAAGCAGGGCTGCCAACCCAGCTCATCAATTCCAGGAAAGAAGAATCCTTAGCAACACCGATGATTAAAATGTAAATACCAGCCTGCCCAGTGGCCAGGCTTGGAATCCCTGCGCCCTGGGGGCTGACGCAGGAGATCACACGCTGGAGCCCAGCCTGGGCAGTTTATCAAGACTCTGTCTCAAAATCAAAAATAAACATGGCCTGGGGAAGTAGTTCAGTGTGAAGGCCCTGAGCATAGTCCCCAGTCCACAAATAAATAAATAAGTAGATATAGGGAAGGTTATCAACTAACAAGTAACACAACTGTACAAACGCAACTAAAGACTTGACACCACAGAGCACAAATGACAAATTCACCCTCTGTTCCTCCGCAGTGCACTAGGTGGGCGGGCACCAGCCTGTCTACAGCTTGGCTTTCGTGTGACTCTCCGCATGGTACTGTTCAGTGTTCACCAGCCAGAATGAACACTCAATATTCTATCTCTGCACTAACACGGCAGCCACCGCGGCCACCAAGCATGCTATTTCTCTTTTCTTTCCGTAGACAGGGTATCGCTACGCAGTTCAGGCTGGTTCCAAACTCATAGTCCTCCCTCCTGCAGCCTCCAGAGTGCTGAGATTATAGGTTTGTACCATCATTATATTTATTTTTAGAAGCCATATTGCCTTATAATCTCACTTTCCAAACAGGAATGCTACAACACAGACTTTCTAATTAACACCAGAGTCCTGTAGTTACGCCATCAATGGATGTTATAATGATAATTATTTTTTAAGCCAAGAACTATTTACAAAATGTTTATCTTTAGGGTTGGTAGAGCGGCTCACCAGTAGAAAGCTTGCCTAGCATGCATGAAGCCCTGGGTTCCATCCCCAGCTCAGAAAAAAAAATATATATATATATTTTTTAGACCTTAAGTCACCTCTCAACAGATAAAAATAGTTGCTGTTTTGCTTGCTTGTACTTTCTCAAATGAGGGAAGCTGAAAAAATATCTCCCAAGCGCCAACTCGTAGTGAGGGGCAGGTTCCATGGCGGACGGCCTATGTGGGCCGTCCCTTTTCACTAAGAGTTATACTTCCTCTTCAAAACAGAAAGTTTACTCACTCAACATCAGCGATAGAGGAACCATTTGTTGTTTGGTTTGCTTTCTTCGTGTATATTTTAAGGACAAAGCCAGGTCCCAAGCAAGGCCTGGTGGTGCAGGCCTATGATCCTAGCATTCTAGGAGGCTGAGGCAGGAAGAATGCAAATTCGAATCCAGCCCGGGCAATTTAGCATTTTAGAGAGAACCTGACTCAAAACAAAACAAAAAGGCCTGGGAATATAGCATAGTGTGAAGGCTGTGGGTTTCATCCCCAGTATTGGGGAAAAAAAAAAAAAAAAAGATGTAGCAGCAGCAGCCAGGCCCAAGACAAACATAACTTTTGAACTAGACTAATACTTCAAGCTTGAGACTTAACTCATAAATGATGGAAACAGAAAAGGGAAAGGGAAAGCCAGTTAGTTGTGATCTGTTACAGCAGCACTTGGGGAGACTTCAGCTGGACGCCACACGCAAGTGGCGCTGGGCACACAGTCCTCCCGCACCCCAGGACACTCCACCTCCAAGCCATGTCCTCAACCTGAAGCATCTTTATAACAGCAATAGCAGGCAGGTACAGGGGTACACACTTGTAGACCCAGAACCACAGGGCAGCTGAAGCAGGAGGATTGCAAGTTTGAGCCCAGTTCGGGCAGTTCACCAAGACTCTGCCTCAAAATTAAAAAATGTAACAACGGCTGGAGCTGTAGCAGATGAGGGGCTTGGTTGCCAGCAGATAGCAGCCAGCATGCTGGGCACCCTGGCCAACTTAATCCCAGCCTCACAGAAATAATAATAATCATAAACCAAGCCCCCGATTTTCCTCTCAGACATCACCTCTCTCATTAGACATTGTTTAAACCAAAAATTAAACAAAAATCTGTCTTCTGTTCTATATAAATTTTCACAGTATACAGCTCAAGACCACAGCCTTTTCTTTTTAAAGAATATGGGATTTTGATATTTTTAAAATCTAGAGAGAAGGTTTTGCTATGTAGTCCAGGTTGATTATGAACTCACTATGTGGCCCAAGCTGCCCTACAATGCATGGCAATCCTTCTGTCTTAGCCTCCTGAGTGCTAGCATTACACGTGTGTATGCCATTACACCCAGCTAATGTGTTACGCTAGTCTGAACCTAGGCACACATTCCAATTCTGAGCTATGGCCCCAGCCCAAGACCACAGTCTCCTTGAGCCAAGTAAGACAGTGCACATCTATAATCCCAACACTCTAGAAGGCTGAAGCAGGAGTATAGCAAGTTCAAGCCTACACCTGCTCAACTCAGCCACTGAGACCCTGGTTCAAAAATAAAAAAGGGCTGAAGATACAGCTCAGTGCAGAGGCCCTGGGTTAAAGCCCCAGTTTTAAAAAAAAAAAAAACCCACTGCCACAGCCTTCTCAAAACATAAGGAATTTATGTTTACTTTGGGATTTTTTATTCATTTGTTTCTACAATACTGGAAATGGAAAGAACCCAGGACCTTCACCCTGAGCTGTATCTCCAACCCAATTTTTGGTTTTAGATTTTGAACTGGCTCTCACTAAACTGCCAAGCTGGGCTCACACCTGGGTTCCTCCTCTAGCCTTGCAGAATGCTGGGATTACAGCCCTGCACCACCTGCTGACTGGTTCACTGCATCTTAATAAGTAATTACTGCTTTTAATGAGCAATCACCTATGATTTGCCTCATAAAGGTCAGAATATTCAAAACATCCAGATAAAGACATTTCCCCTGAGAGAAAAGAGTGGGCTAGTAATTGGGTACGTGAAGGAAAAAAAAATCAAAAACATAAGTCTAGTGATAAGTTCCAAAGTTTGGAGGTGAAGTTACCACTGTCCAAAAGTTCATGAAACGTTCAAAGCTATTCGAGCTGCCCCAGATAACTCAGTTCCAGATATGTTGAGATTGCTCCCCTCTGCCCACACCCCGAATCACTTCCCACCCTTCAACCAAACATATCTGGAAACAAGGATGGAATTCAAAAGCCCAAGAGTCTATTCTATTTACATAAGGGTATATACTGAAAACACAGAAATGTTAACAACAAAAATTAAATATTATCTGCTGGTCAAAAAAATTGCTGCAAAATAGCAATTTCAGGTCTGTACAGGCTAGCTCTTTTCTCTTTTTTTTCCCCCTCAGTACTAGAGATTAAATCCATGGCTTTGTACTGAATTATATACTCCCAGCCATATATATATATATATATTTTTTTTTTTTTTTTGAGACAGAATCTTGCCAGTTTGTTCAAGCTGGTTTCAAACTTGTGATCCTCCTGCCCTGGACTACCAAGTGGCTGGGATTACAGGTATGTGCAATCTTTCTTGGACAACACTAACTGAAGCAGGTACCAAGATTAAAGGATATTAATATAACTGAAACCAGTGACAACGTCTCAACTGTGATGCATCTGAAGTTAGGTCTCTGGGTCATAAATATTTCATACTACTGATAACCACATTTAATCCCTTCAGATGGTTATTGCCTGGCATTACGGATACATTTTTCAGGGAAAACTAAGCAAATGACACAGCAAAGTACTAACGACTCACGGATCCACTCCACAGCAAAAATATTTGACTGTTTTCCTACTGAGTTTGTGCTTGCAAGGACCTTTCCTTCACAATGAGATGCTTCCTTAGCCCATTTTTAGTTTTCACTTTGAAACAGGGGTTTCCTAAATTGCCCAGGCCTGGCCCACACTAGCACTCTTCCTGCCCTTCCTGCCTCAGCCTCCCAGAGGGCCAAGATTATAGGCCCTGTGCCACCTGGCCGGCAGCAAGATTTTCTTATCGTTACACAGCCCTTTCAGCAGAGCAGGGCTTGACCTCGGTGTCTCTGCTTTTTCTCTACAGAAGCTGCAGAGAAGTCAACACAAACCCAGCAACCGGAGACAAAGTGGTACCTCATGGTGTCTGGGGAACTGGGCCAAGTCTCAGCTCACGTCCTGCCAGCCGCTGGGCAACACTTCCAACCCCCTGGCTGCAGGTCTTGCCGATGACCTCACAAACAGGGGTTCTGATGGCGCTCTGCCCTGGGCTGCGGTGTCACCACTTTAAAGAGAAACCAGCAGGCTCAGGATATGGCTTGGTGCTAGAGTGCTCACCTAGCAGGCCCAAGTCCCTTAGTTCCACTCCCAGGACAGCAAAGTAAGCAGCTACAGAGAAACGAGAAAGTTCTGAATCCCTGGTATTGGGGCTGATGACTCGAGAGATGCACCTTCCTCCAAGGCACGATGCCCCCTCTGAGGGCCGCAGCATCTTACCAGCGTTGGGCGGCCAGAGCAGCAGAGGGGAACGGGAAAGTACACATGCCAGTGACTGGGCTCAGCAGGGCCAGGCATGCAGGAAGCCCTAGGGTTTGCAAGGTGGTAGTTTAGCTTAGCTTAAAATACTGTTTTTTATTCCCTTCTGGAGAGTTAGGCTACACTGAAGAATTCCTACAGCAGAGTAGGAAGTTAACCACCAACAGAAGAAGACGCCCTTGACTTGTCACTCTAACATGGCTAGTCTTCTTGAGGAAAGCGATTGTGCCATGCTGCTCTCCACCAAGGATGGCCTGGGGGGGCGACGAGGAGAGTGGGCCGTGTGCACCAGGAGAGGCTGGCTGCTCGTCCAGCCTCACCCTCCTTTCTGGACCCACTCTCTATTTACGTCTGAGCACAAAACTGAGTTTCAGCCAACAAAGGACAGAAGCACCTGCGCAGGGCCACCATGGATGGGCCCAGCCCTCAGCACCCCTGTTGTTGCCCTCCAGTGGCTTGATGGAGCCGAGCCCAGGACAGCAGGACCAGAGGGCAGGCAGCTGCATCCCTGGGTCCCCTCTCCCCCTCTGAAAAATGCCAGAGCTGAAAATAAACTTTTATCTGTTTAAGTTACCAAAGTGAGTGAGGCCTAGTGCAGAGGACAAGAGAGAGGAAGGCCGGGGCTGGAGGAATGGCACAGCAACTACAGCACTTGCCTAGGAAGCACAAGGCCCTGAGTTCGATTCCCCAGCACCATACAAAGCCGGGCATGGTGGCACATGCTTCTAATCCCAGTACTCAGAAGGCTGAGGCAGGAGGATTTCCATGAGTCCAGGGCCAGCCTGGTTTACACACAAGGTGAGTTCAGGACCAGCCTGGGTTACAGAGTGAGACACTGTCTAGAAAGAAAGGAAGGAAGAAAGAAGAAAGGAAGGAAAGTCAGCCTAGAGCTCTGGAATCATCTCAGCAAAATAAATGGCTCAAAGAAACTTTTAGGATAAACATCCTCAAAAACAGGAATGCCTCACACTATAAAATGCATAATAACACGAATAAATAGAGCAAAAGGACCGTATGAACAGTGCTACCAACAACAGTAAGGCACGACTGATGGCGGGGTGAGCGCTGCTCTGCTTTGTATATATTTAAAATCTTTCATAGTAAGTTTTTAATACATGATACACTTTAGTAAAAACCAACCTCTTTCTAATCCTTTACACCCTAAAAAAAAAGCTTAATACATTTACATAATAAGAAGTTCATTAAAAGAATCAGTTCCCTAAAACAAGGATGGCATAAGTTATACACAAATAATAAAGAAAAACATTCTTCGTAATTATCGGGCCAAGTCTAGCAGCACAGGTTTGTAATCCCAGCACTTTGGGAGGCTGATGATGGAGGATTACAATTTCCAACCCAACCTGGGCAATTAGCAACTTAATGAGACCCCAGCTTAAGACCAAGTTGGGTTCCCCAGCACCACATAAAGCTGGGTGTGGTGGCGCATGTCGGTAATCCCAACACTCAGGAGGCCGAGACAGAAGGACTACTGTGTGTCTGAGGCCAGCCTAGGCTATACAGTGATCTCAAGACCAGCTTAGAAGGCAGAGCGAGACTCCGTGTGGCTAAAGCGCTTGGCTAGCAAGCACTATGTCAACCTCTAAGAAACCAAATGTGATTCCCCAGCACCACGTAAACTGGGCATCATGGCGCACATCTGTAATCCCAGAACTTGGGAGGCTGAGACAAGAGGGCTGTGTGTTTTTGAGGCCAGCCTGGGCTACAGAGTGAGACTCTGTCTCAAAAAAATAAAAAAATAAAAAATAAATAAAAAAAGGGCCACAGCCTAGAGTGGATCCGGGCAGGATCCCCAGTGCCACAAACAAAAACAAGTAATTCTTACCTGATTCCTTTTCCTGGTACCAGGGACTGAACCTAGTGCCTTCACACTGAGTCCTTTTATTTTTGAGACAAAGTCTTCTGAAGTCAATAAATGGTCCCAGTTGGTCTCAAATCTTATCTGATTTATTTATTACTGGTACTGGGAATCTGGCCCAGGGCCTTCACAGTGAGCCACATCCTTAGCCCATTTTTTAGTTTTTATTTTGGGACAGGGTCTCAATAAATTGCTAAATTGCCCACGATGGGCTTGAACTTAGAACCACCCGCCTCAGTCTTTCACAGTGCTGGCATTACAGGCGTGTGCCACCAGGCCTGGTTTTATCTGATTTTTTAAGTTTTTTTTTTTTCAACTCTTACTTTTAAAACGTCAAGGCTGAAAAAACTAACTGTATAAACAGTGAGCTAGATTGGGAAATGAGGCGCTTGGGTTCCATCCGTCTAGTTCGCCCTGAGTAACTCATTTAACCCTTTCTCAGGCATAGTGATTTTAATTAATGAAGATGAGCATCTTTTTTTTGTGGTTCAATTAAGCGTAAAGGAGTCAAAAGGAAAACGATCGGTGGCTCTAACTTTGCCAAAGTAGAAGTACTCCACCACCCGATAAGATCAGCCCGAGCAGGTGCAGCCTCTCGTGGCACCGTCAGGGCAGCAACTCTGTGCCAGGCAAATCACTTCTCCACACTTCAACTCAGACCCTCAGTCCCTCGGAGGCCACTTCCCCTCATCGGCCGAGTGAAAACACTCCTGTACTCAGCAAGCCTGGAAATCTGAGGGGAGGCAAAGGAGAGGGGGAGAATCTGCAGTGAGGAAGAGCTGCCGAAAGAGGGGGCTGAACACTGAGCTCCCGGAAGCAGGGGCCAGAGCACCAGCAGGCTCGGGTCTTACCTGCGGACAGCGGCCACCGGCCACCGAAGGGAAGGGACAGACCTTTTCAGAACGAAGGTAGCAGGGGGAGACGCTCCAGACACTGCTGCTGGGCTCTGGAGGAAACTTAAGAGGCTGCGTTCATGCCACCTGCCTGGGTCAGGAGGTTCATTCAGAGCTCAGTCCTGTCCCCTGAAGTCATGGTTACGTAAGGGTCCGCTGTATGCTGTGTCACTCGCGGTCCCCCGACACAGGAGGCGCACTGTAACCCGAGCACTTGCACACCCATGCCCAGGACCCAGACTGCCCTGCGCCCCAAGGAGCAGCAGCAGTTACTCCTCTGCCTGCTTCTTTCACTTTCATTCACAGGAAGATTTCTATAGACACAAACAATTACTGGAAGGGGGGCGGGGGGCAGTGACACTGAAGGGCAACGGCTTATTCAATTCCTGAGTGAACTAAGTACTTAAATATTTCAACTTCCCGGCAGACCATGAAAACCCAGACCCCCAGCAGGGAAGGCCAAGGCAGGCCCATCTATCTCCCCAAGAGAGTCCCTTCACTGGGCTTCCTAGAGACACAGGAAATCACCCTGAAGGAACACCAGAGGACAACCCTCTGCCGCAGTCTAGAAAGGGCTGGTGGCTCGGCCACCAGACAGTCTCCAGCTGCTAGGATGAGTCACACTCTGGCCACTTATTTGCATAACTCATTGTGACTAAGTTCCTCAAGGCCAGGGATGAAATTTGACTTGGCCTGGCATTCAAGGGCCAAAACACAGTATTTAGTCCACGACAAAGGTACAGAGAGGCTCTAACCTGACCCAACACCAAAACCAGAACCTGATGACCGATGCCAAATGCTGTGATTTTCATACTGAAGTGACAAGTAACTGTATGTCACTCCTTGAAACGGTAACGGCAGAGGGTTTCTCAATCCGGAGCCTCTTTTAAAAAGTAGGCCAATGACGCTACGAGCAAACCGCCCAATGACTACCCCCACCGAGAGGTATTTAAGAGCTGTGAGCCTCCAATTAGATAATCACATTTGTTGCCACTGCTATACTTTTTAGAACTGCACTGCCCAATAGAATTACAATGCAAGGCCAATGAGTAATTGTGCATTTTCTAATAACCATACTTTTAAAAATTAAAGCGGCCACACATGGTGGTGCACACCTGTAATCCTAACACCAAGAGGCAGGAGGATCGCAAGTTTGAGTCCAGGGTGGGCAACTTAGCAATTTAACGAGACCCTGACTAAACGTGGGCAGAGAATGCAGCTCTCCACAAGGCCCTGTATTCAGGATCTCCACTCAAAAAAAAAAAATTTTTTTAAGGTGAAATAAATTTAAAGTTATTTAACTCAACATATTGAAAATATTATTTCAAAATGTAAAACTAACATTTACATCCTTTTTCCCCTTACACTAGGTCTTTTAAATCCACTGTGCATGTCACACTTCCAGCACTGCTCAATGTGGACTTGCCACTTTTCAATGAGCCAGATTCAGTGACATACAACTACAGTCCCAGCTTCCTGGGAGGCTGAGGCAGGAAGATCACCTGAGCACAAAAAATTCAGTACCAGAATGAACAACAGAGCAAGACCTCATCTCTAAAAGGAGGTGGGAGGGGGGAAGCTGAAGAAATGGCTCAGCAGTTAGGGCACTTGTCTAGCAAGCACTAAGATAAGTGTTAAATACTGGAGTTCATTCCCCAGAACTACATATGCTGGGTGTAGTGGTATGCATCTGTAATTCCAGCACTTGGGAGGCTGAGACAGGAGAATTGCAGTGAGTCCCAGGCCAGCCTGGGCTCCATCCCGAGTTCAGGACCAGCCTGGACCCCAGAGCAAGACCCTGTCTCAAAAAAAGAAAAAAATAAAATAAAAGATTTGTGTAGCTTATGGCTACTCAATTACATAACACAGGCTTAGAACATGCACTTAAAGTAGAAAATAAAGCAGCTTTCCTTCTCTGCATGGATAACAGCCTTGCCAGACACCCCTTGTCTTCCTGGACATGACTTTCACCCGACACCCACCTACACAGAAGTCTTGAATATAGAACCGTGAATAATTTAATTGTTCTCAGGGTAGAAAAAATGGCGCGCACATGAAGCGAAATGTTAAAATCTCCGTTTGCCAGGTGACCCACCATCATGCCCAGGGAGCCCTGCCGGCAGCACAGGCACTAGCCAGCAGCACCCGCCGCTCAGCACTGAGTCTCACGACACACCCACACAAAACTCGGCCTGGAGGGAGACTGAGGCGTGGATGACAAATGCAAGGGTCCCAGAGTGAGCAGCTGGGGGCTGAAGGCCGGCAGAGCACAAGGCGGAGGTTCAGGTGAAAGGAAGGGTGAGTGGCTGGGCCCGCGGGCCAGGGCCTGGAGAGAGATTGTGTACCAAAGGCCGCTTCAGGGCTGCCTGCCTGGAAGCCGCAGGAGTAACCACGGGTGTGTGGCCACCAAGGCCTTGCTACCTGGACTCCCACCAGGAATTCTAACAAATTGCCTTTCACTATGTATATATAGGGTCTCCCTCTGCAGCCCAGGCTGGTCCTGAACTCACTATAGAGCTCAGGATAGCCTCAAACTCAGGGCGATCCTCCTGCCTCAGCCTCTTGAGGGCTGGCATTATAGGCATGCATCACTATGCTCGCTTATATGTTGCTTCAGGAATCGAACCCAGAGCCTTGGGCTTGCTAGGCAAGCATTCTCTCCGCTGTGCTAAATTTTAAGATCTAGAACCAAACACAAAAGGCTGACTAAAGGTGGGTGTCCCTGTTATGAAATGCACAAAAATAATTAACATATAAAGTCCCAAGCATGAATGGCAGGGTAGAAAGGCAAGAGCCAGATAGTAAAGGACTGGACACCAACGCTCACAAATTCCTCAAACCTCATGGTGCTAATGTGTTACAGAATTTGGAATTCATGTATTTAAAAAAAAAGTAAAATTTTACATCATGTGACCCTTTCTTACCAAAAAATTACTAAATTTTAATATCTAGAAATGTGTTAAAATTGTGTGGTTTTTGGAACTGGGGATGGAGCACAGAACCTTCCTACGGAGGAGCTCCATCTTCGGCCCATTTTCGATGTTTTTAAATTTCAAAACAGGGTCCCACCTAGGTACTCAACTGCTCAGGCTGGACTCAAACTTGGGCTCCTCCTGCCTCTGCCCCCCCAGAGTTTGGCATTACAGGCCTGCACCATTGGCCTCCGTCTGTTAGTTTTCTGAACAAAGACAAAAGTATCTTGGATTCTTATTCAGAGCAGCTATATGTCAGGATAAGAGGTAGGACCTACAGGGTTTGCCTCAACCAGAAGAACCATCACTCCAGAGAGAGAGGAGGAGCCTCTTCCAGGAAGAGCACCCGGAAGGCACAGGAGTGGCCAATCAGTGTTAATATAGGAAGAAGAACAGCGGTTAAGTGCCCACATAGCAAGCACAAGGCTGTGCATCCGAGTCCCCAGTTAACCTAAGCTGGGCATGGCGCAGCCTACAAACCCAGCACTCTGGAGGCTGAGGCAGGAGGATTGCTGTGAGTTCAAGGCCAGCCCAGGCTACATAGTGAGTTCAGGACTAATCAGGATGACTCAAAAAAAGAAAAAAAGACTCAAAAAAAAAAAGACTCAAACAAACAAACAAAACACATAAAGCTACCTCAGAGCCACGTGTTGTGGAGCACATCTGTAATCCAGCACCCTAGAAGGCTAGAGCAGGAGGTTCACAAGCTTAAGGCTAGAAACATATCACAACCCTGTTTCAAAAAAAAAAAAGTGGGGTGGGGTGGATGGAGAAATGGCACAGTGGTTAAAGTGCTTGCCTAGTAAGCACAAGGCCCCAAGTTTGACTCCCCAGCACTGCATAAGCTGGGCATAGTGGTACATGCCTGTAATGCCGGCACTCGGGAGGCTGAGGCAGGAAGGCTGCTCTGTGCCCAAGGCCAGGCTGAACTATACAGTGAGTACAGGACCAGCCAGGGCTACAGAGCAAGACCCTGCTTCAAAAAAAAAAAAAAAAAAATCTCACTCTATAGTCCAGGCTGGCCTCAAGTTTACAGCAGCCCTCCTGCGCCAGTCTCCCAAGTGCTGGGATTACAGGCGGATGCCACCACGCCCAGCTTATGAGGTACAGTGCTGTCCTCCAAGCCCCAAAATAAAACATTTTTAAAGGAAGGGAGGTTCTAGGGATGTAGCTCAGTGGCAGGGGAGCGGGGACACGTCAGCATGTTCCCCCATCTCTACTTCAGCACTCCAAGGCCACAAACTGCCAGAGTCAGCACACACGAGGAGTCACAGAGAACAATGCTCCCGGTGGAAAAACAGCACCACCTTCCACGGAGCTGGCGCTGGGCGCAGAGGTATGCCTGAAAGAGTGGAGCAGGGTCTCAAGTTTGCGCAGGGAACATGGGAAGTTGAAGGATTTCCAGGCACCTGGAAATCATGGCACCCGTAAGAGAACAACGTGATGTACTGAGATAAAGTAGAGTCTAACATTTACAGAAAAGAAATCTAAGACTTAGGAAAAAACCAGGAACTCCTCACACGTGAAAAAATAGCCAGGCCCAACGTTATAGGCTTGTAATCGCAGTTTCCAGTTAGGCTGAGAGGCAGGAAGATTTCAAGTTCAAGCCCAGCTAGGGCAACTTAGAAGCTTCTATCCCAAAAATTCAAAACCAGAAAACTGGGCTGGAGATGTAGTATCATGTGAAGACCCTGAGTTCCAGCCTCAGCACCCCAAAACAGTGAAAATTTACATCAGAAACTGTCCATTATTTAGTTTTTCATATATAATGCTAAGACTTCGTTTGGGCTAGCTTGGAGATGAGGACCAAAGACCACTTGACCAACAAAACAGGACTTCAAGGACTGAAAGGGCCTCTGATCCCTGCCTCGTAGCTCATTCAAGTTACTGTCACCAGCTGTGACAGATGATGAAGACAGAGCTGGTAACTGCAGTGTGTGTGAGTACATGAGTGTGTATGAATACTGGGGACAGAGCCCAAGGCTTCCATGTTGAGCTATATCCCTGCACAATCCCCCACCACACACTTTTTTTTTTTTTTGAGATGGTCTAACTCCATAGTCCATACCCGTCCTGAACTCACAAGTAGCCCAGGCTGGCCTTGAACTCACAGAAATCCTTCTGCCTCAGGCTTCTGAGTGCTGGGAATCAGAGGCGTGCACCACCACACCCAGCTTATGTGGTGCTAGGGAATCAAATTCAGGTACTTAGAGCGCTTGACACAGCACTTGCTAGGCAAGCAGATTAAGCACTAAGTCATTCCTCCAGCCCTAGAACGTGGTTTTTAAGGACGGAACTCACCACTGTGATGCCAATGCCTGTGGTAACGCGTGTCCCTGTACTGCTCAGCAGAAGTCCCTATGACTTAACATGCATGAAAGCAAGTTCCATCTACACAAGAATTTTTAAAATATGGAAATCTGAAAACTTGAGCTGTTCTGGTCATCTATATAAAATCCTACACAACTATTTGTAACTCAAATGTGTATCACTAGTTTGAGACAGATCCTAAAGTTCAAGGCCAAACTGGACTGTGAGTTCAGAACCAGCCTGGTCTACAGAGCGAAATTCTGCCTCAAAAATAAATAAAAACTAAAAAAAAAAAAAAAAACGGCTGGAGCGGTAGCTCAGTGCGAAAGCCTTGGGTTCAACCAACCACAAGGAAAATAAAAAAGACTGAAATTACATTCCCAAGCCTGGTTAGTACCTCCCAGAAGAACTTCCTTAATAGGTCACAGCAGTCAATTATACTAATATGTAAAAGAGACCAATGTGCTTAATATATCAACATAAATTCTTAAAATGAGAAGCAACCTTAGCAATCTCGTTCAGTTTCCTCATTTCACCACTGATGATACCGACTATAAAAGTGGACTCCCTCGTCAAGGTCAGTTACCGAACGGGGCAGTGCAGTGGTCCCCAACTTCCTCGGCACAAGAAGCCAGTTTCATGGAAGACAATTTTTCCATGGCGGAAGTGAGGTGTTAACACTGCTGCCTGAGTTCTCCCTCAGATCAACAGGGATTAGAGGCTCATAAAAAAAACATGTGACCCGCATCCCTGGGATGCACAGTTCACGCGTGCTGCTCCTAGGAGTCCTTACCAGAGTCCTGATCTGCAGAGGTGGAGTTCAAGCGGTAATGTGAACAGTGCACAGCTTCTGCAAATACAGATGCAGATGATGACAGGCCACACATCTCCTGTGTGTGGCCTGCTCCTAACAGGTTACAGAGTGATACCTGGATGTGGCCCAGGGCTTAAATCCCAATTTCCAGGTAAAAGACTCCTGACCCTAAAGCACACACTGATGGGGAGAAGTTTATGATCCAACCAAGTTCAAGCCCAGACTGAGCAACATTGTCTCAGAAGAAAAATTTTAAACGGGATAGGAATGAAATTTAAAGTCTCGAGGCTGGAGGAACAGCTCGGCGGTTAAAGCCTAGCAAGTGCTAAATCCAGTGCTAAGTACCCAAGTTCGATTCCCCAGCACCACACAAGCCAGGCGTGGTGGTGCAAGCCTATAATCCCAGCAGTCAAGGGAGGCTGAGACAGGAGAATTGCTGAGTCCAAGGCCAGCCTGAGCTCCCTAGTGAGTTCAGGATAAACTCAGGCTACAGAGTGAGACCCTGTCTCAAAAAGAAAAAAAAAAAAAAAGGAAAAAGTCTCTAAATTCAAACTCCAGTAGGGGGGAAGGGGAAGTTTCTGATTTGTTACACAGGGCAGTAAGATGAGTCAGTCACTCTCATGACATATTAAAAGCAGATTCTGTTTCCAATCTTAACAAGGGAATAAAGGAAGGCAGCCTGGCCTTCAACATTCGGACGCAGCCAATCCTCAAAGTCAAAGCACACCAACTGTTCTGAACAAGAAAAGGACATACAAAAATCAAGGACATCCTTATTGGGTTTTTTCCCCTCTTATAAAAGCTTTCTTGTTTTTACTCTGCACATGAACAAATTTAATACTACAGATCCTGAGATCTAATGGAAAAAGAAACCTTGTTTCTATTTTCACAAAACTATAGGTCACCTAGCTATTTTGAGAGAGGAGATCAGTTTATTAAAATGTATTCACAAATCTGAAGCTGGGCGTGGAGGCACATGCCGGTAATCCCAGCAACTGGGAGGCTGAGGCAGGACTGTCTTGAGTTCAAGGGCAGCCCAAGCTACATAGCGAGTTTAGGACCAGCCTGGACTACAGAGTAAGACCCTGACTCAAAAAGGAGGGGGAAAAAGAGAACTTTAAACACAAATCTGCAAAATAGCCCGGGGGGAGGGGTGCAGGCCTACAATTCCAGCACCCTGGGAGCTGAGGAAGGGGGAGTCCAAGTTTGAGCTCAGGCCAGGCAGTTTAGCAATTTGGCCAGCTCCTGTCTCAAAATCAAAACTAACAATGGGCTAAGATTGCAGCTCAGTGCAAAGGCTCTGGGTTCAACCTCCAGTCCAAAAAATAAAGAAAAAGACAAGTGCTTATGTAAGCACCAAGTACCTGAGTTCGATTCCTCAGCACCACATAAACAGGGCATGGTGGTGCACACCTGTCATCCCTGTAATCCCAGCACTCTGGAGGCCGAGGCAGGAGGATTCCCTTGAGTCTGAGACCAGCCTGGGCTGATGCTATCAATAGTAACTAGAAATCAGCTTCATTTGGATTTAAAAACTAACTTTAGTGTTGCCTGCTGTTTTTTTTTTTTTTTTTTTTTTTTCAACACTGGGGATTGAACCCAGATCCTCCTGTAAGTTAGGCAAGAGCTTCACCACTGGTATCCAACCCTGCAGACCACTTTTTTTTTCTGTTATGTAGTGAACCCAGGGCCAATACGCATGCGCCACCATGCCAGTTTTTCTTTTTCTTTTTCTTTGAGACCAGGTCCTGGCTGGTACTGAATTCACTACAGAACCAAGTTGGCCTCAAACTCACAACAATTCTCCTGCCTCAGCCTCCACAGTCATTATGGACATGCACCAGCACACCCAGCTTTATGTACTGGTGCTGGGAAATCGAACTCAGGGCCTTGAGCTTGATAGGCAAGCACTTTAACCACTGAGCTATTTCTCTAGCCCTCTTTCTTTTCTTTCTCTTCTTTTCTTTCTTTCTTTCCTTCTTTTTGTTTTGAGACAAGGTCTCATTCTATAGCCCAGGCCGATCCTGAACTCACTTCACAGCCCTGGCTGACCTTGGACGCAGGCAATCCTCCTGCCTCAGCCTCCAAAGTGCTGGAATTATAGGCGTGAGCCACCATGCCTAGCTTTATGTGGTGCTGAGGAATGGTACTCAGGGCCTTGCACTTTCAAAGCATGTGCTTTAACCCCTGTGCCATTCCTCCAGCCCCTTATCCTGTTACTTTTTTATTTTAAGACAGGATCTCACTAAATTGTCCAGGCTAGGCTACCTCAGCCTCCCAAGTAGCTGAGATTACAGGCCGGTGCCACAGGGCAGTGTCAATTCCCACCTGCTTAGGGAAGCTTCTGTACGGGCACACACAGGGAGTTCTATCAGACCTCAGAAAGAAGAACCCCACCTTTAATTAAACTGTGGGAAATAAAGCTGACAAACACCCCAGCAGGCCCGAGCACCGGCAAGGCACAAGTTCTGACACGAGGAACACAAGTGGCTCTTCCGTGCTGAATATTTAACTTCTCATAAATCATGAGTTCTTCCCTGACAGCTGTTCATTAACGGCGCACCCTTCACGGATGGCAACACACTCCCCCTCAAGTGAACCTTCTACAACATGGCAGAAAGAGCACTCAGTTCCCACCAGAAGTGTTTTCTCCATTTCTGATTGAAATGAAACAAAACCGAGCCCAAAGGTCTAGCGGAGAGGGCGTTCGCAGCTCCCCCAAGCTTGGACACCCCTCCTCTTGCCCCTGCCACTGGCGATGCCACTCTGCCAAGGGCAGCGTAAGTCGGGGTCATAGACCAACACCTCAGTGAGGTCCAAAGAGGCCAGAACCTTCACCTCCAGCATGGCGTCGTCCACCTGCTTCATGGTAAGGGATTCAAGATCCATGGGGGCTGAACAGAGCTCTCCCCGGTGGAGTTTGGCCCTTGAACACCTCTGATCTCTCAGGTCTTCGGGGTAGCTGTACTAACCATGTAACCACGCAACAAGGCCAGCAGTGAGGCAGGACTGGCCTTCCACCGCGCTCCTTGCCCTGCCGTACTGAAAGCTGCCTCTGCTCCACCCCAGGGAACCCAGACACCTTCGGTCAGTCACAGCCAACTCACTCTTCACCCTTCCACCAGTCCAGGAACCCTACAGCTGAGCCCATCAGGCCGCACATGACTCTCATCTTACAGAGTAAGAAGCAGACTGACATTAGACAGGCAACCTGCCAAATCACACGACAGAGCTGGGCTACAGCAAACCAGGACCGCAACTTCTTTGCAGCTCTTCTGAACCCCCATGCTGGTGGCTATGGGGCTTTAAGTGAAAATACCGTTTTTTTTTTTGTTTTTTTTTTTTTTGAGATAAGGTCCTGCTCTGTAGTTCAGGTTTGTCATAAACTCATTACCTCCAGCTGGCCTTGATCTCTCGGCAATCCTCCTGCCTCAACCTCCCAATTGCTGGGATTACAGATGTATGCCACCATGCCCAGCTTTTATGTGGTTCTGGGGAATCTGAGGGCCTTACACACACACTAGACAAGCATTTTAATCAATGAACTATGTCCCTAATCCAAAAAGTGTGTGCACTGATTTTATTACATGAAACCCGACCACCTTTTCTGCTGTAAGGGATGTGTAACTTGTTTAGGTTACTAAACCAAGAATCAAGTGTTACAGAAAATGTAGGTTTTATTATTTATTTTTTACCAAGAAGAACAAGTATATGCTTTATCTCTTTGTTGTTTTGAGACAGGGTATGTATTCCTCTGTAACACAGGCTGGACCTGAACTCACCATGGATCCCAGGCTGGCCTTGGATTCATACATTGTGCCTAGCTCAGCCTCCCGAGTGCTGGGATTACGGGCATGTGCCACCACACCCGGGATATGTGGTGCTGCGGAATCTAACTCAGGTACTTAGCACTTGCTAGGCAAGCACTTTTAACAGCTGAGCTATTCCTCCAGCCCCCTGGGGTTTTTTTTTGGGGGGGTGGGGAGATGGCAGTTGAGACAGGGTCTTGTTCTGTAGCCCAGGCTGGTCCTAATCATCCTGTCTCATCCTCCCAAGTGTTGGCATTACAGGCATGTGCCACCACATCCAGCTTTATGTGGTGCTGGTGCATCAAACTCAGGGCCTTGAGGTTACAAGGCAAGCACTTTAACTGCTGTGCCACTCCAACATTCCTCCAGTCCATTTTGTTTTGTTTTGTTTTTGAGACCGGGTATTGTTCTGTAGCCCAGGCTACCCTTAGGCTCAGGGCAATCCTCCTGCCTCAGCCCCTCAGTGCACCCCTCAGTGCGCCACCACGCCCAGATAATCATTTCTGTAGTGCTAGAGAATGGAACCCAGGGACTCCAACCACTGAGGAACACACTTCCACCCTCCACGCCTACCCCACCCAGGCCCTTAACTTGAAAGAAGACACTGTAAATCAAGGGCTGGGCAACTTTTAGTGGAAAAGATAGGCAGAATTAAACTGGGATCTAATCCAAGCTATACTTAGATGTTAGTAAACAAAGGGTAACACAAGTATCAAACTAGTTATTAGGTATAAGCTTACACTTATTTAAAACATTAGGGTAGTGAATTATCTCAGTCTTACTAGGATTCCTGGAAACAGGCAGGTGGCAATACATATTCCCTAGGGACAAGGGACTGCACAGGCTCCCCAGGGCGGATTCCATAACAGGATAACTTCCTCTTTTCAAAGGTTTTGCAAACAATACCTAATATATTTTGCAATGAGAGTAAAGAATAATTTTTTGTTTGGCAAGTAGCAAAGCAGGTGATAAATTTTAAAAACAAAGACAGAGGGCCAGAAGTTTCGGCTAACCAGAAGGGGTCCCAAAATGGGTTGCCCAAGAATATTTAAGATGTTTGCTGTTGCTAGACCAGAACAGAAAATAAGAGACTATTTTTAAAAAAACAGACCCACCCATCAAGTTCCTGCTAGTGGAATCTGTCCTTCTGGAAGTACCAGATGGAGATTAAAAAAAAAAAAAAAAGCTCTCTACTAACCATGGCCAAGATTCCTTGGTACTTGGTGCCAAGGCCAGGATATTAACTCAGATGGCCTAGCCAAATTCAAGGGTGGTTAAGTACAGTCTGCCAACTTAGCAAAAAAAAAAAAAAACTTCCTCTGCTTGGAATACGAGATGGCCACTCTTCCCTGAAATTCTTGGGGTTTTCCACTGGTCAATATGTTCTCTTTTAGAAGCACAGTATAATTTAATGCTGATCTTAAGCATATGGATTATTTGAGTTCTACCAATATAGCAAACACATACTCTCTATATTAAAAATATATAAGACGCTATAATAGTTTAAGGCCTCCCTAAACAGCTATCTAAAAAATTCATATCCAGGGCAATACTGATACTGCTTGAAAATTAAGACGCAAAAGATTTATATAAAAGTTTATAACAAACACAGTTTGAACCACGAAACTCTGAAGACTACAAAGGAAGGCTGTGCCGGCCGGCAGCAGCATAATTCCAGGGAAAACCGACATGTACGACCACGAGACCTCCCAGGCTCAGCAAAGATCCGACATGGACGGACGCAAGGGGAAAGCACATGCTCACCAGCAAAACCAAGCACCAAGCGCTGACCAGCCGCTTCCCTGAAGTCCCACTGCCCCGGCACTCTGTGCACTGCTAACTAACGTAAACCAGGATTCAATTTCCAGCTCAACTCAACAGCTGTGTGGCCTTTCAAGCAAGTTAGTAGAATTGTTTGAACCTGTTTCCCTTCTCCTTTTTCTTTTTGAGACAGGGTCTCACTCTATAGTCCAGGCTGGTCCTGAGCTTTCTATGTAGCCCAGGCTGGCCTCAAACTCACAGCAATCCTCCTGCCTCAGCCTCCTGAGTGCTGGGATTACAGGCATGTGCCACCATGCCTACTTCATAGTGACGCTAGGGAATAAAGCCAGGGCCTTATGCTTACTAGGCAAGTGCTTTAACCGCTATGCTGTTTCTCTAACCCCTCCCCTCTCCTTATTTTCATCAAAATATTAATGAGATGGCATATAATTGTTCTGTGTCTTTTAGTATACTAAATATTTTAACAAATAGACATTTAAGGACTACACCCTTTAAGCCTTAAAATCATCTGTCCCCTTTCATCTGTCAGGTCATCTGCACATGCCGTTCCTTCTCTAGTACTTGCCTTCTTGTGAGAACGACATTCCCTAACTTGTTTTACGTCTCAATTTAAAAGTCCCATTCGCAGATTCCTTGCCATGCTACCTGGAATTTCCATATTCCCCCTTCCCTATTTTTTTTGTATTACCACATACATTTCTGGTGCACAAAACAGTTAATTACTTCACATGCTTAATGTCTGCCTTCTCTCAGTGACCGAAGTACCCACAGAACAGGCACTTGTCTCTGTCTGGCTCAGGCCTGTGTCCCCAGCCTCTAGAATGGCACCTGGCACGCAGGCGATGGTTACGTACCTAAGCAAACATCCCATGAGGGCACAGAACAGGTGCTGCAGTACACCTTGGGGTCAGGGGAGAGCCCACTTCCTCAAGGGCACCAAGCAGCAGACCCCCAGTGCTGCATAAAGAAGGCTGACTCTTCTCTCAGAAAACCTCTCTCGCCTTCTGCCTCAAGGGAAGAAGTCAGTTACGTGGATAGAGGAAACTCACAGGAGGCACAAAGTCTCACTTTAGGAAGCAACATATGAAGTCTTCCTTCATTATGACCAACACTAAATATCTTCTTCTGTTTCCACCGTATTACCTTGTATGGTTCTCTCTGGCTTGGACTTCTAAAACAAACAAACAAACAAACAAAAGGCCTAAGAGCATTGCTCAGTGTTTAGAGCCCTTGCCTAGCCTGTGAAAAGTCCTGGGTTCAACTCCCCAACACTACATAAAAATCAGCAGGGTGTGGTGGCGCACACCTGTAATCCGAGAACTTGGGAGAGTGAGGCAGGAGGACTGCCATGAGTTTGAGGCCAGCCTGGGCTACACAGTAAGTTCAGGACCAGCCTGGCCTACAGAGAGAAACAACTGTCGCAAAAAATGAATAAATAAATAATAAAAAATACAGGTAGCACTTAAAAAGCAAGAGCCTGGGAGAACAGCGCGGCTCCATGGTAGACTTCTTATATATCAGAAAAAAGCCACAGCCAAACATAACCAAGTCAGTGCGCATGACTTCTGCGGTGTACAGGTTGCAAAATAGTCAACGTTAGAAACTGGGAGAAAATAAAAGGCCAGGAGGGGAACAGCAGGTCCGAGGCTAGCCTAGGCAACACAGCAAGGAAAAATGAAAAAATTAAAACAAAAACAAGAATGCCTGGAGATGCAGCTCAGGGCAAGGCCCTGGGTTACAAATCCCCAGTACTGCAAATACTAACAATAAACAAAGCATCAAATCCTATACTCCTTGAGACCAGAAATCTGATTGGCTGATGGGTTCAGCGATGATGACATCGCAGGGAAGGACAAAATTCTCATCTTGAGACCCACACCTATGGAGAGTGCCACCCAGCACGGCGCTCACAGGTGGCACTAAGCCCGGCAGCCCAGGATGACTTAGCTACTCCCTCTGAATTCGCCTCAAGTCCTTGCCTGGCTCTCCCGCCCTTCCTTGGCTCTGACAGGCCCAACCCACACCAACGAAAATCACTGAGTCAGAAGATCCCAGCCAGTATCACTGAGCAGCCTTGCGGCTTTGGGGCTCCATGACCTGTCTGTGCCCTCTGTAAAATGGGGATAATGACGGCGCCCTTATTGGCTTCAGCTGATCCAATGAGATAACACTCCAACCCAAGCCTCGCCAGAGCCGCAGGAGCCCTCAGCAAATGTTAATTGTTCCTGTTTCCCGAGAATGAACGCCCCACGGCTGGGGAGCAACAGACCTCTCGCTAGAGGTGACCAGGCCGTCTGAAACTCCAGCGTGGCTCTGCTGCCTCGGCCCCGCCATCGGCAACACGAGCCACAAAAACCCAGCCTCACACCCACAAGCCCAGCAGCAGACACACACAGCGATCCTCCCGGATCCCGCCCTGGCCAGACGCGGACTGCTGAATCACACGCACAAAAGAGACAGAAAATTACAGAATCGCCTGCACCGTCCTTATTTTTAAGCCTAGTAATTGGCGCCCAAGTTTTTCGCTAAAACGAGGCATCCCCACCGGAGAGAGGCGGAAGAGGTCGATTCTTCCTAGCGGAGGGGGGCCGGGTGCTGCCGGGTGCAGAGCCACGGGCGAGGAGAGGCGAGCCGGCGGGTGTGGGGTCACCCCACCGCCGGATCGGAACCACCCCGCCTGTGCAGCGCAGGACCGCCCCATCCCGAGCCCCAGGAGCCTCTGCCTTGAAAACAAGCTCCGAGCAAGTGCCAGCCGCGTCCCGAGCCCTTGCCCCGCCGCGGCCCGGCTCGGGCGCCAGCGCTGCCGGCCGCGCTCCACCGTCCCCGGCGCGCCGCTCCGCTCCGCCGCGGAACAAAGCCCGCCGCCGGCTCGCCATGGCCGCCCGCCCGCCCGCCCGCGCCTCCGGGCCAGCGCCCGAGGCCCGGGCAACAGGTCCGAGCCCGCTCCGCCCGGACGTCCCCGCGCCCTTCCCGCCCCGGGCGGCGCAGCGAGGCCGGGCGCGGTGGGCAGCCGCCGCGGGGCGGCGAGTCGGCGCTCCATCTTGGGGCGGGCGGCGGCGAGCAAGGCCGGGCGCGGCGTGACAGGGCGGCCACCGCCGGCGCCGGGCGCGCGAAGGGCACCGGGCCTGCGCCGCGCCGCCCAGGGTCCCGGCAGCGCCCGCCGCGCGCGGGCTTCGGGCCCGGCTCGGCCACGGGAGCGGCGACGCGCGGGCGCCTGGCGGGCGGCGGCGGGACCGGGCGGGAGGGGACAGGGGACAGGCCGCGCTCACCTCTTCGGCCGCCACCTGCCCGCCGCAGCCGGAGCCGCCGCCTCCCGGCTCGTCGGCTCGCGCGGGGGCGGGAGCGAGCGTGACGCGCCGCCGCCGGAGGAGGAGGAAGCCGCGCGCCCCTCCCCGCGCCCCCGCCCGGCCCCGCCGCTGGGCTTTTTTTTTTTTTTTTTTTTGTGATCTGGACAGGGAACCCGGGAGCTGCATCCCCAATCCGTTTCTATTATTATTATACATTTTTAAAATTTTTTTATTTTGAAGCAATGTCCCGCTAAGTTGCCCAGACTGGGATCGAACATGTGATCTTCCTGCCTCAGCCTCCCAAACCGCTAAGATTAAAGGCCTGCCCACCGGCCCGGCTCCGCTGAGGGGACATTCGTCTGCGGACCCCTCCCCACGCCCGGAGAAAGGAGCTGCGACCCCAACCTCAGGTGGGCGTCCTCAGGGCGCTTCCGGAGCCCGGTGCGAAGGCCTGCCTGTCCGAGTCCCCGAGTTTTTCTGAAAAGTGTTCCCAGAATTGAGAGCCGCCAGGCGTAACGGCCCATGCTTAGAGCCCTAGCACTGCGGGAGACCGAGGCAGGAGGATCGCCGAATTCTAGCTCAGTCTGGGCAACTGAGCGAGAGCTTGACTCAAAATAAATAAATAAATAAAAATCTGTAGAATTTGCGAAGTCGACCCCCACCCCCTACGGCCCCATTCCGACCTCGGCCGCTCCGTGGGCCTGACTCCCGTGTCTGCGCCCTTCCCGGCAGACTGGGAATGAAACCCTTTGGAACAGGTCGAAGAGGCTGCGCACACCGTCGGCTACGCTAGGGCAGGGCCCTCTCCGCTCTCTGGAAACGACACCGAGAGTTAAAAACCCTGAATCAAGTCCGGGGGCCGGCCCTGTGCGTTTGAGAAAAGCCTCTTTTATTCGCCCCAGTCGCTTGGACCGACGCCCAGGTTCATGTCCCATCCTCGCTCCCCAGTCCCCCCAGGGGATCGCCTTTAAAAGCTTTTGAAAGGGACTGGAGAGGACCCCGCGACAGCCTGCTCGGGGCTAGCAGAGCACAGGGTAGCCAGCATTGCACTCCCATGGACCATGGCAACCCCAGAAGTTTTGCAGCAGCAGCTCAGGGCAGGAACCTGCAGCTGTCAGGGAAGCCAAGTGCACAGGGAGCCTGGGCTTCCTCTCCTTCCCGGTAGAGAGAATTATCAAGGGAGGCCCCAGGCTGGCCTTTACTCAGAGCCCGGGCCGCCTGGATCCGCAGGATGCACAGAGCAGGGGAGGAACTAAATTAGCAATGCTGTAGCCCATACTGGTCCTGAACTCACAGGCCTTGGACTTAGGACAATCCACCTGCCTCAACCTCCCGAGTGCTGGCATTACAGGCACTTGCCTCCATGCCCAGTTTAGTAATCCTGGGGAATCGAACCCAAGTCCTTAAACTTGCTAGCGCTTTAACCGCTGAGCTGCACGCCCCGCCCAACACACTGGCTCTGAATAACTGTTGTATGCACATCTCTAAGTGCCAGGTTTAGAGTGGATGTGAGTTGGATTTTGTTTGCTTCCCTGCTGGTGATCCAATCCAGGGCTTCATGCATGTTACGGAGCTACAGCCACAGTCCTGGATTTTTTTTTTTTGGGGGGGGGGCGTGTTGGGGAGGAGGGTTGTTGTTATTTGAGACAGGGTCTCAACTCTGTAGCCCAGGCTGGTCCTGAACTCACTATGGAGCCCAGGCTGGCCTTGGACTCACATCAACTCTCCTGCCTCAGCCTCCGGAGTGCTGGGATTACAGCCCAGAATTTTGGGGTGCTGGGGAATCGAACCCAGGGGCACTGAGCTTGCAAGGCAAGTGCTTTAACCGCTATTTTAAGTGTTTCATCACAAAAAAAATGATAAGTATGTGACAAGGGAAAGCATATGTTAAACAACTTGATTTAGAGCTGGGAGCACGGCTCAATGGTTAAAGTACTTGCCTAGCAACTGCCAGGCCCTGGGTTCAATTCTTCAGCACCATATAAACTGGGCGTGGTGGCGCATGCCTGTAATCCCAACTTTCTGGAGTCTGAGGCAGGAGGATTGCTGAGAGTCCTGAGGCCAGCCTCTGCTACATAGTGAGTTCACGACCAGCCTGGCCTATAGGACGAGACCGTCTCAAAAACAAACAAAACAAAAACTAAAAAAGTGAGTCAAAACAAATCACTAATAAACTATAAAAGAAGTAAATAAAAAATCAATCTCACATTGACTATTTTTGACCCCAGAGCGGGTTTTTGTTGTTGTTGTTGTTGTTGTTGTTTTTTTGAGACAGGTCTCACTCTAGTCTAGGCTGGCCTCAAATTGACAGCAGTCCGCCTTCCACAGCACCCCCTAGTGCTGGGATTACAGGTCTGCAGCATCATGCCTGGCTAATCTTTATGTGGTGCTGGGATGTAAAATGCAAGGCCTTGTACACATTAGGCAAGCACTCTAACCACTGACACATATCCTCCCAGACCCCATAACTAATCTTATCACTAGAGCCAATAAGGTGACTGTGTACTTTACACATAGTGCAGGTGATAGTAGTTTCATTTAAAAAAAATAATAAAAGCAGGGACTGGAGGAATGGCAGCACAGCAGTTAAAGCACTTGCCTTGCAAGCACAAGGCCTGAAGTTCCCTCACCCAGCACCACACAGTTGGGTGTGGTGTCACGTGCCTGTGATCTCATAGGCAGGAGGACTGCTGTGAGTCCAAGGCCAGACTGGGCTCTATAGTGAGTTCAGGACCAGCCTGGGCTATGGAGCAAGACCCTGTCTCAAAAAAGTTACGATTTTGGGTTTTTGCAGGGCACCACACACGGCAGCAGGCTTCAGGCTGTGAGCCTATGTGCTTCACAGTGAGGGCGGCGAACGAGATCACTGATAAGCTCCCACCACATTTTTAAGATTCCGTGACTTGTATCCGGTGACATATTTGTGAAGTTAGTGACTGATGCAATGGTTTGCTTCTTACTCTGTTTTGCAGTCTGGAGACTGAACTCAGGGCCTTTGTATTAAAGTACATCCCCAGCCTGCTGCCCCGCCCCCCTTTTTATAACAAAGTCAGTCTTTTTGTTTTTGAGACTATCTCACTGTGTAATCCAGGCTGGTCCTAAACTCACTTTGGAGCTCAGGTTGGCCTCCAATTCATGGCAATCCTCCTGCCTCAGCCCCCTGCGTGCTGGGATTACAGGTGTGCACCACCATGCCTGGCTTATTTCGTGCTGGGGAACTGAACTCAGGTACTTAGCACTTGCTAGAGAAGCACTTTAACCGCTGTGCTATTCTTCTAGCCCCTACTTGCTATGTTTGAACAATATGTCACAAGTCAGAATGATCAGAGTGGTGTCTGCTAGTCCCAAATGGTAAAGATAACCATAGTTATCCCAGTGATTCTTGTAATTATTTACTTTTTTTTTTTTTTTTTTGAGACAGGTTCTCATTCCGTTAGTCTAGGCTGATCTTAAACTATGTAAACCAGGCTGGCTAGTCCAGACAGGCCACCATGCCTCGCTGTCGGTGACAGAGCCCAGGGCCTTGGGCATGCAGATAAGCACTCTGAGCTAGGCCCTCAGCCCTTACGCTGTAACTCTTTTGTTCTGTTAGGTTTGGTTTTTCAGACAAGTCCTACTCTGCGGTCCTGGCTGGTCCTGAACTCATTATGTAACCTAGGCTAGCCTCACACTGATGGCATTCCTCTTGCCTCAGCCAACCCAGTGCTGGGATGACAAGTGTGTACCACACCACACCTGGCTTTGTTTGCACTAGAGATTAAACCAGATGCTTTGCACGGAGATATATCTACAACCCTTTTTGTTTTATTTTGAGACAGGATTTCACTGGCTCAAATATGTGATATTCCTGCCTCAGCTTCCTGGAATGCTGGGATTACAGAGGTGTCATCATGCTCGGCAAAAATTAACTCCACTTTTTAAATTATCATAGCTTCATCTGTAATTATGAGCAGGTATTACAGTTTGTTACCACAAGTCTTCCACTTCAGGCTGGGCGAATAGTTCAGTGGAGAGTGATTCCCTAGTATGCTCAAGGCCCTGGGTTTGATCCTTGGCATGGCAAGAACCACCAAAGTGAAACAAAACCATACCAAGTCCAACCCCTTCCACTTTGATGTGTTACTTCCTCGTGGGGCTGGGGCACAGCTAAGCAATTAGAGCACTTACCTAGCAAGCACAAGGCCCTGAGTCCAACTCCCTCTCACTATATAAGCCTGGTGTAGTGCAGCACACCTGTAATCCCAGCACTCGGGAGGCAGAGGCAGGAGGATTGCTGTGAGTTCCAGGCAGGGTCGGCTATGTAGTAAGTTCAGGACCAGCCTAAGCTACTGAGTGAGATCCTGTCTCAAAAACAAAAACAAACAAAAAAAAAGATAGTTATTTCTCCAGGCCCTGAGACCTGTGAATTTTCTTAGCATCTCAAATTAGTTTTCCACACGTTGCTCCACAGCATTTCTTACTTTGTAAGTATGTGAAAATTGTGAAAGCAAAAGTTGGCACCTTTGGTGAGAAAGTTAATTTTAGTTTAATAAGATCTTTGTGGTTATGGAGCAAGACTTTAGGCTGTCTGCTAAAGTTAACTTCCTCTGTTTAGTCCAAAGAGCTTAAGTGCAAAAGAAAAATTAGTTTGTATGTTTTCCATACAACTGTTACATAGTACATCTGACTGGCCATATTGTCAACAGAGATATTGTTGTTGTTTAGTATTGATAGATATGTAGATAGATGTACCTCAAAGCTAAGTGTAGAGCTGGAGGAATGGCACAGCAGTAAGCCCTGGGTTCGATTTTCAGGCACCACATAAAAATTAGCTGGGCGAGGTGGCACACACCTGTAATCCCAGCATTCAAGAGCCTGAGGCTAGCCTGGACTACATAGTGAGCTCAGGACCAGCCTGGACTATACAGAGCAAGACCCTGTCTCAAAAAAAAAGTCATGATGTGCGTTGCTTTGTTTAAGGGTCTTGGCAACTGCTACACTGAACCGTATGAAACTGCTGATATTCAATTATTTTTGTTTGCAAAAGTGGTGGTTTCGTATTGTTCAACCTGATAATTTACCTTTATTATAGCACAGCAATGTGTTCTCTCCCTCTCTCTCTCTCTCTATAGGACATGGGATGGAGCCCAGGGCTTTGCCCACGCTGGGCAAGCACTCTTCCACTGAGCTAGATCCCTAACTCTGTTTCATCTCTTTATTTGTTTTTGGAGGCAAGGTCTCACTATTGCCCAGGCTGGTTCTCAACTCACTATGGAGCCCAGGCAGGCCTCGGATGCACAGGCAATCCTCTGGTCTCAGTCTCCCCAGTGCTGGGATTACAGACATGTGACACCACGCCCTGTGTGTGTGGTGCTTGGGAACTAAACTCAGGGCCTTGTACTTGCTAGCTGAGTGTCCCGACTGCTGTGCTATTCCTCCAGAACTTGCCTCCATCTTCATACATGCTTTTCTATGAGAGTCTGGGTTTCAATTTCCCTCTTCTTATAAAGATGACAGTCAGAGCTGCAGATTAGGGTTAGGGTTAATATTCTTAGTCCGGGGGCTGGAGGAAGCTTCACAGTTAAAGTGCTTGCCTAGCAAGCTGAAGGCCCTGGGTTCAGTTTCCCCAGCACGACATAAGGTGGGCATGGTGGCACATGTCTGTAATACCAGAACTTGCAAGGCAGAGGCAGGAGGACTGCTGTGTGTTCCAGGCCATCCTGCGCTACACAGTGAGTTTAGGACCAGCTTGGACTACAGACTTGAGACTCCACTTCAAAAGGAAAAAAAAAAATTCTCAGCTAGTTTTGAACTTCCAAGAGTACTCTGTACTACACAATATTCACTGTATAGTCCAGGCTGGCCTAAAACACATAGCAATCCTCCTGCCTCCACCTTCTGAGTGCTGGGATTACAAGCATTTGCCATCAAGCCCAGCTAATGTTTAATGTGGTGCTGGGGATCGAACCCAGGGCCTTGTGCATGCTCTGCCCGTGCTCTAACCACTGAGTGTACTCCCTGCCCTGGTACTCTGGGCTGACGAAACACACACTCTTGAAACACAAATCTGTTCCTGCAGGTCACACAGATGAGACTAGAGCGTCTTTAAAACTTCTGTGTAGTAAAACTAGGCAGGTTTAATATTATTGCTTGACATACTTCTCTCAGCAGTTTCTCATTTCAAACAGTATCTTGTTTCACTTAATATGCTTCCTGTTCTACAATTTACCTATTTTAAACCTCAGATGATTCCAACATAGGTGAACTTCAAAAGTTTCTTTTTCCTTTCTTTTCTTAAACCCCAGGCTTTCTCACTGCTATATTGCCAGTCCTTTTTCTGTTTTTGAAAGTGGAATAAAATAATAAAATACTTGAAAAAAAATCAACATTACTCAAGCACATTGTCTCCTGCCTGAGATCCCAGCTACTTGGGAGGCTGAGAGAAGAGCAGTGCAAATTCAAGGCCAGGCAGCGTACTTGGGGAAACCCTGTCTCAAGAACCAAAAACAGGGGCTGGAGGCATGGCACAGTGGTGAAAGCGCTTGCTGAGCAAGCTTGTGGTCCTGGGCCGATTCCCCAGCACCACATAAGCCGGGTATGGTGGTGCATGCCTGTGATCCCGGCACCAGGAGGACTACCATGAGTCAGAGGCTAGCCTCAGATAGTGAGTTCAGGACCAGCCTGGACTACAAAGTGAGACACTGTCTCAAAATAAATAATTACCTAAATAAGAGTTAAAAATCAAACATCGGGGGAATAGAGCAGAGAAGAGTACATAGGTATGCAAGACTCTCTATCCCAGCACTGGACAAAAAATCAGGACAAAAAAAATCAAATGTATAAGGGGCTGGAGGAATGGCACAGGGGTTAAAGTGCTTGCACTTTAAGGGCAAGGCCCTGGGTTCGATTCTTTAGCACCAAGTAAGCTGGACATGGTGCATACCTGTAATCTCAGCACTTAGGAGGCTGAGGCAGGAGGATTGCAATGAGTCCAAGGCCAGCCTGGGCTACACAGAGAGTTCAGGACCAGTCTGGGCTACAGCATGAGACCCTGACTCAAAATAAATAATAAATAAATAAAAATGGGCTAGGATATAGTCCAATGTGAAGGCCCTGGATTCAATCTTCTTCACTATCACACACCCCTCCTTTAAATATTAGCAAATTGACCAATATGTAAAAAAGATTAAACAAACTGGGTGTGGTGGTGCACACCTCTAATCACCTTCAGTCTAAGACTGGAGGGCTGTAAACTGTAGGCCAGCCTGGGCGACTTGGTGAGTTAACAAGTCTCAAAAAATTTTTAGAAAGGTCTGGGGATGTTGCAGCTCAGTGACAAGGCCCTGTGTTCACCTCCCAGCCCCCATGCTTGCCTACAAACCCAGGCATGCCTGCACATGCCTTGGCACAGAACCGGAAGCTCTCCTAAGAGACAGCCCATGGCCATGCCACCCTGAGAGCACAGAATAGCATCCCAACCCCCTGCAGCAGGACACGTCTCTACCCAGGACCCTCTGCCACCCTCTACAAGGCTATTTCACACATGGGAGTTATTTCAGCTATCAAATCTAGTGACTCATTCCTTAAGACTTTACCCTCAGGAGGCTGAGGCAGGAGGATTGCCATGGGTTCTCGGCCAGCTTGGGCTGCTTAAGTGAATTCAGGACTAGCCTAGACTACAGCGTGAGGCCCTGTCTTGAACAAACAAACAAAAACAAAACAAAAGAACCTTAAGACTTTCCTAAGTCCTTACCAATGTGCTGTTATTCTTCTAAGCACGTGGAAAGTCTCATGGCAAAAAGGAGTCCTGTTCTCATGGAACTTAGACAGTAGCGTGGAAATGCGGGCAGCAGACACAAGGGAGTGTGTGCAGGGAACGGGCGCGGGGCCCCGGGTGGATGGAGGGGCCAGTCGGGTCTCAGAGAGAAGGTAAAATGTAGGCACAAGCTTGACAGTGAGGAGCTCAGTTATTTGGGTTTCAGTTAGAGATTTTAGCAGAAAAAACAACATAAAATGTCCAAGAAACTTCTCTTCGATTGTTCCAATGTGAGGTTCATACCTGGAGATCTCTGGGTATTCTGGATGGAATTCAAGGAAACCTAATATTTTGCATTATTATTTTTTGAGACACTCTTTAGGCTAGGCTGGTCTTGGACTCACTTTGTACCCCAGGCTGGCGTTGGACTCAAGCAATCTTCCTGCCTCAGCCTCCCGAGTGCTGGGATTACAGGCATGAGCCACCACACCCAGTTTATTTTTGAGATAAAAATCTTTATTTATTTATTTATTTATTTGAGACTAAACCTTTCTAAATTGTACAGGTTTGGCTCAAATTTGCAATCCTCCTGCCGGAGCGTCCAAGAATGCTGGAATGACAGGTATGTGCCATCAAGGCCTGGCTAGTAAAAGCTTTAAAGTGACTTGTATGACACTACTGTAATTGTTTTGAGTTCCAGATCAGACAGGCAGAGAGGTGTGACAGACACAGACGGAAACTTGTTAGGAGCCCTTGAGAATGAGCCCTGCACTCATCCCACAACCTGTCCTAAGCCTGTTTCACTTGTCCTTCTCACAGTGACTAATTAGTCAGCCTCCAGAAGGGACATCCAGGCAACTCCCGGCAGTGTGATGTCACCTGCAGAGGAGATCTCAGCTGTGTGCAGGGGCGGAGAGCAGGTCAGGGCTGGAGCTGTTCCTTACAACAATGCCGAATCACCACGCCCTTCCCGTTTTTCTTTTTGGTACTACTAAGAATATAACCCAGGCCAGCCTTTGGCACTGAGATGTATCTCCAGCCCTTTTTCTCTTCTTTCCTTTTCTTTTTCCTTTTGAGACAGGATCTTGGTCTGTCGCCTGACCTGGTCCTGAACTCACTATGGAGTTAACCTTGGAGTCAGGACAATCCTCCTGCCTCAGCCTCCCGAGTGCTGGGATTACAGGCCTATGCCACCATGCCTGGCTATGTGGCGCTGGGGAATCAAACTTGGATATTTAGCATTTGCTAGGCATGCACTTTAACCACTGAGCTATTCCTCCTGGATTTTATTCTCAGTAACACACACACACACACACACACACACACACACACACACACACACAGAGTCTGGTGACACAAGCAATTTTGGAGGCTGAAGCAAGAGGATCTCAACCTGGAGCCCAGCCTTAGCAATATAGCAGCTAGGGAAGAGCCTGTCTCATAAACAATAAAAAAGGGCTGAGATGTAGCTTAGACCGGTATCAATCTCCAGTGCTATCGAAATAAAAAGCTGCAAGTGTAGCTAAGTGCAAAGGCCCTGGGTTCAATATTCAATAAAGCGCACACAAACAAACACACACACACACACACACAAACATATACACACACACACTTCTACTAAAGAAAAGGAAATAATACTGTTTTTCCAGTTTATTCATGAAGAAAACCTAGAACAGAGATTGTTAAGGGACAGTGAGCCACATCTGGAAGTAATTAAAAAATGATTTACACAAAAATAAACCTGGAAGACTAATGACTTAATAAGCAGACTACCTGAATATTGGGAAGAAATTACTTTTGAAATATTACTTTCTATTGACAAACTGCATTATTTGATATCAGAGAGTGAATTTGAAAAGCAGAATATCATTGCAGATTGTCATTGTATACAGGAAGATGTTTGGTAAAAATGAGAAACTTTTTCTTTTTTGTACTAGCAATCAAACCAGGGCCTTGTGCATATTAAGCAAGCACTCTACCACTGAGATGCATTGCCAACTCTTGAATTTGAAGTTTTTTACAGCAAAAAAAAAATATTGTTAACAACTTAAAACTAGGGGCTGGAGGACTACCTCAGTAGTTAAAGCGCTTGTCTCGCAAGCTCAAGGTCCTGGGCTCAATTCCCCAGCACCACATAAATGGGGCGTGGTGGCACATGCCTGTAATCCCTGCACTTGGGAGGCTCAGGTAGGAGGATTTCAGTAAGTTCGAAGCCAGCTTGGGCTCCATAGTGAGTGCAGGACCAGCCTGGACTACAGAGCGAGACCCTGTTGCAAAAAACAAAAAAATTTAAAACTATATGTGACAAAAATATATACAAAAATGTAATTTTACAACATATCTAACAAAAATATGCATTTTAATAGTTATAATAGTAACCCAGTAAAATAAAAATGTAACTCAGAAGAAATAAAAATGATAAACATAAGATATACCATCAGATGCATAATTTAAGACTGTACTATATGCACATATATCTATAAATATGCTAAGGCTTACCTTAAAAAAATTCTCACTGTAGCATCTACAACCAAATACTGCAAACACTGCTGAGTAAAATGTGGTAGAACCATATGTGTAGTCCCAGCAGCAGACTCATGAGTTTGAATCCACCTTTTCTTTTTAATTTTTTGAGACAAGGTCTTGCTCTGTATCCCAGGCTGGTCTTGAACTCAGGATGGAGCCCAGGTTGGCCTTGGAATCAGGGCAATCCTACTGCCTCAGTCTCCCTAGTGCTGGGATTACAAGTGTGCACCACCATGCCCAGCTTACATGGTGCTAGGGAATCAAACTCGGGTACTTAGTGATTGCTAGGCAAAGGCTTTAACTGCTGAACCATTCACCCAGCCCCAATTTTTATTTTTATTTTTATTTTTATTTTTTTGGCAAAGGGTTTCACTCTGCCTGGACTCACTATGGAGACCAGGGAAGCCTCAAACATGCAGTATTCTTCCTGCCTCAGCCTCCTAAGTGCTAGGATCACAGGCATGTGCCACCATGCCCAACTAATTAGCTTGGGCAATTTAGCAACCTGGTGAGCCTCTTTCTCAAATTAAAAAAAAAGAAGGGTGCTGAGGATGTAGTTTCATGGAAATGCCTGCAGATAATATATATATACATACATAAATACATATACATATATGTATATGTAGTAAATACTGGTGCAAAAGATAGTGTAAAATAGTGTAATATAATTTCACTTTTGTTAAACCTTATACTTACATATACATAACATGTTAATTTTTTTTTGAGAAAGGGTCTCTTTCTGCAGTCTAAGCTGAATCTGAACTCACTATGTAGCCCAGGCTGGCCTCAAATTCATGGCAATCCTCCTGCCTCATCCTAGGATTACAGGCCTGTGCCACCACGCCCAGCTTATGTGGTTCTGGGGAGTTGGACTCAGTTATCTGGCACTTGCTAGGCAAGTGCTTTTACTGCTCAGCTATTCCTCCAACCCCTATACATAACATTAAAACCAAACCTCCCAGGCTGGGGTGCAGCTCAGTGGTAAAACATTTGTCTGTTGTTCATCAGACCCTGGGCTACCTACAGCTGTGCCACTGAAAAACCAGCCCAACAACCAAATAATTCTTCACCCAACACACACTTAGTATTAGTAGCAGGAAAAGCCTTACCAAACTATATGCAAAGATTTTCTTTGAAAGTTGCAATTATAAAGCATTTTTATAGTATTTTGTTTAAATTTATATTACAAACATGTATTAATTATAATCACCAACATAATCATGAATTTCCATATTGGAAAAAATGAGTTTAGATTTAGAAAATTTTCTAGTGATAAATTTCTTTCTTTCTTTTTTGATGATAAACTTCTATGAGTATTGCATGGGAAAAAAAAGGCATGGAGTTTCCTCTACGGTTTATTTTCCTCCAAATTTATGGCTTTAAAGTCCTGCGTGGTGGCACAGGTCTGTAATCCTAGCACTCTGGGAGGCTGAGTTCAATCCCCAGCAATAAAGAAGCAAACAAATCAAGTATCACATTGTACTTTTTTTTAGAGCCAAGGTCTCACTTTGTAGCACAGGCTGGACCTGAACTTACTACGGAGTTCAAGCAATCTTCCTGCCTAAGCCTCCCAAGTGCTGGGATTACAGGTGTGTACTATCACACGCAGATTTTTCGTGGTGCTGGGGAATTGAACTCAGGGCCTTGTGCTTGAAAGGCAAGGCAAGCGCTTTAACCACTGTGCCATTCCTCTAGCCTTTTTTTATTTCTTCTTTTTGAGACAGGGCTTCCCCCTGTAGCCCAAGCTGCCTTCGAACTCAAAGCAATACTCCTGCCTCAGCTTCCTGAGTGAGTGCTGGGGTTACAAGCGTGCACAACCATGTACAACCATACCTGGCTTTGCGCTTGGTAGGCAAGTGCTTTAACTGTCGAGCTCTGCTCCCCAGTCCTCTCCTGTCTTAACTTTTTAAAGTTGAAATATAATTTAAAGAAATAATCCTAGCACTGGGAGGCTGAGGCAGGTGGTATGTCTTGAGTCCAAGGCCAGCCTGGGCTATACCAGTAAGTTCAGAACCAGCCTGGACTACAGAATGAGACCCTGTCTCAAAAAAAAAGTTGGGTCTAACATGTAGACATTTCACACCAGCTAACAGAGAGTGAAAGACATAAATTTTAAAGAGAGGCTGTATTCTAAACGATAAAAGCCACGAATGTACAATCCAAACACAGATAATAACACGTGCTCAAGCTGTGTAAACAGGGAGGGAGGTCTTTTAGCTCAATCTGATCCTACAGCCTCATTCCTCTCCTCCCTACCTCCTGCCAGATGCAATCATTTCTTTTGGGAATCAGAAAAAAAAAAAAAACCAAAACCTTTTTCAGACATCTGTCATTTTCCCCCCATCTCAGTCCAGTATCAACATTCAAGCTAGATTGCTGCTGGTGATTTAACAAACACTTGTGTTTCAGACACTTGTAATTTACCAATACTGCCGAAGTGGCTCTGTCACAAGGACTATTTAGGGGCCTGGGGCTACTTCTCAGGGGTAGCATTCGGCCCTGGGTTCAATCCTCAATACCACAAAAACAAGAGAAAAACTGTAACAATTTTCCTTTAACAAAATAATTTAGTCAGGCTTGGTGGCACAGTCCTGTAATCCCATCACTCTGGGAGGCTTAGGCAGGAGGACTGTCAAATTCAAGCCCAGCCTGGGCAATTTAGTGACTTAGCGAGATACCGTCTCTAAACAAAGAGCTGGGGATATGAGGGCTCTAGGCTGGATCCCTAGAACCATTTTTTAAAAAAATCAATCTTAAACATTTTTAAAATGAATTTATACTATTTATACAAATAGGCTGGAGAAAAAGGCCAGCAGTTGAAGCACCTGCTTAGCAAACTCAAGACCCTAGGTTCATTCCTCAGCACCACATAAACCAGGTGTAGAGGCACATGCCTGTAATCCCAGCAATGGGAAGGCTGAGGCAGGAGGACTGCCATTAGTTCAAGGTCAGCCTGGGCTCCATAGTGAGTTCAGGACCAGGATGGACTACAGTGTAAAACCCTGTTTCAAAAAACAAAAATAATGTAATTTTTTTCCACAATAAAATTATTTTTAATAAAACTCAACAAAACAACAACAAAAAAAACCATAAAAAATTAACCAAACCCAAAACCAAATCAAAACAAAAACCCCAAACAACAACAGTAACAACAATAAAAAGACAAATAAATTGCAGGATCTGGGGGCATGACCTGGTAATTCTAGCATTCTGGCAGCTGAGGCAGAAGATTCCCAAGTTCAAGCCCAGCCTGGACAATTCAGTGACTTTAGAAAGACCCTGTCTATTGGGGCAGGAGGAATGGTACAGTGGTTAAAGTGCCTGCCTTGCAAGCACAAGCTCTGAGTTCCCCAGCACCACATAAAGCTGAATATGGCACTAGACGTCTGTAATCCCAGTACTCGAGAGACAGAGGCAGGCAGACTGTCCTGAGTCCAAGGCCAGCCTGGTCTACATAGTGAGTTCAGGACCAGGCTGGGCTACAGAGACACTGTGTTAAAAAAAAAAAAAAAAAAAGCTGGAACTTGGGTCAGTGTGAAGGTCTTTGATTCAGTCCCTAGTACCACATAAAAATAAATAAATCGAATAAGTTGGAGGTAAAAGAATTTTCCTAAACCCAGAAGAAAAGTACAGGAAGACATAATGGGCTCTTGCTAAGCAAGTCACGCCCTATGGGCCACGAGGGACTGTAAGTTTCCACATTACCTTTGCTGCTTTTCTGTGCTAATGGTAATCTGTAAACTGCAAGACAGAAACTCCAAATGATGAAATGGTCATGGCAATGAACTTGGAGAAGCAGAGGCCTCTGGCTAGACGGAAGTCAACAGTACTTTTGGCCACTTCAGGGGGGGTGGGCGGGGAAAAGAGTAAGTCATTCTTCTGTATTTTCCAAGGGCAGTGCCTTCTTCCCACTTACTTGCTCCAGCAGGGGACACAGAGCCGGCCTTGTTTTGGCAACCTGGGTTATAACTGACATACATTCCTCTTAATGCAAGGCAAAGGTTGGAGCCAGGTCCCCACCCTGGCTCCGGCTTCGTCCATCTAGAAGGGCAAGTGCTTGTTCTTACCTCACCTGCCCACACCTGGAGACCTGTCGCTACAGCAGAGGCAAGCCCCAGCAGTCTCCCTCTCCACCCAACATTCTCTTTGCAATACTCAGAGCAAGCAGAATACGTTTAGGAAGTGGGTCACCTGCTCAAGGCAAAGGCAGGCCATTCTTACTTGCTCCTGTCTATAAACGGGTCTCCTCACTCTGATTTGTTTTAAATTGCTTTAAAATTTATCTTCATAAACTCACATCAGCCAGGTGTGGTGGTATATGCCTGTAATCCCAGCTACTTTGGAGGCTGAAACAGGGGGATTTCAAGTTTGAGGGCAGTTCATTGGAGATATTTGGTAAAATCATGTCTCAAAATTAAAAATAAAGCAATCCCAGCTCTCTAAAAGCTACGGCAAGGGTTGGGGGTGTAGCTTAGTGGCCCAAGTGCTTGCCTAGCATGCACAAGAATTTGGGTTAGAATTCCCAGCAAAACACAGATGGAGTGTGGTGGCGTCCACCTGTAATCCCAGCACTCATGAGGCTGAGGCAGGAGGACTGCAGTGAGATTGAGGCCGGCCTGGGCTACACAGTGAATCCAGGACCAGCTTAGAGTACGGAGTGAGACCCTGTCTCAACAAGCAAAAACACACTAAGGCAGGAGGATCAGGAGTCGTAGACCTGCTAGGGCTGCAGAGTAAGATCCTGTCCTAAAAAGGAAAAAAAAAAAAAAAAAAAGTGGCCTCTATTCATCATTACTTCTTTTACTGCCCCTAAAATACATGGGAGCTTTGAGACAGTATGCCTTACAAGTCCAAGGCCAGCCTAGGCTACACCAGTGAGTTTAGGACCAGCCTGGGCTAGAGCAAGACCCTGTCTCAAAAAGAAAAGAAAAAAAGAAAGAAAAAGAACAAATGAAAAGGAGCCTTTATTCCTACTTATTTATTTAGACAGGGTCTTGTTTTGTAGCCCAGGCAGGTCCTGAACTCACTACAGAGCCAAGGCTGGCTTTGGACTCACCACAATCCTCCCGACTCAGCCTCCAGAGTGGTGGGATTACAGGCATGCACCACCACGCCCAGTTTATATGGTGTTGGAGAATCAAACTCAGGTATTTAGGGCCTGACAAGAGCTTGGTAGACAAGCACTTTGACTGCTGAGCCATTCCTCCAACTCCTTTTTATTTTTAAAGACGAGGTCTTGTTCAGTGGTCCAAACTGGTCCTGAATCCACTAAGTAGCCCAGGCTGGCCTCAAACTCACACAATACTCCTGCGTCAGCCTTGCGAGTGCTGGGATTAAAGGCATGCACCACCATGCCCAGTTTATGTGGTACTGGGGAATCAGACTCAAGTCCTTGTGCTTCCTAGGCAAGTGCTCTAACTGCTATGATATTCTTCCAGCCTTCTTTTTTTCTTGAGAAATCAAAGCTTCCATAGAGCTTTGATAGGGAGGCAATAGTAGCCTTGGGAATCAGAGAACTGGATTTACTTTATTAGGCTGCTATCTAAAAAAATGAAGTTAAGGGGCTGGAGGAATGGCTCAACGGGTAAGCGTTTGTCTATCAAGTGCTAATTACCTGAGTTCAATTCCCCAGTACAACATGAACTGGGGTGTGGTGGTGTATGTTTCTAGCATTCTCAGAGGATGCTACCCAGCGCAATATTCAAGCGTCATCTGAGCAAACACCTCTATGAGTAGGGAAGTTTTTTTTTCCTTTATTTTTCCCTTGAGGCAGGGACTTGTTCTATAATCCAGGCTGGTCCTGAACCTACTAGGTAGCCCAGGCCAGCCTTAAACTCACAGCAAACTTCCTCCCTCAGCCTCCCCAGCATTGGGGCCACAGGTATATGCCTGTGACATATACCTGGCTTATGTGGCACTGGGAAATTGAATTCAGGGTCCTGTGTCCGCTGGGCAAGACCTATAACCTCTGCGCAATTCTTCTACCCCGAGGGAATAGGTTTTTTTTTTTTTTTTTTTTTTTTTTGAGACAGTGTCTCGCTCTGTAGTCCAGGCTGGTCCTGAACTCACTATGGAGCCCAGGCTGGCCTTGGACTCAGGGCAATCCTCCTGCCTCAGCCTCCTGAGTGCTGGAATTACAGGCATGTGCCACTACGGTCAGTTTATGTGGTGCTGAAAAATCGAACTCGGGTACTTAGCACTTGACTTAGCGCTTGCTAAGCAAGCGTTTTAACCGCTGAGCCATTCATCCAGCCCCAGGGAATAGTTTTTAACTGAAGACTGGCTTTCCAAGAACCACATTTGATTTTTATTTTTGGGTGTACTGGGGGCTGAACCCAAGACTTCTGCACAGAGCCGTAAGCCCCCTTCTTTTCAAAATTTTTTATTTTGAGGCAGGGTCTCTCCAAGTTGCCCAGGTTGGGCTTCAACTTCCAATCTTCCTGCCTCAGTTTCCAGAGTGCTGTGATTAAAGGCCTGTGCGGCCATATCTGACCAGGAGCTACAGCTCAACAGTGAAAAAAATCCTTTAACCTCGTGTGCTTCCTTTCCCCTTCTTTCCCATGGCAGTATCACACTGATCGCAACGCGGAGGAAGGTTCTGTAGATACTCTACTGAAGAAGGGGAACTTTACTATGCGATCTGAGAGGAAAGAAAGGACAAAAGTATTTTTTATTCCAGTATGTTTCATGAGGCCCTAAAATTAATTTACCCTTTCAATATAACTTTCCTTCCTTTTACTGTTTATAGAGCAGTAAATGTGACTACTCATGTTTCCAAAAACAAAAACTACATCCAGAATGATTCCACTTTGCTCCCTCTGTTGTCCTAGGAGCAAAACATTACCTGAGACTAGTAATTCAAGATCAACTAAATATCTTCACCGATTGCAAAGATGTAATAACATTCTACATTTGTAAGAAAACCCCAAAGTTCTGCCTCTGACACTTACAGGCAATCCATGTACGTGTATTTTTTAAGCTATTATTTTAGAGTTTAAATACAGAGTATTATTTTTATACAAAGCCTAGCTGACATTCATTTTTCAAAATACTTATTTATTTTTGTGGAACTGGGGACTCAACCCAGGACCTTTGCAACGAACTACATTCCTAGGCCCTTTCTTTAACAACAGACCTCTGCACTCAAGTTGGGGTCTTGCAAAGTCAGGGACTGGCTCGAACTTGCGACCTTCCTACCTCAGACTCCAACGGTGCTGGGACTGTTATAGGCAGCTCCACCATGCCTGGTTGAAATAATTACTTGAAATGATTCTGCTCTTTTTATACTTAAAGCTGAAGTTCACCAAATGCAATCGTACTTGCAATTTCTGCAATCACAAAACGTTCTTCCAAAGCTAAAAGGTAATAATTTAGGTATGAATCCCTTTTTATATTCAAACTCTTAGATCATACATGAAAACTAATTTATTAAACCTCTGTACACAAAGGTGGAGTAGCTTAGGTGAAGAGTGAAGTTATAAAAAAGCCGAGGTGGTACTAAAACTGACCCACGTAAGTCTTACAAAAATACGCCAAATGGGATAAAGCTGCCCTTCCCTGAATGTTTTCATTTGGTTGTCAGAGTTGAAACATGAATTTAAACGGCTAGAACATTTTTCTTTTAAAAAGTGATATATTAAACTTATATACACAATAATTAGCAAAATTTAGAAAGGAAAAATAATGTACAAAAGACAGATAAAAAACATCACTTCTGACATTCACCATTCAAAAACAGTATAAACCTTAGCAGTGTCTCGGCGCGGCCGCGCGGTGACAGGGCCGCGGCTACAGGTCGCTGCCGCCGCCCGCCGCCTTCCTACTCCTCTGCTGGCTGCGGGGCGAGTTCTTGAGCACGCTGCGGATGCGCAGGTACATCCCGGTGGGCTCCGCCATGTTCTCGAACTCGAAGGGCGTGATTCCGGCGGCGAACTTGCTCACGTCGGGCACGGGGCTGTGCAGCTTCGGGGGGGCGGCCGCGGGGCTGGGGTGCGCGCCCGGGGGCTTCCGGGCCTCGCCGTTGCTGGCGGCGCAGGGGGGCGCGGCGGCGCTGCCGTTACCGAGAAGCGCGCCCGGGGGCTCGCCCGCCGCGGACTGCCCGTCTTCCTCCTCGGAAGCCAGGGCGGGCTCTGCGCGCGCGGCCGGCTGCTGGGGCTTCTCTACCGGCTTCTCCGGGGCTTGCCCCGCGGGGCCAGGCACGTCGAGCTCGCCGAGACGCGGGGAAGAGGCATCGGCCTCGGGGTTCCCGGTCACAGGCGTGTCCCCGGGAGGGTCCGAGTCGCTGGCAGCACCCTCCGCCTGCGCCAGGGCCTCCCAGATCCGCCTCTGCTGCTCCTCCAGCTCCTCCAGAGTCAGCGCGTCCTCGTCCACCGCGGAGGAGCCCCGGGGCTGGGGCGAGTCACTTGGCGTGAGGGGCGGGGTGCCTTTGGGGAGTGGGGGGATGAAGGCTGCCGGGGGAGGGGTGCCTGGGGGCAAGGGTGGCTGAAACAGGAATGCTTGCCGGCTCTGAGCAACAGGCGGCACCTCCGCATCTGTGAATAGATGATTTAGAAGGTGTATTAGGCTTGGTCTTTTTTTCTTGAGACAGGGTCTTGCTCTGTAGCCCAGACTGGCCTTGGACTCACTGCAATCCTCCTGCCTCAGCCTCTCTCAGCCTCCCAGAGTGCTGGGATTTACAGGCGTGGGCCACAATGCCCGGCTTATGCGGTGCTGGGGAACTGAACACGGGTACATAGTGCTTGACTTCCCCTGGGCCATTCCTCCAGCCTTGGCAATGGGTTGTAGAAAAACAGTTTATAAACTCAGGGCTATTTAGAGATTCAATGGCCTGAGGGAAGAACCGAACCTAAGACTGCTAGGACCCTGACCCAGTGTCCCACCACTGCAATCTGCCGGGAGAAGACGGCCAACTGCACCTGGGGAGGAGGGTTCCTGTTGCATAACTGCTGTCCAACTAGGGACAGTGTGTGGCCCAGGAGGAACTCTGGTGGGGCACGGCTGGGGGCTGCGGCAGGAACACTGGGCTGGCTCCCATTGTCTCCTGTCCCCCTGGT
Source organism: Ctenodactylus gundi (assembly GCA_004027205.1). Taxonomy (NCBI): domain Eukaryota; kingdom Metazoa; phylum Chordata; class Mammalia; order Rodentia; family Ctenodactylidae; genus Ctenodactylus; species Ctenodactylus gundi. The sequence goes on along the minus strand of PVKB01000269.1, from coordinate 359,894 downwards.
ACTTGCACAGACTCCATTTCCTACACTTCAAGTCATACAACCTTGTTCCAATGTAAAAATCTACACTTTTATCCTCTCTGCACGTCCACTAAGCATGGCCACCATGTTCCCGACAGGCGCACTGTTTCACAGTCTCACATCCTGTGCTCCACCTCACCCGGCTCTGGGGTCCCGTGCTCTCCTGTGCAGCCTCCCCTTTCAATCCAGCCAGACACCCCTTTCCAGGTGGACTGAGTCATCTTACCTGGTTATCTTCCATAATCCGCCCTTCAAACTGCAGCTACATTAATTTTTTTTTTTTTTTTTTTTTGAGACAGCCCAGGCTGGTCCTGAACTCACTACATAGCCCAGGCTGGCCTTACACTCATGGCAGTCCTCCTGACTCAGATTACGTGGTGCTGGGGTATCGAGCTCGGGTACTTAGCGCTTGACTTAACACTTGCTAGGCAAGCACTTTAACCACTAAGCCATTCTTCCAGCCACACATTAATCTTTTTGAAAGATCAATCTAGCCCTATGAATCTTCTCATTTTCTCCCCTTTTATTGTTAGTTCTTTATTTACTTCCCATTAGCGTGTATATGTAATACACAATGGTCATGCTGATGCACATATACATATTGCATCAACTTCACTTTCCCTCCTCCTTCCCACCTTCTCATATCCCCCCAAAATGTCCTATTCAGTGGAAACCCCTCAGGCCCCCCCATGCCTGCAGGTGGAGTCCAGTCCCACTCCATGCCTGTTAGGCTGCAACAGCCAGGGTCCAGGGGCTCCTGCCCTGTCGTCCCTTATTGATTGGCTTTGCCCAGCTGTTACCTTGCTGGTGGTTCAAAGTTCTGATGTCTCACAGTCTTAAATGCCTGTCCCGACTCTGCTTGTCACCACCAGGGAGGCCTTACTAGGGCCTGTGACTTTGTCCCCCACTGCTGAGTGCCTACTTTGTGCCAGCACTAGTCTGGTCAGCTCTAGTGAGCAGCAGGTGTTACCAGTGCAGTGTGTCACTGCAGGTCACCGTATTTACAACAAAGTGCTGACAGACTGACAACCTGAGGTGAGAGGTGGAAACAGTCAGGTGCTGTCTATTAATATGTCCAAGCCAGGCCTGCTGGTGTAGCCCTGTGATTCCACCACTCTAGGAGGCTAGGAAGAAGGATCACAAGTTCAAGCAACTCTGGCAGATTAGTGAGGCTCTGTTTCAAAATCAAAAAGGGCTGGGGATATAGTTTAGTGTGAAGGCCCTGAGCTCAATCCCCAGTACCTTACATATTCACATACAAATTCTGTCCTCAAGGTCAAGATGTGGGCTATAAAATACTATAGGTTTTAAAAGTGTGAGAATTTCAACTAAATCGGGGCTGGAGGAATGGCACAGTGGTTAAAGTGCTTAACTACAAGCGCAAGGCCCTGAGTTCAATTCCCTGGCACCACATAAAGCCAGGTGTGGTGGTGCATATCTGTAATTCTAGCAAACCGGAGCCTGAGAGGCAGAGGCAGGAGCCTGGGCTATAAAGTGAATTCAGGACCAGTCTACACTACAGAGTCAGACCCTAATTCAGCTGGGCCTGATGGTGCAGGCCAGTAATTCCCAGCATTCTGGGAAGCGAGGACAAGAAGGACTACCAGGTTTGAGCCTAACCTGGCCAATTTAGTGAAACTTTTGTCTCAAAAAAAGAAAAAGGAGGAAAGAAAAAAGAAGTGAGTTGGGGGAATGGATGGATTGGGGATGTTAGCTCAGGGTGAAGGCCCTTGGTTCAATCACCTAGGACGCGGGGCAGGGAACCACTGACAGCGCCATCTTCGGAGATGTGACGAGAGAGAGAGAGACATGGACTAACAGGCACTGAGATACTATTAGGATGTGAGAACTGGGATGAAGTGGAGGAGTCTAGCGAAGGGAGCTGAAAATCAATGTAGTTTCTTTTTTGATGACATGTTACAGTGCTTTCATTCACATGTATGGCTGCTCCTAAAGAGGTGGAGCCCTAACTGTCTGCAAAGGTGGGGCCTAGAAACAGGTTCGAGCTGCTCTGGCTAGTGGGTAGTCAGGGGTTCTTCAGCAAGCAACCTCAGGCCCTTGAGCAATGCTGAGCAGGTGTGAGCAGGCGACAGAGGCTCCATCATAGCTGGCTGGGCCAGGATGACAGGGAACTAAGGCACAGGCTGTAAAGGTGAGGCCCAGGGCGGGGCAGGTGGCTCAACACATAGGCAGTGTGCCAGAGGTATAGTCTAGGGCAAGAATTCCCATAAGTCACCTTGAGCTTCACGGATGAGCAGGTAATTTTCGTTCTGCAGAGGCCTTTTGTGTCACAGAAAGTTAACAAAGCCATAATTGATCCAGGGCCAGGTAGACAAATGATAGCCCTAATGCCCCAAATTCCATTCTGTGCTGTGTGCCCAGGGGATCGGCAATCCCCTCACAAGACAGACAGGAGGGGCTAGAGCCTCTAGAATAGCTTGGCAGTTAAAGTGCTTACTTAGCAAGGCCGAAGCCCTGGCTTCGATTCCCCAGTACCACATAAACTGAGCAGAGTGGCGCACACCTGTAATCCTGGCACTCAGGAGGCTAAGACAGGAGGATTGCCATGTCAGCATGGGCTCCACAGTGAGTTCAGGACCAGCCTGGACTACACAGTGAGGTCATACCTAAAAAAAAAAAAAAAAAGAAAGAAAGAAAGAAAAGAAAAGAAAAGAAAAGAAAAGGAAAAAGCCACTAGGCCAATGCTGAACGTGCCTGTACAGAAACGTGTGGCCCTAAAGGCAGGGCCTTATTCCCAAACCTGGAAAGATGACAAACTACATCTCGAATGATTCACAAGTACAAGTGACTTCTTCTCCCATTGTGTTACATGTGAGAAAGACCAAAACTCACTTCTTGACAGATTTAGCACAACTAGCTTCCCGCTTCCACGGGGAGACATACAAGCACGATCAGCGGGCATCCAGGAGACTGGGCACATTTCTTTTATACCACTCAGGAAACATTGGGCCCTGGCTGTGGCCTTTCCCACTGCTTTTTTTTTTTTTTTTTTTTTGGAGACAGGCTGAACTCACTACGGAACCCCAGCTGGCCTCGAACACACAGCAATCCTCCTGCTTCAGTCTCCTAGTGTTGTGATTATAGGCATATGCAACCACGGCTTATGTGGTACTGAAGAATTGAACCCAGAGCCCTGAGCTTGCTAGACACGAGCCCTAACCACTGTGCTAATTCCTCTAGCACCCACACTTTTTTTCTATTTTTATTTTTGCGGTACTGCAGACTGAACCATGGAGCACTCAAGGGCTAAGCTATGTCCCAAGCCTGTTTTTTATTTCTATTTTGATATTTTGAGATAAAGCCTCAACTGCCCAGCCTCAGCTTTACCTTAGTCGCCTCCTATCTCAGCCTCACAAGCATGGAATTTCAGGCCTGTGCCACCACTCCTATTTATTTATTCTGCAGTGCTGGGACGGAATCCAGGGCTCCGTGCAAGACAAGCAAGTGATGCCCAGCCCTTTGACTAGGGGGTTCTGGAAATGTGTGAAGTGCTGGAATCTGGGAACATACTGAAACACTGCCTGGAGCAACAGCCTTAGGGGCTTGGGAATTTGTTCATTTTCAAAATGTTATGAATAAGCGGCCCAGCCTGTAGTGATTATGATCCCTATTAACTCCTGGCCTTGTTAAGAGGGAGGTCAGGGACATTAGTAAGGCTGCAGGGGCTAGGAGCACAAGTGAGCTCCACCCAGGAATCTAAGACCCCCGTGTCTGACATTCTGCAAAGTGAAAAATTTCGGGAAATTTGGCAGTTTTTTTTTTTTTTTTTTTTTGAGAAAGGGTCTCACTCTGTAGTCCAGGCTGTTCCTGAACTCACTATGGAATCCAGGCTGGCCTTGGACTCACAGCAGTCCTCCTGCCTCAGCTTTCCAAGTACTGGAATTACAGGCCTGTGCCACCATGACCAGCTTATGTGGTGCTGGAGTATTGAACTCAGGGACTTAGCAAGTAAGTGCTTTAACCTCTGAGTTATTGCTCCAACCTACTTTGGCCATTTTGATTATGGACTTTGAAGTCACTTGTGAAAATAATTCAATTTTGGACATAAATGCCTTTGACCCTTCAGATGACTGATGTGTGACTTTTAAATTCTCTCTAGGAATCTGAAAATGAGAAGAGGACTCACATTCAAATCTGAGGTAAATCACATTGCTGGTGTTTACTGTTACAGTATCTTTTTTTTGTAGTGCTAGAGACTGAACCAGGGCCATACAAATGCTAAGCAACGCCCTACCACCCAGCCGTCCCTTAGCCCGTTAGGAGAGCACGTCAGTTTCTTCTCACCTCACACCTGACACAGACGTGAGGTGAATGCGGTAGGAATGGCCGGGACTGGGAATTAGAAGAGGTCAGGTCTCAGCCTTGCATCCACAGTAGGTTGGAGTTCATCTAATTAGCACGAAGTTTACTCTAACCCAGTGCTTTCTCAGGATGAAGCCTGGACTGCTAACCAGAATTCCCAAGTGAACCCCAGCAGAGCAGCAGCTAGTACTGGGGGAGGGAGGACTTCGAAACGTGCAAGGGGGACTGTCCTGGCCTGCCGCTGTTTTGCTGAGGACTGTCACTCTTTTGGCAGGCCGCAGGTTCTGTGGGTGAACACACTGACAGAGCACAAGGCAAGGCTAGGGAATACCCGAGGGCAAACCTCCGATCCACGGAGGGCTTATAGGGCACACTTCCCGCGCCTCTCAGAGGAGAATGGCCTACAGGACGAACACAACCAGGAACAACTGGGAGAGCCTGGCCCAGCTCTGCCCTTCTTCCTGTGACAGGTAACACCAGAAGGACACATGGTTCCCACTGTTTATCCTGAGCACTGCTGCCATCAAGGGGCCAGTCTAGATGTGGCACCACTGGGCACACAAGCCTGCTGCACTCAGGGGACTCAGCTAGCTGGATTTGCACGCTCCTTAGCCAAGGTGAATTCCAAATCAGCTTTTACTGGTGACAGAGGTGCTGCTCCGACTTCTAGGACTTAATGGCGCCTCACCTTCCTTAGGGACCCAGGGTCCAGAGATGCGCCTTGCTTTCTCAGTGAGACTAAGGGGCCGCGACACCTACCGGAGCCGAGCTCCATGTCAGCGGGCGAGGCTGCCGAGCTGCCCTCCCTCCTCTGCTTCTTAGGACTTCCGGAGCTCGACTGCGAGGAACAGCGCTTGCTGCTGGACTTTGTACTCGGCTGGAGGAGTAACCAGACAGACACAGTGAGACAGGCTACGTGCAAAATCAACTCCCACCTATCCTCAGACGCCGGGAAAGGCAGCCTGGATCCAAAGCTAGGAAACTGGTGAACTATGCTCCTGTTTGCCTTTTGATTCATTAGGTAATAGGGTTTTAGATCTGAAGCCAGAAAAAGCAGTAAGAAACTATATGCCATACGTGTTTATGGACCTCACCCTTAAACCCATTTACCGTTCGGAAGTTAGAGCTCAGGTAACTGGCAAACACATCCTTCTGCTGACAGGCCTGCATGGGTATGGAGCCAAAGATTCGCCATTCCTAATGACGAAAGAGAAGAAAATAGACGCATTAGGAAACCATCATCTTTTCAGATTTTGCCTAAAGCAGATAAAGTAGGTCTCTCTAAAACACTTCTGCTTCTAGGTGAGTTTTCCTTCTGTGGAATTCAGCATGGACACAGCCTCTGACCAGGCTCCGGGCTCTAGCTTCTCTCCCAGCGTGCGCTGCGTGCTAAGAGGTCTGCTCACAGCTCGTTTCTCCTAACACAGATGCTGGCTGCAACCTTCTGTTTGTCCCCTTCCCAGGAGAGCACTGTTTGTTACGGTCCAACACTGCTGTTTCTCCTTCACCTCCACCAGCACACGCAGCAGATGTTCTCTTGGTGAGAAACACTCTGCTCTCGTGGAACACAGACACCTGAGGTTGAGTCAGCCAGGCCTAAGGTGGGGCTCAGGGATGCTGGGGTTCATGTTGGGGTTCTGACACAGACTGCTACGTGGACCCACTGCCACAAGGAATGAGGTCTGCAGCATGCAGTGGAGTGCTGAATGATTTAGTCTCCGTGAGTTCATTACGTTGTATCTGTTCACTGTACTCTATGCTCAGATCTTGGGCTTCTCCCCTAGTGCCCAGGTGCTAAGAACGCTAGCAATATAGTTTTAACCATGAAGTACTGGTATAAATGATGAAAGCTGGACAAGAACAAGTATACCACACCATTCATATACAGAATGAGGAAATTTACCATGAGGGGAAAACAGGTGAGAGTTTTAAGAATCTTAGGGTTAGTACTTCCCAAGGAAGTAATTTTGCAAAATTTACAATATATCAAATTCATTCCATTGTAAACCGCCCCCTCCTCTGTACTGAGGACTGAATCCAGGGGCTCTGTCATTAAGTGGATAGCCCTAGTCCTTGTTTTCTTTTGAAATAGAGTCGCAAGTAAATTGCCGTGAACTTGCAATCCTCCTACCTCAGCTCCAGAGTAGATGGGACTACAGGCATGTCCCATCACACTCAGCTTCAAAATAAACTATTTTATTTTACTTTTTATGAATAGCGGCTTACTAAATTGCCAGGTTTCCCAGGCTGGGCTTGAACTTGTGATCTTCCTGCCACAGTCTCCTAGAGTGGCACCGTATCTGACTTTAACTTTTTTCATTTGTTTGAGACAAAATCTCACGCTGTAGTCCAGGCTGGCCCTGAACTTAGTGATCCTCCTGCATTACAGGTTCAGTAATCATGACTGGCTTATGTGGTGATGAGGCATCAAATCCTAGGTAAGCACTCTAATCACTGAGCTATGCTCCCAGGCCTTGACTCTAATTTTATAACTCGGACTTACAGTATCTAACCAATCTATTTTTATCTCATTTTCTTAGGAAATTAAAATAAGTGTGATTTTGATGAATTCAAGATTTTATTTAAGGCAGGAGGAATAGCTCAGCAGTTAAAGTCCTTGCTTAGCACTTAGGCAAATGCTAGGTACCCAAGTTCAATTCCTCATAAATTGGGCATGATGGTGCATGCTTATAATCCCAGCACTTGGGAGGCTGAAGCAGGCAGATTGTCCTGAGTCCTAGGCCATCCTGGGCTACACCAGTGAGTTTAGCACTAGCCTGGGCTAGAGTGAGATCCTGTCTCAAAAAAAAAAAAAAAAAAAAGGATTTCATTTAAGATTCTAGTCAAGGGCAGGAAGACACCAGGAAGGCTGAGGCAGGATTGCTGTGACTTCAAGGGCAGCCTGGGCTACAGTGAGTTCAGAACCAGCATGGACTACTATAGAGACCCTGTCTCAGGAAAAAAAAAAAAAAAAGGAAATTAGCCAATAAACAGAGTATTAGAACTGGGGTATAGCTTAGTGGTACAGTGCTTGCCTTGCATGTGGAAGGCCTTGGGTTCAATCCCCAGCTTTATCAAAACCCAAAGTAAGTAAAAAAAATTAAACGGTGTAGTAACAAATTTACTTCATTTATTTCTTTATAGTACTAAGATTTAAATCTAGAGCCTTTACATTGAAGTACATCCCACCCTTATTCTTTAGGCAGCCTCTTGCTTTTTGAAATGCAGGATAGTCCTGAACTTATGATGTAGTCGAGGCTGGCCTCAAGCTCAGGGCTGTTGTCCTCTCTTGGCCTCCTATGTGCTCTGCTGGACTTACAGGCAAGTGACACCATACCTGGCTAAAATAAATAGATTTCTTTATATAATAATAACTGCTATATAAATTAATACTTTTAATATTTATGGGGCTGGAAGAATGGCTCACCGGTTAACCTTGTCAAGCACTAAATACCCGAGTTCGATTCCCCAGCACCACATAAGCCAGGCGTGATGGCGCAAGCCTGCAATCCCAGCTCTTGGGAGGCTGAGGCAGGAGGATTGCTGTGAGTCCAAGGCCAGCCCGGGCTCCATAGTGAGATCAGGACTAGCTAGGGCTACAGAGCGAGACCCTGTCTCAAAAGTAAATAAATAACAAATAAATTAATAAATATTTAATACAGTAATGTCACATTCTGGAAAATAAAAAAATACTTACATCGGGAATTCCTCTGGGAGTAGATATATTAAAGCCTGGATAGTTTACCAATTTTGAGAGGTCATAAGTGACATTTTTATTCTGCTGTATTTCTCCAACTTCTGATTCTCCATCAGCATCATCTGTTAAAGACCAAAGAAAGTGTTAATGCTACTAGATGCCAGTATGTGTCCCTCCCTACACCACAAGCCTACTGAGAAAGTACTCATCTTTATTTCAAGAGAATTCATCCGGGTATGACTTTAACTGTAGCTTTCCTAACCATTAAAGTTTTAAGGGGGCTGGAGAAATGGCACAGTGGTCAAAGTACTTGCCTTGCAAGTGTAAGAGTCTGAATTCAGTTCCCCAGTATTACATAAGCCAGGCATGGTGGAGGACTGTCATGAGTCTAAGGCCAGAATGGGCTCCACAGTGATTTCAGGACCAGCCTGGGCTGGTCTCAAAAAAAAAAAAAAAAAAAAAAAAAAAAAAAAGTTTACATATATAAGTCCCCAGACAAAACATCAGAGTATAAATTTATCCATGTAGACTTCTCTTTCTTTTTTAAGGCTTGGTCTTGCTATGTGCTTCAGGACGGCCTTGCTGTGATGATCTTGTCTGAGCCTCCAAGAGTGATGGGACATGAAATTGTTTGCTTTTTTCTGGAACTGAGGACTGAACCCAGAGCCTTCACACTGAGCTACATCTCAGACTTCCCCCTTCTCTTTTCTTTCTTTTTTTTTTTTTTTGGAGACAGGGTCTTGCTCTGTAGCCCAGGCTGGTCCTGAACTCACTATGCAGCCCAGGCTAACCTTGGACTCAAGGCAATCCTCCTGCTTCAGCCTCCAAAGTGCTGGGATTACAGGCATGTGCCACCACGCCCAGCTTATGTGATGCTGGGAAATCGAACTTGGATACTTAGTCCCTCCCCCTTTTCTTTATTTTGAAAAAGGTTCTTGTTAAGTCACAAAGTCAGGTTGAGCTTGAATTTTCCATCCTCCTGCCTCAGCTTCCCAGAGCAGCTAGGATTATATGTGCATACCATCACACTTGGTTGGGACATGATGACACCACTTAGTTTTTTTCAGTTCACACCGAACAGGTCACCCACTCCTATCACACTTTGTTGTGATTCTTTTTTCTTTTTCTTTTTTTTTTTTCTTTTGCAGCAGTGTCTCAATTTTTGTCCAGTCTGCTCTTGAAATTACTACGGAGTCCAGGCTGGCCTCAAACTGACAGCAATTCTGTCTGAGCTTCTCCTTGAGTGCTGGGACTTCAGGTGTGCGTCACCATGTCTGGCTTACATGATGCTGGGGAACTGAACTCTGGGCCTTGCACTTGGTAGACAAGTGTTCCAACTGTTGTGCTATTTCTCCATCTTTTTTTTTTGAGACAGGGTCTCATTCTGAAGTGCAGACTGACCTTCAACACACAGTAATTTTGCTGTCTCAGCCTCTGGAGTACTGAGATTACAGGTATACATGAGCATGCCTGGCTTATGTGATACTGGGGAATTGAGGCATTCACGGCTGTGCTATTCCTCCAGCCTGTGATTCATTTCTTTAGTAATAATAATAAAGCAGGTAACAGTTAAGGTAACATAAGTCACCTAACTGACTGTACCTTTTCCATCATACAGGGCAAGCCCTGAGTTCTCCAGCTCCGCCTCTTTGAGCCACCCTGGTGGGTATCCGAGCTGGCGCATCCGATAGATAAATGGAGGAAGACTCTTGTCCGTTACACCCAGTGCATCCTGAAGTTCCTCACTGCCCAAAGCCAAGAGAGTGAAAGGACTCAATTACTGTTTGCATGAAAACATATAATGCTTTGGTATTTAGAACAGTATAGATCATGGTGCCTAACACCACACGTAAATGTCTTGGTACTGGTTTTCAATGAACTGCTGCACGTCACATAGGCCTTGCTAAGGCACCTATGTCCTGATAAGGACCTGAAGAGATGCAGAATGGTCCAAATACGGAGGAAACTAACGTGGAGCCCCATGGAAAAATGACAGCAGTACCTAATGACTCCTGGCTTGAACCTTCCGAATCTCTCTTCCACCTCTTCCGCGTGGTATCGCTGCTGGAAACTCTGACTGGTCGCCTCACTGCAGGCATCCAGGTACTCCTTCCTCTTTTCACTGATTCGAGCAGCATTTCGAGGCTAAATCATAATGTGTTTAAAAAGAACAGTATTAAGAATTTAGAGGTGTCTCTGAAATTAAGTAAGATAATGGCTTCTGCAGGGAAGCAAACAGTTTGCTTTTCCTCTCTGTCTTAATTTCAATGCATAACATAGGCATGACAGAGAGTGGGTTTTCTTTGGGGGAATGGGTCCCAAGGATTGAACAAAGGGCCTCTGCACTGAGCTCTATCTCCAGGCCCTTCCACTCCCCTCTTTTTATTCCCCCCTGAGACAGAGTCTTGCTGGGTTGAGTATGATTTTTCTGCCTCAGCTATCCAGAGGGCAGGGATTACAGGCCTGTGCCACTAGGCTCACAAGACATTTCTGAAGAGTAAGTGTGAAGTAGTCACTTCAATTTCACCTCAGTGCTCCTGTACAAAATTACGATGCTTCATTTCAAACAGTATTGTAATAAATTATTATTTAAATCAAGGGCAGAAGGCATAGCTAGAGTGCTTGCGCAGCATGTATAAGGCCCTGAGTTTGACTCCCCAGCACCACATAAAGAAAATTAGCCAGGTGTGGTGGTACATGCCTATAATCCCAGCACTTAGAAGGCTGAGGCAACTGGGCTGCCCTGAGTTCATGGCCAGCCTGGACTACAGGGAGAGATGCTGTCTCAAAAAAAAAAAAAGGTAGAAATTCAGAAAGATTAATTAGAAGGCAACTGGAAAAGTACAGAAAGTTTTTTCACATTACACAGTGCCATAAATACATAACAAAAAAACCCAAAAAACAAGCTGTGGTTCAAAGATGTCTTTGGTAAGAGAGAAGTTTACCATCGGGCAGTCTTTCATCTGGTGCTCTTCACAGCCACAGTTGAAACAGTGAGGCTTTGGCCTGTTTGGTGGAAAAACACAGAAACAAACAAACAAAAGACAAAGGTTTTTAATAATGTAAATAAAAACAGCAAAGCAAATCTATAAACATTCTAGATGACAGGAAAGTATCAGAGACAAGGAGGCAAGCGAGTCCCAGGCCACCGTGCGGCCACAGCGAGCGCACGGCAGCTCCTGTGCTCCGGGAGTTAGCAAGCAGCGCTGTGCGATCTTGTAACCAAGAGCCGTCCTGGTCCCGACTGATCTGTTGCCTCTCTCGAGTTCATCGGGACAAACAGATCACACTCTCTTTAGGGAGGCGGGAAGAAGGCACGTGGTTATAAGACAGCAACACGAGGCCGCGTGGCCTCTCCCGCCCTCCCACACACACCAGGCCTGACCCAAGGAGTTCCAAGAAACAGATGATTTGCTTAACATTTCACTAGTCCAAATGTGAAATTCCAGCTCAATCTGTCATTTACTTTATAGTAAACCAGCAATAAAGAATATTAATTTTTTGAGCTAAGAGCTTATGGTTTTGGTATTAAAAAACAAAAAGAACAAAACAAAACAAAAGAGTGAAACAGAACAACTCCCCACACAAACCTTTTGGCCTTTACTTGTATTTCTTGCCCTTCTAGAGAAACAATGTGGCTGAAGACTTGCTGGTACCTTTAGCGAGTTTTATTAAGGAACTGTTATCATAGTCTGCAAAATTTGGTAAACTTTTTTAGAAAGGTGACTTAGTGGCAAGATGCACAAAAGGTCTTCATTCACTACGTAGGATACTTGGGGATTTCCCATCCTTCCGTAAGCTGAGGGTTTTCATTTAGTAGCGGTTGCCCCAATTTATCAAGGCAAAAATTAGTAAAATACAGGACACTTCCTACAACCTGCAGAAAACAAGTCAAAAAATATTGCTATTTAAGCAGGAAAAAAAAGACATTAAATAAGACTGATTATCTGTTTTAACAACTTATTTTTGGAATTATTAGAAAGAAGATACTCCGTAGTTAAAGGAGCCATATTTTAACATGTAGATAAAAGCTATGAGCTTTCCCTCTGTACTGGACTGTCACTATCATATGTCCCTCTGGGACTCCATTTCTTTGCAGAAGATCCTCACATTCTCTTATTGTCTCCATTTAACTCTTTTTCCAAGTTTTTGAAGAAATTTCATATAGGAAGTTGGAAAACAGCACAGTGAGGACACATGCACCCTTTACCTACATTTAATGCTTGCTAATAATGTGACTTTTTTCCTGTGAACTCAGCATCATGACACTCATTCCTAAAGGCTTTAATATGAGCCTAATAACTGTGAGGACATTCTCTGACAAATCACAGCACTACTGTCACACCCAAGGAAATCAGTAAGTCCCTGGGATCACCTGTATCTAACATGCACTTCCCCAGCAGAACCAAAATGCTCTTTATAGCTCTTACCACGCCAGCATTTGACGAAGGTTCAGATTAGCTGCATTTTGATGCTTCTCCTTTCTAGTATCTCCCTCTTCCCCCCACCACCACATTGTTGAACTTGTGCATACCAGTCATGTGCTGCACCACTGAGAGCTACACACTCAGCCCTTTTATTTTTATTCTAAGATAAACTCTTACTAAGTTGGCCTCGAACTTGTGATCCTCATGCCTCAGTCTCCTGAGCAGCTGAGCAGCAGGCGTGAGATGTAAGCAGTACTGATGAACGCTGCGCTGGATTCCCAGCCCTCTCCAAACCCGCTCCTCCACCACGGTTCCCCACCACAGAGCAAGCAGACATTGTCCCAGCTGCTCCGGCCAAACACTGAGTTGCTCTGAGCCCTCTCTCGGCCTCACTTTACGTGCAGCTCACCGTATCTGACCGGCGCACTGCCCAAGCGTACCCAGGCTTCCCTCGCTCACTGTCACTACCCTACCCAGTCACAGCCACCACCCTCTCCGCCTGAGATGGACACAACAGCTTTGCAGTGGGTCACATCTACATAGCATGTCGTGTTCCTATTGCAGACTTCTGAATGGCGTATTCTCTTACTACAGAGTAAAATTCTAAGTCCTTTCCACAGTACCACAGCCTACATGGCTCTGGGGTCTGCGAGCTCATTCCCGATCCTGTCCCTGCCACCTGCCCACTGGTGAGCGTCTCAGCTTTTCCATGAAGTCCTCTCCACATGAACTACAGCCCGCTCACTGCTCTTCCTATCCAGGCCACGGCTCAGAGGCCGTCACCAACAACTTACTACACAAACTACCTCACCCGTGTTTATATTCCTCCTCCTTCCACTGCTTTTTTTTTTTTTTCTTCTGGAGATGAAGTCTCACTCTGTAGTACATACTGGACCTGAACTCACCATGTAGCCCAGGCTCAACTTCAACTTAGGGCCTCAGCTTCCTGAGTGCTGGCATTACAGGCATGTGCCACCCCACCCAACTTACATGGTGCTGGGGAATTGAACTCAGGGCCTTGGCTTATTGGGCAAGTGCTTCAGCTGCTGTGCTATTCCTCCAGTCCCCCTGGTTTATTTCTGAGGGCAGTGTGTTCTCTTACTTGAATGTAACCCAGTGAGAGCCTGGACTTCTACCCTTTATTTCATTGCTGTGTCCCTGGAACTTAGACTGATCCCTGGCATAAAGCAGTATTCAGGAGGTAATTATTAAAGAACGAAATTAATAAATACACAAAATTCTCAATTTCTAAGCAGATGTCCTGTTCAATACCTGAACTTTAAAGGTGGAGGAATGAAAAATTACCAAGTTTGATTGAGAAATCTCTATAGCTGACAGCAACCTAGGCTTACAGACTCCACAAAGGTATTCACTTTCTAAACATCAGCTCTACCTCTTCATTTTTTGTATCTCTGACAGAAAGGCCAACTTCTTTGTGTTGCAGTGCTGGGGACCGAACCTGAGGCCTCCTACATGCTTCATAAGCGAGTTACATCTTTAGAACAGTTTTTGAAAAGACGAGCTAGTTGGAAAGTACCTCCTGGTGCTCAATTCAATGCTGATCCTAATTCTGCAACGTGGCACTCAAATGGTGACCTATAACCACTTTTGTCCTATTGCAAAGATGCGACAGTCCCTTATTAATCTTTTCAGAGAGGGCCATGGCTCCTCAGGACCCCAGCAGGCCTGCGTCTGTAACACTGGTCCCTGGCAACAAACAGCAATGTTCTATAAACATGAAAACTAGCTTAATTTATAGACTCCATGATATGATGCCTTTGCAAGAAAACCCTGAAGGCTGCGGAATTACAGCACTACACCTGACTGATATTATGGCATGTCCTACAGTTTAATTTTCCTACATATCAATGACCTCTGGAATACCCTGTACATTGAGTTTAGTGTTTGCATATTTCTCATTTCATTAGTTCTACTTCAAATATATAACAAATTAATCCTGACCAAACAAATCTTTGTATTTTATGCTTTTAGTATTTCTTAAACGTATGACAATCTTTGGGATGCCTGTACTGAATTCTGTGCAGGTGCTTAAAGACCCAAACGTAGTCATGCAGATAAGCTTCCATTTTTTACCTGAGTTACATTTGTCAATAAATTAAATCCTGAATACGCTATTTGTCATATTAGCTATTTCTCTGTCTTCTATACCTGCAAGCTCACAAGTACGCTTACTGTATCTTTATTCAAGGTCTTAAAGATGAGCACAAAGAGGTTCATTAGGACAAAAACTCTGAGGAATGTCTGCCAGTACCCACATCACAAAGCGACAGTTACTAAAAGGTAACACAGCACCTAGAGGCTGAAGGGTGCTACTGCTGGTAGACAAAGAATGCTGAGATCATATGCAATCATGTGACTACCCCCGTTAGCACTTAAATGCCACCCGACTGATACAGGACAGGAATCAGACATCTGCAGAATTCAAAAATAAAATGTCCAAACTTACACTAAAAGCTTCCTTGCTGTTTTCAGTAGCACAGGATCCTTCTACTTTATGGTCCTCTTCTAATGTAACACTGGATGGCTAAGACAGAAACAAGCCATTACAAAGGGCAACAAATCACAACTTTAAATTTCAAGTCTTAAGAATCAGAAGATATTCCCTTTATTTTCATTATAATACACACTGCTAATGTATTAATACATAAAACACACACATATTTAGTGTGAGTTTAGAACTTAAACTTGGAATATTAATGAAAGAAACTTCAAAAGTGGTGATACTGAAAAAGATACAGTAAAAAGATACCTTCTTCTGAAGCATTAGTGTATGTTATGGCTTTTGTGTTAGGGCCATGAAACGTACAATGCTTATACTAATAAGACATACTTAAAGTTTACCTTCAGAACAGATAACTAGAAAGATTATCCATCCTTTTTTTCTTTTGGAAAAAATGTTTTAAGACTCAGTCTTACTACATTTCTCAGTCTGGCCTCAAACTTTGGTCCTCTTACCTCAGCTTCCTAAGTAGCTGGGATTACAGGTATGTACCTTTCATTAGCTTGCACTGTATTTCTTCTCTTTCTTTCTTCTTTTATTGAGACAGGGTCTCTCTTACTCTGTAGCCTGGGCTGGTCCTGCACTCACTATGTAGCCAGGCCAACCTCTAACTCGTGGCAATCCTCCTGCCTCAGCCTTTCGAGTGCTAGAATTACAGGAGTGCATCACTATCCCTGGTTTATGTGCTGCTGGGGAATTGAACTCAAGGCCTTGTGCTTGCTAGGCAAGCACTCTAACTGCTGTGCTATGACCCCAGTCCTGTATCCTGTATTTCATGAATCTCTAAAAACTGCAAATGATAGATAAAAAACGAAAATGTATAAAAATTTTAATTAGAACATATTGTTTCCTAACTTTGAGGACAAAGAGCTAAAGATCCTTATTTGAGAGCGGGGTACTGTAGGAGGGTCTGCGATGCTAGTATGTGAGAGGATGAGGCAGGAGGACAATGAGCTTGGCCAAAGGAAGCTACATAGAGACACCCTGTCTCAAAAACACACAAATCCTCATCTGCGAGATCCTACTTAATTTTTAACTAAAAAATGAAAAGGCCCAGAAATCATAACACTGACTTCAACAGTCAGATTGGGAGAAGGAAGCTGGTAGAAAGATGGGAGGTGGCCAGACAGCTGGAATAACCATTTTGGTTCTGATTTAAGAGGTTTCTGGTAGCCCGGTAACTGACAGGGAAAAGCACAACCTACTAAACTCAAAATTTCTTAAATTTGAAATACCTGGGGCAAAAGATTAAAGGACGTCTTTTCCACATCATTTCTCTGGTGTTCCTCAAATCTTTTTACTAAATTTGATACAAATTCCTCTATTTCTTGATGATATTGCCTGTATAAGAGGACAGAAAGGTCAGAACCCAGACTTACTGAAACATTAGGCAGACTGAACTCTTTCACCTTCTTACAGGAGATCATATCCTAACTTTGTTACTTTGTTTCTCAGAAGCTGACCAAATCAAAGCCTCTGTAACACTTAGAAAGCTACTCCTTAGGAAAAATACATTATTGCAAAGTTAACAAAATGATTACAATAATACAGTAACCTAACAATCTGCAACAGAACAGTTGCCAGATGGTTGTGCAAAGAATGTGTTCTATTATTTCTATGTATTCAATTTTTGAACAAATATCATATGTAAATGGCTCAAAACCCTGAAGCAAAAAGGTCGCATAAGGAAAGCTCCCCTTCTGGTCTTGTCACCCATCTGTGCAACACAACCACTGCATTCACTTCTTACACAGTATTTATGCACATAAATACTTACTCAATATGAAATTGGGGGAAAAAATCAAAAGGCTATGTAAAAAATAAAAAAGAAAACAAAAAATACTCAGCTCTACTTCTTCTGTTCCTTCAGGTCAAAAACCACACAGATTCTTTTTTTTTTTTTTTTTTTTCCTTTTGAGACAGGGTCTCACTCCATAGCCCAGGCTGGCCCGGAACTCACAGCAATCCTCCTGCCTCAGCCTACCAAATGCTGGGATTATAGGCATGGCAGGGAATAGAACTCTTGGCCTCTGGCTTGCTGGCAAGCATTTAATCATTGCGCTATTCCTCTAGACCTTCTCTCCCCCCACAACCCACTCATTCTTTTTTGAGACAGGGTCTCGCTTTATTTTTTAGGCTAGTCCTAAACTCACTATGTAGCCCAGACTGGCCTAGAACTCATGGTAATCTTCCTGTCTCAGCCTCGTGAATTCTGGCATTACAGGCAAGCACAACCATGCCTGGCTTATGTGATGCTGAGGAATCAAACTCAATGCCTTCAGCTTGCTAGGCAAGCACTCTAACCACTGTGATATTCCTCCAGATCCCATTCTAAGATTTCTATATAGAAAGAATGGTACAAAATGGCACAGAAATCAGCAGGCTCTCAGGAGATAGACTACTATTTCTAATCTAGATGGAACAAAAAATGCCAAAGCCCTGTTTGTCCACCACCCCATAGCTTCCCTACCTTCAGAGCTCTTTGATCCACTTCTGCTGAAATAAAAGTTGGTCATGGGCCTGGCACTTGTTATTTTTATTTTCTTTAGACTGGACAGCACATGAACCAACAAGATGCTTAAGGATCCTGGGAGGAGGCAAGCAGCTGTCTGAAATGTTTATGACCAAACGTCTATGCCCCTTCCCTGAGGAAGGGACAAGGCAAGGGCTCAAACCACCTCAGAACACTCTAGCAAGCCTGCAGGAATGCACTGAGCCACCTACACTCAGGCATGCTGGAAGATGTGCAACTTAAAAAAAAATGTAAATGCAAAAAAATCTTGTACGTATCTTTTGCAGACAGCCAACGTGGAGGACTCAGTTACCCAATCCTGAAAGAGCTAATGTTCCCACTGTTGTGGTGGCAGAGGTTATTTTTATTAAGAAGCTATTCACTGGGCTCTTGCAGGTGTACATTTAGCTACCTCGGGGGTATAGGGTTAGGATTTCCATCTGGAATGTCCCCCAAAAGCCTCACAGATTTGGAATGCTGTAGATTATCCTATGGATTTTACCTGCTGCTGTGAGGTGAGGCCTGGTGAGGAAGAAGTAGATTAATGAAGGTGAGGGGACTCATTTCTTTTTTTTTCTTTCCTTTTTTTTTTTTTTGAAAGACAGTCTCACTCTGTAGTCCTGGCTAGTTCTGAACCCACTATGTGGCCTAGGCCAGCCTCCAAGTCACAGCAATCCTCCTGCCTCAGCCTCCCATGTGCTGGGACTCCAGGCTAGCACCACCTCACCCAGCTGGTTGGGGGGATCACTGAGGGTGTGGCTTGGAAGCATACACCTCCTTCACTAGCCCCACCCTTCACCCTCTGGGCTTGTGGTCTTGCCTCGCCAAGAACAGCTTTTCTCCATCTAGGAGCTCCACTGTGCCTTCCCAGCATTGCCAGTCACTGACATATGGACTGAGACCTGAAACTGAACTAAGATATAACTTTCCTTCCTACAGCTGTGTTCCAGCAACGACAAAGGTAACTAAGCTATAGAGGACACAGTATACTATCAGTATACTGTTTTCTAGAGAGGTAATTTATAGTGCAGAAAGGTTCTGTGACCTGCCCAGCTTCACAGCTGCAGGAAGCTGAGTTCAGATTCAAATTCAAGTCTCAGTGATTCCTCCATCTTCCCAATTTCACACACCTTAACTTCATGAGTATTTTGAAGCAAAAGACTAAAGATGATATAAATACAAGTGAGAAGAGCATATTGGTGGAAGACATTGTTTCACAAACATTAATTTATTATATTTAAGAGAAAAAGTTACTTACTTTGAAATAACATTGTTCATAAATAGAATTTGTAATAAAGGTCCATCTAACTTAGTATTGTTCACCAATATTCCACTAAAACAGAAATTAAAACAAATTCTTAGAAGATGTTAAAAATGTACATATATATAAAACTTTCATAATTCTTAAGTATCAATGATCATTTATTTACCTTACAAGTAAGACTAAAAACTACCATGAACTCGCATTTTCTCATTCTATGAATTACTTTGAAGGCATTCCAGAAGTCTCCCTTAACATACTTAAAAATGTTTCACAGAAAAGCAGTACTACAGTTAATCTTTCAGTTTTCATCCAAAATTTTTGTTACTGAAAGGCTAATTTCTTTATAGGGAGTAGGGGACAAGAAAAATAAATTCTAAGAATATATTTTTTCTTTTCTCTTTGTTTTTTTGTGATACTGTGGATTCAACTCCGGGCCTTTGCAATGATCTATGTCTCCAGTTCATTTTTTGTTTTGAGACAGGGTCTCAGCTAAGTTGCCAACCTGCTCAGGCTGGACTCAAACTTGCAATTCTCCTTCCCCAACCTTCTGGAGTTGCTAGGATTAGAGGTACACGATACAAGCCTGGTTTTAAGAATGTATTTCTAAAAGAATACAAATGAAGCCAGGTGTGGTGGCACACCTGTAATCTCAGTACTCTGGGAGACGGAGGCAGGATGATTCAAAGTTCTAGCCCAGCCTGGGCAACTGAGCAACACCTTGTCTCAAAATAAGGAACACGGAAAGGGCAGGCATGTAGCTCAGTGGGAAAGCCCTGGGTTCATTCCCCAGAAATACCCAATGCCCAACACACTCAAAGAAGAAAAGGAAAAAGAATAAAACAACATCCCTCTGATTTCTTCACAGTATGCTAAACAAATGAAACAAAAAAACCCTATACTCTTCTATAGAGAAACTGTTACTAAACACTAATATGCACAATATAAATATTAACAAATAATATATAATTATGTAAATACAATAATAAAAATAATAAATAACAATTATGGTGCCATTTGAAACTCCTACCTCGGACGAGTCAGAATGTTCAATTTTCTTTTAAGTTCTTGATGTTATCATTTTGTTAAGGACCGTTAGCACTCATTAAACCGAATCATGAAGGTCATAAAATTCTGATTCCTGCGACTCTCGTTTTTTGATACCAGACTGTTATAAACCTGTAAGACCTACAAATACTGAGGATGACACACTACCCACCTGGCTGCAAGCCAGGACATGTGAACCTAAACACCGAAATTAAGTTTGAAAAAATATGCGACAACACGATTCTTAAGTTCAAGTGACACTAACAGTACACCAAGAACGTTATTCAAACCACGGCGTCTCTGGCGCACGTTCCAACATCCAATTAGGAGCGTTCTCCAAGTCAAAGCATTTCCGTAACGGATAAAAGTAAACACAGCACAATAAACTTAACCACTGAAGAATACAAATGGAACCTACGGTGCTCTCTGCACAGCCCTTCCAGCTTTTTATTTCGAAGTTTTTGAGAATATAATGTTGAGGAAAGCATCAAAATCAGACTTCAAAAACTTAAATGCTGCCATATCGAACGCTGCTGGGGCTCCTTACCAATTTTAATAGTTAAGTTGCCTGAACCAAAATGATCTACAGAGTTTTAAAGACCCTAAGGACAGAAAAAAAAATATACCAGCAAGTCCAGACAATGTAATCACTTAAGACAATGGGAACTTACTTGGCGCGTTTCCCCAAAGTGCTGAACAGTAAGCTAGCCCACAATGGAAGAATTCTAAAATTAATCTTCGATCTTAACCAAATAACCGACGCTCTTCGCGCGCATCCTACCGCCACTAGCTTTGGTCCCGCCATAAACACGGGCAGGGCCAGCGACACCACGAACGGCTCCACTTGAGTTTGGCTGTCAAGAATGAAACGGAATTTGAAAAAAACAAAAAAAAACCCGGAGAACGAGAACAGAAATGGAGACTAGTCTATAACCTTCCGACTCCCCAAAACGGCGCTGCCCCGAGGCCGGAAGGGCGGCTCCGGTCAGGGAAAGTCAGGAGCCGTGCCCGGAGCGAGGGCGAGCAGAGGCCGGGCCGGCGGCGCCACGCGCGCCCGCCGCGGAACGGAGCGACACTCCGGCTTCCGGCCTCGGGGACCGCCGCGAGCCGGGCGCCGCGCTGCCCTCCGCCCGGGGACGAGCCCCGGCAGCCGGAAGGATATTCTCCGCACGGAGCTGCTCGATGGTTTCCTCGCACTGCCGAAGCCGCTCCCGCAGCTCCGCGTCGCCGACCCCATTCTCCTCCTCCTCGTCGCCGCCGTCGTCCTTGAAGCGCGTGTGGACGGGCTTCGGAGTGGACTCCTCTGGGGGATCAAACGCCTCAAACAGCTCTAGGTCGCCGAAATCCACTTCTGCCGCCATTTTGGGTTGTGGGAAGGATTGGAGAGGAGGCGGAGCCAGACACTGGAGCTGAGGGCGAAGGTTGTGGGGCGGCACCGCTTTCGAGGCTCCGGCCGCGCGAAGCTACTTGGCAGGATTTTCTGCAAACGCGAGCCGCCAGGGCCGCTCCATGGGCGGGGCCGGTCATGAGAGACTACAGCTCCCGGCATGCAACGGTGCGTTGAACACCAATTCTGGGTGTGCTCAGACGCGCGGCATGCTGGGACGAGCGGTTTCTAGGATTCTTAGTGCATTGTCTGCATTGCATTCTGGGATTGATCATTTTTGAACCTTGAGGAAAGCCGCGGTAGATGTTTCTCTTAGTCCTGTAATCTAAGATTTAAGAATCAGCCCTACGGGCTGGAGGAATAGTACAGTGGTTAGCAAGCGCAAGTCCTGCGCCTAGGGCTCCAGTACCCAGCATCACATAAGCCGGTCGTGGTGGCACATGCCTGTAATCCTAGCACTCAGGAGGCCGAGACAGGATTGCTGTGAGTTCAAAGCCAGATTGGACTACCGAGAGACTTTGTCTCAAATAACAAAGTTTCATAAATTTACTCATACGATATCGAGTTGGGTGTTAGGAGTTATCACATTAATGTGAAAAACACGAGAAATCGCAATACAGAATCGTGGCATACCGGGAGGGTGAAAGCCCCTGTCTAAAACTCAAAAATAAAAATGGGCTCAGAACGTAGCTCAGTGGCTGGACTCGATCCCCGGTACCATCTCGGAGAAAGAAAGCCCGGGATGTAGCTTAGCGTGAGGAGCAAGGATTCAGAGCCGAGTACCGAAGGGGCGGTGCGGGAAGGTGGGGAAAGGAAAGGCGGGGACGGTGGAGAGAGTACGTGGTGTAGGGAACTTCCCAGGCTGCCCAGCAGCGTGTGGGACACAGCAGGGAAGCCGAACACTATCAGGCCAGGACGCTAGACAGCAAGATCCCTTTCCTCCTCTCACATTTTAAACAGATAGTGTGCTTGGGACCAGCAAATCTTTATCTGATAAAATGATCCTGATTGGTAATAAGTAGACAAAGTGGCGATACAGCAGGAAAAAATTTTGATAGTAGTAAATTCAGAAATGTTAGGTTGTGTCTGGAGATGTAAGGCAAGTTTTAAGCATGAGGATTACACCCAGGGAGGAAGGAACTTTTTTTAAAAAATGGTTTAACAGTGGCCTGCCAAATTAGATATTTAAAAGTAGAAGAAAGCGAGCAGTGGTGGAACACATCTGTGATCCTAGGGGAAGAAGAGGTCGCATGGCCCTGTGATGGAGGCCAGCCTGGGCTACATAGTGAATTCAGGACCAGCCTGGCCTGTTACAGAGCAAGACCATATCTCAAAATAGAGGAACTGCTTGGGTTAGGGGTCATGTGAAACAGAACTATGTATATGGACCAGGTTTCAGAACAAAGGTTTTGTTCTGGCTAGTCGATAACTCCCGATTTTTTTATAGACAATACCAAAGTAGCTGGTGCACTGGAAGATGTTTCTCATGCATCAAAGTTAGAAATCAAGGAAAGCTCGTGGGGGCGATGTGGTTATCGCTCAATGGTACCGTGCTGTGAGTTCGAGTCTCACAACAAAACCAAAAATACATCAGTGGCTTACCAATGTTTTTATGAAAACTGTGAGAGGATGAGACTGTGAATGAGTAATGCTTGTGAACAGGGACAGGACAAGTCTCAACAAACCTCAAGAGCTGGCTGAAAAGATGTGACACTTAATGGATTCCCTAGAAATTAATTTGCGAACTTAAGTATTTTAGCTGATAAATCTTAATTCCACTTGAATTGACAATTTCTCCTTCAATTTCCTTTCAGCAGTTTTTAAATTTTGTAGTACCAAAAAATGTGGGGATGCGAACTGGGGCCTTTGTATTGAGTTGTAACCTCCAGCGTGTGCCTATCAGAGCTGGGATTACAGGTTTGTGCCACTGTACCTGGCTCATTATTTTTGAGACAGGGTTTTGCTCTGGTCCTGACAAGAGTTCTGCGTGGTCCTGAACTGAGTAGCCTCAACCTCCCTGAGTGCTGGGATTACAGGTATGCACGACCACATCTGGATTATGCAGCGCTGGGAAATTGAACCCAGGGCCTTGTTTGCTGTGTGATTCCTCCAAACAAATTGCCTTAAAAGCCAGTAATTCTACTGTTTAATTCGTATGTTGTCTCAACTGTTAGTGGTGTTCTAGTATTACTGTTCTGCTTAGTCACCAAGACATGAAAATATTTTCCGTTACTTGGAAGAAGTGTAAAACTGACACGGCACACAAAACTCAGCTGGAAAGCACAAAAGCACCATGGGAAGAGGTGGTAATCCCAACTCTCTGGGAGGCTGATCATGTTTGGCTGGAGATACTTAATAGCAAGACAATGTCTTAAAAAATGGGCTAGGAATGTTAACTCACTGTGAAACCCTGGACTCTATTCCCAGTACCACAAAAATGAGAAACGCCCCAAAAGTTTAAACAAGTACAAAGTGTGGACTATCTCCCCTCTAGATCTACTTAGAAAATTCTTCCCATTTTTATCAGTTTAATCGCGGCACTCACAATTCCCAATATACTTTGTCACTGCCTCCGTGTAGCTGTTAAGAACCTGAAATGGGGAGTCTGTGGGCATGGCCTTTAATCCCAGCACTTGCAGAATGAGGAACACTGCAAATTAGCAATACTGTTCAAAACCAAGAGATGGGATAGGGAGAACACCTCAGGTCACATGTTCTGGTACTGTACCCATTGTTTCAAAAACCACTAAAACACCTCAATTACTGGCTAGATGGTTAAGTATTTTGATTATGTTGTACTAATAAACTTCCATCATTGTTCAGTTGTTTTACACTGGCTAACAAGCCTGTAGTGCGCTCACGGGAAGTGACATCCTTAGCCCAGCTAGGATTATCTTCAGCGAGATATGAGGGCGTAGCATGACAGAAAAATCTATTTCTGGTAATTCCAAACTACAAGACCCCTGGCACCATCTCCCCCAAAGCTGTTAAGAGACGCATGGTGCTGAGCCACCGGGACCCACTGCTCCTGCTCAAGTCTCATCACCTTGCTGGTTTTTGTTACACATGAAAAATGACTAGATTCTAAGTATTTTTACTTGAAGTTTCTCAGAGCACAGTAACTCTGTACTAAGCTAACTATACTGTGGTGGTTTAATTTATGCTGGAGAAGACTTCAAGAGGATAATGAGCCAAGGGCATACAAAGCACTTGTTATAAGGCACTTTATTAAAATAAAAGTGCTTACATCCCTTTAATGCATTCACTAGTTCTTCAGTAACATATGGGATATTAAACAAATACTTTACACCAATTCTGACCCTTGTAGTAGCAGGAAAACAGTATTCTTTTGATAAATGTGTTTGTTCCTCTAGCCTTCCTTTCACGTTTTTGCTTAACATGGTATCGTCTACTTCAGTTAACTAATCTTAAGAAAAAACAAAACCAGGAATTTCTAGCCAGTGTTCTCTAGTAGCAACTTCAAAATGCTACAGAAATCATAAAACAAATTAAAAAAAAAACCAGGTAAGTGAAGTTAACACTAGTTTTGAGAAAACCACTTTTATTACCATCACCACCCAGCTTGTTTGTGCTGGATCAGGTACCAAAGGGCCAGAGCCTCTAAAGAACATCTACAGAACATTTTCTTCCATGTTTCAAGAGATGAAAATAACTGTACAAGGTTAAGTACAAAAGTACACAAGACAGTGGACACAAAAAAATCTATGAATGAGATTTAATCCCATCTGCAGCTTTAATATATTTGAAAAGTAGAATTCATTAACTAAAAAATATTGTCCTTCTATAGTCCTGTCAAGTTTAATGAAGTGGGTTTAACCTGATTACAACACTAACACCAGTATCACTGATCTGATATTTACAAAAAATCGTATTTTTCAATAAATTAAAGTCAATGCAACACCCATGCAAGCTAGAATGCTAGCTGTGTGGTGAACAAGGACCTGACAGCTGAACAAGGAGTCTATAAAGTCCCAAGCTTTAGAAGTGTGTTCTTTTTCAAACTGTATCCATTCCTCGCATTGACGATGTGAACCCCAGACCCATCCCTCTCTGTGTGTGGGTTTGCGATCTTGCCATTTCGTACTGAGCATCCAGATTTCGAAATACTTCTTCCTGTTGTTTCAAAGTCTTGTAACTTTCTTCATCAACTGAGCTACATCCAGCTTCATCTTCACTCTAAATAACATGGAACGTTAAAATGTGTTCAGACAAGTGATTTTCTCACTCGACAATACTTAAAGCCTACTTCCAGCATACACATTTGCCCTCAGTACTTAGCTTCCACTCATTAACAGTCTAGAACGTGCAAGGTGATGTTCTTCTGAGCTATGAGATACAGCAGGACCTAACAAAATTAACTCTGTGTTTGTTGTGTGTGAGGTACACAATAACACAAAAGGCAATAAGTGAGAGAAAGTAGAAATGAACGACGGAGTGCTTCAGGAATCACAGTGGCATTTAAAAAAAAACATGATGGTGAGCTAGATGAACAGCGCAGTGGCTTAAAACACTTGCCTAGCAAGTGTAAGGCCCTGGGTTCAATTCTCCAGAACCACACAAATCGTGTGTGGTGTTATGTTCCTGTAACCCCAACACTCTGGAGGCCGAAGCAGAAGGATTACTGAGTTCAGCCTGGGCTCCACAGTGAATTCAGCACCAGCCTGGACTACACAGCCTCAAAAAAAGTATAAAAAAAAAAAACATGATGGGGAAGTTACCACAAAGGTGACAACTGAGCAGACCACATGTGATAGAGAAGTCATCTGAGGGGCTAACAGCAAACACAAATATTCTACAGCTTGTTCAAGAAACTGGGAGGCTTGGTGGTTCAGGAGGTAATTCCAGTGCTTTGGGCGGCTAGGAAGGGAAAATCCTATGTTTCAGGTTAGCCTGGACAACTTAGCAAACCCAGTAACAGGGAAGGAGGGTGGGTGAAGGGGGAGAGGGTGGGAACAGTACGGAGAAAAGAGCTGGTGGCAGACAGCCGGCTAGGGATTTGATTCCTAGGACAAAAAAAGGAAAAGGAAAATGACAATGAAACACTAAGCACCATATGGTTTAGTTAAATCTGCAAATTAATTTGGAGAATAGAAAATAGAAAGTATAACAAAGCACCCAAAACTGACACCTCACTGGATTAATATTTCATATATGGAAAAACTATTATCATGAAAACAGAAGTTAATGTACTTTAATAAAAAGTACAGCTTACCTTAATACCCATCAATTTCCTAAATTTTACATTTTGGTCCTTGTTCCCAAAATTCAATTTTTCCCATATTTCAGCAGACTGAGATTTGTCCTGTTAAGAAACATTATATTTTTAGAATATTGTACAACTTAAACAGCATTTATTAGGATATTAACTCTGCTCATAATATAATTTAAATAAAACATTTATGGCATACTGATGAAATTTTCTCAAGATTTGTTATAGCATAATAAAACAAAAAAACCATACTTTTTTTTTTTTTTTTTAGACAGTCTTGCTCTGTATCCCAGGCTGGCCTTGGCCTGACGGCAATCCTCCTACCTCAGCCTCCCTAGTGTGCCACCATACCCAACTCATGTGGTGCTGGGAAACTAACTCAGGGAAGCGCTTTAACTGCTGTGTCATTCTCCAGCCCCTAATGATACATCTTTTTAAGATATCTAAACCAAGGAACTTTTCTTTATATAGACTTATAATGATGGTTTTCCTAACAACTTTGAAACAGATTGTACATATTTTCAGCTACAAATAATTTTGGCAGGGCAACCTCTTTCAGGATTCCTTTCTGGTTAGCAGAAGCTTTTACCCCTGGTGCCTTTATTTTTAAAATAAAACCATCCTGGGGCTGGGAGTGTAGCTCAATTAAGAGTGCTTGCATAGCAAGCACAACACCAGAGGTTTGATTTCCCAGTACCACAAGAACTGGACGTGGTGGCACATGCCTGTAATCATAGCACTAGGAGGACGCCTGACTTCTAGGCCAGCCTGTGCTACATAGTGAGTTTAAGACTGGCCTAGACTACAGAGCAAGATCTTCCTATACTTGAAAAAAAAATGTCTTTGCAGCATTCAGATTTAATAAATAAGACAAATTAGATAGACTTCTTTCAACACTTCTCAGGAAAGCTCAAACTATTATTTCCCAGTCCAACTTTGTCTACACAACTGGTTGTTAGGGTAAGTCATAAGATCAAGCAACTTACTCCTTCTTTCTTGCCTTGCCAAAGCATTTTCCTTTTCTTCTCTTGTTCAGCAAACTTCATTGGATTCACAGCAGCTGGATTGTAGTAGCTCGGCACAGCTATTCCGGTCTCTGCTAATGCTTTGGCTTGCAGGGCTGCCATCTGAGCTGCCATGGCGATCTGAGGAGTCACTTGTGTTCCTGACGCCAACAGTGCAGCAACATTAAGAACGGAACCGCCAGTGGCTGCAGCCGCTTTAGGGAATATAAGTATGAATTTAGGTATTTCCTAAGTTTTATATATATAAATATATATAAAAACCTTCCAATTTGCGAAAAGGCAAAATTAATTTCACTAAATACAAGGAGAATTAGCTTATAAAGGGACATTTTAGTGTTCACAAACGTAAATATTTCTGTGTATGATGCTCAAAAGAAAACCTCATTTTCTCCTCTTGTGGAAGAAATTATACAAATAGATGCTTTCATTTCAGTGGAAGTGAATTATACTATTTATAGGTGCTAAATGAAAAAAACCTTGTATTTGTATGTTTATTTACACTTTATAAAATGTTGAATGTCATAATACCTACAAATATTATGCAGGAGTTAGGTATGCCCAACAGTCTGAGGCCAAATCCTTTAAAGCTTACGCGGTAGGTTTGGTAACTCCATTGTGGTTTCCTATGAAACTAGCCTTGATTTCATATCAAATCAACAGTAACTGATCACTTTCAGCCATATACATCTATCAAGTCTAAAAATTTGAATACTTGATAAGATACAACATATTCCAGGTTAGCTTACTTCCCATAATAAACTGTTTTTCCGAAATCATAACTAAAGACAGGCAGTAACAACTAAAATACTACATAAACAAGTTATTCACATAAAAAAAGTTATGTACATGGATCAAATACATACATGGACCAAGGAGGTAGGGAGATAGCTCAGTGGCAGAGAGCTTGCCTGGCAGGCAGGAGGCTAGGCCTTTCATCTCCAGCCCCAATAAAACAACATGCATGAAGAATTCATCCAGTGGGAAAAAGATTTCAGTGCATTTATGGGTAGCAGATGACTTCTGCCCTAGTACTTTTCTGTATTTCTCACATTTTCTATAAACAACATTCACAACAAAAATTACCTGCAGCTATTTCTTGTTGTTTCTGTTTTTCAACCATTTCTTTTTCTCGCTGCTCTTGCAATTTCTTTGCTCTTTCCAATCTGTGGAACACAATTTAAAATAATGTTCAATATAAAACCAAGGCACATTCATGCATTAAAAAGACACAGATTTCGGAGTCAATTTTCAACATCCTTCTCTTCTTACAATTAGCCATCAGTTAAGTAATTTCAATACTACATTTATTTATTTGTTTGTTTATTTATTTGAAACAGGGTCTTGCTCCGTAGCCCAGGCTAGTCCTGAACTCAGGATGGAGTTCAGGCTGGCCTGGGCTCACGTCAATCCTCCTGCCTCAGCCTCCCAAGTGCTGGGATTTCAAGCATGTGCCACCATGTCCAGATTATGTGGTGCTGGGGAATTGAACTTGAGTACTTAAGTGTTTGACAGGGAAGTGCTATAACTGCTGAGCTATTCCTGCAGCCCCACTTTTACTCCTCCCCTCTTACTTCTAACAGGATGACTTGCTATGTGGCTTAGGCTAGCCCCGCACCTATGGGCTCAAACAATCCTCCTCCTAGCCTTATCTGGGACTTCAGGTTTGTACTACAAGGGTTATTTGTGCTGCTGGGGACTGACCACTATACCCACAACATTTAAAAAATCCAATTCCTACCATAGAATCAAAAACTTAAAAATTCTTTTAGTATTTTTCAGTGTTGGTTGCATGAGTACAGATATAATAAAACTTTCCAATGCTGCACTGAGAGACAAGTGAATTTTAGGATGTGTTTTAAGGAAACAATTTAAATTTATAAAATTACTTAAATGCTCCTTTGGATATATACAACGTTTCTCCGTGGATGAAAGCCAATTGACGCATAAAATAAATTTTACACTAAAATGGATTTTTTACTAGCCTTCAAATTAATTAAAATTAAAAAGCCACAAAGGAAAGGGCAAGTAAACCTACCATTTATTTTGGGATTTTTCATAATCAGTAAAATGGGGGAAAACCTGTATCAGGAAATTTGTAGTAGCTGAAGAATATACCATTAACAAAAAGACTGCTAATAAAACATAAATGTATCCCAAAAAAAAATCATTTTATTTCACACTAAACTAGTAAATATGCATACTATATTTACTCAAGTTTATTTTGTGAGGAGGAAATAAACAGCATCTTCATCAGTTCCTGAAAGAGAAACTTCTTCACGATGATTCCTTAATTTATCATCACGGTATGTCACATGTCCATTGATTGACTGAGGGGAGACTGAACCCAGAACCTTTGCACTGAACTACACTCCCACCTCTTCTATTTTTTACTTTCAGACAAGGTTTTCCTAAGTTTCCCAGGTTGGGGTTGAAGTTGCAACTTTGCCTCAGCCTCCCAGACTGCTGGGATAATGGAAGAATGCCACTGTGTCCGGCTCACACCTGTAATGTGGTAGACAGGCAAGCACTGGGCAAGTTGTTTTTATTTATTAAGGGACACATTATTAATAAAGTAACAAGTGATTCTGTTTAAAAGAAATTTTAAAAATCTATAATCTATGAACTGAACACAAAGCCAGGAAGAATTTTTCCTCAGAATACATAATTTCTGATTAGGACAAATCACGTAACAAAGGTCATTGATAAAACTATTTACTAAAAACAAAATAGTCTACACATTGTAGTTCCTAATTAACAAATATCTTTTCAGATTTCAAGGTAGTCAAGGAATAATCTCATATTCTGAAACTGATTTACTGTAAACTTGTCAGATCTGAAAGATTACTAAGTCAAAAAGTTTTAGATGCGAGTAACAGCTTCATTTTCAATTAGCTCAAATCTCAGAGTGAATCACTTTCTCGTCCAGTACATTTGAGTTTCAGAAAGAAACTGACTGATGACCACTGCTCGCATCAAAGGTTCCAAATTAAGACCATTCACAAGGGTGAACGGAATGAAGGAGGGGCAAGCTCACACCTTTGCTGCTGTTGTTCAGCTGGAGTTCTGCCAGGCTGGGTTCACAGGGCAGCAGCACATCAGGTTACATTGTGATAACTGTATTTTTATAATGAAAAAAAGATATAAACTCAATTTCATAAAGAAAAAGGTTAAAACCCCAAATCCAAAGAGTTTAATTTTCAGAATATGTGACAACCTTCTAGTGCCTGATGCCTACATTCCTCGCCTCCTTTGAGGCAGTTCTTGAAGCAGTGCAGAGATTGTGGTCAGTCCTGCTGTGTGTGGTCCCACAGCTGCTTATCTCTGAAATAGCAGAAAATTTAAGAGCAATGTTCGTTCCTCCCTTGTTGGGAGGTAATGTATTGGCTTTAAGGTGCAGCTATTATTTGCAACCTTAAATTATTGATATAATCCTTACTGTTTCAGGTAGTTTTTTATTTTTAAAAAAAGGTAAGAAACAAAGATATTTTAGAGACAAAACTAACTTTTTAGGAATCTGATATAAGACTTCAAATGTAAACAAAAAATACACAGGGGCCGCCTTCCTGGTCGTACGTGAATGCCTAAAACAAGAACCAAAGCATTACTTATACAGTTCTGCACCACAGAGTGCACAATATGGATGAATACATTTTACCTGCCTGGATTGTCATCTCAAAGTAACTCACTTCGTCCACCATCTATTTAACCATCTATTTAACACTGAAAAGGGAAATATGAATTAAACAAAAAATGTATACATACCTCCTAGCTAAAGCTTCCTGTGCATCCATTGCTGTGTTTCTGCCTCTGAAGGGAGGTGGACTAGGAGTCCGGCTTAAACTTCTACTAAATCTTCTTGGTTTTTCAATTCTCTTCTTTCTATCTCTGTAATAAATTGTATTACATGTGTCGCATTACTGCCAAATATTTTGTTGAACAAAAATCAATCATACTTATAAGTTCAACAATAATCAAAACCGTGTATCTTCTATGGTAAGTTCCTGTGTTTATTTTTTTGAGACAGGATCTAACTCTGTGTCCCAGGCTGGTCCTGAATTCACTACGGAGCCCAGGATAGCCTTGGCCTCAGGGCAATCCTCCTGCCTCAGCCTCCCGAGTGCTGGGATTACAGGCGTGCGCCACTAACACCCAGCTTATTGCCCAGTACGCTGCATGGAAGAGCCTTGTGTGTCATTCATCCTCTAAGTCAGTATGGAAACAATGGGGAATTAGATTCAACATTCCTAGTAATTTAGGATGAATTTTTAGATAGTCTAAGTCATCACTAAAAGAATCAGCAAATGAAAGATGACTTCATAAAATTTCAAACAAGTGATAAACTGGAAAACATCAGTGTAGGTCTGTTTTTACCATGATTTCAGTACGTATCTTTCCAATAATGGCTTTATCAATTAACTTTGCTTCTCTGTAATGCTGAGGATAAAAACTAATGCCTTTACACTGAGCTATGCCTCCATATCTTTGTTTCTGATTTTGAGACAGGGTCTCACAAGGTTGTCCAAGCTAGGCCTAGAGTTGCACAATCTACCTGCCTCAGCCTCAGAGTGCTGGATTACAGACCTTAGCCACTGGCCTTTCTGACTCCTTTCTGGTTGTATTATCTTATATACATGAATGCTATCTGAAGAATGTCATTCAGATTCTCACTTACTAACGGTACTTTTCATCAACAAAGCTGAAGTCTCCTCCAAATCAACACAGATCTGGATTAAGCTAACCAGTATGACTCAGTACACAAGCAATATACAACTAAGCATGCGTACGGACTTGGTATTTGGCTCTTGTACTAAACAGTAACTTTGGACTTCCTGGGCAAGTTACCTCCTCCCTAAGGGCTAGAGGAAGTGCACAGCAGTTAAAGCACTTCCTGAGCAAGACTTGTCTCAAAAAGCTCAAATCCAAACCAAACCAAACTAAACACTCAAAGAACCAACCAACGAAAACAAAAACAAAACAAAAAACACAACTGGGGACCGCTCTGTAGCCCAGGCTGGTCCTAAACTGACTATGATGCCCAGACTAGCCTTGGACTCACAGCAATCCTTCTGCCTCAGCCTCCCCAGTGCTGGGATTATAGGCATATGGCACCACGCCCAGCTTATATGGTGCTGGGGAATTGAACTTGGGTACTTAGTTCTTGCTAGGCAAGCACTTTAACCACTGAGTTACTCCTCCTGCCCCCACAACTAAGTTCTTATAGGAGTGTAGCTGGGAATTTGAAGCCAGGGAGCACTCAGCTATATCTGTAACCCCCCTTTTATTAATTTAATTTATTGATATAAGAGTCTTACAATGTAGCATGAAATTTAGAAGTCTTGCTTCTGCCTCAAGGGTAGTTTTAAATTTTGAAATAAGGTCTCACTAATGGGCACAGCCTGAGCCTGCTGAGATTATACAAGCACACCACTGCACCTGTCCAACTTAAAATATTAATAGGATTAGTCATACCTGCATGTCACAGATGTGGTGATGGGCACTGAACCCAGAGCCTTTCATATGCTAAAACCTTGCAGACCCTAGGTTTGTTTCTAATGACACGGTTATGATTCAGAAATTTTACTTTAATCATGAATAGAATTATAAGTCACAAATTTAATACTCCTGGATTGACAGAAGATAAAGAGACTCTGTGAAGGACCTATGAATCTTTATTCAGGGCAAGAAGTGGCAGGCTGGGGATGTAGCTTGCCTACTAAGCACAACACTCTGGTTCAATCCCCCAGTATCACATAAAGATAAATACATGCCAGTAATCCTAGTAACAGGAGGCTGAGGCAGCAAGGGTGACCTGAGCTTGAGGCCACCCTGGGCTATGCAGTGAGCTCAGGACCAGACTGAACTAGAGAAATCCTATGTCAAAGAAGATTAATAGGAAGTACCTACCGGCTTCTGCTCCTTGTTCTACTCCTACTTCTAGTCCTATGCCTGTGCCTTGATCTAGAGCGGGAACGAGATCTTATCCGCCGTTTTCTGTCCCTGCTCCTTGATCGTGACTTCTTCCTGTCTCTGCTCCTGGACCGCGACTTCTTCCGCTCCCTGCTCCTGGATCGAGACTTCTTCCGCTCCCTGCTTCTACTACGATGGCGCCTAAAATTCAATTGTAAAAACACAGGTTACTCAGAACTGATTTCTTTCCAATCTTATGAGTCATTTATAGTAATGCAATCAAGGTAGGCAACAAGGTACTTTGAATTGTTTATAGAAGGAGTGGAGGTTTTCAAAAGAAAGGTTATCATTTACAAACAGACCCTCATAATTCACTTGATCATTCCTGGTCCACCTAATGAAGCAATTAACAAGTTAAAGTGTTCAATGCACAAAATCTTAACTAAAGACACTATTTAGCAATTTAAAGATAGTGTGTCCAACTTTAGGCCCTGGACAGCACAGAAGATAAACTTCGGTGCTGGTGGAATGGCATGGCATTTGGACTGCTTACCAAGAAAACGCAAAGCCCTGAGTTCATTACCTTACACCACAGAAAGCCAGATGTGGTGGTGCACACCTATAATCCTATCAGTCACTCAGAGGCTGAAGCAGTAAGAGTGCTGAGAGTCCAAAAGTAGCCTGGGCTACATAGTGAGTGCAGGAGTTACCTGGGCTAGAGTGAGATCCTATCTCAAAAAAACAAATAAAATTTTAGCTGGGTGTAATAGCTTCTGCCTGTAATCCCAGCATTCTGGGAGACTAAGGTAGAGGGATATACCTCAGTGGGAAGGCCCTATGTCCTGGGTTCAACCCCTACACAAAAGCGTTATTAAAATATTTTTGGTGGTAGAGGGGACACTAAGCTGACAATTTGCCCAAGCTGAGCTACACATTTCATCCACCCGCATCACCCTTCTGGAGTACTGGGAGAATATGTGTTATAAACATGAGCCACCATACCCAAATTGGGGACTGAACCCAGGGTCATTACAACGAGTTATAGCCCAACCTTTTTAAAAAAATTTATAAATTGTGATAGGTTCTTAAGAAGTTGCTAAATTACCTAGTGGGACTCCAACTTGTGATCATTCTGCCCCAGTCTTGGCAATATTTTTCATGACTCAACTGCATAACTGCTGAGTAGAGTGCATAGACCACACACAGCGAAGAAACCCAAGTGTAACACTCAAACTACGTTTGAGTGACTTGGTGAGTAAAACACAGCAATTACCACTAACAGCATTTCAAACTACAGAAGTGTGTGCCTGTGAGAACACGTATTTACTGTTACTAACTAGCTATAGTTCAGAAAACTATAAACTGGAAGTTTTAATACTTATCAATGATACATATTTTATACCTGTGGCTTAAGACAATTTCTCTTTGCTCAGTGTAGCTCAGATAAGCCACAAGGCTGGACATCCACTGCTTAAAGTCTATGCCTTCCAAACTGTTTATAAACCTTAAAGAAAATACTTAAATTTTGATTGGGTCCAACACCACATATACATCGCCACAGAGTTCTCCTAACGTATGTTAAAAATGCTTCTTAAAGCAACAGTGGAAATCTGAATGACTCAGTTTCTCAAAAATCTTTTCATTTGTATCACAACAAAAGAAAACCCACGTGGAGTTTAAGAATAAACATTCTGTGTCAATACGCAAGGAGCATTTTTTTTTTTTTTGGCTTAAACTATATGAACACCTATTTAACAATTTTTTCAGTGCAAGGAGATAAAGGCAAAAAAATTTAGCTGTTAGCTGAGTGTGATAACCATCTCTCACCCCCTAGTCTTGAAAACCATCTTTGGATTTAAGAGAAAGCAAAGTCCAGAGCCATGCATGGCGGTGCAGGCCTGTGATCCTAGCACTTAGAAGGCAGAGGCAGGAGCACTGTGAGTTCACGATCAGCTTGGACTAAAGAGCAAGTTCCTGAAAGCAAAGCCCAAAACGCTTTAGCTATCAGTTGAAAAAGAAACATGTCAAGTTAGCAAGCTATGTCAATATCCTAATTATGTGATCTGTGTGCAATGCTTGGCTAATGAAAAGTACTAAGTATCAGAAGACAGAAAAGTATATATATCAACCACTCACCGGTCACGGGACCTAGATCTTGAGTGACTTCTGCCTCGGGACGACTTCCTTTCTTTGCGCTTGTGTCTGTCCTCACCATTTTCAGACGAATTTAGCCGCTCTCTCGCTTTATCAGAAGAATGTTCTTTGTCATTATGTTCCTCAGACTTGTGTTTCTTAGAAGATTTGTCTTTGGATTCATGTCTTCTTGCCTGTTTTAAGAAGAAGTTGGTTCTTTCAGGAAAATAGTGCAACAAAAAGAGTTAGTATGGGTATCAGAAGACAAAAATGCTGTGATGCAACATTAGTAACCTTAGGAGTGTGTGGCAAATAAAAAAAGATCTAGTTTCACATCACCCAAATGTTGCAGATGGAATTACTAATTCTTTTTTCTTTATAAATATCCAAAAATGCAGTCTCCTCCCCAAAATATTTTCAGTATCACAATAAAAATGATTTTCAGAATTGAAATAACAAAAAAACCATTATGCCAGCCAAAGAAGAATCATTTATGTTTGTTTTATCTAAAAGAACACAGATCAGTTATATACATCAACTTCAATAAGTCCACACCACATAAACAATGAAAATGGTAAAGACACAAAGAAATGCATCAGAAAATGCATTTCAAATTAGGCAGCTAAGTGTAACTAATTTCACTAAGCAAAATATTCCTGGTAATTTCAGATTGTTACATATCTCTCTTCTAACCAGACTGCATGCCTCACCTTCTCTAAAAAAATAGGTCTTGATTTTTTATCTCCATGTCTAAAACGTGAAGCTATTACTTTTCTTGCAGTATCCCTAAATACTTAAGAGTTCTATTATATTTCATGCACCTAAAATATAAAATAGCAACTGTATCTGTTTTTTTTTTTTTGAGTGAGGGTCTCACTATGGAGCCCAGGCTGGCCTTGCACTCAAGGCAATCTCCTGTCTCAGCCTCCCAAGTGCAGGGATACAGACGTGTGCCACCACACTTGGCATATATGGTGCTGGGAATCAACTGATACTTAGCAAGTACTTTAACTGCTAAGCCATTCCTCCAGTCCCTCTGTTTTTACTTTTAAGATAAATCAATCTCGGGTAACCCTAAGCCATCATATAGGAAAAGATTGAAGTCAAGACTTTTACAACATAGCTATGCAGGGACTCTGCTAAAATTAACTGTATGTCTCTATCCTACTATTGAAATACCAAAGTAGGAAGTACTAAAATTACATTTTCCCACATTAATATTTGTCAAACCCATTCTGTAGGTAAAGATTAAAATTCCAAGCACCTCAGGATCACTAAGTTT
The DNA here is from genome assembly GCA_004027205.1 of Ctenodactylus gundi. Classification (NCBI taxonomy): domain Eukaryota; kingdom Metazoa; phylum Chordata; class Mammalia; order Rodentia; family Ctenodactylidae; genus Ctenodactylus; species Ctenodactylus gundi. The sequence goes on along the minus strand of PVKB01000269.1, from coordinate 323,124 downwards.
TAAACCTAAACAGTGATTCAGATCCTTTCATTTCATCTCCTACTTTACATCCAACTAAACTATGATCTAAAGTCACACAGCTATGCAGTAGTTACATTGATTGAACTTGAGTCCCATTTTCTTCTGGTGCCCGGGCCACCACTTCTCAAGCATAACATAACATTTATGTTTCTCAAAATAATCACAGCATATTTCTTAAGAGTGTGAGATAAACTTTTCTTAAAAAAAAACTTAGTTGGTCATTTTGAAATATGCATGATGATACATGTGAAAACCATCAGTTTTTTATTTTGTAGAAAAACCAGAGACCTGGAGACACAAGTTAAATTTTAGTTTCACTACCAGTTCTCCATTAGTATGAGCTTAGAAAAGAAAATTTCCTTGATTTTGCCATATAGAGGCAGACTGGAAAAGGTTTTAAATGGTTAAACTTCCAAAGGTTTTAGAGTTTATTTTTAAACCAGTTTTCCAAACATAACATTACTGTTAATTTTTAAAAAACATTAAAACCCTTAACTGATTTAAGATATACTTAAGGGAAATAGGAGTTTGAATGACTAATAGTTACCTTATCATGAAGTAGGCTTATTATTTTGCTATCTGAGTCTGCAGCGTCTTCAGTTCAGTCTCTTCGCGCATTAGCACGCTGAGTATGATTTATTATAGAAATGTTATCATGTGAGCTAAACAAAATAGTCATTTTCACAAAAACTCTCCTATATTAAAAATTTAACAGAGCTTCCATTAGGGGAAGAGGTGAAGTCCCTGCCCATGTATGATTTAGGAGTCCCTTGCCCACCCCCGTAAGGCTCCTGGCTCCCTCTGTGGCCACTACTTCTGCTCTTCCTTGCTGGCTCACGTCTTGTCTTCTCGGGTGGGTGAACAAGTCACTTCCTCTGCGATACGGCTGCACCTTTCTTTTCCTCAAGTTTTCCTGTCACCGCCAACTTTTCAGCTCTCTCACTGTTTTGCTCAAAGTAACTTACTATTAGGGAATCAAAATAGTTTAAGAAAAGAACACTCATTCTCATCTTTCATGAAGAAAAAGTAGCCCAAAGATATCTAGGATATTGCTACTCACAGATGATTGCTATTTAAAAATCCTAAGTAGTTTTTACATTTAAGGAGACTCGGGACCTCAGATTAATGGAAGCTCTGTGCGACAGGCCTAAAAAAACCAATCATATTCTTCATATGAAATTTTCATTGTGAATAGTTTCACAATAAAATAAAATTAAGTTTTTGAAGGTACTTTGTAAATAGACAACTATCTTCTTGAAAACTGATGAATCCAAATCATGCTTATTTTATAGCCCAATCAACCTTTCAAATTTCAAGTTTTGGTACTTACCTTAACAATGGCATAAAGTCACACAATCATTTCTACCAGATACTTTACAAGTATTTTAAAGTACCTATTCACTACAAAGTGCTAATTACCTCTTTGCTTCTGCTCCGGCTCCTGTGCTTCCTTCCTTCATTATCTGTGAATATACAAAAAATTTACCATAAGCACCTCATCTTAAAACACAAATTCCATCTGGTATTAAAACCAACTTGAATTGCATATGCCTGTAATCACAGTACTCTCGAGTCTGAGGTAGAGAATTTAAAGTTCAAGCCCAGCCTAAGCCAAGGCCCTGGGTTCAATTACCAGCACTATAATAATCAAATGAAAAAATAAATGAAAAATTTTAGAGGTATATTATCTGCAGGAAAAACGGTACATAACTAAGGTCTTACAACTTTTTTTTTTTTTTTGAAACAGGGCCTGGCTCTGTAGTCCAAGCTGGTCCTCAACTCACTACGGCACCCAGGCTGGCCTTGGACTTGGCAATCCTGCCTCAGTCTCCTGCATGCTGGGATTACAGGGACAAGCCACCACACGCAGCTTTATGTAGTGCCTGGGAATCAAACCCAGGACCTGAGACTTGCTAGATGAGTTAACTGCTGTGCCATTCCTCCAGCCACAGGTCTTACAACTTTTAACCTCAGTTTAATCAGTACTATTCTATTCAAGACCAGCCTGGGCTACAGAGCAAGATCCTGTCTCAAAAAAAAAAAAAAAACCTTTAATAATAACAACAAAAATCACTATTCTATTTCTCATTTAACATTCTTCAAGTGTATGTGCATTTTTTTTTTTTTTGGTGGTCACTCTGGAGATCGACTCCATGGCCTTATGTATGGTAGGCACACATCCTACAGCTGGGCTACCGCTCTAGCCCTCACTTTCCTTCCTTTTCTTTTTTCGTTGAGACAGACCTCATTCTGTAATCCAGTCCAGTCCTCAACTCATAGGTAGCCCATGCTGGCCTCAACACGTGACAATCCTCCTGCCTGGGCCAACTGAGTGCTGGGGAACTAAACACAGGGCCTTCTAACTGCTGTGCCATTCCTCCATCCCCCAATCCTTTCTGAAACAGTGAATCATCACGTGTTTATTTAGTATTAGTTCAGTTTAAGCTTTTTAAGAAAGTAAACATAGAAGATGAGAATTTGGAAGTACCAAACACTATGCTTGAGAAATAGAAAATTCTATCATAGAATTAGGAGTATATACAGCTAAGTGGTAAAGCACATGCTCTAAATTCTAATCTGGGCACTTTGAGAACAATCCATACCAACTAATAATATCCTAAGAGTAAATTAACAGTAAGGTTAAAAACATTCTTGTGCCAGGCCAGGTGGGAAAGGCCTAAAATCTCAGCACTCTTAGAGGCTGAGGTATGAGGATTGGATGTCCGTACCCAATCTGGGCAACTTACCAAACACTGTCACTACACCAAAACCAACAAAAGAGCGCAGGATATGGCTCAGTGTAAAGGCCCTGGGTTCGATCCCCAGTACCAAAAGAAAAAAAAATACTTAAATTCCCACATTAGAACATTTGTTTCTCAAAATTGAAAAAACCTCCCGACTCAAATATATTTTCTTCATTCCAATCAAGGACATGTATCAACAAACTAAATTCACGTCTTACCTGACTTCCGTTTTCTGTCTCTTGACCTTGATCGTGATCTTGAATAATGATGTTTTGAGGCTTTAGGAGAAACAGATACATCCGACTGCTCTTTTTTCTTATCTCTATCTGGTGATGTTTTTTCTGGGGCTAGTCCATCTCGTTCTGTATCACTAGCCTAAAAGTTTAGGCAAAAAATTATTATTAAAAGTTCTTAATTACATGTAAGATGTTTCCAATTTCTATCTAGGTATGATGATGCACACCTGTAATCCCAGCACTTGGGAGGCCAAAGCAGGTGAATAGCAAGTTCCAGGCCAGGCTGGGCTATCCAGTGAGGTCGAGGTTGGCCTATACTACAGTGATGGTCTGTCTCAAAAATAAAAGTTTCCAATTTTTTAAAGGGACAGAGGAGCAAAGACAGTCACCACAGAGCTTTACTCTTTATTCAGTAAATCCCAATGGCTGATTTCCAAGCAGCTACATATACAAAGTGTAATAATAGGCTAGACTAACTCAAAATGACTAATATGTACTTAGAGTGAAGTATCTTTATATCCCTTATTATTATCTATTATTATTCTGTTGTGCTGTATACTGAACCCAGGGCATTGTGCATGCCAGGCAAGCAATCTATCACTGAGCTATACCCTCAGCCCTCTAACAATCACTTTTATAACTTTTCAAACAATGAGGGAAATTATAAAAACTCCAACTGTTTCCAATAAATACCCAAACTGAGAAAAGAGAATCCCTTTTCGACTTGTGGACTTACTGAGCGTATATTACTAGTATTTATATCAGCATATATTAAACTGGAATGTTAAAAAGCCATTTAAAACAAGCTGTTAAAGTTCTGAGACTAAACTTTAAGCTCTTACAACAGCATGAGGGATCCTTCTAGAACATTATGTGCTTGACTAGTATGCACAAGCCCTTTAGTTCTACCTAGGAATCCTTCATTTATTTTATTAACCCTATTTACTATATAAATCCATTTGTCTTTTTGCTAAACTGGGGCTCACACGTTATGTAAGCACCCTATCAAAAGTAGTAACTACACAGTTCCCCAATGACCTGATGTACCTAAAGGTAAGCTCCTAATTAAAAGAAGGCAATTATGTGCCTCATTTTTCACAGCAATTGGCACAGGAATCAATAAATTAGAGGAAGAAATTATTTCCAGTTATTAGTTCCCCATTAAAACTACTTTTGTGTCTCTGTAAAACTATATGGTCCTAACTACAAATGATAAGAGTCGTCACTAAAGAAATTGATTTAAGTTGGAGTCACAGAGAAAAGCTTCATACAACCTAGAATTTAAAAGTTCCCTGAATCAAGATTTAGATAGAAGGGAGCGGAAACTCAGCTATGTGTTATGGTATCTGACAAGAGAAGGTAAAAACGATAATAAAAGGGTCAATACACTAGGGGAGCTGATGACTTTGCAATCGGTTGGAAAAAATCAAGCAAACAACACGACGAAGCGCATTTCACTCATGAAACCAAAAATATTTACCATCTGGTCCTTTAGAGAAAAAGTTTACTAATTTTTCAGGAAATCAAAAGAATTCTGGATTGATAAAGAGGGAACTACTACATAGTCTTCATCAGGAGGTATCACAGGATGAACGGCTTTCCTTAGGAAGATTAGTTCACAGAATGTTATGTACAATGAGCGAGATGTAAGAGGTTGCTTTCTTGCTTTCTTTCTTTTTTGAGGCAGGGTCTCATTCTGTTGTTCAGGCTAGTCCTGAGCTCAAGGCAATCCTTCTGCTTCAGGCTCCCAAGTGCTGGGATTACAGGCGTGTGCCAACACACCCACAAGGAGGTTGCATTATTTCATCAAGTATTTGAGGGTCAAAACCAACGCTAGACTCCACCAATTAGATTAATATAAAATGAAAACTTGCTGGAGGAATAGCTCAGCTGTTAGGCACTTGCCTAGGAGGCTCAAGGCCCTGAGTTCTATTTCCCAGCACTCCAAAAACTAGGCATGGTGCTGCATGCCTGTAATCCCAGCACTCGGGAGGTTGAGGCAGAGGACCGCCATATACTCAAGGCCAATCTGGGCTACACAGTGAGTTGAGAACCCACTGGGACTAGGGAGAGACTGTCTCAAAAACACCAAATACAGTAAAAAGCCACAGAGTATGCAACAGAAGGAAACAGCAAATCAATTATGCTGTGGGTGGGCAGGGACCACTCATTGCATTTTCATCTCTTTGCTGTTTCAATAAGTGATGCTGTATCCTACAAATTAAGGATGACACCAGGGCTGTGGCACAGCTCAACAGTTAAGAGCGCTTGCCTAGCAAGCCCAGGGCTTGGGATTCAATTCCCCAGCATGACATAAACCAGGTAGGAAAAAAGAAAAGGATGATACCAATTCACAATGAATACTGGACATTTTTTTAATTGTGTGGACACTTTCTTTTTATCTTCACAATTGCTGTTAAAGCCGTTTTAGTAAGTCTATTACTTGTACAGCTGGCACTTGGTAAAGTAAAAGCAGAGCAAACCAGAACTTCTGGTACATACATCTCATTCATTCTTGGAGAGAACCAAGAGTAGAACCAAAAACTTTTAAGTGGAAAGGACAGCACAAGTTTCCAGGCAATAAAAAACCAGCCTGTGACACAGGCTAATAACTAGCCATTTTCACCTATAAAATAAACCATAGGAAAGGATAGGTGGCTGCAGCCTATTCAAAACTTATTTCAACTTAAGGATAACTTACAGTAGCAATATGAAAAGATGAAGAAAAAAATAAGTGAATATTAATATTTTGAAAATTTCTAACCTTCATTTCAACTTCGTAGAAATCCATCCATAAGTACCACCAAAGTGCATTTTTGATCACTGACTCTCCCAGAAAACCACCTTGGCTGTATACAACTCATACCTTGAAAATCCTAATTATGCCCGCAACATAGCCTACAAATCTGTTTCCTGTGTAAGGAAAGTTCAGTATTAGGTTTAATACTAACTAGGCCACTTCTCCGGGAGAATGTTTTTGCTGGCTCTACAGTACAAGAGCTTCAATTCAATTCATTTTTAAAATACTGGAACCCAAGAAACACAACACTACTCTTTAATACTTAAAGGTATACTAAGAGGCTCAAAATACTATTTAAACATAGGAAAATACCAAATGGTTCCACACGTGCCAACCAAACAACCAACTCTGAAATCTTACACAAAAATTATTCTAAGTCCAATTAGCTAGTGGCAGAGGTGGGAGTGAAAGGCAAAAAAAAAAAAAAAAAAAAAAACACCCAATCCTTTCTAAATTGCAGATATTCTGATCATCAGCATTGTAAATTTTCTGTTTAACAGTCCTATTTAGCTTTGAAGACGAGAAGATATAATTTTACGGCCAGTAAAAATGGAACGCAAAATGAGTGACTATTTAAAAGATAACTTAAAAAAAGACGTAATCCATCACTGACGGGCATCTTATACCCAGGATTACCTTTGAGACACGTAATTTACGAACTGTACTTGTTATCTGGGTCAATCAAGGAGCAGCCAGGGGAACGTGTGGAATGCAATGCTCCTTAGACTGACACCGCGGGGTACTCCAAAACCTTGCAAGTCTGATTCTGTTTCTCTGCAAGATGATCCCAATTCCTGAGTAATAAATTAAGGCGTACAGGAATTATACTAGGACTCCACCTCTGAGAGTATGCCCAGAAAAAGCTACGGGACCGATGTCGTCTCACACACTAGCCCTTACAAACACTGCCTCTTTGGTCTGATATATTAAAAAGCCTCCTGCCTTTTCTCCAGCCGCTTTCTGCACGACCAACATAAATCCTCGAGCCCTAAGAAAGAACTTAACATCACCGGCCAGGATAAAAGCAAGCTGGAGAGCGGCCTAAAGGAACAAGGAGTTGCAGAAGAGGCAAGGAAAGTTCTGGAAAAAAAGACACTCCCTGCGGCTCCCCACCCCCCGCAGACACCGCCTTAGTTCCCCCTCCCTACAGCAAGGAGCCATGATGGCAGACGCAGAAGAAGGCCGCGGCGCCATCTTGTTCACACAGAAGCGCGGACAACAGCTCTGGCAGCCGTTCACCCGCTCTTTCAAAGTAACAAAAAATCATCCTTCGCTTTAAACTCAACAGTGGCTACTTACCGCCATAGTTAGAGCCCTGGCCGCTAAGGCGGCGCCTCCACTTAACGCTCTCAACAGTACTGAACGCCCCGACGATTTACCACAGACTAAATCGCTCGCGCGCGAGACCCGGATGGCACAAAGGAGATGAGGCCCGGCGCGTCGCACAGCTTGCTGGGAAGAAAGGGGGTGGTGATAAGGTTTCTATAGTAACATGGTTCGAGGCGGTGATTGGCTAATCTTTCGAAGGCGGTGCGTAAGGCCCTCGACGGGGGCGGGGCCATGAACGCATCCTAAAACGCTCCATCGAGGCGGTAGAACGAATGGCATTTAAGGGGCGGCGCCTTCCTATTTCGAGTCTAAAGATATCTTGGCCTCCTCCGGCCTCCGTAGAAGGGGTTGGACGTGATATTCTCCCGCCAATTCAAACCCTTTGGATGGACTCTAGAAAAACTGGGGGCGGTTGTGGGACTCAGGAAGAGGGGCGAAGTACTCGCGTGTTGCCTTTAGTTTCTTCAATTGCAGGTGAGGAGGGGCAGTCCCGCCACTTTAGGGGGCTGGGGACGCCCCGGCTTAGCAACTTTTGGGTATTTTTTAGTGTACAAGCTGGCGGGAGAGTTTGGCGTCCGTTCTTGTCAATAGCTGTGTCCATGTCACCCTTGCGAATAACCTAATTAACAGTGTCTCGTCTCACTTACTCTGTTCACTGTGTTCTCTATCCACAGTGTTCTCCAAACGTCCCTGAATCAACCTTCTCGTTTTTCTCTTCAGTGTTCCACCCCTTGTGCTAAGTGCTAATGATAAAATATTTTTTTTTTTTCTGCTACTAGTGGTCAAACGCAGGGCCTCGAGCATAGTAGGTAATTGCTGTGTCACTGAACTATACCCACAGCTCTTTATATTTTAGTTTTGGAACAGAATCTTGCAGAGTTGCCCAGGCTGGCCTCCAATTTGTGATCCTCCTGCCTCAGCCTCTGCAGTGCTGGGATTACAGGCGTGTGCCACTACGCCTGGGTTATATGGCCTTGGGGAATTAAACTCAGGGACTTGCGCCTTTTTAGGCAAGTGCCTTGAGCTTTTTAGGGAAGCGATTAAGCCGCTGTGCCCTACTGCAGTCCTTAACACCATTTTTTTTTTCTTTTAAGAGAGGGTCTGGGTCTCCTTGTGTAGTCCAGTCTGGTCCTAAACTCACTATGGAACCAAGGCTGAGCTCCATCTAATGACAGTCCTCCTGCCTCAGCCTCCTGAGTGCTGGAATTACAGGTGTGTGTCACCACACCTGGTTTATGTTGTGCTGGGAAATTGAACCCAAGTCCTTGAGTTTGCCAGGCAGGTGCTTTAACCACTGAGCTATTCCTCCAGCCCCCGATACCCTTTTCTTTAGTTGACTTTGGTCGATTACTTAATCTCTAACTCGTGTTCCTCAAGTGTACGTAAATTGTCCAGATTAAATGAATAAAGCATTCAAACCTGGTGGCCATGTAAGAACAGTCAATACAGGTTAACTTTATTGAGGTTCTTTCCATAAGACTATAAACTTAGTAATAGCAAAGACATTTTATTTATTTTCTTGTGGTTTTATATGTACTTATTATGGTATTTTTTTCCCTGCATTATTCTTTTTATTAGAATGTGTTTGTGATGAGATGTAATTTTCTTCAACTTGGGGAATGGGTACACAAATGTTTGGTATATTAATCACTCTTGCATCCCCTTTCCCTCCAATTCCCACCCCACCCCCCACCCCCACCCCTGTTTTCCTTAAGACATTTCTGTCACATTCACAGCTATATTCATAATAGGCACAGAAAAAACATTTGTTGGATGAGTGAGTTATGCAACATGGAAAGTTTATAACATTTCTGAGTTTTACAGATGGAGGAAGTTGAGATCCATAAAAGTATTGATTTCAAAAGCTGGGCATGGTGGCACACACCTGTAATCCCAGCACTTGGGAGGCTGAGACAGGATTGTTTTTTGAGTTCCAGGCCAGCTTGGGCTACATAGTGAGTTCAGGACCAGCCTGGTCTACAGAGGGAGACCCAGTCTCAAAAAAAGAAAAAAAAAATGATTCCAGACTTCTGTAGTGGCACAGGACTGCAATCCCAGCTACTTTTGAGAGTAAGGCAAGATAATGCAAGGTCGAGCCCAGTCGGGCCAGCTGAGTGATTTACCATGACCTTCTCTTAAAGAAACAACTAAAAGCAAAATGGGTCTATGGATGTACTCTGAGGACTCTGGATTCTGTAACCAGTGTGTTTAGAGGAAACACTATGACAACCATGAAGGACAGACGGGACTCAGCATGGACTGCAACCTGTTCATTCGAACTCAGTTTCCCAGTTTCCACCTGGAGATTAGCCACTGCAACTATTCCTGTCTTCCTGCATGTTTCCTTTCTTTTAACTTGCTTACATTCTTAAGAAGAATGTTTCTTCCCACATTTAAAAACTCCGATGAATAAAACACTTAATGTAAGTGTTTGGCATGAGCCAAGCATTGTTCTGTGAATATTTAAAACAGAACCCTTTTTCAGATTGGTGCAACTCCTCTTTTATGAAGCAGAGAATTGAGAAAAAGAAGATTAAGGATAAAGTGTTTGTCTAAGGTCAGCTGGTGAGGCGTTCTGAAAGAGCACAGGTTAAAAGTTGTCCTTTCCTTCTGCCATAACTGCTATAGGTTATTTTTAATTTAATTGCCACCATTGAGCTATCAATCTACATCTCCTCCCCTCCTGGAAGACTTAAAGATATGCTTCTGATAGCATTTTCCAAAAGGTTTTGGGTTATGTGGTTATTTTTCCTGCCCAGTCTTGATTCAGGGGTTGTTTTTTCATTTTAGGACTCAGCTTACTCAGACTACAGATAATATGCATTATGTAAGACTTTGCTAATGACAGGGCTCAATGGCTCTCCTAAGGTTTCAGTTGTACTCTTTGATTCAGTTAGAAATTTTTTTTTTTTAGACAGGGTTTCGCTCTGTAGCCCAGGCTGTTCTTGAACTCCCTTGTATAACCCAGACTGGCTTTGCACTCCGGACATTCCACCTGCCTCAGCCTCCTAAATGCTGGGATTATAGGTGTGTGCCGTCACGCCCAGCTTTATGTGGTGCTAGGGAATGAACTGAGGGCCTTGTGCCTAAAAGGCAAGGGCTTTAACCTCTGTGCCATTCCTCCAGCCCACTTAGTTAGAAATTTAATCCAGTTTTCTTTTTTTTCTTTATCCCTCTCCTGTTTTTTTCCCATAAATTGCAGAACATTACTGTGAAAACATTAATCAACTTTTTAAAAATTTCAACTGGAATTTTGCCATCCTGAGATAGTCCAATGGACTCAAAGCCTGAGCTTTTTATTGCTGTGTTAAAGATTTTTTTCAAATGAAACCTTAGTATAATTTTCCAACTATTGAACACAAAAGATGCTAGAAGCTCTGGGATACATTGAGAAGGTCAGAATGTTTGATTTGTGTGCATAAACCAGTATGATCTCTGGAGATAAACAATTTCCATTTATTTTTTGGTTCCAAATAGTATGACGGCCACAGAAATAAAATGCATCCAAAAATGTTTATGTGTTATTAGTTTTCTGGTTTTTTCTTTCTTTCTTTGAGCCAGTGTCTTTTTTTGTAGTTCCTGCTAGTCTCGAACTTAGAGCAGTCCTCCGGCTTTAACCTCCCGTATACTAGGATTCCAGGCATGTGCCACCATGCCCTGTTTATGTAGTGCTGGGGAATCAAACCCAAGGCTAGACAGGTGTTCTAACCTCCATGCTATTTCTCCAGTACCACTTTTTTTTTTTTTACTAAAGTCTTCATTTCCCAGTGAGCTGAATTTTGTGCAACAAGATAATTTGGTCTGTACTATTACATTTTTTTTAAAAGGAAATACAGTGCTTCCTGCCTCTGATAGACAATCTCAAACATGTGGAGTGATATAGAGCTGCTCACGAGCGATGATACGGGAAGTGGATACCTGAGTGTTGGCTCAAGAAAAGAAATCGGAACTGCTTTGTATCAAGTAGACTTGCTTGTGAAGATTTCCTCAGAAAAGGTAATGATTTCAACAGGTTGTCAGTGGTGGTGGGGGAAGTACACCTGTAATCCCAGCTGCTTGGGAGGCTGAGGCAGGAGGATTACAAATTTGGAAAAATTTGACTCTTGAAATAGACATACGTTGAAGTGATTGGCTTATTTTGTCAGGGAAAACTCAGAGTCGTCCTCAATGTTTATTGACATATGCTGTGAGTGAAGGCCAAGGACGTCTCCTAAGCCCTTTGATGAATTCAGTTTCCATGCAGCTGAGCACTGTAGGCGTTGTTACGATTGCCCCTGTATGGTGAAACGGGTCCAGCTGCTTTAGGACAGATTTGAGTAGGAGGCAGTAATCAACAGGAGCTGAGCACTGAACACTCAGATTTGGCTTGCAGAGTATTTTTAAAAATGTTGATTTTGCTGCCAGTATTTAAAAGTCAATCTATTTCAGAGCTAGGGTTGTCACTCAGTGGTTAAAGTGCACACAAAAGGCCTTGGGCTCGATTCCCTAGCACCACATAAAAATTTAGCTAAGTATGGTGGCACACACCTGTAATCCCAGCTGTGGGAGCCTACGACAGGAGGATTGTGGTAAGTTTGAGAGCATCCAGGGCTACATAGTGAGTTCAGGATCAGTGTGGACTACAGAGCAGAACCCTGTCTTTAAAAAAAGTCAATATATTTCACCTAAAACTCAGCTTTTCTTGGTAAATTTGAAAGTGTGGCCAAGCCTATGTTGTGTTTCCATGACTGCTATTAAACAGATTCCAGTTGTCTCTTTTTTGTACAAGCAGTCGTGCCCAGAACATTTATACTGAGCTATATCCCCGGCTCCCCACCCCAACTCCTTTTTTATTTTATTTATTTATTTATTTATTTATTTATTTATTTATTTGAGACAGGGTCTTGCTCTGTAGTCCAGGCTGGTCTTAAATTCACTGTGGAGCCCAAGCTGGCCTTGAACTCAACAGCAGTCCTCCTACCTCAGCCTCGCAAGTGCTGGGTTTACAGGTGTGCGCTACCACACCCAGTTTACTTACACCCCCACACACACATAATAAGTTTTCATTTTGGGACAGGGTTTTGCTAGGTTGCCCAGGTTAGGTATGAACTTGTGATCCTCTGCCTCAGCCTTCTGGAGTGTTGATGTTGTAGTCTATGCCAGCAAGGTGGGCCAGGTTCTACGTGACATAGATTCTTTTCTGTGGGTGGGTGTGTCCATCAGCTCACACTTCTCCACTACCCGCCTGCCAAGCATATCTCTGATATGCATATCCCTGGATTTTGGCCAGGCTTGATTCATTCACTTGCGCTAATGCCTCACTCCTACAACATAAGATCAACAAAGGAAACCTTTGTACTTTCCTGTCCACATAGGACCATTTCCTTACTTAGGACCTAGATGTGTTTAAAATATATCATACAGGGGCTCGAGGAATGGCACAGCAGTTAAAATGCTTGCTTAGCAAGCTCAAGACCCTGAGTTTGATTCCCCAGCACCACATAAAGCTGGCTGTGGTGGTGCATACTTCTAATCCCAGGACTCAGGTGGGAGTCCTGAGTCCAAGGCTAACCTGGGCTACACAGTGAGTTCAGGACCAGCCTGGGATATAGAGTGAGACCCTGTCTCAAAATAATTACATATATACGTATATGTATGTATCATACAGAAACATCCTTGGTGGCTAATTGGGTAGGTGGACTGAAGAAAAAAATGTTAATTTTTAAAGTTGTTGGGGCTAGGGGAATAGCTGAGTAGTTAGAACTCTTGCTTGGGAAGTGTGAGGCCCTGGGTTCAATTCCCCAACAACATATAAACCAGGTGTGGTGGCACACACCTGTAATCATAGCACTTGGGAGGCTGAGGCAAGAATGTAGTGAGCTCTAGGTCCGCCCTGTCTACATAGCTCAGGATCAGCCTGGGCTACAGATCGAGACCCGTCTCACGAAAAAAGAAAAGAAAAAAAAGGGGGTCGGGGAGGTGTTTTTAATAATAATCTTGCTTTCTTCTCCCACAGGCCTCATTAAACCCGAAGATCCAAGCATGCAGCCTGAATGATGGGTTTGTAATTGTGGCCGACCAGTCAGTGATCCTACTAGACAGTGTGTGTAAATCCCTTCAGTTGCATCTTATATTTGGTAAGCCCTTTGTGATGAAAGTAAGGCAAATACATCTTACAATGGGTTCTAATGGGCTGTTGTTTCTTTACATCATTATTTGTAATAATCAAGGTCAGTTTTGCCAGGCATGAAGGCATACACCTGTAATCCAGTGCTCAGAGGCTAACACAGGAGCTTTGCAAATTTGTTGCTAGGATTGATGCTGGCCTGGACTAGGTAGCGAATTCAAGGCTGGCAGGATTGAACCCAGGTCCTTGACATTGAGCTAAATCCCCAACCCATTTTACGTGTATGTGTGTGTGTATGGGTGTGTGTGTGTTGTATGTGTGTGTGTGTGTGTGAGAGAGAGAGAGAGAGAGAGAAAGAGAGAGAGAGAGAGAGAGAGAGACAGGGTCTCACTCTGTAGCCTAAGCTGGTCCTAAACTTTGTAGCCCAGGCTGGCCTTTGACTTAGGGCAATACTTCTGCCTTAGCCTCTGGAGTGCTGGGATTATAGGTGTGCCACACCACACCCAGCTTTATGTGGTGCTGGGGAATTGAACTCAGGCCCTTGCATTTGCAAGGCAAGTTCTTTAACTGCTGTGCCATTCTTCCAGCTCCATGTTAACTGTTTTATCATCTCTTCTTTCCTTAGAATTTGAGCTCACCAGTGGTAGCAATCTGTTATTCTCACATATGTGAAAAAGGTGCAGAATAATGCTCAGCATGTAATTGGTGTTTGATAAATATTTGTTGAAAGGCTGGAGGAATAGGTCAGCAGTTAGATCACTTGCCTAGCAAGCACAAGGCCCCTGGATTTGATTCCTCAGGAGACTGAGGTGGGATGATTGCCCTGAGTTGAGGCCAGCCTGGGCTATACAGTGAGTTCAGGACCACCTCAGATTATAGTGTGAAACCCTAGCTTTAAAAAAAACAAATGCTGGAGATTTAGCTCTTTAAAGCACTTGCCTGGCCATCATGCCCAGCTTATGTAGTACTGGGGAATTGAACCCAGGGCCTTACCCTTGCTAGGCAAGTGCTTTAACCACTGTGCCATTCCTCTAGCCCCTGGACTACAATCTTAAAAAAAAATAAAATAAAATTCTTGACAAAATAAAAATCAGTTGCATTCTTTTACACTTTAACATATTTTAAATGTTTTTTAAACTTTCATATATTTGTACTGAATACCAGCATTTGCAAAAGAAGCTTGTAAATGTGATTGTGATTCCAACTTTCCAGATACTGAGGTGGATGTGGTCGGCCTGTGTCAAGATGGAAAGTTCCTTCTGGTCGGGGAGAGAAGTGGCAACTTGCACCTTGTTCATGTGACATCAAAGCAGATGCTCCTCACTAACGTATGAATTCCACATAAACTCCAAAAGTTTACCCAACAAAATGACTAGAAAGCTGTTATTAATATTGTGTCTTAAAAATGTTTTCTTTATTGGGCTGGAGAAATGGCTCGGCAGTTATAGCGCTTGCCTAGCAAGTGCTATGTCAAGCACTAAGTATCCGAGTTCAATTCCCCAGTGCCACATAAGCTGGGCGTGGTGGCACACACCTGTAATCCCAGCACTTGGGAGGCTGAGGCAGGAGAATTGCTGTGAGCCCTAGGCCAGCCTGGACTCCATAGTGAGTTCAGGACCAGCCTGGTCTGCAGAGTAAGACTCTGTCTTAAAAAAAAAAAATGGTTCTTGATGTTAATTTAATAATCACACCTCAGAAACATAGGAAGTCAATGCAAAATTGAAAAGTTACGCTTTGATGGTTGGATTGTCCACACATTTTCAATTTTAAAATTAAGCTGGAATATAGATAGCACTAGGGCTAAGAATAGTTGGTAACACCATGATTCAAGGAACATATCTCTGATTGTATGTTTCTGGATTTAATCTTATCACTTGAAATTAATTTGAAATTAATTTGCAATTAGGCTTTTGTGGAGAGACCCAGTGATGAAAAGAAGCCTACTTATCGGAATCTTGTTATTGAGAATGACAGTTCAAAAGAAGGTACATTGTCCTGAGGGTTTGCTTTGCTTTTTGTTTTGCATGGGTTCTGATAAATAGCCATAAATTTGTATAAGTTCCTTATTATGTTACATATGTTGTTAAATTATCTCTTGATGCTATTATTCTTTAATTTAGTCTGAACTCTTAGATGATGATGATCCTTTTCTAAATATAATATTCTGAATTTGTTTTTACAGTTTTGAGAGTTCTAGAGATTATCAAAGAGACATATTCTTTTTATTTTTTTTTCTTTTGTGATACTGGGAAATGAACTCTGGACCTTCACACTGAGATACATCCTCAGTCCTTCTCTCTCTCTCTCTCTCTCCTTTTTCCTTTTTCTTTTCTTTCTTTCTTTCTTTTTTTTTTTGAGATAGGGTCTCACCAGGTGGCTAAGTTGCCAGAATGGGTTCAAACTTGAGATCCTCCTACCTCAGTCTCCCAAAGTACTGGGTTTACAAGTAAATACCACCGTGCTCAGCTAAAGAAAGATTATATTGTTTTAAAATGTTTTTGTTGGTTTTATCATATTTGTTGTATTTTATTTTTAACCATGTGAACTGGACAGTAAATTTATTTTGGGGGCTGGAGGAATGGCTCAGTGGTTAAAACGCTCACCTAGAAAGCGCTATGTGAAGTACTAAGTACTGTTCGATTCCCCAGCACCACATAAGCTGGCTGTGGTGCTGCACACCTGTAATCCCAGCACTCGGGAGGCTGAGGCAGGAGGATTGCCATGAGTCCAAGGCCAGCCGGGGCTCCATAGTGAGTTCAGGATCAGCCTGGGCTATAGAGTGAGACCCTGTCTCAAAAATAAATAAATAAATAAATAAATAAATAAATAAACATGTTTTAAAAAATAAATAAGTTTATTTTGATACTTTTACTTTTTTCTGGAAAATGAAGCTTGGTTTTCAAATATTTCAAAGAAGTTAACATTTTAAAAATAAGAATTTTTTTGTAAAATAACTTTTGTGTGTATTATTACCATATTATTTGACTTAAATTTAAATGAGAAAGTATTTTGAAGCTAGTTGTAGGTACTAGTTTAAATGTTACATTCACGTGCCTGAGATCTGATTTTGATTTTATTTTAATAGGCACCTATTACATGTTGCTTCTTACGGACAGTGGATTTTTTTATATTACAGATCTTCAGCTTGTAAAAATTCAACAAGGTAAATACTACAGTATTTTCTTATTGATTTATAGAAATATCTATTGGTTTTCCAGGTAAAATTTGAACTATTCTCTTGAAGAATATTTGAGTTTAATTGTATCTATGATACTGGGTGTACTTTCAGATACTCAAGAGTACTTTTTTTCATAAAATCTGACGAAATGTTATTCAGTATAGCGTTCAGGGAGCTCGCAGCCTTGTTAGGGAGAGAAGACGTGCACTTGCACAGGAATAAAGGCTGTTTGATGGAGCCAGTGAACCTAGGCATGGAAATGACTATGTAGGTGTTAATAGTGCAGAGCAATCATCTAGAATATATTCAGTGAGTGGTATGGACCGTATGTCCCTCTGTGTCAGGTAAGACTCAGGAATTGAATAAGGGTATGTGTTCACTGAGCATATATATATATATATATATATGAGTCAGGGTCTCACTCTGTAGTCCAAACTGTTCCTGGAACTCAGGGCAATCCTCTTGCCTCTGGGATTACACGTGCACCACCTCCTCCAGTTACTTACGTGAAGCTGAAGAACTGAACCCAGAGTCTTGGCCATGCTAGGCAAGCGCTTTAGCCACTGAGCTAACCTCCAGCCTTCAAGGAATATTTTGAAACATCTTCTATATGCTAGGCCTATGCAAGGTCCTAGATATATGGCAATATTTAAGATCCATAGTCTTAGCCAGGTATGGTCGCCCATGCCTATAATCCCAGCACTCAGAAGGCTGAGGCAGGAGGCTTGCTATGAGTTCTAGGCCAGCCTGGGCCACATAGTGAGTTCAGGACCAGCTAGAGTACACAATAAGACCCTGTCTTTTAAAAACAAAACAGAACAAAACACCACTATAGTTTTCTATGATGTGATGAAAGAGCTAGATGAGTGAAAGTGTGATTCCAGATCAGAGCCAGCAGTGAGGAAGATTGCAGGTCACACATCAGAGCGTGGAGAAGAGTGGGGGAAGGGGAAGGAGAAAGCCCTGTTGGCAGGAAGACACGTGCCCGTGGAGGCCCCCAGAGGCACCGTGGGTGCCATCAGGCAACCTGACTGGTGCTGTGGCCTCAGCACATTCTCACGGGTTAAATTGTCGGTCAAGGTTGAAACTGAAATGTCAGCACTGGCTTATTGCGTGTGCTGTTCTTTGTGCAGAATGTATTAATTTCACTTAGACATAAAAGGGGCAGTTTGAGTTATTTCACACATTGAGGCTATAACTTTAGACTGCTTTCTTTTTTAATGCAGCAATTGAAAATGTAGACTTGGATACAGCCAAAAAGGTAAGGAAATGAAACTATTTTATCCTCTTTCAACTTAAATTTAATATAAATATAGTACTTGTTTCTGTGTACTTGACCTATAGGTTGGCATTTTAAGAGTTGCTATGATATAGCATTTTAGTAGTATTTAATAATTTAATAACTTTTCTATTTAAAGATATTTTGTATCTGATTTATACTGGGTTTTTTGAATTTTTGTGACACTGTATTTTAAAATATATAAACGTAACATTATAATTTTAAAAATTTTGCAGTTACAAGGACAAATCAAATCCAGTTTTATTTCTACTGAAAATTACCACACCCTTGGTTGTCTCAATCTTGTGGTCGGAGACCTAGCAAGTGAAACTCCTATGATAATTGGGGTAATTAATTTTATAAAAATTTGTAAAATTTTGTCTTTCATTGTCTGAAATGTTTTATTGTCAACGTACCTTTTTAGTTAAAATTCTAATTAATAAAAAATTCAAATTAATTTGTATCATGTAACAAAAATAAGGAAATTAGAAAAATTAGAGGGTCTGGGGGAATAGACAGCACAGTGGTTAAAGTGCTTGCCTTGTAAGTGCAAGGCTCTGAGTTCAATTCTCCAGCACCACATAAAGCTGGGCATGGTGGTACACACTTGTGCCTGTGATCCCAGCACTCGGGAGGCTGAGGCAAGCAGATTTTCCTGAGTCCAAGGCCAGCCTGGGCTACCCATCTAAGTTCAGGACTACCTTGGGGTACAGAGTGAGACCTTGCTCAAAAAAAAAAAGGAAAAAGAAAAGAAAAATTAGAAAAATATTGCATCTTTATTTTCATTAGTCCCTCAAACTTTAACATTTTTTTTCAATTCTGAGTGTAGACAGAAACTACAAAACCAAAAATTCCATAGAATGTTACCTATCACAGATATATTTAATTATTGTTTATGGATCACCACTTTAAAATAATAGCAGCCATATAATATCTATTAGGTGGTGTGTTTCGGGTTGGAGACAAAGCACAGCAGTTAAAGTGCTCGCTCCATTCCCCAGCACCAAATACAACCTGGACGTGGTGGTGCGCACCTCTAATTCCAGCACACACTGAGACAGGAGGATTGCTGTGAGTTTGAGGCCAGCCTGGGCTCCATAGTGAGTTCAGGATCAGCCTGGGCTACAGAATAAGACCCTGTCTCAAAATTTTAAAAAAGTGTGTTTACAATCGGTGACCAATTCAAAATGTTGTATGGATCCTACTGTTTTATTTGTTACTTGGTTATGAAAGTGATAGAAATGTTGAATTTCACGTGACAATTAGTGAAAAGTGAACCCTCATCCCTGATTTCGGATCCCCAGTATCTCGGAATAAGTCAAGTTAACAACCTCTATTTTAGAGAATCTAGAAAGGAGAAGATCTTTCACTCTTACCTTGTAAGCAATGACACCTTATTCTCAGTCTCCACATGCCAACCTGCTTGCTAGGACTTGTTATTTTTAAGACGAGAAACTGGGTGATGTGCTGGAAGTGACCGTAAGCTTGCTGTTTGTCTTTAGGGTGGGATCCTGTGTTTGCATACTCTTCATTAAACATTCATGTGACAACAGAGAATGTGAACAGTCCATTTTTCTTCCTGTTCTCTCCTGAGACTAGGAAAGGAACTGAGAAATCAAAGCTGGCTAGGCTTAAGTGTGTACATCCATGTACATCCATGTTGAAATGAGTCATGTGTACAGTTTATGTGCTGTTTCTACTTTGAGGGGGAGGGAGGTCCAGGTCCTGGAACCATATTTGCCATCCATGTTGCTGTTTTTGCTTTTCTAGGGAACTGGGAATTGGGCGCTCTCAAAATGGGAACCAGATTCTTCCAGAAAAGAAATGACAGTTAAGAACCTTGTGGATGCGGAGATTATTAAAGGTAAAAAAAATCAATGGAATTGTATTTGTAATTTCTATCATTATCAGCAATTTGTAATTTCCATCTACATCTACTTGCAATAGCATATGGGCTTTTTTTTTTTTTAACCGAATCATTCTTTAAAGTAATCCAGGTTAGATTGAGAATTCTCCATATATACAGCTGTTCTTGACATGTTGTAGTTATTACTCTGTTTTACAGAATTATTGGTTATTTAAAAAGAAAAATTAGAGGCTGGGGTGTGTGCGTGTGGGGGGGAAGGAATGGCTTAGCACTTAAAGCGCTTGCCTAGCCAAGCACTACGTCAAGTGCTAAGTACCTGAGATTGATTCCCCAGCACCACATAAAAGCTGGGCGTCTTGGTGCCTGCCTGTAATCCCAGCACTCGGGAGGCCGAGGCAGGAGGATTTTCATGAGTCCAAGGTCAACCTGGGCTCCATAGTGAGTCCAGTACCAGCTTGAACTACAGAGAGAGACCCTGTCTCAAAAAAAAAAATAGATGTGGAATAAATAAAAATGGGAATTTTAATTTAAATTAGGTTGTGGGAATGGCCTGTCTCATACCAAAAGTTAAAGTACAGATGATGATCTGTCATGGCTTGTGCCCTCGCCTCAGTGGTACAGTACTCCTGCAACACGTGCAGGATAAATTTCTGGTCATCCTCACCACATCATTGGAAGAATTAGAGTATCTTAGCATTGATGACCTGGAGACAAGTATCAGAAACCTCTGGTGAGGGTGGAATTACTGGCCTGAGAAAACATGATATCTGCCACACGGAGGAGCTGATGTTATATTCTTCCTTTCTTTGTTTTTCTCTCCTCTTTTTTTCCCCCAGGCCTGGAGATTGAACCTAGGGCCTTCATACTGATGTACGTCCCCAGCTCTATTTTTTTTTTTATTTATTTATTTTGAGATACAGGGCCTTTTGAAGTCATGAAGCTGTCCAGGCTGGAATCAAAACCGATCCTCCTGACTCAGCATCCCACAGTGTTCACTTTACAGACAGGTGCTACCACACCCAGCTGAAGTATACATTATCATTATATCCAAGCAGTCAGTTTATAGAGTGATTCCTTCCCTCCCCCTCTTCCTCTTCACATTTTGGAACCTAATCATTTGTGCTGGTAATTATTGAGCACGGAAGTGTCAGTGATTCCTATATATAATTGTAAAATTTCTTAGTATGTTCTTGTGAAGTCATCTTTTCTGCCATTCCTTTCGTAGTAGTGGCTGTTTGATAAAAGTTGACATATTGTTTTTTATTAGATAAGTAGTTATCCTTCAATTATTGTTTAAAAAAAAAGTAAACATAGGTCTGCCTTTCCATGTGTTGTTAATTTCAGTATGGCCAGATGTGACGCTGAAACAGAATTCAAGTCCTGTTGCTTTCTTTTTTGTAGGTGCAAAGAAATTCCAGCTTATAGACAATCTTCTTTTTGTTCTCGATACCAGTGTAAGTTTCTGATTATTCTCCTTCAGTGGTTTCATTTGAGAGTGTATTTTTTATCTGTTTATTTTCATTGCTGGGCATAGGACCCAGGGCCTCCTGCAGGCAGAGTGAGCACTCTACCACTGAGCTGCACCCCCCAGCCCCGATATTAAGCTCAACAGAAAAAATGTCATACTTACAAAGACAAGGACTTTGTCTAGGGTGGGTTACTATCTTGTGTACTGTCCTGAATTTTAGTACACTCACGAAGAATATTTCCTGAAGTGTAAATTAATGATCATTATGCATTTGTGTAAATGGGTGTCTCTGTCACAGAATGTGCTGAGTCTGTGGGATGTTTACACTCTCACCCCTGTGTGGAACTGGCCAGTCCTTCACATAGAGGAGTTTCTCCTTACGACAGAAGCGGATTCTGCTGCGTCCGTCACCTGGTACAGCCTGGCTTGGGCCAGAGTCACTCTCCTTCTCTTAGTGGTGGCTTTTATGCTGGTTTTGTTTGGATCGTTTATTATCTTTCTGTTGGGAAACGGTCTAACAAAGGACAAGTTCGTCTTTTTCTGTTTTTGATTCTTTTTTTCTCTTGGGAACAAATATGCAATGTGAGCCTCCAAATAATTGTTAAAAATAAGATGTCAGTCTGGGAAATCTGTTGGAGGAGTAGAATAAATCCATTTAACTCTTTGCATGGGTATTACTTTATTGTAATTTATGTCTGGCAATCACCAAGACTTGGTCTACTTGTAGCTTCTTTTCTCTTTTTAGGCAAGGGATTACAAATCTCAAGCTAGTAGCTCTGACAACTACACCAACTAATAAGAAGGTATCGGAAGTTTTTACTTAATGCTTCTCCATATTATGTGTTGGAAATGGCATATATTAATGCAAAAGTAGACACTATGTAGTGCTCACAGTATATTAGCTCTTCATTCACGCAAATGCTTGACAAAGCAGAAATCTTGCAGAATTCTCTGTACCATTTTTTTAAAATGGTTACAAATTGCAAGTCTTGATACCATATTTTAAACAGGGCATTTTAGGAATAAAAAATATCCCTAAGGAAGTGTTCATTAGATTGATTCTTGTAAAATTTGGACAGTGAAGAATTATATTCACCCCAAATACAGATTTTGGAATGAATTTACCTGTGTGGATTTTTGCATACCACACATAGGAGGTAGAGTAGGGTAGTGGTTCCGCCCTTTCTGACACCAGAGACCAGGTTAGTTGAGGTCCACTCTCCCGAGGTGGGAGGGGTACTCGTCCTGCAGTAGGTTGTTGAGCCTGATAGGTGTGGGCTGGCAGAAGGTGGAGCTTTTCCCTCTGCTCATCTTCTAGCTGCTTTTCTGGCCTGGTGACCACAGTGGCCAGGTCCATCCAAGCCCACAGAATGGTACCTGTCCACTGCCTGGGGATTGAGGACTAAGACATAAGTTTTATATGTAACCTTTCAATGATATAGTAATAGGCTTATTTGTTGATGGGTTTTTTTTTTTTTTTCACTTATCTTTGGACCAAATGTTGAAGATGTGGTTGTAATTGTGCTTTTCTGTTTCTCCTAGATGAAAAACCTTGTAATTTATTCATTACCTACAATGGAAATACTGTATTCCTTGGAAGTATCTAGTGTTTCTTCTCTGGTTCAAACAGGAATTAGTACAGTAAGTTTATGTATATTTTAAATTTCTTTATTTAAAAAGAAGAACCTAAAGAAAATTAAGCTAGCTGAGCCTAGAAGCCCAGCCCGGGTAACTTAGAGACCTAGTGAGACCCTGTCCCAATGTGAAAAGGGGCCGAGGACGTAGTTCAGTGTGAAGGCCTTGGGTTCAGTCCCCAGGACTGGGGGGTCTGGGGTCTTTAAGCATGCGTGGTACTTGGTGGAACACCTGTATAGATCTCAGGTTATAACTGAGGTCCTCTAATACACTTTTTTGACCTAGTCAGTCTTCATTCAAAAAGGAAAATAGGAGCTTGTGGAATGGCTCAGCTTTTAAAGCACTTGCCTAGCAAGCGATAGGACAAGCACTAAATACCCTAGTTCCATTCCCCAGCACCACAAAAGTTGGACGTGGTGGTGCACGCCTATAAGCTCCGCACTTGGGAGGCAGAGACAGTAGGATTGCCATGAGTCCAAGGCCAGCCTGGGCTCCATAGTGATTTGACAATGAGTCTCAGCTACAGAGTGAGACCCTGTCTCAAAAAAAAAGAAAAAGAAAGTGTAAGAAAGGTTAAACTGAACAAATAAAATATCAGTCATTTACTTATTCAACTTGCTTCATTATTTATAGTAAACACAGCTGATAATTAATTTTAGGGAGATGGTGAATTTATTTACTTCCAAGTATTTTAATTTATAAACTGGCAGAGTACCATATGATAGTTCAATACATGTGTATTGATCAAGTGAGAGTACTTAACATATTCATCTTTTTCAATGTTTACAATTTTTTTTTGATTAACAAGTAACAGTTGTATATAATATGGCACCATTTTTCTGTTTTATTATTTATTCAGGAGACAGGTTCCCACTTTGCAGTCCAGGCTGGACCTGAACTCACTGTGTAGCCCCTGCTGGCGTTGAATACATGGCAGGCCTCCTGCCTTGGCCCCTCAAGTGCTGGGGTGACAGGCCTGTTCCACCACACCCAGCTTCTATGTTAAATATCTTTTAATAATAAGGACATTCTTCTACAGTGCAGGTTTTCTCTCTCAGAAAATTTAACATTCAGGGACAGGAACCTATCTCAGTGTTAGAAGTGCTTTCCTAGTGTGCAGAAGATCCTGGGTTCAATTCCTCAGCACCACATAAAAATTAGCTGGGTGTGGTGCCACACACCTATAATCCCAGTACTCAGGAGGCTGTGGCAGGACGATATCCATGAGTTCAAGGCTAACTTGTGCAATATAGCTAGTTCAGGACCAGCCTGGACTGCACAGTGAGACCCTATCTCAATCAGTCAATCAATCAATAGAAAATTTAACATTGTGAAATATATCTTTGAAATTTAAATTTTACCATCTGTGCCAGTTTTACAGCTATAGTTTTTTTATTACTTAATATCAATCAAGTATTACTTACTGAATTTAATTGCTGTGTTTCAGAAGTTGTCTAATCTGGAATAGTTCCATAGACTTTTTTTTTTTCTTCTGTGGTATTGGGAATTGAATCTGTGGTCTTTCTACTGAACTATGTCCCCAGTTGTCCAGTTTGGGCTCAAACTTGCAGTCCCCCTGCCTCAGCTACCCATAGGCTAAGATTGTAGGTCTATGCCATCAGGCCCAGCTAAATGAATTGCTTTATGATTCAGTTAACTAAATAAAGTAATTAATTTGTGGTAGTGGGGACCAAGCCCAGAGTCTTGGTACTGAGCAGCATCTCTAGCCCTTTTTATTTTTATTTTTGAGACAGAGACTTGCTAAGTCACTGAGTTTCCCAGGCTGGGTTTATACTTCCATTCTCTTAGCTGAGTCTCCCAAAGTGCTGGGATTACAGGCCAGTGGCACCAGACTCAGCTATATTTGAATTTTACTCACGTTTGTGTTCTCGTTGTAGGATACCATATACCTTCTGGAAGGAATTTGCAAAGGTGATCCGAAGTAGGTTATATTTTGCTTTATCAGATATGTATCAGAGAAGTTGCTAATAGCCACTTATCTGAGTTAAAATTGACTTAACTGATATTAAATAACAAATCACTTACAGTCCAGTCTTTTTTCAGATTCCCCGAAGACTCCGTTTCTATTTTAGTACTCAGGTGTCTTACAGAAGCTTTACCAGAAAACAGGTAACTGTCACTTCCTTTGATTTACCCTTAGTGCAGACTGTGAATTCCCTGATTTACAGACTTTTGATGGCGTTTCTTTTTGCATGTATCAGACTGAGTCGGCTCCTTCACAAGCACAGATTTGCGGAGGCCGAGAGCTTTGCCATGCAGTTTGGACTAGATGTGGAGGTGAGCATCCGAGGCCCTTCCTTCCCTGAGCCCATGTTTCTAGGTGTACTTTTCACGGAGAGATTCCCACATGTGAGGCATTAGCACTTCATGCAAGCAGGCTCTTAGTTAAGACTTCCGGTAGCTACTGGTGATTATCCTGGCACACAGGCCAGAGCCCCAGGTTGGGGGAGGATAAGGGGGGGGGGTCTCATTCATACTGTAGAGGGCTGTGGTGTTGTTCTGCCTATGATGGAAAGCTACTGAAAATTCAGAGCAGGAGAACTTGCTGATTAGGTTGACATTTTGGAAAGATAGAGAATTGTTTGGAAAGGGTTGCCCTAAAGTTTCAGAAGCCCAGCTCAGTATACACATTGGGTGATGATGATATACCTAAAATGACAAATGTGGGTGGAAGAGCAGCCTGGGGTCCCCAGAAGAAGGGTTCTGCTTTATAAATGACAGCTATAAGGCATCTGGGTAAGTAGAAGTAGTGTCTGGTAGGACAGGGGGTGAGCTGAGTGACTGAAGGCCACAGTGCTCTAGGGGAACGTCGGGAGTGAAGAGAGATCTGGGGATGCGGGCCTGGAAGCACCAACCTGGGCAGGAGGAACAAGAGAGATCTGTGCTCATACTTGGGAAGAAGAAACAAAGCAGGGAAGCCGCACGAGTGTCCATTGTAGAAGTTAAGGGGCTGGAGGAAGGGCACAGCTATTTAAGCACTTGCCTAGCAAGCAGCAGGCCCTGACTTTGACTTCCCAGCAACACATAAGCAACACATAAGCCAGGCGTGGTGGCGTAATCCCAGCACCGGAAGGCTGAGGCAGGAGGATTGCCATGAGGCCAAGGCCAGCCTGAGCTACATAGTGAGTTCAGGACCAGGTGAGGCTACAGAGTGAGACCATGTCTCAAAATAAATAAATAAATAAAATTTTTAAAAAGTAGTTAAGGGAGGAGAAATTGTAAGTTTAGTTGGGAAGGGTAGTTAGTTACATCATACAGGAAAGATCAAATATCAAAGCTGAAAGATGGCTAGCGGGTGGGGTTGGCCAACGAGGGAGTCAGGAACCCCTTCAGAAGTGAGTTCCCGGAGGTGGGACAGGAGGCAACCTGACAGTAGTTCATTACAGAAGTAATATTTACTAAGCAGGTGGTGGGTCCCCTTGTGTTTGTTGTTTTAGAGATATAGCATTTTACAATGTGTAGAATAATTCTTTGTTTAGAGATATGTATAAGTAAAGGGATAAAGAAATGAATAGATTAATAAGTACCAAACCCAGAATAACTTTTACTTCTGGTGGAAGGAGGAGAAGGACTTTTTTGGGAAGAAGATAATAGGGTTTAACTGTATAGGGAGTGTGCTCTATTTCTTAAGGGCATGAGGTGAGTACTTAAATATTTGAGGTTTTTTTTTCTTTTTCTTTTCTTTTCTTTTTTTTTTGTTTTTTTTGTTTTGTTTTGTTTTTGTTTTTTGAGCCAGGGTTTCACTGTGTAGTATAGACTGGTCCTGGTCCTGAACTCACTGTGTAGTCCAGGTTGACCTTAAACTCTGGCAGTCTTTCTGCCTCTGCCTCCTGAGTTTTGGGTATAGAGGTGTGTGCCACCTTGTCCAGCATTGAATATTTGTTACATCATTACCCCCTCTCTTTTTTGGCACAAAGAACCATTTATTTTTTGCCAGGTTTCTTAATTCCATCTGTGACCAGAAGGTCCTTCCGCGCTGCCTTTGTTTTTTGCTCTTCGATTTTCTTCTGTTCTTTTTGTTTCTGCTTGAAAGCCTTGTCTTCCTCATCTAGTTCCTTAGCCTGCTTCTTGGGCTGTTTCAGGGGCTTCTTCGTGCCGCCTGTGGAAGACAGGAGCATGCTCAGCTTGTCCCACTGCCTGTCCCCTCCTGGGAACACTCACCTTCACCCATCATTATCTTGTTGAATATCTGAAAGCTGTCTTTTAAAGAGCGAAGGGAACCCACAGTTAAAAGACCCTTTTAAATGAAGTAAATGAGTGAAGTAAAGAAACAGAAGTAAATTGCTCTTTGTTAACGTTTCTAGCTTTGAAAATCGTAGTGCCTGTGTTCACGTTGGTGTTGTGTACACGGAACAGGAACCTGGAGTTTTAAGTGTTTGTAACTTAAGCCTCTAACGACAATGAGATAAAACATAAGTGTGTTCAGTTGTTCTTTTTCTTGCACTGGGAATTGAACTAAGACCTTCACGCTGAGCTGATCTCTCGCCCCCCTACCCCCTTTTCTTTTTTTTTTTTTTTATTTTTTTCTTCTCAACTTCTCAAGTATTGCTAAGTCATTAAGTTGCCCAGGCTGGGCTCAAACTTACATTCCTGCCTCAGCCTCCCAGAATGCTGGGATTGCAGTCCTGTATCACCATGCCCAACTGTTTAGGCCCTTTATGAAGACCAGCTTGTGGCAGGGTGTGGCAGCGCATGTGTGTGGTTCCAGCTGCTGGGAAGCTGGGTCAAGAGGATCGCTTCAACCTATGAATTTGAAGCCGAGCTCTGCAAATAGTGAGACCCCGTCTCTTCAAAGCTAAGCAAAGTAAAACAAAAATCCTCAGCGCCTTTGCTGCACAGTTTTGGATTCTTCACTGTCCCTTTCTTGAGTCTGGTTTTATGTTTATAAAATGGGATATTAGCCCTTAGCCCACAGTGTTATGATGAGATAATAATGCTTGTTTCTTGATTTTTATGAGAGTTAAATCAGATACCTCATATTTGTACCACATTTTCTTTGTCCGTTTACTATTAAACAACAATTAGTACTCTGCTTGGTATGTTCAGGAAGGACTCCATCAACATGGCTTCCATAATTCGTAATAGTCCCATTACTTTTCAGGTATCTACGTGGTGCCTTATATGTCTGTCTGTCTGTGTGTGTGTGTGTGTGTGTGTGTGTGTATAATTTTTTTTCTTGCTCCCAAATCATGGGAGGATCCCCTTGATTCCTAGTAGCTTGTGTCATGTGAGGTGGCGTGGCGTGTTTGTTATAGCTCGTATACAAGGTGAAAGCCAACGACATACTGGAGAAACTGGCCTTGAGCTCTGTGGACGCCAGCAAGCCCACCCAGTGGCAGCAACTTGTGGACGAAGCAAAGGACAATCTGCATAAAATCCAGGTGTGTTTCTCGGGCCACCAACAGGCATTTCGGTGGGCGTGTTGCTCAGCTTTAGTTGCCTCACTGTGTGCCGTTTGTGACGCAGGATGATGAATTTGTGGTGAATTACTGCTTGAAGGCCCAGTGGGTAACCTATGAAACAACCCAGGAAATGCTCAATTACGCCAAAACTAGGGTAGGTTGATCTTCTTTTTTCTTTTCCTTTTTTGGGAAGAATTTGCTTTATTCTTTCTTTTTTTTTTTTTGAGACAGGGTCTCACTCTGTAGCCCAGGCTGGTCCTGAACTCGCTATGTAGCTCAGGCTGACCTGAACTAACAACAATTCTCCTGCCTCTGCCTCCCAAGTGCTGGGATTACAGGCATGCCCAGCTTTATCCAGTGCTGGAGAATTGAACCTAGGGCGTTGCGCTTGCAATGCAAGTGCTTTGACTTCTGTGCCATCCCTCCAGCTCTTGCTTTAATTACTCTTAATTCTACCACTTTAAATACATTTTTTTTGGCCTTCAGCTTTCTTGTGAAATGTTTCTTACAGCCTTCTGTTAATTATTATGTAGCTCTCCTATTTTAAGTGGGGCTGGAGGAGTGGCACAGTGGTTAAACACTAAGGCCCTGAGTTCAGTTCCCCAACACCATATAAAATTGGGCGTGGTGATGCACGCCTGTAATCCCAGCACTTCAGAGGCTGAGGCAGGAGGCTTACCTTGAATCCAAGTCCAGCCTGAGCCTGAGGACCAGCTTGGATCCTGTCTCAAAAAAAAAAAAAAAAAAACTTTGAAGTTAAGTGGTTTTTAGTTTATTCACTGAATTGTGTTTCCATCCCCACCATGGGGTTTTAGAACTTTTCCATTGTCTCAGAAAGGAACCCCATCATTGAAAGTCACTGTTAGTTTTACTGTCCCCAGCCCCAGGCCACCACTAGTTCACTTCCTGCGTCTACTGGAGGTATCTTCTGTGTACAGTGCAGATAGGTGGGATCAGGTGCTGTGTGGCACTATGTGCAGTTTCTTCCAGTTGTTGCATGTTTTCTGGGCTCATCCTTAGGGCATCGTGTATGCTGCTTCGTTTTGCCGCATGATTTCCCTTTGTGGGGATGGAGCGCCCTTTGTTCTCTCTTCACCCTCTGGTGCACACTTGGGTCCTTTCCCCAATTTTGCTGTTGTAGATAATACTGATGCAAACATGGCTGTACGAATATCTGTTCAAGTCCTTGCTTTCAGTTCTTTTGAATGTGTACCTAGAAGTGGAGGTCTGGACTGCATGTTAATCCTGTTTTTAGGTTTT
Source organism: Ctenodactylus gundi (assembly GCA_004027205.1). NCBI lineage: Eukaryota > Metazoa > Chordata > Mammalia > Rodentia > Ctenodactylidae > Ctenodactylus > Ctenodactylus gundi. Next base: position 293,778 of record PVKB01000269.1, on the reverse strand, counting down.
TGAGGAACTTTATTGTTTCATATATTTTATATTATATAAACTATTTCATGCTGCTTATGGTCAATTTCCAATTTAAATACAGTTTATTTTTGAAGATAATATTTTACATTCCTTTGCAGATTTAATATAGCGCATATTCTGCTTGTCTTTTATTTTCCCTCCTTAGCTTTTGAAGAAAGAAGATAAAGCTGTTTCCGCCTATTCCGATGGCTTGATAGAGGTAATGCCTCTAGGCTGGCAGATCAGAGAGTGTGTATGCACCTTCACAGTACTTTTCTTCCAAGATGGAAGATGTATTTCCTCAACACGCTTATTAACGCCTCAGCTTCTTTATTTCTAAAGTGACCTTGCCTTCCTCATAGGGTCACTTGGAGATCGCAGGAGATAATTCTTGTAAGCCATTTTGCATAGGTCCTCGTATCTGCCAAGCAGTCAAATAAATGTAAATTGAGATGATAATTGTGATGGTGCCACATATACACAGGTGCCTGCCTGTGAGCATATGTGCACGTAAATTCTCAAAATAAATTTTGGTATAGTCCAGCTGAGTTTTAGTATAAGTTGCCTTATAAGTCATGGGGGTAATTGATTTTGAGGGTCACCTACAGTTAATGTGTGTGCTCCTTCATGAATGAATGAGATAGAAATGATTTCATTCTTCCATGTCCAGGGTGTGTTTTAAGTAAGGGCAGTTTTGTTGATGGGAACTGACTGTAGTTGGGTAGCTGAAAGCGTGCGTGAGCATTCTGAACTAGGGCCACCCTGATTCTGGTGTCTTCACTTCAGTATCGTTGCATCTAGGATTCAGGTTATCAAGCCAATTTTTCCTTAGGTTCTAAGGGCTCATGCCAAGCTGACAACCTTTTATGGTGCATTTGGACCAGAAAAATTTAGGTAGGTGCATTCTGTTTTTTATTTATGAATTAAATGTAAGTTTAGAGCATTATAAGGAATATTCCTTTGGGTGGATTTATTTTACAGGGTGGGGGGAGATCTGCGGTCTTCAAATGACGGAAAATACTGTCTTTCAAGCAAAAATAAAAGCTTAACCACCTCAGTCATTTCTTGAACACAAATCTCTGCTATTGTCTTATAATATCTTCTCTTGGCTCACTTACTTTCCTTTTTTTTTTTTTTTTTGAGACAGAGTCTCTCTTTGTAGCCCAGGCTGATCCTGAAGTCACTGTGGAGCGCAGGCTGGCCTTGGATTCTTGGCAATCCTCTTGTCTCAGCCTCTCAAATGCTGGGATTACAGACATGCAGCACCCTGCCCAGCTTATGTGGTGCTTGGGAATTGAACTCAGGGCCTTGTGCTTGCTAGGTGTCTTAGTTACTTTTTTCTTGCTGTGACTCAATACCTGACATCCACAAATTTAGGGAAGCACAGGTTTATTTTAGTTCACAGTTTCAGAAGGTCACAGTCCACTCAGGGGCAGCTGGCAACAGAGAAAGTACATGGCAGAGACAGAGGTAGAAGCAGCTCCTCGAGTCTAGTCTAGTCCCCCAAGGAAGGCAGGAAGCAGCTTATATATCCTTCCAGGTCTCCACCCAGTGACCAGCCCCTCCTGGATCCAGGTGTGGAAGGTGTGGTAAGCTCCCATTACATGCCTGTAATCCAGTTTACATGCCTGTAATCCACCCCTCCAGAGTAGGCCCCAATCAACCAACATCACTTCATTCCATAGACAATCTATAACATTCAAATCCTTGAGACTTTTGGGGGACATTCCACATCCAAACCACAATACTAGGTAAGCACTTTAACCACTGTGCCATTTCTGCAGCCCCTTCCTTCCTTTCCTTGTTAATTTCTCCTGATATTTATTTATTTTCACACACATGTGTATATGGTAGCCAACTTTGCCTTGCTGTAACAAAACTCATGAGCAGACCCATTTAAAAGAGGAAAGGTTTTCTGTGATGGGTCAGAGTTTCAGAGATTTAGGTGCATGGTCATTTACTTACTGAATTCCTTTTTAGTCAGAATAGTGTTCAGTTAATTTTATTTTTCCATGTGTATAATTCTATATTCTAGTGATGGTAGTTTTGGCTCATCAGCTTTGATTTTCTTCTTGAGCTTGCACACTATCATTGGCTTTTGGAAGTTTGTTTGACTTTTATCCTAGGCAGGGAGTGTTCCTCGTCAATTTCAGAGCTTCATTTGGGACCAAATAATTGTGCAGTGCTGGTCGAGTAAGACTGGGAATCACGTAAACGTTGAGCTGTGAAGGGCTTGTTTAGCAGTTAAGTTATAATAAATCCATGCCAGGTGGTCCTCAGTAGTCCTTGAAAGCAATAATGTTTTATGAATTTCTTTAATGCAAGCAGCAGTTGTATAAAAACTTGTTTAAATTTATACATAATTTGTGTAGAATACTTATTTTAAGTTATATTTCTATGCCAACCTGGGCTACATAGTGAGTTCACGAGTAGTCTGGACTAAAGAATGAGACCCTGTCTCCAAAAAAAGGAAAAAACAAAAATAAGAAAAAGTTAAAATCAGTTGTTTATTGATTTGTTTGGACTGATTACCTGAGAAGGGCCAGAGAACAATGAGGGCCTCCTAGGAAGATGGCAGGAATTCTATAGGCCTAGGGAAAAAAAAAAGCACAGCTTATTTACTGTGTTGTCTTTGGAACTGTTTTGCTTTTTAATTTACTGAGAAAAAATGATCCTAGCTAAAATGAATAATGATATCCACTTGGAAAGTAAAGCTTTGGTTTTCTTTTCTTTTTCTTTTTCTTTTTTTTTTCATAGCTACTAACATTTTTCTCCTTTTGACTTTTCAGTGGCAGTTCTTGGATTGAATTCCTGAATAATGAAGATGACCTTAAAGATATTTTGTTACAGCTAAGAGAAGGAAACTTGGTGTGTGCACAGTATCTTTGGCTGAGACATCGGGTAATATATTTTGCGTTTTTTCCTTTTTCAGTAATAACTGTACATTTCTGTTTAGTACAGTGTGATGTTTGTATAAATTGTAGAAAGATTGTCAAACTAATTAGCATATCTGTCACTTCACTTTATTTTTGGTGAGAATGTTCAGAATCTATTTTTCAGCTATTTTCTGAAGAAGAAATCAGTAGTAATGCATACTGCTTACTGGCAGGGCTCAGGAGAGGTTTCTGTTGTGTTGTAGCAGAGTGGTTAAGAGTACCTAATGCAGACACTTTGCATTGTTTAATACAACGTTCCAGAGCTGGAGTTGTAGCTCGGGGGTTAAAGCACTTGACTAGCAAGTGCAAGACTCTGGGTTCAATTCCCCAGCACCACATAAACTGGGTATGGTAGCACACATTTGTCACCCCAGCACTTAGAGGTGGAAGCAGGAGGATTGCTGTGTGTTGGAGACCAGCCTAGACTACACAGTGAGTTCAGAACCAACCCGGACTGCAGAATGAGACCTCGTCTCAAATAAATAAATAATAAACAAAATAAAATAAAATAGTTTTCTAGCTCCCAAGGTGCGTCATTGACTCAGAGTTGAAATCTAATCAGGTGGAAAATATGATTGGTAGTGGAATATTTTCTTTTTGTCTCTTTTGTTTTTTTTTTTTTTTTGAGGGTCTTGTTCTGTAGTGTAAACTGGTCTTAAAGACACTATGTAGCCCAATCTGGGCTCAAATACACCTTAGCCCCTTGACTACTGGAATTACAGGTATGCACCACCATGCCCTATTTAGGTAGAGATAGGGAATCAAACCCAGGGCCTTGAGCTTACTAGGCAAGCGCTTTAACCACTGAGGTATGACCCCCGGGCCGCTAGTGTATTCTCAGAATGATAAGATGCACCTGTTCTTTTGAAAATTGTCTTCTGATATTAAATCAAAAAGTGCTATAAGATACAATAGAGCATTATTTTATCTCGAGTCCAGTTTGCTCCAAATCTTAGCTGAAAAGGCAAACACAATTGCCTCTCAAAGCGCTCAGTCCAAGGTCAGAAGCCGCCTCTGACAAGTCCACTTCCCTCTTTGAATGCTTGTCCTCTCTGTCCACTGTGATTCTTACCAGCCTTAGATGTTGTTGACTGAGATGTGTGTTAAGTGTGAAATACCGTTATTTCGAAAGTGCTGTACAAATATGTAATCATCTTAACAGTAATATTTCTGTGGATCATGAGTTTTGAAGTATTATTTTGAGGGTTTTGGGTTAAGTAAAATATCATACTAGAGATAATTAAAAAAATAGAGGAGAACATTGTGGAGCATGATGGTACACACTTGTAATTCTGGCACTCTGGGCTGCCAGCTGAGCCAGGAGGATCTCATGTTGAAGCCAGTCCTGGGCGTTTTAGTGACATAGTGAGACAGTGTATCAAAATAAAAAATTCTTAAATGGGCTAGGATGTAGCTTGTTGCAGACTTTCTGGGATCAATCCCATGTACTGAAAAAAAGAAAAAGGAGGAAACATTTTATTAAACTATCATTGATAGGTTTTGTAAAATTCTATTGAGGTCAAGGTGGAGAGCATACTGCTACTGTACTTCTGACTGTGGTGAAGTAGCATCTGTTGGGCAGGCCACCATGGTGCTACTGAGAAGGCTGAGTGCAGGGGGACACTTGGGCCCAACAGAGGGTGTGTGTGTGTGTGTGTGTGTGTGTGTGTGTGTGTGTGTGTGCGCGCGCGTGCGGTGCTACTGTACAAGCCATAGACCTTCATACTGAGCTACATCCTAGCCCATTTTTATGTTTTGACTTTCAGAGAGGGTCTTGACAAGTTTTCCAGGCTGGCTGGAATTTGCAGTCCTCCTGCCTCAACCTCCCAGAGAGGTGGCCTGTGCCACCGGGTCTGGTTGAGACCTGCTCTCTTAAATAACAAAATTATTCATCTAAATCGTGTTAATGTTGCCTGATCTATAACATCAGGTCCAAAAAGTGCCTTCTTGTGATGCTGTCCGTAGACATACTGCTTGTTAGTGTTTGACTGTTACCTGAAGCTCTCTGCTGTTTCCTTAGAGCACCATCTCAGCCTGCTCCTGGGCTGTGGAACTTATTATTTGGCATTCACTGATGTTGTGGCCAACTTGAATCATTCACATCTAGTAGATCTCCTTGATCGCACAGGTTGAAAGCAATAAGACATCCCTTGAGATGACTTCTAGTGTGAGAGGTCTGTCTCTGGGGCTGGAAGAATGGGTCAGCGGTTAAAGCGCTTCCCTTACAAGTGCTAAGTACCTGAGTTCGATTCCCAAGCACCGCATAAACTGAGTGGGGAGGTTGAGACGGGACAATTACCCTGAGTCCAAGTCCTGGCTACATAGTGAGTTCAGGACCAGTCTGGGCTACAAAACGTGACCTTGTCTCCAAAAGATAAAGGAGAGGTCTGTACCTTTTGCCTTTTGGAAGGTTGTCAGTTTAAATTTGACAAATAAGCTCTGATTTTTCTCTTTGTGTAATTTAGGCAAACCTTGAAAGCAAGTTCGACGTGCAAATGCTTGAGCGCTTGCTCAGCTCAATTGCCACGCCAGTCTCTTTGCAAATGCTTTGTCCATGGTTTAAAACCGATGTGATCCCATTCGTGAGGAGGGCGGTACCTGAGGGGCAGGTGAGTTTCCTTTAGGATTTCCACTCCTAGTAACAATTTAATTGTAGGTCATTGAAGATTAGTCACTTTAATATCTGTTAGTTCTGTTATCTGTCTTTTTAAAAGAAAGTTGAGGGCCAGTGGCAAAGCTCAGTGACTAGCATGTTTGCCTAGGAAGCATGAGGTCCTTCATTGGATCCCCCAGCACCACATACTAGTTGGGCGTGGTAGCACACATCAGTAGTCCCAGCACTCAGGAGGCTAAAGCAGGTGGGTTGCCAGGAGGCCACGGCCAGCCTGGACTCCATAGTGAGTTCAGGACCAGCCTGGGCTGCAGAGCAAGACCCTGTCTCAAAAAAAGAAATGAAGAGAGAAAGCTGATTCACGAATTGCATCCAGAGGTGAAGCACTTGCCTAGCACTCGTGAAGCTCTGGGTTCAACTCCTGGTGCTGCCAAAATAAATACATTTTAATTTTAAAAAGATAACCGTGGAGGTCACTGGAGGAATAACTCAGCGATTAAAGCACTTGTCTAGCAAACTTTAAGTACCTGAGTTTAATTCACCAGCACTGTATAAGCTGGGCATGGTGACACATACCTATAATCCCAGCACTGGGGAGGCTGAGGCAGGAGGATTGCCATGGATTCGAGGCCAGCCTTGGCTACATAGTGAATTCAGGACCAGCCTGGACTCAGGGTGAGACCCTGTCCCAAAAAAAGAAAAGAAAAGGAAAGGAAGGAAGGAAGGAAGGAAGGAAGGAAGGAAGGACGGAAGGAGAAAGAAAACCATGGAAGATTTTAATTATCTTAATGAGTCTCTATTGAGAATTTCGTTTTTACATGATACTTCTGTTTCAGAAAATTCTTGCAAAATGGTTGGAGCAAGCAGCCAGGAACCTTGAACTAACTGATAAGGTAACACCAGTGTCATTAGCAGAAAAAGCCATTCATGCCTTCTCAAAGTTGCGACACACTGTTTTTAATGTTATGTTATGTTCTTTCAAAGGCAAACTGGCCAGAAAACGGACTTCAACTGGCAGAGGTGTTTTTCACAGCAGAAGAATCTGAGGAGCTGGGACTGACTTCCTCGTGGCATTGGATTTCCTGGGTGTGTTGTGCAGGAGAGATGTCGAGTAGCGAAATAGTCAATTGTGTGTTAGAGTTTGTCTACAGGTGTATGTGCGAAGTATCTGGGGATATGTACATTTCTTAAAATTTCTCTTTATTTGTATCTTTCAAATCCATAAAAGTGAAAATTATTTTTTTCTTTCTGATGTTTCTATTACAATTTCAACCTGCTTTTATATACTTTTTTCTCTTTTGAATTAACAAAGAGCAACCAATATCATAGCATTTTATATAGTATTTTGAGATTTTCTGCGGTTGCAATATTTGATAGTCTTTTTGTTGTTGTTGTTGTTGTTGTTGTTGTTGTTGTTGGGGTTTTTTTTGAGACAAAGCCATCCTCTTTAGTCCAGGCTGGTGCTGGACTCGCTGTGTGGCCCAGGCTGACCTTGAACTCACAGCCATCCTGCAGCCCCAGCCTCCTGAGTGCTGAAGTTACAGGTGTGCACCACCATACCCAGCTTATGTGGTGCTGAGGGATCAGACTCAGGGCCTTGGCTTCATGTATGCGAGACAAATGTTCTAACTGCTGAACTATATACCCCAGCCTGCATTTTACAGTCTTGGAAAAAAACATTAGTACTTTAGAATGAATTTTCAAAGTCTACCATCTGGGTGGCCTTTTTTTCATTGTTTTTTATTTTATGTATTTTTCTTTCTTTTTGTCTCTTTTTGAATAATAAACTGTCCTTTTACCAGTGGGATTTCCTTGTTATGCCAATAGCTACTGGAGCTAAAATATTAGTGATTTCTTATTAAAATATCAAACTGCAGAAAATATGTGACGCTTTGACAGCGTGAAAGAGTAGCCGTGGGCTGGCTGTGCAGTGTGTAGTGGGGTGCTCGCCCAGCTGGTGTGTGTGAAGCCCTGGGCTCATTCCAGCACTGCAGATTAAACACAGGGCTGGCAGCACCTAAGACCAGGAAGGTTTGTTATACTTGAGATTAATGAACTAAATGCATTATTTGGCTTATAAATTTTTTAGTTTATTTCTTTTCCTTTGGGGTTTCTCAAACTTTTTTTTTTGAAACAGGGTTTCACTCTGTAGTCCAGGCTGGTCCTGAATTCACTATGTGTCCCAGGCAGGTCTTGGATTCATGGCAATTTTCTTGCCTCAGCCTCCCAAATGCTGGGATTAGAGGGGTGCACTACCACACCTGGATTAGTGTAGTGCTGGAGGATCAAACTCAAGGTCTTGTCCTTGCTAGGCAAGCCCTCTAAAACTTTTAATATCATTCATTGTATTGGGGTGAGAAATGTACATACCTGTAATTTTTGCTACTAGAGCAGCTAAGGCCAGAGGATCAAAAATTTGAGGATAGGCTGGGCAAATCGATGAGACCCCGTATCAAAATAAGAAAAAGGCTGGGATACAGCTTAGTGGTAGAACACTTGCCCGGGATGCACACGGCCTTGGGTTCAATCCCCAATACTACCCAAAAAAATTTGTTGAGAGCACCATAACTTAGTGTATAAATTAATATCACATAATTTCTAAACTCAAAAATAATAGTTGCTTTCTACTTTCTGGTAAATTCTTATCATTAGTTGCATCTACTGGTTACACCCCTTTAAGATGAGGACTTCCTTCTGCGTGCTTCAAGCAGTCCATGCATTGATCACTGTAATGTGTTTTCCACATAGACGTTTTCCTTTTGGTGTCGAAACCTGCTTTGTCTTTTCTCTGTTAGTTGCCTTTTGTTAATACAAAACTTCCTTTTTAGTGGTGTGGGCCTATCATCCCAGCATCCTGGGAAGCTGAGGCAAGAGTGTGGCAAGTTTGAGCCCAGCCTAGGCAATTTAGGAGCTTAGTCAGACTCTATCTCAAAGTTAAAAATAAAGGGCTGGAGGAATCAATCCGGGGTTAAAGCGCTTGCCTAGCAAGCTTTATGTCAAGCTCTGGGTACCCAAGTTCGATTCCCCCGCACCACATAAGCTGGATGTAGTGGCATGCACCTGTAATCCCAGGACTTGGGAGGCTGAAGCAGGAGAATTGCTGTGAGCCCAAGGCCAGCCTGGGATGCACAGCGAGACCCTGTCTAAAAAAAAAAAAAAAAAAAATTAAACTGGGCTGGGGATATAAATCAGTGTATAATTTTAGAAAATATATTTTTATGTCAGCCTAGAATCTATGTACAAGACATTGAGGTTCATTAAATATTTGTGTATGAAATGTATTTGAGATATGAAAAAAAGCACTTGATTTTTTTTTAGAGAAAGTATTTTTTTCAGGTTCTAATCTCTGTTTAATTGTACTAGGTAATCTTCATTACAATTTTACAAAATATAAAGCACTGGTTGCCTCGAAGTTTCACCCTTTCTCTTAGGTGCAAAATCAGGGTCATTTCTTATTTTCTTTAAATAAACAAGTTTCACTATTCCACTGCCATGCTTCTACTTTGTATTCTTAACAGTCTCAATCCTTTTGTTTCAGAAGGATTATCATAACACAGAGGAGGTGTGCCAGTTAAGAACTTTGGTGAACGATCTGAAAGAGTTGATTACGTTGCACAGAAAATACAACTGCAAGTTGGCCCTTTCTGATTTTGAGAAGGTACAGTCCCAGGCATGCCAGCATGGTGCACTGTGCCCAGGTAAGGTTGGGATCTGTATCTGTGCCCTCTTTCTTATCTCCTATCCAGGAAGATACAACCACCATTGTGTTCCGGATGTTTGATCGCGTGTCAGCCCCGGAGCTTATTCCCACCATCCTGGAGACGTCTGTCCGGGTTTACATGAGGGAACACGGCTTGCGAGAGGAGGAGCTTCTCTTGTGCTACATAGAGGTAACGTTCTGTGGGTCTAGTATTGTTTCTGGGATCCACACAGCACACCGTTGTAGTAAGTGTTTAAGGAATATTGTGATTTTTATCTTTGGGACCTACACACAGTGTTTTGTATTGGTTAAGAATATGGGTAAGCTGAGCCTGGTGGTAGAGGCCTGTAATACCAGCATCCTGGGAGACTGAGGCAGAAGGATCACCAATTTGAGCCCAAGGAGCTGGAGGAATAGCACAGCAGTTAGGAACCTTGCCTAGCAAGCGCAAGGCCCTGAGTTCAATTTTCCAGTACCACATAAGCTGGTTATTATGGTGGTATATGCCTGAAACCCCAGCACTCAGGAGGCTGAGACAGGAAGATTACTCTGAGTCTTAGGCCACTCAGGGCTACATAGTAAGTTCAGGACCAGTCTGGACTATAGAGCGAGATGCTGTCTCAAAAAAAATTTTTTTCTTGAGCCCCTTGTGGGCATCATAGTAAAACCCTGTGTGTCAAAATCAAAACAAAAAAAATGGGCTGGGATGTAGCATTGTAGAAAAATCTTGAGTTCCATTCTCAGTTCCACATGAGAGAGGGAGAGAACATGAGTTAGTTTTGCGGATTGAGAACCTTTAGCAAAAGGAGAAAAAAGCGGCAGACACAATGGGGAGCCCCTGTCATCCCAGCTACTGGAGAGACTGGTGGAAGAAGCACATGATCTGGCAAATTGTGATTCTGACACTATAAAAAGACCCTATCTCAAAAAAAAAAAGAGGGCTGATGGAATAGCTCAGCAGTTAAAGTGCTTGCTTAGCAAGCGTTAAGTCAAGTGCTAAGCATCCGAGTTTGATTCCCCAGCACCACATAAACCAGACTTGTTGCTGCATGCCTGTAATCCCAGCACTCAGGAGGCTGCAGCAGGAATATTGCTCTGAGTCCAAGGCCAGCCTGGGCTCCATAGTGAGTTCAGGACCAAACTGGGCTATAGAACAAGACCCTGTCTCAAAAAAAAAAAAAAAAAAAAAAAAAAAAAAGAGCTTGGTAGTAAGGCTTTTCCAGAGTTCTGCTGTGAGGTAACAGGAGTTTGACCACAATAAACATTACCTTTTTTTCCCCCTTTTTTCTCTTTGCATTGAGTACCTGTGCCTTGTACATGCTAAGCGTTCCCCCCCCCCTCCAGCCTTGCAGTTATTTTTCTGTAGACGTGAAGATGCCATAGTAATACCTGATGGTCAGTCTCTTAAGAGCATTTTCCTTCTACATCTGTGCTATATAAAACTGAGTATTACAGCTCTGACATTCTGTAAGTTTTGATCATTGTTCCACATTCACGACTAGTTAGAATTTTATTATTTTACCCATCCTTAAAGGCTATTTCTGTGTATGTGTGGGTTTATGTTTGTAATTTGTCTTAGTAGGAAGTTTTAATGTTTGGACTACACATGTATGTTTACTCTGTCTTAGGATTTACTAAAGAGATGTAGCTCAAAGTCCACTTCGCTCTTCGACACAGCGTGGGAGGCCAAGGCCATGGCAGTGATCAGATGCTTGTCGGACACAGACGTGAGTAAACTGTGACCATTGTGTTTTCCTTTGGAGGGCTGGATCTGAAAGCTTTTTTCTGATTGTAACAACACTTTTTTTTCTGGCTGATATGATTTTTTAAATTTACATATCTCTTTCCTCTTCCCACCTCCCCTTTCCCTCTCCACAATGCCCATATTTTTACTTTCTTCCATCTCCTTTCTTATGGTATGTTTTTCTCATATTAGAGAAACCACACGATGCTTGACCTTCTGTGTCTGGTTTATTCTGCTCAGCATAATGGTCTCAAAGTGCATCTGTTTTCCTAAAGAGGATTCAAGTTTGTCTTTATGGTGGAATAGTACTTCGTGGGCAGCACGGATTTGTTAAGAATTTGTGTAGTTTGTAAAAAAAATAAAAAGAAAACAAAAAGATCTGCACAGTTCTATTTTAATTATGCAAAATAAAAGATGAAAATGTTTTTATTTACTCCCCAGAAGAACTATTCACCACAGACTGTCGGATGCGTATTTTGCCGCAGTGGTCATTCAAATATGGAGACAAATTTTAACACTTTGTACTGGGGTGCACTTACCCTGACTTCACCCTGTTAGTAGTCATTTTAAATAGACTAGAAAGACACAAACTACATATGGACTGTTCTTTAAGCAAACAAAATGAGTTTTTCTAAGTAAAACTTGCCTTTGTTTGTTAAAATTGCAAGAAATATATACTTGTGTGGTCAGAGGATGAGGCGGTCTCTGCCCCAGCGGTGGACACAGGCAGCGCCATCATTGGCCCAAGAGGCGCTGCCACGGCGGGTGGCCGGGCGGGCGGGCTGCTCACGCGGCGCCTCTCTGCAGCTCATCTTCGACGCTGTGCTCAAAATCATGTACAAGGCGGTGGTTCCCTGGAGCGCCGCCGTGGAGCAGCTGGTGCGACAACACCTGCAGATGGACCACCCCAAGTAAGATCGCGGCGCTCTTCTGCGAAGCTCATATCCAGTTGTAGTTTTGTGGCCTGTTGTGCCCTGTGGCATGTTGTAAAAAAGACAATCTGCATAATATCAACCCATGTACTCGTAGGGTCAAGTTACTACAGGAAAGTTACAAACTAATGGGGATGAAGAAACTTCTGCGAGGCTACGGAATAAGAGAAGTGAATCTCTTGAGCAATGAAATCATGGTAAGTTCTCCAGTTGGACAACCCTTTTCCCCACTGTTCTATTTTTAGGGCAACACAGGGAATTTAGGGAGAATTATGTATCATTAATAGGTCAGTAAAGCTAAATTTTCATCTCCTTTTCTTTAGTTAAGTATGTGGTAAATAGGATGTCCAGTTATTTTTTTTATTTTATTTTTATTTTTTTGAGACAGGGTTTTGCTCTGTAGCCCAGGCTGGTCCTCAACTCACTGTGAAGCCCAGGCTGGCCTTGAACTCACGGAAATTCTCCTGTCTCAGTCTCCCGAGTGCTGGGATTATAGGGTTGCACCACAACACCCAGTTTATGTGGTGCTAGGGAGACGAACTCAGATACATAGTGCTTGGCTTAGTGCTTGCTAGGCAAGCACTTTAACTATTGAGCCATTCCTCCAGTCCAGGATGTCCAGTTATTTATCAGACTGTTAAGGACAAGAAATGGTAAATTAAGTTGAAAAAGGAAAAAAGAATGACCATCACAACATTCAGGTTATGAGTCGTGTTCAATTCCTTGATGCAGTTTAGTTTTTTGCTATGGTATTTTGATTTTAGGGCTTCTCATAAGTGAATGATTCCTGGGTTTTCTGATGTCTCCTGGTAAAAAACATGTATTTTGTCTCTGTTTCAGAGAGTAGTCAGATACATTCTTAAACAGGATGTCCCCTCTTCTCTGGAAGATGCTCTGAAGGTGGCCCAAGGGTATAGGTTATCTGATGATGAGATCTACAGTCTACGAATAATTGACCTGATTGATAGAGACCAGGTATGGAAGTTTCAATCATTGTTTTATGGGGCGTCTTGGTTAACTAAATCCTTGACAGAAAACAATCAAATTATCCTACCTGATTTTCACAAAATCTAGTTATATCAGTATGGCCACTGTTGGTTCTTTAAAAGTGCTTTGTTATTGGCTAATAGCTTTTTTCCCTTTTTTTTTTTTTGAGACAGGGTCTCGCTCTGTAGTCCAGGCTGGTCCTGAACTCACTATGGAGCCCAGGCTGGCCTTGGACTCACAGCAATGCTCCTGCTTCAGCCTCCCAAGTGCTGGGAATACAGGCATGTGCCACCACACCCAGCTTATGTGGCACTGTGGAATCGAACTCGAGTACTTAGTGCTTACTAGGCAAGTGCTTTAACCGCTGAGCCATTCCTCCAGCCCATATTGTATTTTATTAGCTGTGAATGTAGCTCAGGGTTAGAATACTGGCCTAGCATACATGAGGGCATCAGTTTAATTCCTCGTACTGCCAAAAAAAGGGGAAAAATTAATCATAACTTATTTTATCAGATAATTTTTGTCTTTCCTTTTTCTTAATTTACTGGCTGGGAATAGAGCCTGAGGCCTCTTGCTAGCAGGTAAGATCAGGTGTTTTTCTCGTCACCTTGAAGTAGAAAAGAGAGAGGTAAGTCCAAATTTTGCTCGCAAGAACCAGCTGATTTTTCTTGCCTCCTAACACTGTCCTCAGGGCGACGAGTGTCTCCTTCTGCTGCGGTCTCTGCCTCCCACAGAAGCCAAGAAAACTGCGGAAAGAGTTGTCATCTGGGCACAACTGGCCTTGCAGGAGGAACCAGATCATTCTAAAGAGGTGAGATTTTTGCTAAATGAAATATAAACTAACTCGATTCCGTAGGTAGTAGCCAGAAGGATAGAAGGGACAGTTGCATGAGTGAAGATGTACGCTTCTCACTGCTCGGGTGGCCTCCTGTGAAAATTCCTGTGTAGGTTTGTTACATAGCAAAACAAAACAGCACTGGCTCCTTCAAAATACTTGATTTAGGAAAGGGCTGGAGGAATGACACAGCAGTTGAAGTGCTTGCCTAGCAAGCACAAGGCCCTGAGTTCAATTCCCCAGCACCACATAAAGCTGGGTGTGGTGGTGCGTGACTATAATCCCAGCACTCAAGAGGCTGAGGCAGGAGGATAACCATCAGTCCAAGGCCAGCCTAGGCCCCATAGTGAGTTCAGGGCCAGCCAGGGCTGTACAGTGAGGCCCTGCCTAAAAAAAAAATAAAATAAAATACATGATTTAGCCCAAAGTGAATAACCCAGGATCTGTGAAGTAGAAAGAGTAACTGAAGTAGCTGTTGTATATAAGGGGCTTTCTGTAATGCCTTGAAATCCAAATACTATTTTGTGCTGTGTATGTATTACTGTCAACATAAATCTTGATTATCTTAAATAGTTGAAACAGAGAAACAGTTTCAAGAGAGCCACTTACATCTTGGGAGATAAAGAACTAAGTGTCTCATTTATTCAGGGAAGCTGAGGCGTCCCCTGCCCGGGTCCCGTGTCACTCTTGTTACCTTCAGGGAAGTGAGACTCCACTGCTGCTGGCCCCCCCTCTCTCCCCTGCAGTACTGGGCCTTGATCTCAGGCCCCCTCAGGGGAGGCTTTTGTACATACCTAACATCATCATACGTATGTTAAGCTGTAGACATGAGGTTAAATTCCTGAAATAGATTACTCATTTTACCTTCATGGCAAAATGTGAAGTAGGTCTTGTTAACTCCCTTAAAATGAAGTTAAGAAACTACAGTTCTAAGATGAATGGCTTCCCTCCATTATCAGGAAGCAGCAGAGCCCCAGCTCAGACTCCGCCGGATACCACTGTGTCGGCATCAGGGCGATGGTTGGGTGGGTGGGGAGGTGGTGGGGGAGCGCCGGGCCGCTGGGCTGTACCCCTGAGTCCAGCCTCCACTTCATTCCCTTTAATTAAAGCTTCTCCTCTTTCTTGATTTCCTTCTCTCGTCTTCTAAAAAATCTTTTTAATGATTACTAAAAGTAGTAGTGACTTTTAATTACTATTACTGTTAGACTTCTACTCTCTTTAATTTCTCTGAGAATATTTTCAAATATTTAGATAAAGTAACTGTACAAAAGAGAATATGTGTCCGTTAATCATTGTGTAGTTGAAAAGTTATTTGGGGGGCTGGAGGATGCCACAGCAGTTAGAGCACTAGTAAGCCCAATGCCCTGAGTTTGTTTCCGCAGCACCACGTAAGCTGGGTGGGTGTGGTGGTACACACCTGTAATCTCAGCACTCAAGAAGCTGAGGCAGGAGGATTGTTGTGAGTTCAGGACCAGCCCAGGCTACTCAGCGAGAACCTGTCTTAAAAAAAAAAAAAAAAAAAAAGTGAAGAGTGAGGTTATGTGTATGTTCTGTGAAATGAGAATAGCGTGTTCTTAGTCCGTGCTATTTATCCTGTGTAGACTCACTTAGGGCTCATCTCACCATTGACTAACCGCTAACATGGACCTCTCACTTTTCAACTATTTCACTGTTGGTTTTTTCCCTGATTGCTTGGGGAGCCCAGAGTTTGCTTTACTTTGTTTTGAAGCGCTGGGGAATTGAGCCCAGGTCCTTGCATGGCACTCGCCTGTGATCCCATGGTTGTTGTGTTTGTGTCTGTATACATTGTGTGTACTGTTGCTGTGTGTGTGTTCACAGGTGCTGATGCTGTGTGTGTCTTGTGTACTTTGGCTGTGCGTGTGTGCATGTAGTGTTGCTGTGTGGGTGTCTGTGTACTGGTAAAAACTGATCGATGACAGAAACAGTTTCATTTGCTCTTCCTTTTTAGGAAAAGGCCTGGAGAATGTCCGTGGCAAAGATATCAGTGGACATCCTTAAAATGCTGTGTAACACTCACAAAGGTAGTTTCTGCTTCTGTTCTCTTGTCCCAGTTTTGTCTAAAGCTCGTCGGTTTGCAGCCGAGACGCCTGTGACTGCTGTGATTGTTCAGTTTTCGGGCTCTGGTTGTCTGTGTTGATCTTGCCCTTTTGATTTCATAGAAGGGCTTCCTTCATGTTTCCATAGGTTTTGATGGAGGAGAGGAGAGAATCCTTGAAATTTGACTTAAAACAGGGGAAAACAGCTACAGTGTGTTTCAGAATAATTCTCATTTTTCTTCTAACCCTTGAGCTTCTCTTTCTACCTCCAGAAAGAATAGATTTCTTCTTTCAAATTAGATTTCTTTTTATGCTTAAATCGTCTTTATTAATTTTCTGAGAGGAAGTGCTAAAAAGACTCATACAGGAATTTTAGCTTTTAAAAGTTCTGAGCTCTGGGT
This sequence comes from Ctenodactylus gundi, assembly GCA_004027205.1. Classification (NCBI taxonomy): domain Eukaryota; kingdom Metazoa; phylum Chordata; class Mammalia; order Rodentia; family Ctenodactylidae; genus Ctenodactylus; species Ctenodactylus gundi. Next base: position 277,575 of record PVKB01000269.1, on the reverse strand, counting down.
TAGGGTTGGGGTTAGGCATGTGAGGGGGTAAAGCAGTTCCCTAGCAAGTACAAGGCCCTCGGATCGATTCCTCGTCACCACATTAGCCGAGTGTGATGGTGTTTGCCTTTAATACAGCACTTGGGAGGCTGAAGCAGGAGGATTGCCACATGTCTAAGGCATAGCGAGTTTAAGACCAGCCTGAGACCCTGTCTCAAAAATAAACAAAAATTCTGATAATGTGGTGTTTTAGTCATTTTTTATTAACTCTAATTCCTAAGATTGGATAATATATAAGAACAGAAGTTTAGGGCTGGAGGAATGGCTCTTAAAGCACTTGCCTAACGAAGTGCTAAGTACCCGAGTTTGATTCCCCAGCACCACATAAGTTGGATGTGATTGCACACTCCTGTAATCCCAGCACTCAGAAGGCTGAGGCAGGAGGGTTGCCATGAGTCCAAGGCCAGCCTAGGCTCCATAGTGAGTTCAGGACCAGCCTGGGCAACAGCTCAAGACTCTGTCTCAAAAAATTAAAGATAGAAGTTTAATCTGGGCTGGGTGGTGCAGGTCTAATTCCAACACTCTGGGAGGCTGAGGCAGGTGGATTGCTAATTCAAGCCCAGTCTGGGTTTTTAAGTTTGGTCTTAAAATTGAAATAAAAAAAAGAGCTCAAGCTATAGCTCAGTGTGAAAGTCCTGCACTTAATCTGCAGTACCACAACAAAGGTTTACAAATGGAGAAGATTTTTAAAATTAATTTGCTGATTTGTTTATTTTGAGATAGGGTCTCCTTTTGTAGTCTAGGCTGGTCCTGAACTCACTGTGTAGCCCAGAGTGGCGTGGAATGGTAATCCTCTTGCTGCAGCCTCCTGAGTGCTGGGATTACAGGTGTGCATTACCATCTCCAGTATATGTTGTACTAGGGAGTCGAACCCTTGAGCTTGCTAGGCAAGTGCTGTAACCACTGTCCTAGACCCTGCAGTCCTAAAAACTTACTATAAATAAGAGTTCTGGAGGCTGGAAAGTCCAAGAGCAGGTACCAATATGTACTGAGCATCAGGTAAAGGACTTCCTATTGCACAAAAGCACCACAGAGGGCATCCCATCGTGAGACAGGCCAAACTAGAGCATGTGCTAAAGCGGTCGCTTTTACAACAGTCCCACTGTCACAAGAACCCAATAATCTATGAGTAGATGGATTGGTTCATTTCCTAGGGCTGAGTCCTGTGACCCACTCACCCCCGTGGGAACTCCTTAGACTCGTACCACTCACATGCCAGGAGGATACATTCCAAACACAGCCTCTGGGGATGTGCATGTCTAAAATTAAAATTTTTTAATTTTTAAAAATTTAATTACAGACAATCTGCAGAAGAAAGATGAATATGAAGAAATTCTGAAACTGTTTAAAGTGGTTGCTAGCTTACAGGTAAAGATACTGATTGGTACTGGGGGTTTCTGCGCAGCCATTCAGTGCATGCAGTGTTGTTGCTTTCCCTTAAAATGCTCTGCACTGGCTTTCTGCCTTTGTATCTGTTGGTTCCCTCAATCTCTCTTTCTCGCTTACTTTATTGAAATATAATTTACTTACCACATGGTTAATCTACTTATTTGTTTGTTTGCTTGTTTCTTTCTTTGTTTTCGAGACAGGATCTTGCTCGTTCGTCCAGGGTGGTCCTGAACTTGCTATGTACCTCAGACTTGCCTCACACTCATGGCAGTCCTCCTGCCTCAGCCTCCTTAGTGCTGGGATTACAGGTTTGGGCCACCACATCCAGTTTCTGTGGTGCTGAGGAATTGAACCAAGAGCCTTGCTTAGGCAACCGCTCGTTAACTGCTGAGCTACACTCTGGGCCCCTCCTTTTTTATTTTTATTTTTATTGTGAGACAGGTTTCACTGAGTTATCCAGGCTGGCCTCAAACTTGCAATCCTCCTGTCTCAGCCTCCCAGTAGCAGGGATTATGGAGCCTGGCCTAGTGTTCTTCCATTTAGCGTCACTCCAAGCGGAACCTTATGGTAGTGATGCCCCATTGGGTCTCCCCCCACACCCCCCCGTGCCCTTCAGTCTACTGTCTGTCTCCAGATTTACCTAGCTGCACTATTTTATATACATGGAATCACATAACTGAGATCGGTGCAGCTGTTTTAGCCGGCGTCTCTGTGAAAGGCACCTGGAGTAGGTTGTCAGCTGACTTTGACGTATTACAGTTTGAAAGTTAGAGGTATTTTAATGCTAGAAAAATTTTCTTAACTTGTTTCCTTCAAGATCTAGACTGTGTGTGTGTGTGTGTGTGTGTGTGTGTGTGTGTGTGTGTGTGTGCGCGCGCGCGCGTGCATGTGTGCGTGTGTGTGTGTCTCAAATCAGGACCTTAGACATACTAGACAACTTCTCTCACTGAGCCGCACCCCAGTGCACAGCTATAGCTATAACACCTTAGATATATGTTATGTTGCTATCAAAAAATAGTATTTTTACTTAGGCATGGTGGCACATGCCTGTAGTCCTGGAAATTCAGGAGGCTGAGGCAGGAGGATTGCTTGAGTCTGGAACTTTTACGCTACTGTGAGCAAGACCTCACCTTTAAAAATTATTATTATTATTATTATAAAAACTAATGACATGAAAAGGGGGAAATAAGTATTTTTAATTGGAAAAGGTAATATATGAAATTATACAAGGAAACCACAAAATGCTGATGGGAGGAGCTGAAAGTAAATAACAAGTGTTTAGTGGGTTGAGCTACTCCCGATGGGTGGAGGGTGATGCTCCAGGGGACATTTGACACGTTTTGAGTCATTTTTGATTATGTCAGCTGATGGGAAGAAAGTGCTGCCTGCACCTCATGGGTGGAGGAGGCCAGAGCTGCTGTTTGGCAATCCTGTGATGCCTAGAGTAAGAGTAAGCTCCCAGGACGAGGGGTTACCCACCTAAGCATGCACAGATTGGGAAACCCTGCTCTAGAATGCATCAGGAACCTGGACGTGGTGGTGCACACCTGTAATCTCAGCACTCCAGAGGCTGACACAGGAGGATCATAGTGATCCCAAGGCCAGCCTGGGCTCCATAGTGAGTTCAGGACCAGCCTGTGCCACAGAGCAAGACCCTGTCTCAAAAATAAAAAAGCACAAACAAAGATATAGTGCATCAGAACAAAGCATGTCCTTCACCCCCACTGCTTAGTGTTTTAGACTCTGGACTGTTGGGATTTTTATTGCATCAGGGAAGTAAATCTTCAGTGTAAAGTTAGTAGTTAATAGAAGTTTTAGGAAAGAATGGAGCTGACAGCCTCAGGCCTCCAGGGGAAACGTGCCCAAGTGCCCCTTTCTGTTCCACAGCTACCATGGTGCAGTTATCTGCCCCCAAATGTCAGTAATGCTGAGAAACCACAAGTTAGAGTGAAGGTTTCCTATTTTCCAAGCATTTGTTTGTTTTGTGCTTCTAGGGATTGAACCCAGAGCTTCCTTCTAGGTGGCTACACTAGCTCTGAGCTATATCCGCCAACTGTCTGATCTTTTTTAATGTTAGTTTTGCAATTTGAAATTTAAAGCCTTAAGTCCTTAATTTACACAGGAGTAGTGCAAGGGAGCAGTGATCATAACAGCCTTGGAATGGAATGATGATTTTTAGCACTGCACATACTGAACAGACTCGGCACTCTCTTGTCCCGCCTCCACTTACCCCAGGAGAGCTTCGAGGTCTTCCTTCCATTTGACGACTACAGCAGCCTTGACCTGCTGGCGGGCCTGCGTGAACAGCACGTGAGCGCTAACGAAGTCTTGCAGGCCCAGCACAAGCCAGGAGGCACCCTAGGGCCCACGGCTGCCGAGGAGCCCAGCCTAGGCCCCAGGTCCAAGCTGCACCGACAGGCGCTGGCCCTGCAGGTGTCCACACAAGAGCTAGAGATGGAGCTGGCTTGGAGAGCTTTGCAAAGTGGGGATGTCGGAGCTGCACTGAGCAGATGCAGGTGATGCCTGGTCCCTGACCTCCCCAGTAGGTCTGAAAGCCGCATGCCGTTTCTTCGGTGCTACATGTGTGCCTGGTGGTGCTTTCTTTTTTTCAAGAACGGCTCCTGGTTTTTTGCCCACGAGAGTCGTCCTTGGACTTTTCCTTGTCAGAAAATAGCAGCCCAGGAGGCAAATGACAAATATGGCTGATTAGGTGATGTAAACATTGGGTTTAGGATGCGCGCGCTTTGATATCTGATGATAATTTGAAAAATGAAGCTCACTTTACACCCTGAAAACACTTTATGTGTTGACAATGTTGGTTTTATACTAATGCAAGAGAGGCAAACACTTGCTTCTGCTACCTGTGTCCAATGATTTCCTTTCTTTCCTCCAAAGATACTTGTTTAAATATCACTGCAACTCCGACACAGGCAAGTTCCTCTTTCTGACGTGTCAGAAGCTTTGTCAGATGTTGGCAAATGATGTCCCAGTGACAGCACCCATGGGCCTGAATCTTCCTTCCGAGATACATGACCTAGCATGCCAGGCCGCCACCGTCTGCAGTCCAGGTGACAAGATTTATGATGGTTTTCTACTCTCTGGTTCGTCCTTACTCATCTCCCAAATGGTCTCCCTTCACAGCAGGGCGTTCCTGTAACGAGTCAAGAGATGCTTTGTCCCTCTTACAAAGGGTCAGCTGTAACTGACTGTCTTTGGGGATTACAGCTTTATAATACTTCCAAGTACTAATAATGTCACTTCTGACTGCAGACAGTGCTCACTTTCACTGCACTGTGAGAGTCCTTGTCTTCTAAGCCCAACTTCAGAGAAGCATGTAGTGTCCTGAGAGCTGTGCAGATGCCTTCCTATCTCATTTGTAGCCATTAGAAACTTGAGTGATAGGAGCAAAAGTTTGTTTTCATTAAGACCTAAAATAAGAGTTTTACAATTTTTCTCTACATTCTTTCAGATTTCTTACTAGACGCTTTAGAACTATGTAAATACACATTAATGGCAGTGGAGCTTTCCAGACAATGCCAGATGGACGGCGGTGGAACCCTAATGAAAGTAAGCAGCTTTTGGATTTTTTTTCCTTAAACAAAACCACTGCCCTGACCTGTTACGTGCCCCTTAAATCACTTGCCCAGTTCTCAAAAATAATGAATCTACCTCTTACTTTTTTTTTTTTTCTTGAGACAAGGTCTTGCCCTGTAGCCCAGGCTGGTCCTGAACTCACTATGAAGCCCAGGCTGGCCTTAGACTCACGGCAATCCTTCTGTGTCAGCCTCTCCAGTGATGGGATTATAGGCAGGCACCACCACACCCAGCTTATGTGGTGGTGCTGGGGAATCAAATACGGGTACTTAGCACTTGACATAGCACTTGCTAGGAATGTGCTTTAACTGCTGAGCCATTCCTCCAGTCCTTTTTCTTTTTTTTTTTCTTTTATTTTTCTTTTACAGGGTCTCACTCTGTAGCTCAGGCTGGTCCTGAACTCACTTTTGAGCCCAGGCTGGCTTTGCACTAATGGCAGTTCTCCTGCCTCAGTCTGGAGTGGTGGGAGTACAGGCATGCACCACCACAACCCAGTATATGTGGTGCTGGGGAATCGAGCTTAGGTACTTAGCACTTGACTTAGTGCTTGCTAGGCAGGCGCTTTTACCACTGAGCCATTCTTCCAGCCCTAGCCTCTTAACATTTTCATACCTACCTTGGGGAACTACTTAGAACATGAAATCACTTCTCTTTTCCAGTCATTTGTGGGGTTTAATGTACACTCTTTTAAAACATTTCACCACAAAAGAGGCCTCTGTTAGATTTTAATTTAAAATTACATTTTTATAGCCATAGGTCAGAAAAAACACAGAGTACAGTCATGCCCCTGTGTCTGTGGGAGAAGCTGGGTCCAAGACAACCTCCCTGCTGCCAGGCCTCTTAGGTAGAATGAGATAGTGTTTGCACGTGACCCAGAGGCGTCAGCTCCAATACTCTCGCCATCCAGAGATTACTTATAACACACAACACAGTGCAGTTGTTACACTGTTTTGTTCAGGATATGATAATCAAAAAAGTCTTTGAAACAGACACAGTTTATTTTCCTGAGTATTTGTATCCACAGCTGGTTGAACCTGCAGCTCTGGAACAGCGGCTGCTCAGCATTGCCTGAGTGCACGGATGTGCTTACCCACCAAGGCTATTTGGTACTGAGACCTGGTTCGGCTCCCTGTCAGTGAAGGCAATGTTCGTGTCTGACTGCGCTCACACTTGTCTTTTCTGTGCACTTGGGTCTGTAGGCTTCTTTCGGAGCTCACAAGGATCCTTATGAAGAGTGGTCTTACAGCGACTTCTTCAGTGAAGATGGAATTGTTCTCGAGTCCCAGGTGGTGCTGCCTGTAATTTATGAACTGGTTTCATCACTTGTGCCTCTTGCAGGTAAATCTCACCTGTATGCAAATTTACAGTGTAGAAGTTTGGAACTAAAAGTACTCAGAAACGTGAGTGAATCTTGCAGCATAGTTGTTGAGCAGCTATGCTGTATTTCTTTGTATAAAGGATAAAAAGGGTAGGACCAAACCATGCTGTCTTTAGTCAGGGTAGTGGTTCCCTGGGAGAGAGGAGGAACAAGGTGCTTGATCGTAGCGTAACTATGTTCAGTTTGTAGAAATGTCTCAAGTTGCACACCTGTCTGCATTTTTCTACATGTACATTTTAAGGATTTTTTTTAAGCAACAATTTGCTTAGGAGTACTGATAATTAAATTCTAACTTAACTATCTCAGTCAAAGTGTTTTATAAGACAGCTATTTTAGTGTCATTTAACTCATTCTGTTTTGTAGAAAGTAAAAGACATCCCTTGGATTCTACGAGTTTGCCATACTGTTCCATCCGTGAAGGTATTTAACGTCAACAGTGTGTAGCGTGGCCATGCATGGTGGTGCACTCCTGTGATCCTAGCACTCTGGGAGGCTGAGGCAGGAAGATTGCAAGTCTGAGTCCGGATGGGGCAAATGTCTCAAAAAATTCAAATAAATAAGAAATAAAAAGAGCTGGAGATGTAATTCAGTGCAGGCCCTGCATTCAGTCCCAGTACCAGAAATAAAAAAAAAAGATAGAGAAATAGAAAGAAAAAGAAAGCATGTAGCATGCATCAGAGTTTTATGAATATACAAATACACAATTCCTTGAAATTCTACATAGGAATCTGAATTGAAAGCCCTTATGTAATTATTTAGTTATTGTTATTTTTCTGAAAGTCGGATTATATGATTTGTCTGATACTATTAATGTTTTTGAGTTTGTTCATAGATTTTTAGCCTTCCATAGAAAGAACTGGTTTACATCTGCAATGATTTAAGAATCTTAATTTAGGGCTAAAGGAATGGCACAGTGGTTAAAGTGCCCTGAGTTTCAATTCCCCATCACCACATAAGCTTTGTGTGGTGGCGCATGCCTGTAATCTCAGTGCTTGGGAACCTGAGGTAGGAGGATTACTGTGAGCTCAAGGCCAGCCTGAGCTAAATAATGAGTTCAGGACTATCCAGGGCCACAGAGTGAGACTCTGTCTCAAAGGAAAAAAAGGGGAATCTTAATTTTTAAAAATAGGCACATTACAAAGTGTCTCACTATTTAATTGATTTAGTTACTTTCTAGGTTAAGTCTAGCATCATATTAACTCTTACTAACTCAGAGAGGGAGTTCCATGACTGTCCTACACTGAAGGAGTAGGCTGTCCCTGAAAGCAGTTTTCCATAATGCAATTTTTCATTGTTTGAAGAATATAAATATTGAAATCTCTTTATCACTTTGCAGGCGACAACCTCATCCTGCCCATTGTCCACTCCATCTCTGCCCTGCTGCAGAACCTGCAGGAGTGCAGCCAGTGGGAGCTGGCGCTGCGCTTTGTGCTTGGCTCCTTTGGGACCTGTCTGCAGCACTCCGTGACAAATGTCATGCATGCCAGCCTGAGTGAGAAGGTACAGTTCCAAGAGCAAATCCTCTGATTCGGGGCAAAGAAGGATGTAGAAGTGCTGCCTAGCAAAGGAATTTCAAGTCCACATTTCCTGTTTGGTGCAGTAGCAAGGAAATTGTACATCTGTCGAATATTTGTTGAGTATCCAGTAAACCTCAGGTGCATTTCAAGGTGTTTTCACACATTTCCCTACTCATTTTGTTGTTGTTATTTCAAGACAGAGTCTTGCTCTCTAATCCAGGCTGGTCCTAAACTCATTATGTAGTCCAGCCTGGCCTCAAACACATGGCAGTCCTCCTGCCTCAGCCTCCCGAGTGCTGGGATTATGAGCTTGCTAGGCGAGACCTTCATACTCACTGTTTATAACAGCCCTAAGAGTCTCCACTTTGCAGACGTGGAGACTCAAGATTCAGGGATGTCAGAAGGGTCCCTGGCCTCAGGTTGGGCTACGCCTCACTCTCACTCAAGGCTCAGTGCAGAGTGCTTCGTCTTTGTGGTGTTCTTACTTTAAGTGTTTCCCAAGGACATCACAGCAAAGACTTTATGCGACAAATTATCTTTGATAACTGTAAAGTTGCATCTCCAACACAGTTGTCATTTCTCCTACTTCATTGATGTGTATTAAGTGCTGAGGTTTTTTTTTATTAAATCAACTTTGTTGAGTTTATAGGTTTCAAAATTAAAATTTGCATGTTTTAGTGTAACACCGCATGTATTCACCTGTCACCAACACCACAATCAAGATAGTGTTTTTATTTATTTTATTTTATTTTATTTATTCTTTTTGTTTATTTATTTTTGATATAGGGTCTCACTCTGTAGCCCAGGCTGGTTCAGAACTCACTCTGGAGCTCAGGCTGACAGACTCGCAGCAGTCCTCCTGTGTCAGCCTAAGATAGAGTGTTTTTAAAAGTTCCTTTGGGGCTGGAGGAATGGCTCAGCTGTTAAAGTGCTTGCCTAGCAAGTGCTAAGTACCTGAGTTCAATTCCCAGCACCACATAAACAGGGCATGGTGGCACATGCCTGTAATGCCAGCACTTGGAAGGCTGAGACAGGAGGATTGCCTTGAGTCCAAAAGCCAGCCAGGCTCCATAGTGAGTTCAGGACCAGCCTGGGCTACAGAGCAAGACCCTGGCTCAAGAAAAAAAAAAAAAATCAAGTTCCTTTTCGCCCGTCTGTCAACACTCAACACCTTGTCCAGCTTTCTCTCATAGTACTCTAAATTCTAATCCTCTTGCATAAAATCATGGATTTTCAAAGTTCCTGGGTGTTTGATGCTAATTTTCAGAATGGACACATAGATGTGGACTTAAAGATTCTTTTGTTCTTTTCTGAAAGTTGCTGGGAGAGACCACCTTACTTAAGTCAAAGCACATTGTTACAGAATTGAAGGAAAAGTCTGTTCGCTTTATCAGGGGAAATGCCACAACCCTCCTTCACAAGGTAAGCGTGTGCTTGTTGTTTGTATGTCTGCCTGATTGTCTTTTGCCTTAGTCAGCAGGGCCTGTGATCCCATAGCTTGTGGTTCACTGCATTAAAGAGCTCAGGAAAAAAGACAAGAAACACAAGGGGAAAAAACTTCAGAGAACTTCTAGTACAGCTAATCACTGTTGCTTATTTTCTTTTTGGGTTTCTTTTTTCGGTGGGTAGGGGGGACAGGGTCTCTCTCTGCAGCCCAGCCTGGTCCTAAACTCACTATGTGAAGCTGAGGCGGCCCTTGGACTCTCACAGCAATCCTCCTGCCTCAACCTCCTGAGTGCTGAGATTATAGGCCTGTACCACCGCACACAGTTTATGTGGTGCTGGGGAATCAAACTCGGGTACTTAGTGCTTGACTTAGCACTTGCTAGGCAAGCACTTTAACCGCTGAGCCATTCCTCCGGCCCTGCTTTTTCTTTCTTGAGGAAGCAAAAATGTGAAGAGCTCTTAAAGTGTTTGCCTTGCAAATGCAAAGCCCTGAGTTTGACTTGCCAGCACCACGTAAATCTGGGCATGGGAGTGTGCGCATAAAATCTTAGCATTCAAGAGGCTGAGGCAGGAGGATTACCATGAGTCCAAGGCCAGTGTGAGCTCCAGAGCGAGACTGTCTCTAAAAAAAAGAAAAGAAAAAAGAAAGAAAGAACAACTATATGAAACACTTATTTTTTCATAGGCCTTAAAATCACCTTGTTAGCAAATATGTCGAAGTTCCTTAATTCTGTTTGGATTGTGACTAATTTGCTTCCTTTGACACTTACTTCCTGTAGGTGTTTAACTGTCGCCTGGTGGATCTTGACCTTGCTTTGGGTTACTGTACTCTCTTACCCGAAAAAGACGTGTTTGAAAACCTGTGGAAGCTCGTAGATAAAGCGTGGCAGAACTACGACAAGATTCTGGTATGTCCTTAGCAAGCACACCTCCCCATTCTTGAAGGTTTGGGGAAGGCGTTAAGTTGACTTGGCTAGCACATCTTAACTATTTAGGGGAAGCAATGTATCGTGGTTTCTGCCGCCTTTAGCTCTACTGGTGACACACAGGTGAGTGGATGTGCAAGTCACAAGAGGCATTGCGTTGGCGCAGAGAACCCAGGTGCTTTTTATTCCTTGTAATCTGTATGCACCCTTACACCCTCATGCCTTGTACTGACTCTAGTGTCTTTGAAACCCTAGGCCTGCCCACAAGGCAGGTGTTTGCTTTGTTTAACACAGGACAAGTTTGAGGAACAGAAAACTTCCCTAGGAAGTTGTTTTAAATTTTGTCGTGTGTGTGGATTTTGCTTACAGAATAACTAAAAATTTGGCCTTTTTTAAATGAAAGACTTAATTTATGTCATCATACGGTAAATTGAAATATCTAAATACCATAGAAGAAGCAATGGCTGGGGCTGGATGCATAGCTTAGCAATTAGAGCACTTGGCTAGCAAGCAGAAGGCGCTCAATTCAATTCCGCAGCACTATAATAAGCTGAGCATGGTGCTGCACGCCTGTAATTCCAGCTCCCAGGGGCCTGAGGTAGGACTGTGCTGAGTTCATAGCCATCCTTGGTTCCATAGTGAATTCAGGAACAGCCTGAACTACAAAGTAAGACTCTGTGTCTCAAAAAAAGTTACAGAGCAATGTGTAGCATTCTATACTGTTATCACAAAGAACATTTATGTCGGGGAGAGAGTGCTGGGTTCAAACCCTGGGCCTGGTGCACTCTGAGCACATGCTTTACTGCTAATCAATAGCTTCAGTCCAAGGTTATGGTTCTTGATATTGATTTTCATCTAAACAATGTTAGAAGATTTATTCTATTTGCAGTAGAATCTTAATTCTATTTTAATTTTGCTAGGCAATATCTCTCGTGGGGTCTCAGCTGGCCAGTCTCTATCGTGAAGTCAGCATAGGACTCCAGTTCCATGAGCTGAGCACTGATGCCCAGTGGGGCATCCGTCTTGGGAAACTTGGGGTGCGTATTCATATTGCTGTAGTATTTCATATAGTCTGATAATTACCTAGTTGGGACGTTTAAAAGAAAAATCTCATTGCCCTTGGCTTTGGGACGGGACTTTGTTTGTACTGACTCATAAACTTAAGATTAAGCACACAAAGAAATACGAACCACCTTTTGTCTCATTTGCTTTTTCATATATCTTTAAGGAGCTTAAAGGAGGCAGACATTTTTAACTGCTTTGCTTTTCATTTATAAATACATATCTAATATGAATTAACTAACATGTATACTCTTGCAAGCCTAGCCTTTAGCCTTATAATTTTTTTTCTACAGTGTTACTTAGTTTTGTTTTGTGTTTTCAAGATGAGATCTCAGGCTCCTCTCTTCTTGGCCTACCCAGTAGCTGGGACTACAAGCATGTGCCACCTTGCCTGGCTTGAAGATATACATATATACATTTTTTTTTTTTTTTTTGTTCTCCAGCAGTGGGGTTTGAACTTAAGTGTTCACACTGAGCTACATCCCAAACTTTTTTTTTTTTTTAAGTTTTAGTTTTGAGACAGGGTCTTGCTAAGTTGCCTGGGCAGGACTCAAACTTGTGATCCTTCTGCCTCAGCTTCCCAGAGTGTTGGGATTATGGGTATACACCGCCATGCGAGCCAGTTAAAGATAACACCGAAGGGTGTTTACAGGTATTCAGTGCCTTAAGTGCTCCAAGGAGAGGAAGGCACATTGCCTTCTTTTTTCACTTTGGGAAATAAAAAAAAAAAAACAGAACAAACTTTTTTTCTAACCAAAGATGTAAAAACACATTTTAAAAAAATAGTTAACTTATCAGGAAGGTAACCCCCACAGAAATGCTATTGTATGTGTTTGAAGACTCCTAATTCCTGCATAGTAATGAGGGTGGTGCTCCATGGACATTAAAAACTGAATTTTATTGGTGAAGAAGGCAGAAATGTTAAGATAGCCAAGGAAGATGTCTGGACGCCAAGCCAGAGATCTCAAATCTCAGCTCAGTGACTGAGCAGGTGACGTGGTAAAAGTAAAAACTGGAAGAGCAACGGAAAATGCTCTTTATTTAAAAAGGAAAAAAAGCCCAAATGCAAGACATGGTAATGCCCTTTTCTCAAATGCTACAATTCAGATCATTTTTTTTTCATTTTGATCTTTTAATTTCTAGATTTCTTTTCAACCAGTTTTCAGGCAGCATTTTCTCACCAAGAAAGACCTCATTAAAGACCTCGTGGAGAACATAGATGTTGACACCAGCCTCATCCTGGAGTATTGCAGGTAAATCCTTACACACCAGTGGTAGTTTTGCTGTTAGCTTAACCACGTGGTGATCCTGCAGTGCAAACACAGATCAGGATGATCCTTGCATGACGTCAGTCAATGCCAGGTTAAGCGCTCTGGAGACTGCAACTTTTTAATTCACTATTTTATGTTCCCCAAACTTGCTGTATGGTAAGGGGGCACTTGACTAAAAAAATCCAGCTTTTGGGGCATCTCCCTGGATGTTCTAATTCAGCAGGTCTGGACTAAGGCCCATGAATCTCAGTTCTTTAAAAGGATCTCCTGCCAGTCCCTATGATCAGAGAAGTTTGAAAATATCCTTATGAGTATAGTAACGCTCCATTATCCACAGGAAGTCATCCCAAGAGCCTCTAGGGGTGTTTGAACCATTCCAGGTGAACTATTTCAAGACCTCCCCAGTTGATGCTTGAAGCTGTGGCTGTATCAATCTGTATATCTACTAGGTTTGTTCAAGCTGATAACAAACAGCTACCAAATGACTAACAGGCAGTTACTGTATACAGCATAGATACACTGGACAGAGGGATAAATCACATATCCGGATGAGTTAGGGAGGGATGGCATGAGATTTCATCACACAGAATCATGTGCAGCTTAAGATTTATGAGTGTTTATTTCTAGGATTTTTCATTTAATACCTGTGTACCTCAATTGGCCATGGGCGACTAAGGACTTGGAATGCATTACCATAGGAAATTGTGGCAGGGCTACCATAACCACACATCTGAATCACATTGACTCAGGGAGCAAAGTAATCTTATATTAAGAATTAATGAAAATCTTAATTGAGGAAGAATCTCTAATTTTCTATCTAAAATGATTTATGATGATTTTCTAAAACAAGGAAAAATGTGTTACAGATTCATCTTCCTGTGATGAGTAGGAAGAGATGATCTGTAATTAACATCTCAGATCTTTCCATCTGATAAACACAGGGCTTTGTTTGCTGTGGCATGGTAATCGGTTTCAAAGTGCTTTTACACATCCTATCATTTAATTTTTACAATTTTTGGTGCATATTGTTGCCAGTTTATATATGCAGTGCATGAGAAAATAATCCATATTATATAACCTGCTAAGGGTCAAATTATAAGTAATTCTAAAATATGAAGGGTACTATAATTCTTTTTGATTTGTGACAGCTTGGTGGAATGTAGTTGTGTTTTCACAAGGAGGCCTTTGTGAATGCTGCGAGCTCACGTGCCACTGAGCTCTGCCTTAGCCCGAGTTACTGCTCCTGGAGCTACTCAGCAGGCTTCTCATTTGTTCTTTCTCCCTAGGATGACGGAAATAGAGAGCAGTGACCTGGCTATCGCCATCCTGAACCTGAGAGCCAAGGCTTGTAGGGCCAGAGGCTGTCCATAGCTCTATGTAGTTAAACTGTGCTCTTGTACTACGGAACTGTGCCTTTCCTCAGTTCGGCCTGCTCCAAATCCTGATGTGGTGCATGTGCTTCTCTGTTCTTTATCAACCTGAAGCCTTGCTGGAGTCCCATTTCTTGTTTCCTGGAAGTTAAATGGCTGAAGAAATGTCAAGTTCATTTCATAATCATTCTGCCCTGAAAGTTCCAGTGATTTTTATTTGTAGTGATGTTTTCGCTCAAACAGTTCATCTGGTTAAATTTCAGTGACTGAGAATATCAAAGAAGGATTTTTAAATGGGGGCACTTAGAGCTTGTCTTGATATTTCAGTGATTTTGTTTAGTAAATGAAACTATCATAGTCTTATTAAAAGGACCGAACATGACAGTTCGGTTTTTGCTTTTTCTGTATTAACTAGATTACTAATTTTTATTTTATTTTCTTTTATTTTTGTTTTTGTTCTAGACAGGTTCTTGCTCCGTAGTCCAGGCTGGTCTTGAACTCACTGTGTAATCAGGCTAGCCTGGAAGTCATGGCAATCCTTCTGCCTCAGCCTCCCAAGTACTGGGATAAGAGGTATGTGCCAACTCACCCAGTGAGTATATGGTGCTAGTGAGTTGAATGCAGATCCCTGTGAATGCTAGGCAAGCACTATAACCACTGAGATATGCCCCCAGCCCCTGAATTCCTAATTTTTAAATTAATTTTTTTAGCATGACCAAAATACATTAAAATCAAAGCCCACCATATTCTCGATGCTCAAGGAAAATCATTGTTCAAACAGGGGCTCAGGGATTAGCTTAGCAAAGCTCCTGCCTAGCAAGCTCAAGACCCTAGGTTGATTCCCCAGTACCACATAAGTGGGGCATGGTGGCGCATGCCTGTAATCCCAGCACTCTGTAATCCCAGTGCTTAGGAGGCTGAGGCAGGAGAATTGTAGTGAGTTCAAGGCCAGCCTGAGCTACATAGTGAGTTCAGGATCAGCCTGGAATGCAGAGCAACATCCTATCTTTAAAAAAAATAAGTCCTATAATCTTTTGAAGTCTGATACCTCCTCATATAAATACGTTCTTTTAAAAGCCCCTCATTGATGGATAGTGGAGTTCATTCCAGTTTTTAATTATTACAAACTTTTATTCTGGTAAATATCATACTTCGTATATCTTTTACTATGTATGTAAAATTTGTAAAAATTGAATTACTCTAGTAATGGACAGATATTTTCAGTCTTAATACAATTTTTTTCTCTAAGGCTGAGGGCATAGCTCAGTGGTGAGAACACTTGCTTACTGTGTGCAAGGCCTTGGGTTTGATTTACCAGCACCACGAAAATAAGGCATGGTGATACATGATTGTAATCCCAGCACTTGGGAGGCCGAGGCAGGAGGGTTGCCCTAAATTCTAAGCCAGCCTGGGCTACATAGTGAGTTCAGGACCAGTCAACAGAGCAAAACCCTGTCTCAAAAAGAAATCTCTGTAGTGTTTTACCTGTTTATATATATATCATGAATAATGTCTGATTTTTCAGAGGGCGGTAGTTTATGGTATGTGTTTTACATGATTACAAGGGTGGCCAGTAGGAAGCGTAAGTGTGTGTCAGTGGTGGGAGTGTCTTTCTGAGCTGCTTGTCAGAACCTCAGCATGGGAATGCATGCACATCAGAAGGTCAGTGTCTTAGTTATTTTTTTGTTGCTGAGACAAAATTCCTGATACCCACAATTTATGGGAAGAAAGATTTATTTTAGTTTCAGAAGGTCTCTGTCCATTTTTGCACATCCAGCAATGGCAGAAGCACGTGTTTGTGGCCTGGTGGGCAGGAAGCCCAGTGAGCGTGGAAGGGTACGGCTAGGATCCGTGCTTCCAGCTGAAGCTCCAGTGTCCTGCCCCCTCTGACCAGGCCCCACCTCTTACCTACACATGGTTCCATCCATTTTCCACAACATCCAAATACAGGAGGCTTTTGAGGAACGTTCCAGATCCAAACCCTAACAGTTAGCATGCAACTGAATACTTCTTTTAGCACATTTCAGTTGGACTGTGATGCGGCTCTCCAGCTCTTCATTGAGACCCTGCTGCACAACACTAACATCAGCCACAGCCGGGAGGATGTAAGCCCAGCCTCGGCAAAGCAGCAGCACTCCAGAGTCCTGGCCAAAGCCATCGAAATGGTGCCATTACTGACAAGCACAAAAGACTTGGTCCTAAGCCTTAGTGGGATACTGCGGAAGGTAGGTGAACCAGGCTTTGGCCACCCGACGTCTCTCCCACACTCAGCTAGGTAAACTCATGGAGAAATAGCTGGATGTATAAGTTCTGTACTTAAAAAACTTAAAAATGTAGAAATCTAAATGTTTAAAATCTATTGCTATATTTTTAAAATAGTGTAATGCAGCACTTTTCCTATTTTACCTTTTTTTTCAAAGTGAACGTAGCATTCTACCCCCACCCTGGAATTTTAGAAGAAGGATCAACATAGAGAGAAAGGTATAAATCAAAAAGAGAAATTTCCTGATAGCCTGTTCTCCAGAGTAAATATTTACTTCTTAGAAATAAAATGTAAAGGCTTTAGTGTAGTTATTCCTGTTCAACAATGTCCTATCCTTGGGTATAGTGATGATCCTATTTACCTGTTTACAATTCTACTATGTGGATAAAATTACTCTATTTAACCAGCACTGTTTACAAGTTACACTATTATGAATTTTATAGAGAATATTTTATCATCTCTCTTGTTTTGGACATCCAACCCAGAGCCTTCAGCCCAATTTTTAGTTTTGATTTTGAGATAGGGCCTTGCTTTGTCGCTAGGTTGTGCCCAGGCTGGCTTGAAGTTGGAGTCCTACCTCAGCCTTTCAGAGTGCTAGGATTACAGGCCCGCACCGCCAGGCCCAGCTGACTTTCTAATCTTTTCTGTATTCATTTGGAGTTTTTTTTTTTTTTTTTGAAATCTTGTAAGAGTTGGAATTTGTTGTTGGTTTGTGTGTTTTGTTTGTTTTTCTTTTTGAGGTACTAGGGATTGACTCCAGAACTTTGCAGAGCTACATCCCCAGCACTTTTTTTTCTCTCTAAGGCAGGATTTCACTAAGTTGCTTTATCACCTAGGCCGGGCTCAACCTGGCAATCCTCCTGTCTTAGCCTCCCAGAGTGCTGGGATTACAGGCCTTTGCCACTGTGTCTTTCTTTTTTTTCCTTTTCTTTTCTTTTCTTTTCTTTTCTTTTTTGAGACAGGGTCTCACTCTGTGGTCCAGGCTGGTTCTGAACTCACTTTGGAGCCCAAGCTGGCCTTGGACTCAAGGCAGTCCTCCTGTTTCAGCCTCCCGAGTGCTGGGATTATAGGTGTGCGCCACCACACCCAGTTTATGTGGTGCTGGGGAATTGAACTAGGGTACTTAGCGCTTGCTAGGCAAGCGCTTTAGCCGCTGAGCCATTACTCCAGGCCTCCACTGTGTCTGTCTTAAAGATGGAATTTTTAAATCAATGGGCAGTTTGATGAATGATTGAAAGTAGATGACAAGAGAAGACTGCAAGAAATTTTTCAGCTATTTTGCCTTTTAATTCAGTCAAAATTTATACCGACTTGCTCAAATTTCCTGGGTATAATCAATCATCTGCCTACATTGTTCAATGTTGTTATTCATTTAACTTTAGTTGACATTTAGAAAATAGAAAAAATAATGGTGAGTAGGCAGAAACAAAGACCAAAAAGAACGTGTCTTTTCTTTTTATAAGTGTGGGTAGATTGCGGATAGATTCCCGTATTATAGCACACAGTTAGAGCTACCACAGCGTCCTTGGGACATATCTGCAGGTAGGCCCATGTTGTAGGTAAGTCACTTCCAAGAAAGGAGTCAGATTGTGTTAGTCTAATTCTCCCATCGTAAATAAAAGAAATAAGCCAGGCCTGGTGTCCCAGCTCTGTCATCATGGGCTCTGGGAGGCTGAGCCAGCAGGATCACAAGGTCAAGTCCATGGTGGGCAATTTAGCTGCTTGGTGAGAATCTGTCTTAAAATAAAAACTAATGAAAGGTCTAGGGACATAGCTCAGAGCAAAAGCACTGGGTTCAATCCCCTGTCCCACCGTCAGTCAATCAGTAAATCCGTAAGTGAAACAAAACAGTAAATCCATAAATGAAATGAAACAGTAAATCCATAAATATGAAATGAAACTTCAATTTCAAAATCTTCTAAAATTATGAAATTTTGACATTATTCTTTTTATGTACTACTATCTTAAAAATTAAAATAATATTGCTTTTACAACTTTTTGTTAAATTTAAATGTTTAAATATTTATATTTATCCTAGTAAGGTAATTTTGGAAGTGAGAATGTTTACTTATATTTTTAAAAATAATAGAAATTATCTTGCCCTGAGACTTTGTTTGTAATCTGTACCAATGAACACTGTTGAATGAAACCGTCCGTCAGCATGGCAGGGTCCTCCCAGGTTCACTTGTCTTTCTGTTCTCACAGTTGGATCCCTATGACTACGAAATGATCGAAGTTGTCCTGAAAGTTATAGAAAGAGCCAATGAAAAGATAACCAACATTAACATTACCCAGGTATGTCTAACAAATACATAGAAGATTCAGAGATCATCTTTATAAGGCTTATATTTGAATGGTAAATACCACTAGCATCATCTGGTGTTTGTCAGGAGCCTCCTCAAACTCTGCCTTTGAACAGAAATCAGTACGCATACTCTGCTGCTTGAGGTCATACTCGAGAGGAGTCCAGCTGTGGGCAGGTTTTCTTGCTGGCCCGCTTTGTCATTTATCCTTATTCTGGTTTCGTTGGGTTGAGGCCGGGTGAATCTGCTGTCTGTGACTATGAACTCACAAAAGGCCTGACTGAAGACTTCAGGCAATATTATCTGCCATCTACCAAGAACAATGGATGAGGGGCTCGGAGGTGTACTTAGCTTTGTGTATAAATGGGTAGGTCCGGGACATGCAGTTCTCTCTCGGAACATTCACTTTCCGTGTTATTGGAGATTGACACAGCATCATCAGCATGCAAGGCAGGTGCTCTGCCACCAAGCTATGTGCCCAGCCTCTTTTGTTAATTTCTCAATTATTTTTGAGCTTGGGTCCTCGTGGCTTTTTAAAACTGGATTTTAGGGGAGCTGGAAGAATGGCTTAGCAGATAAAGCACTTGCCTAGGAAGTACTAAGTGCTAAGTACCTAAGTTCAAGTTGATTCCCCAGCTCCACATAAAGCGGGGTGTGGTGGTGCAAGCCTGTAATCCCAGCACTCCAGAGGCTGAGACAGGAGGATTGCGAAGTGTAAGGCCAGCCTGGGCTCGAAAGTAGTTCAGGACCAGCCTGGGCTACAGAGAGAGGCCTTGTCTCAAACAAACAATCTGGATTTTAGGAATAAAAGGGAATAGGTTGAAAGGCTAATAAGCCCTCCAATAGAAAATGTAAACGTGAGATGGAAAAAGGATACAGAGACTTAATTTTAAGTCTCCAACCTCTATATTTAAAATAATATCAAGCTGGATTGATTGGTCTATAGTCCTGTTTAAACCAGGTGTCCGGGGCAGAAGGACCACTTGAGCCCAGGGGTTCTGGGCCTGCCTCAGCAACATAAAGAGATGTTGGGGTCCTAGGGTTGGAATCAAGGCCTTTGCAATATGCTGTGTCCCCATTCCATTTTGTGGTTTTAATTTTGAGATAAGATCTCATTAAGTTGCCCATACTGGCCTGACACTTGTGACCCTTCCTGCCTTTGCCTGTCAGAGTGTTGGAATTACAGGCCTGCACTACCAGGCCTGGCTAAATCATTTCACGAAATGGTATCAAGTATTTTTGAAATACATCTCAAAAATGAGCTTGTTGGGAACTGCCTGTCTTGTTGACAGAACATCGTAGTGTTGACAAGCCGCCACTGGTTTCTCCTAGTATGGTTTCTTTAATGATTATATTAATTATGGTTTAAAAGGATAACATTGTAGGGCTAATAAGAAGGTTTTGGTGATCTTTGTAAAAACAAGACAGTTTAAAGAATGAAAGTGTGTGGAGGTATAGAGTAGGTGATTTTTATTATTTAATTCTTTTATTAATTTTTTTTTGAGGGAGGGTCTCACACTGTAGCCCAGACTGGTCCTGAACTCACTGTGTAGCCAAGGCTGGCCTCAAACTCAGGGCAATCCTCCTGTCTCAAGCCTTGCAAGTCCTGGGATTACAAGTGTGCACCACCACGTCCAGTTTATGTGGTGCTAGGGAATCAAACCCAGGGCCTTGTGCTTGCTGGGTAAGCATGTTAGCTGCTAATCTAATCTTCCAGCTCCTAGAGTAGATGATTTTGATACAGTAAGGACTGAATTACTCTTAGAGAAACACTTTCCTCTTTCTCTTTTTTCTTTTTCTTTTTTTTTCTTTGAGACAGGGTCTTTGTAGTCTAGGTTAGTCCTCAAATTCAAATTCACTATATCCCAAGCTGGCCTCAGATTTGTATCAATCCTCCTGCCTCAGCCTTCTGAATGCTGGAATTAAAGACATGTGCCGCCACACCTGGTTTATGTGGTGTGGGGGAATCAAACTCAGGTCCTTGCACTTGCTAAGCGAGTGCTCTAACTGTTAAGCTATTCCTCCAACCACACTTTTTTTTTTTTTTTGAGACAGGGCCTTG
Source organism: Ctenodactylus gundi (assembly GCA_004027205.1). NCBI lineage: Eukaryota > Metazoa > Chordata > Mammalia > Rodentia > Ctenodactylidae > Ctenodactylus > Ctenodactylus gundi. The sequence continues at coordinate 256,955 of PVKB01000269.1, read as the reverse complement.
CTCTGTAGCCCAGGCTGGTCCTCAACTCACTGTGTAGCCCAGGCTGGCCTTGGACTCAGGATAATCCTCCTGCCTCAGCCTCTCAAATGGATGTGCCACCGTGTCCAGCTTTATGTGGTGCTGAGGAATCAAATCCAGGGTTGTGGGCCTGCAGGGCAAGCACTTTAACCACTGTGCCATTCTTCCAGCCCCTTTTTTTGTTTTTGTTTTGTTTTGTTTTGTTTTTTGAGACAGGATCTCACTCAGTATTCCAAACTGATCTTGAACTTACAGCAGTCTTGCTGCCTCGGCATCAGGGAATCGAACTCAGGGCTTGGCACTCAGGCTGTCTAACCACTCTGCTATTTCTGCAGCACAATGTTTTCTTATTTCAATGCAGGCATTGAGTCTTCTGAAGCACTTGGAGTCCTACAAAAGAATCTCCCCTCCGGTGGACCTGGAGTACCAGTATATGTTGGAGCACGTCATAACTTTGCCAGCGGCTGCCCAGATGAGACTACCTTTTCACCTCATACTATTTGGCACAGCACAGAACTTCTCGAAAATTCTCTGTATGTTTGCTCACTTCTTAGGAGCTTTCCTCAGTAGCCAGACATGGTTTGCCTGAGCAAAGCCTACTCTTGTTTCCTTTCCAGCCTCGGAGCTCAGCGAAGAGTCCCTCCCCACGCTGCTCTTAATCTCTAAGTTAATGAAGGTAAAAGGTTGGAGCTTTGTGGGAGGCTTCCTTGTGCTCTCACTAATCCTGATCCTGGGCCAGAGGTTCCCAGGCTGCCTTCTGAGAAACGTTCGCTTTCTTTTTCCCGGAAGTTCTCCCTAGACACACTCTACGTCTCTACTGCTGACCATGTCTTTGAAAAGAACCTGAAGCCCAAGCTCCTGAAGTTGACACAAGCCAAGTCGTCCACACTGATGAGCAAGGAGGTGGCCAGGGTCACACAGACCATCGAGTCCTACCTGTTGTCCATCGTCAACCCGGAGTGGGCTGTGGCGATCGCCTTCAAGATCACCCAGGAAATCCCTGAGGGTTCGCAGGCTTCCCTTCGTTGCCCTAAGATGGTTCATTGTGTTTGTTTAGTTTTGACCTTTGCTCTCTTTTAGGGTACTGGGATCAGCCCGAGCCTTATGCATGCTAGCCAAACTGTGCCCCACTGTTCTGTGCCCCCAGCGCTGAGGGTGCTGGATTTCACACATATTTCGGGTTTATCTTTGAGGAGAAGCAATGGGATAGTTGTTAAACGTGTGTGCCCACCTTCTTCACTTGTAACATTGCTGACAGTTCCAGAATGCAGGTGGCAGAGCAGCAGACCCACTTCGGAGTCAGGTGTAGGGACATGAGCGCTGTCCGTCTGATGAGTTGAAATGGAACTGGTGTGCAGTTGTGAGGTGGCATGCCCTGATCCCAGGCCTTTTTGGGAGGCTGAGGCAGGAGGATTCAAGTTTGAGCCCAACTCAGGCAATTTAGCAACTTAGTGAGAACCTATCTCAAAAAAAAAGGCTGAGGAGTAGTTGACTGCAAAGGCCCTATCTCAAGTACTATTAAAAAGAAAAAAAATGGGGGCTGGAAGAAAGACACAGCAGTTGAAGCGCTTGCCTGGCAAACACACAGCGCTGAGTTTGTTTCCCTAGCACCACATAGCTATGTGTGGTGGCTCACGCCTGTAATCCGAGCACTCAGGAGGCTGAAACAGCAGGCTTGCCATGAGTCCAAGGCCAGCCTGGGTTACAGAGTGAGCCCCTGTCTCAAGTAAATAAATAAGTAAATCAATATAAAAATACTTACTTGTCTGACATACATCATCGTGAAAGGGTTTAGATTTGCTCGTCAATCTGCTGATTTATCTCCTTAGGCCCCTTCAAGATGTCTAGTTTGAAGTTCTGCCTGTATTTAGCTGAGAGATGGCTACAGAACATCCCACCTCAGGTGCGTTGGAGCAGAAAGGCCACAGGCTCATCTTGCTTTTTCCGTTAACCTGTACTTGTTAAGCACCTTCTCCTTCTGCCCTGGTGCCTGCTGTGGAGAGGGACGATCCCGGCTCTGAGCAACAGATTCTTAAGAGTGCAACTAAGGCAGGGAGAGCCCCTGGTTGACCAAGGTGGGCTCCCAGCCCCCATTGGCATTTGTGAAATAAGCTGTTCTTTTTCCCAAAATTGTTCTGTTTATTTGTGTGTATTTGAGGTGCATAATGGTAGCATTGAGTTTGAGGAACTGCTGTGTTTACACACGGGGTCTTGGCCGTTTCCCTGTCCCCTCCCCTTCCCTCCCTTAGTGCATAGAACCAGGCGTGGCACGCACCTGTAATCCCAGGACTCAAAGGATGAGGCAGGGTGACTACTGTGAGTTTTAGGCCAATCCAGGTTTATACAGTGAATTCAGAATCAGCCTACCTTCCATTAAATAAATAATTAATATATAGATGCATAGATCACTCTTTTGCATATATCACTCTCATGTGATTGCTTTTGAGATTCCCAGAAGAGGTTATATCTGGGTCAAATGGAATACCTGTTTCAGTTATTTACTTTTTATTTGAGTCAAGATCTCATTCTGTAGTTCACGCTGATCCTAAACTCACTGTGTGGCCCAGGCTGGCTTTGAACTCACAGCAGTCCTGCCTCAGCCTCCTGAGTGCTGAGATTTCAGGTGTGAACCACCACACCAAGCTCACTTTTCAGTTTTTTGAGGAATCTCCATCCTCCTTATCATAAGCATTGTACCAGCTTACAGTCCCACCAGTGTGAAAAGGTTTCTTTTTCTCCACAACATCGCTAGCATTTGTTGGCTTTGGAACTCCTGATACCAGTCATTCTTACTGAACTTAGGTGGAACCTCGTTATTTATTTTGATGTGCATTTCTCCAATAAACCTTTCTTTTTACTTGGGATTTTTTTTAAAGGATAAGACACGTGATAAAGCCCAGGCTTTGTTGAAGAAACTCCACCTGCAGTTCCGCCGCTCGGGCACAGAGGCTGTGCTCATAGCCCATGGGTTGAATACGGCAGAGTACGTAAGGGCGATAGGGAAGCCAGCGCACCTCATCATCAGCCTCTACGAGCACCCCAGCATCACCCAGAGGATGTGCAACTCGTCGGCCAAGGACCATCCCGGTCAGGACAAGGCTCTGTGGTTTTTTGTTCAGGAAGAACATTTGTTTTGATTCCCAGTAATCTGACATTTAAAATATGAATTCTTCTTATATTCATTGTCTTTTATTTTTAAAAAATTATATTTTAGATATTCATGAAGCAGCTAGAAAAATAGCCGAAGTCAATGAAATCAACTTGGAGAAAATCTGGGACATGCTGTTGGAAAAATGGCTGTGTCCCTCGGCATCCCCTGGTGAGGTGAGTGCTCCCTGGCTGAGTGTGTGGCCGAGTGAGAGCTGGGCTGTCCTCAGAGGCTGAGTACCTGTCCTGCGTAAGACAGCACACTAAGTCCTCTAGCGTGAATACAGACTCTTAAGGCATTTTTGATCATCTTAATACTTTTCTGTTGTCTGCTAAGTTTCTTTTCTTGTCTTGGTTTTTTTTTTTTTTTTTTTTTTTTTGAGACAAGGTCTCACTCTGTAGTACAGGCTGGTCCTGAACTCATTGTATAGCCCAGCTAGTGTCAGACACAAGCAGTCCTTCTTCAGCCGCCTGAGCGCTGGGATTATAGGGGAATGCCACCATATCGAGCTATTGTAGTACTGGGGAATTGAATTCAGGGCCTTACGCTTGCTAGGCAAGCACTCTTAACTGCTGAGCTATGCCTCCAGCTCCATCTGATGTATTTTAAAGGTATGGCTGCCTTTTTTTTTTTTTTTTCTTGTGGTACTGGGAATAGAACCCAGGGCCTTCACACTAGTTTACATCCCCAGCCCCTTTTCTGGTTTTGATTTTTTTGATAGGGTCCCACTGAGGTGCTAAATTGTCCAGGTTGGGCTTGAGTCTCCTGCCTCAGCCTCCTAGGGCACTGGGATGACAGGCCTGTGCCACTGGGACCAGATTTTCTTTTTGTCTGTATATTGATTTGCTTTGGTTTTAGCTATTTCACCTTCCAGTTGATAAGTTCAGGATGTTTTTTGTTTTGTTTTGTTTTGTTTTTTGTTTCTCTTGCCATCCTGGGATTGAACCCTTGGGCCTTGCACGTGACAAGCATTCTACCTCTGAGCCACAACTACTACCTTACACCTCACCGCCCCCCCCCACCCCCCCCCCGCTTTTTTCCTCCAATTTTACTTTAGCACATGTCTTGCTAAGTTTTCTAGCCTGGATTCAAATTTGCAGTCCTCCTGCCTCAGCCTCCCTAATAGCCCCAGCTGGGGATTAGAGCTCAGCACTGTCTGGGTTCAATCCCTAGTACCACCAAATAAATTTTTTTTCAAATTATATATTTTGAGCATCACACTACATAAGTGATTGCCATGTCCTTCTTAGGATTTGACATTTGGGGGCATCCAGTGTTTGTTTGCCATCGTAGCTGGTAATAATTTAGGTACCTTGGCTAAGGTGCTCTTTTCTCAATGTAGTAGGCTGGGGTTTTGGGGGGTTTTGTTTTTTACTTATTAGGAGAAATAGTTTGAGACATTGCAATATGCTGTTTCTTTTCAAATTCCTCCCTTGACCACATGCACACTGACTCAGCATCGTTTGCTGATTCTTAGACTAATGTAAGAATGGGACAGTGAAGATTATGAATGGTGTGGCCTGGGTGTTTCATCAGATGTCTCTTAGGTTTCCTGTTTCTTGTGATGTGATTCACGTTTTGTGTTTTGGGTGATGTGTTCTTTTTAGGAGATCACACCATGAGGCATGTAATGTAAAATTTTAAAATAAATCATATAATAAATATCTAAGACTTATGATAGGATTCAGAAATTCAAATCCAGAATTTTCTGCAGTGAATTTTCAGGTTGCATCTCGTAGATCCTCTGATGCCTGTATCTGCTTAGGCAGCTGTCCTGGGGGGCGAGGGGGGTTGGGAATCTGTTTGTAGACAGCCAGCCATGGTGACACAAGCCCTGTTGTCCCAGCATACTGGGAAGCTAAGGCAGAGGATCATGAGTTCAAGCCCAGTTTGGGTGACTTAGTGAGACCCTATCTCAAAATCTAAACTAAAAAATGGGTTGTTGCTGTGGCTGAGTATGAAGGTCCTGGGCTCGATCCTGGTACCACCCAAACCAGACCAAAAGATGCTGGGAAAGTAGTTCAGTGATAGAGCATGTGCGCAGTGTGTAAAGCTCTAGGTTCAGTCTCTGGTACAACACACGCACACACACTCAATCTATTTGTAAATAATTCATACAATATGACATTAGGTTTTCATTTTAGTTCTTTTTACAGCAGTGTCTCCCTATGTTGCCAAGATTCCTAGAATTCTTTCAAATATTACCCAACAAGGGACTAGAGGAATGGCTCAGCGGTTAAAGTGCTTGCCTAACAAGCACTAAGACAAGCGCTAAGTACCCCGTCACCACATAAGCTGGGCATGGTGGCGCACGCCTGTAATCCTAGCACTCGGGACGGAAGCTGAGACAGGAGGATTACCACGAGTCCAAGGCCAGCCTGGGCTCTATAATGAGTTCAGGACCAGCCTGGGCTGCAGAGCAAGACCTTGTCTCAAAAAAAAAAATTACTCATCAAATAACAAATATAAGCTCAATGACGGAAATATTTGTATTTATTCAAGCTTTCTTTGATTTTTGACTTTTTTTTTTCTATGTTTTCAAAGAAGCCATCAGAATTATTTGAACTTCAAGAAGATGAGACACTGCAAAGGTACTCTTTTTTTCTTTTACATTGTTTTCTGGCTGCCCAGTAGGAGTCCTAGCAATTCATTTTGAGATAGGATTTTTGTTCAATGGAATTAGGGATCAAACCCAGGTCCTCACATTGTTAGACAAGCACTGTAGCGAAGAGTACATCTCTTACAGAGGAATGGCGAGGACTTTCGGGCCAGCCTCTGTGTGCCCTCTACCTCTGGCAAGTTTCGAGGGAAGGGGCACTCCTTTCGCCTTGTAATCCAGGACCTACACCGAGAGCAATGCCTTGCTTCTGTCAGGATGATTGTTTATGGCTTGCTCCCTTGAGAAGACAGTCCTGGGGCCCAAGTCAGAAGGAATGTGGTAGTGGTAGTCCATTAAACATGCTTGGAGCAGGCACAGGGACGGGCATGGTAGCATGCTTGCCAGCTTTTTGCTATTCCTGACCTAGGCCAAAGGTGGGTCAGCTGGCCTCTGAGGTCTCACCCCCTGTGGGGCATTTGTGTGTATTTTATTTTCTTTTGCTGTGAAGAGCTCAAAAGATCACTGAGCTTTTAAAGTTGCAAACTTCGGGCTGGAGAAGAGCACAGCAGTTAGAGCGCTTGTAAGCACAAGTCCTTGGCTTTGATTCCCCAGCACCACAGAAGCTGGCTACAGTAGTGCACACCTATAATCCAGCACTCAGGAGGCTGAGGCAGGAGGATTGCTGTGATTTCGAGCCAGCTTGGGCTCCACAGTGAATTCAGGACCAGCCTGGACTACAGGAAAAGAGAGAAAGAGAAGGAAGATGAAAGCTTTAACCTTTAAGCCTAGCGATTTTTACTGTAAATAGAAACGTAAGTGCTAAGCTCTATCACTGAGCTAAAAAATACATGTAATGAAACTTCATTTCCAGGGTTGTCTATCTCCTCATGTCTCGTCCGATTGATTATAGCTCAAGAATGCTGTTTGTGTTTGCGACATCGGCGACCCATGTAAGTATCCAGACCTGAGTTGGACCTAGGTGGGCGCCCCGGCACTTTTCCTGCATGCTTGCCATGTGTGGCCTTTGACCACATCAGATGTGCTTGCTTACATTACATACTTACTTCAAGCCTTATTTTTATGAGCAAGGCTTGCCACTCTACCAGGCTCTGGCCTCAGGTGACACTGGCCAAGCCAGCTGTGTGGCATGCCTGCTGATGGCTCCCGGCCCCTGCAGGGTCTGTGGTTGGCAGCTATTGTCTGTCTGGTGAGCAAACATTCCTGATGCCTGAGAACCAAACAAACTGGCCTTGCAAGGCCTCCAGGTGCAGACATCCCCCAGCCTGGAGCCACGCTAGCCTTCAGGTTCCTCAGTCACCGTGACAGCCAGTTGGCACGCAGCTCAGTGGCTCTCCGCCCTTCTCCCTGCTGTGGCTGGCTTTCTGTGTGCTGCCCATATCACCATACAGAACACCGACACGTTATTAATATAGACATGTATTTGTTTCTTTGGTTTTGCTTTGTTTTGGTTTTTTTGAGACAGCATCTCGCTCTGTAGCCCAGGCTGGTCCTGAACTCACTATGGAGCCTCGGCTGGCCTTGGACTCATGGCAATCCTTCTGTCTCAGCCCAGTGCTAGGATTACAGGCATGCACCACCATGCCCAGCTTATGTGATGGTGGGTAATCAAACCTGAGTACTTAGCACTTGCTGAGCAAGCACTTTAACCCCTGGTCCATTCCTCCAGCCCCTGGACATGTATTTGAAATCGATCATATGTATCTGACGGTTGAGGTTTAATAGAATTAATTTTTACCTCACCATCAGAAACATTAAGTGAAAGTCACCTTTGGTTTCAATGCCAGGAATAAGTACCTGTGTTACAAGGGCTGCCCCAAGGACAGTGGGGTCCCTGCCTTGATTTTGCCAGCAGTGGTTTCGCCATCAATGCCAGCATCAACACACAGTAAAAAGCAAAAGGAAAAAATACCAGGACGGAAATGGTCTTGACCCTTTCCCTCCCTCAGGTCATAGGGGCCCTTCGATGGGTCTGAGCCCCACAGCTGGTGAATTCAGGCCTTTGCTGTCTGTTCCTTTAGGATGAGCATTCACTTTTTAAAATGGTGGTGCTTCCAGGTGCATTAGAGCAGTAGGTAGCAGGTCAGTCCCAGAAGTGGCAGTGCTTCTGTCCCTGAGCTGCAGCCCGGTGACCCCACCACAGCACGCAAATGAGCGGCCCTCAGACCTGCTTTGGTTTTACAGATGCTGGGCTTGCGGCAGTTAACCTTTGCCCACAAAACACGAGCTCTGCAGTGTCTCCTCTACTTGGCTGACAAGGAAACTATCGAATCTCTCTTTAAAAAACCCATCGAAGAAGTGAAGTAAGTAGAATTTGATGATTGTATTAACAAGTAGGAAACAGGTTTTTAGACTATAGCTTGTAAGTCCCTTCATCCATTTGGCTTCCTGTGAGTAGCTGTATCAACATCGCCCTGTTATCTTGAACATTGTTACCTTCTCTGGGGTTTGTTGTTGTTGTAGACAGTGTCTCTCTGTCATGTCCTTGACATTGTGACCAAGTGGAATTGGGCCTTGGAGAACACCTAGTCTTTGTTGTTACTTGGTGACATCTAGAATCTGAACATTGAAGCCGGGCCTGGTGACCCACACAATCTGAGTGTTTTCTCCATGTCTTAGTTACCTTTTTGTTGCTGTGACTCAATACCTGACAACCACAAATTTAGGAAAGGAAAGGTTTATTTTCACTCACAGTTTCAGAAGGTCACGGTCCATTCAGGGGCGGCCGGCAGCAATCGAAGTACGTGGCAGAGACAGAGGTGGAGGCAGCTTCTCAGGACATCACACACAGGAAGACAAGTTTGGACTAGGGGAGACCAGTCCCAGTCCCAGTCCTAGTCCTCAAGGCAGAAAGCAGCTTATATGTCCTTCCAGGTTTCCGCCCAGTGGTCAGCCCCTCCTGCATCCAGGTGTGGAAGATGTGGTCACTACACACCTTTAATCCTAATTTACACACCTTTAATCTTAACTTACACGCCTGTAATCCACTGCTCCAGACTAGGCCCCAATCTCCCAACAGCACATGGTTTCATAGACAATCCATTAACATTTAAATACATGAGACTTTTGGGGAACATTCCAGAGCCAAACCACAATACTCCATCTTACTTATCAATTGCTATCTGATCGTATATTCCGTTAATACGTGTCAACAATCAAAATGGACAAACAAGCCAGCCTCATGTCTCCTTTCAGTGGATTTTCTTTTATGTGTAAATGTAGCCAGTGAGAGCACTTCTTATAAACACCTCTGTTTTTCAGATCCTATTTGAAATGCATAACTTTCCTGGCATCATTTGAGATGTTGAACATCCCCATCACCTGTGAATTATTTTGCAACAGTCCTAAAGAAGGAATGATTAAGGGCCTGTGGAAGAACCACAGCCACGAGCCTATGGTATGTGGAGCTGCTGAGACGTGGGCTCCCTGCAGGTGCTCCTGCTAGCGGACCCGCTTGGTCCCCCACCACCCTTAGATTCCTGAGAGGTTCCGAGCAGGTCCACCACCCTGAGACTCTTTCTACTGTCCCGGCGTGTAACTTGCCAGGTTTTCTCTCCCTCTCAAAGCCTGTGGGCTGAGTCATCCCTGCCTGCGAGCTCTCAGATGGCTCTAAGATCTCTGTAGGGGCACTGTCATTTTCCTTGTTTCTTTCTTTAGAAAGCTGGAGGTCTTCGCTGAGATCGGGCTGTAGACATTTGTGGGTTTTGTGCCTGTTTTATACTTAGCTCCCCTGCCTTTTCCAAAGGTTGTTGGATTTACTGGTATCTGGAAGCCATAAAGTTTTTCTTTGCTTTTGGCTTCAGGCCGTAAGGCTGGTGACGGAGCTCTGTTTAGAATACAAGGTCTACGACCTGCAGCTTTGGAACGGAGTATTGCAAAAACTTCTTGGCTTCAATATGGTAAGTGAGACTGAGAAGCTCCTGAAACTTGGCCACACATCCCCTGCACTGCTGTAAGTGGCACTGGTTACTAAACAGGTGCTGCGCAAATATCACCACCACTGGCTTCGTGCCACACTTAGAGATCACAGCCATAGCCCACAGAAAGTGCAAACTCAGAACTGACCTGCAGTGCACTCACTGGAAACTTTAAATATCAATACAAAAGGCTCTGTGAACTTTTTCTTGGTGTGTGAGTCTGCAAGTGAATGTCTCTGGAAGGTGATTTGTTTTTTAAGATCTGAGGGATAAAATGCATGGTTGCTCTACATTGAGCTAGATCCCAGGCTCATTTCATTTTTTTTTTTTTTTGAAATAGGGTTTTGCTAAGTCATGCAGACTGCCCTCAAACTAGAACTCCTGCCTTAGCCTCACAGACATGCACTACCACACACAGCTGAAAAATGAGTACTCCTTTGAACATTAAGAACTTAATATTGGGGGGGCTGGAGGAACAGCACGTCAGATAGAGCGCCTGCCTAGCGAGCACGAGGCCCTGGGTTCAAATCCCCAGCACCACATAAACTGGACGTGGTAATGCATGCCTGTAATTCTAGCTCTTGGGAGGCTGAGGCAGGAGGATTGCTGTGTGTTCAAGGCCAGCCTGGGCCCCATAGGGAGTTCAAGACCAGCCTGGACTATAGATTAAGATCCTGTCTTAAAAAAAAAAAAAAAAAAAAAAAAAAACCAACTGGGGATGCAAATGCAAAGACCTGGGTTCAATCACCACTACTGACAAAATAAAAATCTATAATGTTTCTTGAAACTATATTTTGGTGGTCTTTGGAACTTTATTAATTTTCCTTTTTATTTTATGTTTTTACAGATTCCTTACCTAAGAAGAATTTTAAAAGCCATTTCTTGTATCCATTCATTATGGCAGGTGTGTTTTCTTTATTTTATTAAACTCACTGAATTTTATCTTTACACCTGGTGACCTTGTGAATGAGTGCTGGGTACCCTGGATTAAAGTCAGTAAGAAGCAGACTGGCTCAGCCTTGGATGGTGGTCCTGTGTCTGCAGCTCACGCTTTGCCTCTTGAGAGTGTTGCTTCCTGCTTCTCCTGGCTTTGTGGGTCACGGCTTCTTCATACTCTGGAGATACTTCGGTTCAACTAACTTTTGTCATCACATACGTTGTCTTAATTGCACATTGGATGACCCGTCATAGACCGCGGGGTCTTTAGAGTCAGAAACTGGGTCTTGTTCATCTTGCCTACATTTTGGAAGTTGTGTACCCTGTGTGTGTAATTTGTCCCTAGTTTAATGAATTAGAACAGTGGGACTGTAGGAATAGCACAGTGGTTAAAGTGCTTGCTTAGCAGGTGCAAAGCCCTGAGTTCGATTCCCCAGCTCCACACCACCAGGTGTGGGTGGTGTACCCCTCTCATCCCAGTCTTTGGGAAACAAGCCAGCCTGGGCCACACAGTGAGTTCAGGACCAGCCTGGACTACAGAGCCAGACCCTGTCTCAAAAAAATAAAATAAATGAATATAAATAAGAACAGTATAGTAATATGCTGAGTAAAACATGAAAACTCTTCTTTCCTTTTTATATAATCTTCCCACAGGTAACCACTATGTACCATTTCCCACCTGTTCTTCTAGAACTTTCGCATCATTATACAATAATATAGGTATGCACATACAGACACACACACATGACACTTGTATACATCAGTGTAATCACATTTGAGATAAAATGCTGCTTTCATGGCAAGGGGAATTGTTCTCTATCAGGACTTACAGATCTAGTCGTCTGTTTTGTTTTTTAACGAAGTTAGACACTTTTAAAGTCTACAAAAGTAGCTGTTGGTATAGTTGTAAAGTTGTGTTACTGCCACTGTTATGTCACACTGGAACATTTTCCTGCCTCCTGAGAGAAACTCCACACCTGCCCACAGTCCCTCTTCCCTAATCCCTTCCCTCTGACCAGGCAACCACTAACCTCCTTATTGTGTGTGGATTTATCTATTCTGTTTGTTTATTTATTTTTAATTTACATGTCACATCCCTTTCCCCTTCCCACTCTCTCACCTCCCCCCCCCCCCACTTTCCCTTTTCCTCTCCACAGAATCCATCTTCTTACTTTCTTCCTTATCTCTTACCTTTTTTTTAATGGTTTGGTTTCCTCATATTAGAGGAACCATATGATACTTAACTTTCTGGGTGTGATTTGTTTTACAGAGCATAATGGTCTCAAGGTACATCCATTTTCCTCAGATTTGTCATTCTTCATGGCATATTAGTAGTCCATTGTTCCTGGCTTCCTTCCACTGGCGCAGTGCTACACTGTTGCATGTGTTAGCATCTTAGTTCTTTTATTGCCAAATCCTGTCCACTGTACTGAGAGCCTGTTGGCCCTGGATGTCTACATGGGATTTGGTTGTAGGACAATGCCCCCACCCTGATGATGTCAAATCTGTGTGTGCTGAGTTCCCTTTATGTGCAACACAGAGTATGTGCATGTATCCCATGTACCCAGCCTGTACTATAAATTGGCAATCCCCAACCTTTTGGCACCAGTTTGTAGGGGACCATTTTTTCCACAAACTGTGTAGCAGTGGGGGAAGTACTAGTATCACCACCTCTGCTCCACCTCAGATCATCAGATATTAGGTTCTATTTCTCTCTCTCTCTCTCTCTCTCTCTCTCTCTCTCTCTCTCTCTCTCTCTCTCTCTCTCTCTCTCTCTCTCTCTTTGAGACAGGGTCTTGCTCTATAGGCCAGGCTGGTCCTGAATTCACTCTGTAGCCTAGGCTGCACAGCAGTCCTGCTGCCTCAGCCTCCTGAGTGCTGGGATTACAGGCATGCACCACCACGCCCAGCTAGTTGTTATGTGGTGTTGGGGAATCAAAATAGAACCCAGGGCCTTGCACTTGCTACAAAAGCTCTTTGTTTTGTTGTGTTTTGAGACAGGGACTTCTTTTGTATTTCAGGCTGGTCCTGAACTTGCTCTGTAGTCCTTGAATGGACTTGAAAACTCACTGTGTAGCCCAGGCTGGACTTGATCTCACAGCAATCCTCTTGCCTTAGCCTCTTGAGTGCTGGGATTATAGGCCTGCACCACTACACTTGGCTTGCTTGGCAATTTCTTTAACTGCTGAATTAGGTCCCTGGCGCCACACATTAAATTCGCATAAGGGGCCTGCAACCCAGATCTCTTGTATGTGCAGGTTGTAGCAGGGATTGTGCTTCTGTGACAGTTTATTTCCGCTGCTGATCTAACAGTAGGTGGAGCTCAGGTGGTCATGTAAGTAATGAGGAGTGAGTGTAAATACAGAGGAAGTTTTGCAGACTGGTCTGTCCCTCACCTCCTGCTGGACAGGCCATGGAACAGGTCAGGTCCGCAACCCCTGCATTAACTCATCTGTAGATGACTCAGTGTTATTATGCTGTATTGTTTAGGGAATGAGGACAAGAAATAATTGCAGTGTGTATTTAGTATGTGCATAATTTTTTAAATATGCATTCATGGACTCAGAGCCTAAGGTGCAGAGCAGCAGCTATCCCACATCTTGGTCATCCACTCAGCAGGTTGTGCACAGTGGAGCTGTTTCCACTTCTTAGTTATCGTGGATACTGCAGCTGGGAACAGTTCTGTCCAGGTTTTCTGCAGACCTGCGCTTTATCGCTTGAGCATCGCCTAGGGCTGGCTTTCACAGCATCTCTGTCCAGTGCTTTTAAGGTGTATCAGTATTTTCATTTCACTTCGTCAACACTGGGGCCACACAAGGGCTTTGCGGTCCTAGGCAAGCCCTGCCCCTCTCCTTGTTTGTAATTCTTAATTATTCTCTACAATGTGGAGTAAAATGTTCCCAGAGTCGCTGACCCCCAGCCATGTGGGTGGGAGCCCGTGTGTCAAGCTCCCCTCGCCCTCTCCTGGTCCTGGAGTGGGATCTGGCACCCACGGGCTGACTGCTGACTGCTGCTTTGATTTCTTGCCTGATCTCTGGCTCATTGTGCCAGCTAGATCACCAGTAGACCAGCTAAGGGTGTGTGGAAAAGATCCTGAATATGCAGTTAGGAGGAACACTTCCCGGAATCGTAGCCATCTGTAGCAAGGAGGATGACCTTGTCTTAGCGTCCAGAATAAATGTTTGTTCTGCAGCTGAGATGAAGAAAGGACGTGGCGTCGCAGCCCGGGTTCGCTAACATGCTCACTTCCTTGTACAGGTTCCCTACTTCAGCAAGGCCTGGCAGCACGTGATCCAGATGCCCCTGCTCGCAGGTACTTCCTGTCCCCAGGCACCAACAAGGGCTTCCTGCAGCCTGGCGCCTGTGGGTTTCATGGTTGTCTTTTACCTGCAGCTTCTTGTCCGCTGAGACCCAGTCAGTTGTCGGATTGTTGTGAGAGTCTTGTCGCTGTCCTGGAGTAAGTCTATTTGTCTGCCTACCAAAAAAAAAATCTTGCTTATGAGAATTCCTTTCTAGGGAGTGGAAGAATGGCACAGCAGTGAAGCTTTAAAGTCACTGAGATCGATTCTCCAGCACCACGTAAACCAGGCATAGTGGTACATACCTGTAATTCCAGCACTCAGGAGGTTGAGGCAGGAAGACTTCTGTGAGTTCAAGGACAGTGTGTGTACGTATTGAGTTCAGGACCAGCCTAGACTGTAGAGCAAAAAAAAAAAATAAAGAATTCCTTCCTAGTTGACACATCTATGAACACAGCCATCCCCTATACCGTATCTGTAGTTTTGCCTCTGTGCTTTCCTGAGTTGTAAATTGCACACCTTTCTGGGTCGCGAGATGCAAGCTTGTACCTTTCCACCAGGATGAAGGCCAGGGCTGTGGGCTGGAGGAATGGCACAGTGGTTAAAATGATTGCCTGGGGGTACAAGGCCCTGAGTTTGATTCCCCAGCACCATATAAAGCGGGGCGTGGTGGCTTATGCCTGTAATCCCTGCACTCAGGAGGATTGCTGGGAGTCCAAGGCCAGCCTGGGCTACATAATGAGTTCAGTACCAGCCTGGGCTACAATGTAAGACCCTGCCTCAAACCAAGAAACAAAAAAACAAAATCAGGGTGGGTGGTGGGTGCTGCTGTTTGCCCCATCCACCTCTTTACCACTGTTGTTCTTAGCTATCAGGGCGGATGCTGGTGGTCAGGGAGGCCTAACTGTTCAGAGTAACAACCCCACAGACCAAACAGTCATGCTGGCGATTTTCTTTCTTTTCTTTCTTTCTTTCTTTCTCTTCTTCTTCTTCTTCTTCTTCTTCTTCTTCTTCTTCTTCTTCTTCTTCTTCTTCTTTTTTTTGAGGCAGGGTCTTACTCTGTAGTCCAGGCTGCTTCTGAACTCACTATGGAGCCCAGACTGGCCTTGGACTCAGGGCAATCCTCCTAGCTCAGTCTCCAGAGTGATGGTGTTACAGGTATGCGCCACCACACCCAGCTTATGTGGTGCTGGAGAATTGAACTTGGGTATTTAGCACTTGCTAGACAAGCACTTTAACTACTGAGCCATTCCTATGGCCCAATGATGGCAATTTTATTCTAGCATGATGTTATATTTGTCCTATTTTATTATTTGATTGCTGTTATTGTTAATCTTTTATGGAGCCTAGTTTGTAAATTAACTATCAGAAGTACATTTGTATACAGAAAATGGCAGTATGTGTAGGGTTTGTGTCTGTCCAAGGTACAGGTGGCGTGGAATGTGTTCCTCCCTGTAGAGAAGAAGGGGAGTGGCTGTAGTTTTTCTTTGTTAGGAAGTTAAGTGTAACAATTTTTGGAGAGATACTGAGGGTGGAACCCCTGGCCCTGCATGCACCAGGTAAGCCTGCACCCCACAGCTACCTCCCCAGTGCACCCCACCTTTTTTCTTCTCTTCTGTGCACTGGGGATTGAGCCCAGGGCCTTTGCACTGAACTATGTCCCTGTCCACTTTTATTTTTTATTTTGAAGCAGCATCTCCCTAAGTTGCCCAGGCTGGGCTCACACTTGCACTCTCCTTGTCTTAGCCTCCTACAGTGCTGGAGTTACAGGCCTGCATTCCCAGGCCCGGCATCATTTATTTTTATATTTACTTTTTTACAGTGTCTGCTTTTCACATATGCTGCCTTCCAGTTTCCTAGTAAACTGATATTCACTCACCATTCTCTGAAGTTAGGACTGATGTGACGTAGTGCCGGTGTGACTACCCTGAATCCTGCAGCCCCGTATTCTACATTTTGATTGTGCTGGAACTCATCTTAGGCCTCTTAGGCTTCCGGCTGTATGCCGATAGCAGGCAGTTGTGTTACTGAGGTGAGTTCTTCTGTTAGGTGTACCATACATACCCTTCAGGACTCAGGTTACTCGCTGCTAAGCACCTGTGCGCATCTGCACTCTACTATTGAAGATTACAGAGAGTCTGGACAGGTTACATCTGTAGGAAACCAGAAAGGCCTGTATTGTGTCACAAATCAGACCGGCTGGTGACTAATGAGCTTGCTGTCTCAAAGGTGTCCAGTTTCAGATGATCTCGACATGATGGGGGTCGCCAGGCAGTACGTCCAGTTAGAGCTTCCGGCTTTCGCGTTGGCCTGTCTAATGCTCACACCGCACTCAGAAAAAAGAAACCAGCAGCTTAAGGTAATAGAATAACACACAAGTGCGTTATTGCCCAAGGGAAGCCAAGGAAACGAGGGTCTTCTACATTGCTACTACTTTCTTCTACTTTCTTCTCGGCAAACCTGTAAAGCATGAATGCATCAGTAGTGGGGAGGTGGGGCAGAAAAGACAGGTGCATCCGGCTGTGGTGGGGGCTCAGGCCTGTCATCCCTGTATTGTGGGAGGCTGAAGTAGGAGGATCTCAGGTTCAAGGCCAGCCTGGGCTATATAGCAGCAGCTTGGTGAGATTCTGTCTCAATATTTAAAAAGAAAGAAAGAAAAACGGGCTGGGGATGTAGCTCAGTGCAAAGGCCCTGGGTTCAATCCCTAGTACCAAAAGAAGATATTTAGCAGAAAGATAGTTTGAAGTTGCCTGAGGCACATCTGAGAAGGACCAGCAAGGTAAGTGGTCAGAGAACAGGGGACAGCAGGAGAATTCCGGGGAAGCCACTATGTTCACATTGAATTTTGACTCACTTGATCCCCTCGCAGCTGCCGTGGGTCAGCAGCAATGGGAGCAGAAGGGATCAGTGACGGAGGGAAGCCAGTGCCAATGCTGTTGACTGTGACAGGGCAACAGGGCAGGTAGCCAGGAGCCAGCCTGGCTTAGCAGCTGGATGTGAGACGGGAAGGGGTCAGATTATGCGGGGAAGTGGCTTAGCAAAAACACCACTGGCACTCCGAGGACAGAACTTTTAAAGATACCTCTCTTGTCTCCCTTCAGACAGCAAGAGATAGAACAAAGTATCGGACACGTTTTGCAGTCCCTGCCTCCATAGGAATGAACATGCATGACTTTTGTCATCTTTATTACCTGCGTTTTTGCAAGGCCATCTGCGCTTGTGTTTGACATTTGTTTTCTTTTGATTATTCATAAACTCATCCCTGGCCGCTTTTCAGCAGTTCAGTATTTAAGTAGATCCCTTTTGGCACATAGGACAACAGAATGCCTGGCCTGAGGCCCTTGCCATTAATAAGTACTTGCTAAATACTTTTCCCCCTAATTCCAGTAAGTTTTTGTTGATAGAAGGGTTTTTTTTTTCTTAGAAATTCTCTTGAGGCATTTTACGTTTAAAAATGAAAACGTTCCAGACTTGACAGAAATTAGCAGTAGTGATATGCTTATAATTTGTGTTTGGATTTTTCTCTTCTAGAATTTTCTGGGATCGTGCAATCCTGAGACTGTTTTACAGCAATTAGAAGAACATATGAATTCTGGCCAGTTAGCAGGATTCTCACATCAAGTAAGGCAGTTTTATCTCAATTTTGCTATGAAAATTTGGCCCTCTAAGGAAATTTTTTTTGTAAATATGATTTACAGTTCATATTCCTAAAATCATTTGGCCTTTATTAAAACCTCAGTAATTGTTTTTAAAAGGCAGGGACTGTGGCTTTCTTATTTATTACTGTGCTCAGTGGAAATTTTATATTCTTAAATGCTTACAATTATAAGCAGATCTTCTTTCCTATAAAAAGTTCCGTCATGTGTCACAACAGTGGCTGAAGACTGCACTGGGCCAGAGCCCTGTCTTCCCCCTTCCCACCCCCGTTGGAAACAGAGCCTTGGTCCCGAGAGTGTGACAGTACAACTCTGGCTGTCAGAAATTTTCAGTGTTCAATAAGGTCTTAGAACTTAACACTTTTTTTTTTTTTTTTTTTTTTGTTAGAACAGACAGAACAGGTCTTTATTTAGAAACAAAGGACGGATAGGAGGAAACTCCCACTGTCCAGGAAGGGTCCTGACTGAGTTGCCCTTAGCCCATTTTTAATATGATACCTGTCATTCTATAGGTTAGAAATCTGATTCTGAGTAGTATCACAAAAAAGAAGGAGTTTGGGATTTTGGCAAAGACAAAATACTTTGAAGCATTGAAATCACACGTGATAAATACTGACAGCATCGCTGACCTAGTAAAGTACTTGGCAAATGACTTAAGGTAAGTGAATTTGAAGAAAATAAGAACCAGCTTACTACATAATTTTCCTAACGTGTAAATTTATTTTGGAGGAAAAGATTGAACAATTGTAAAGCTGTGCAGTTGCAGTTTAAAGCTCAAAAGTCGAAGCAGCTTCCCATGGCTGGAAGTTAGCTGTCTTGTAACCCAAACCTTCGGGCACATGAACTTGGAATCAGATAATTAAACACACTGTCTGAATCCGTGGTAGATGTCTCCCAGTCCTTCCCCAAGCCCACAATTACAACTTTATCCCTTAACTGCTTGCTCAGAGCACTGGTGGCTTTATGCAACACATAATTTTGCTGAGCTTGGTTAGCTAATTTTCCAGCCCTTTCAAGTTTAGAAACAATAAACTTGCTGGGATCCTGCAGGTGGGGTGGGAGTTGGAAGCTAAAACGGAGGGGGAAGAAATGGGCTGACACTATGGAAAAGACAAGTGCAGGTGACAGGGGCATTCGCTCCCACCCTCGTCGGCTCTCGTGGCACCGCTGCTGGGAGGTTTCTCTGGTACTCCCCATGGGTTTCTTCCTGCTTGCGTATCCTCGTGGCGCAGCCCTGTTCCCTGTCACTCCTGGAAAAACATTATTTTCTGAGGTGTGACAGGTGTAGGTCATCAGCTGCACACACAGGCATGTGCAGTGTGATCCGTTCCCACACCTGTGCACCCCTGAAGCCTTCACCTTGACATGTCTGCTACCCCGGTGACCTCACCCTGTCCCTTCCTGTTCTGGCTCCCCAGTGTAAATGAAGCCTCAGCCTTGATAACTGAGTATGCCAAGCACCGAGGGAAGCCAGTGCCGCCAGACATGGCCCCCTGTGATGTCCTGCAGGTAATGCCCTGAAGCAGCCTCCAGTCTGGAGAAATGGACCCACCCAGTTCTGGTGTTCTGGAAAGGGAGATCCTGTTTCAAAAAAAAAAAATCATCTTGATATATGTGCAGGTGGTCAGCTGTCAGTTAAGGCTTAGTTCTGAGAATCATGCCATCCAGATATCAGGAACGTATTTCCACAAACCCGCATGGGATAGATCAGCAACTCAATGTGGTTCTTTTCCAAGAGACGGTTGAAACTGGCCAGGGTGCCACTCTGCTATAATCCCAGATGCTCAGCATGCAGAAGCTGGAAGATCTCAAGCTGGAGGGCAGCCCGAGGAATGTAGCAAACCCTGTCTCAAAACAAAAATAAATAAAGCTGAGGCAATTAGTTTAGTGGCGGAGGGCCGCTGGGTTCCATTCCCAGTACTGGAAAAGGCATGCGGTAAAGACAGCCGGTGTGACATGCCAGGGGTGTTTTCTTTTTTTTCTTTTTAGCAATAGTACGAATTGAATCCAGGGCCTTCATACTGGGCTACTAGCGCCCACCCCCCTTTTGAGACATGGTCTTGTTAAGTTGGGCTTGAACTTGGGATCCTCCTGCCTCAGCCTCCCACAGTGCTGAGATTACAAGCTGACACTGCATGCTTGGCCCAATTTTTTTCTTTAAGTAGGAGTACCCTCTAAGATAATAATGTAAAATTACATACAGTAAGAAGGTAACCTAGTAATGTAGTTATTTACTTTCACTGTCAGCAGTATGTAGAGTGCCTGATTGCACATGCCATCCCTTTACCCAGCTCACCAAGACAGGCTGCATGCCTGTATCAGACCAGGCACAGGGGTCACGCGTTGTGCTGCCTCATTATGATGCCTGCAATGCCCCCGACAATCTTATGGGACCAGAATCATCATGTAGTCCATCGGTGACCACATTTCTTGCTCTGTGGCCCTTTGAGTCCCTGACCAGAAACCACAGGTGGCTGTGTTTTGTTCTCAGCTGGGCCAGTGGGCAGCCTGTGCTTCAGGCACGCGGTTGAACCTTGAGCTGAGTCTGTGAATCTGAGTCCTTTCCACAGTCATCACTCCTCATAAAAGGTGGTTTTCAAGGGCTGGGGTTATAGCTCAGTGGCTACAGCACTTGCCTAGGAAGCCAGAGACCCCAGGTTCAATCTCCCAGCACCACGTAAGCCAGGGATGGTGGTGCACGCCTGTAATCCCATCATTCGGGAAGCAGGAGGAGGTCTGTGAATTTGAGGCCAGGTTGGGCTACCTAGTCAGCTCAGAACGAGCCTGTACTACAGAGCGAGACCCTGCCTCAAAAATGAGTGAAAAGATGAATAAAAATTAAAAATACAAATTAGAGATATTTTGAGGCAGGCCCGCATCTTTTGCACAGTTGAGCCTTGAACCTGTGATCCTCCTGCCTCAGCCTCTCAAGCAGCTGGCATTACAGCTGTGCACTATTATGCCTGGCTTCTGATTACCGGGGCTATATAATTTGTTTTGTTTCGTTTTTGGCTGGCTTGTTGGTTGGTTGGTTGGTTGGTTGGTTGGTCAGTTGGTTGGCTGGTTTGGATTTTTTTGATCTTGTTTTTTTGAGACAGGGTCTGTAGCCCAGGCTGGTCCTGAACTCACTATGGAGCCCAGGCTGGCCTCAAACTCATGGCAATATATTTTTCTTTCTTTGGTTCAGATAGGGCATATTATAATAAAACTACCTTTTGTTAATTCTCACAAGTAACTACCAATGCTTACTTCCAGTCGGTTGTGCCGAACAGCATAAGATTGTTTTCAAAATGGAAAGTATTAATTCAGGAGGCAAATTTGTGGCCCTCAAAATACGTATTTCTCCTTAGTCATATCTATCTAAAATGCCAAATAAAGCCAGGAATGGTGGTACACATATGTAATTCCAGTGCTTGGGAGGCTGAGGCAGAAGGATTGCAGTGAGTTCAAGGCCAACCTGAGCTACATAGCGGGTTCAGGACCAGCCTGGTTTACAAAGCAAGACCCTGTCTCAAAATTTTAAAAAGCCAAATATTACAGTTTTATGTACAGATATAGTTAAGTCTTAAGTTCCTTAGTTTATCTAACCTTTTCTATATATAAAAAAAAAAACTTATTACTTGGCTGGGCATGTAACTCAGTGGTTAAAGTGCTTGCCTAGAGAGCACAAGGCCTGGGGTTCAATTCCCCCACCTAAGTCAGGAGTAGTGGAACATGCCTGTAATCCCAGCACTTGGGAGCTGAGGTCAGAGGATTGCCATGTGTTTGAGGCCAGGCTGGGTCTACACAGTGAGTTCAGGATCAGCCTAGGCTACAGAGCAAGACCCTGTTTCAAGCAAACAAACCAAACCAAAAAAAAAAAAAAAAAACATAAACACACACAAAAATTTGATACTTGCCAGGCATGGACCACTATGCAACTGTAATCCCAGCATTCTGGGAGGCTGAGGCAGTAGGGTTGCATGTTTGAGCCCAGCCTGGGAAAATTAGTGACTTACTGAGACCCTGCCTCAGAATCAAAAACCAAAATCATGCTTAGCAAAATGAATCAGACACAGAAGGTTAAATATCACATGGCTTCTCTAATATGAGAAACCAAAGTATAAAAAAATAAAAGAGCAGCTGGAGGAATGGTACAGCTCAATTCTTCAGCACCATATAAAGCCGGTGTGGTAGCACATGCCTGTAATCCCAGCACTCAGGCAGCTGAGGCAGGAGGTTTGCCATGAGGCCAGGGCTAGCCTGGGCTACAAAGTGAATTCAGGAACAGCCTGGGCTATACAGAGCGAGACCCTGTCTCAGGGGTGAAAAATATGTAAAAGAGCAGAATTAAAGAGAGATGGAAGTATATAGGAAGACAGACTGCAGTGGTAAGGGGGCATGGGGATTGAGGGACCAGAGGGGGAGGGATGTGAAAATGCTTAAGATGACACGTGGAAATGCAGCAGTTTCTCAGGCTGATTATTACTGTGTTGCAAATATATAACAACAAGGAGGAAGTAAGTGGGCTCAGGTCGCAGGGGTATGGGGGTCCTGGGCTCAGCCCCGCAATAGGACAAAAACCGTGCTCATCTGTTTCTCTTTCTTCCCACTCAGACATTTCTTGATGGATTATCATAAGTCATTGAATCTTTTTCTGAAAGGACAAGAGGAAGTCGGAACCTGCCACTGGCTATTTATTAGCATTTCTGGGATGTGCAATCTACATGCAGTAGCCCTTCTAAAAATGCTCTCCATAAAGCTTCTGTGTTCCCTATGAGTGGAATTCCCTGTACAGGACTCACACCCTGAATTAAATGCTTCCGTTGCCTTGCTCTTGCCTGTTTAGTGGATACCTCTCCATTTGTCGTACGTCCATGAAGGACACAATGCGCAAAGACCCCATTCTCTCAGGAACAGCAGTCATGTGCTTAAATCCTATTTCTTTCATATATAAAAATAAGAACATCAATCTTGAGCTGGGTGTGGTGGCGCAGGCCTGTAATCCCAGCGTTCTGGGAAGTGGCCACAGGAGGATCACAAGTTCAAGCCCAGCCTGAGCAACTTGCAGCTTCATGAGACCCTACCTCAAAATAAAATATAAAAATGAGTTGTGGGGAGCTCCCTAGCAAACACAAAGCCCTGGGTTCAATTCCCCAGCACCACATAAGCTGGGCACAGTGGTGCATGCCTGTAATCCCAGCTCTCGGGAGGCTGAGGCAGGAGGATTGCCATGAATTTGAAGCTAGCTGGGGCACAGAGTGAGTCTGTCAAAATGGGCTGGGGATATAGCTCAGTGTGGAGGCTGTGGGCCCACTCTGAGTTATAAGAAGGCGTTTAAAAAAAAATCCTTTTCATGTCAGTTACAGTCACCATTTATATGATCATAGTTGCAACGTGTGTCAGTCAGTGGCCAGGCAGATAAAAGCCTCCAGGCTGTGCCCAGCAGGAGAGGGCCGAACGCCAGGGACTGGCCACCCAGGAGTTAGAGAACAGAGCCCAGAGAAGAGCTGGGGATGAGAGAAGGTCGCCTGAGCCGGAGCTGCGGTCCCTGCAGACACCGAGTCCGGTTGGCCGCTGGCTGCCCCAAAACTGCAGGAAGATGGATCTGTAAAAGGACGCGGTGGGCAGGGGAGAAGAGCAGGAGGAGACAGTGGGGGCGCCTGACGCTGACCATGAAGTGCCCTTTTAGGGAGAGAAATTAACAAGTGGATGTGCGGTTTTGGGAACTGAACAAGGGCGGGTGTGAGGCCAAGTTCCCCAGCCGCTGGGGAAGGTCTACACCAGGAGCCCTGTCAAGGAAGGACACGTGATAAAGGAAAACATGGGAGCTTCGTGATACCAGCGGTGGCAAAGGCACAGAGCGCACTTGTTTCTACTTTTGGGTGTTTGAAAACGCCCATCATCCCTCCCGTTGAAATGTAAGTAAAATTTCAAACTCAAGGTTCCCAATGACTCCCTAGCCTGATGCTGACTGCTCCAGGTGCGGGGGTATCTTAATTTTGGCTTGTGAATGGCACCCTGCCAAGTTGAGGGAACGTAAGTCAGGCACTGTGTCATACCCCTGTAATCTCAGTTACCTGGGATACTGAGGCAGGAGGATCCCACATTGAAGGCCTACCTCAAGGCGATAGCTTCACATTCTAAATGTCCTGAACATGAATCCGAGTTGTGTATAAAACCATTAATTTTGGTCTGTGGGTGTAGCTCAGCGGTTAAAGCATTTGCCTAGCAAGCACAAGGGCCTGAGTTGAGTCCCCAGCACCACATAAGCTTGGTGTGATGGCGTGCACCTATTATAATCTCAGTACTCCAGAGGCTGAGGCAGCAGGATTGCCATGAGCTCCAGGTCAGCCTGGGCTGCACGGTGAGTTCAGGACCAGCCTGGACTGGAGTGAGATCGTGTATCAAAAAAATAAATAAATAAAAATAACAAAAAAAAAGGGAAATACAGACACATAGGGCATGACTAATCCTTTGGGCAGGTGGCATTTTATTTCTACCTATTACTTTTTTATGATTTTTTTGAGACACAGTATTACCCTGTAGTTCAGGCTGAACTCTATGTTGTCCAAGCTGAACTCAAGGTAACCTTCCTACCTCAGCCTCCCAAGTGCTAGAATTAAAGGTCTGTACCACCTCACCCGGCTTCTGTGGTGCTGGGGAATCGAATTCACGACCTGGCAGTTGCTAAGCAAGCACTCCAACCATTTGCTATTTCTCCAGCCTTTTTATAAAGTCAAAATCCTACATCATGCAAGTGTACAATTTTGTGCCTACTGATTTTTTTTTCCCTGCTGCTAAAACCTTTTGGGCTTTCTTTGATACTGGAGATTGAACCCAGGGCCTTCCATGTGCTAGGCAAGAGCTCTGCCACTGAGCTGCACCACGGCCTTTCAGCTCTTAAAATGTACTGTTCTTACATGATTGCATACTGTGTCATCTTAACCGTAAAAAGACCACAGGAGCTTGAGATCCAGGCAAGCCTGGGAGACAGTTCTCCTTCTATATATAGGTTTACAAACTAGCCTAAATTATTGTTTAATCCCTGAGGCTCATCTTTTTTCTTTTCTTTTCTTTTTCTTTTTTTTTTTCCTTTTTTTTTCTTTTTCTTTCTTTTCTTTCTTTTTTTTTTTTTGAGGCAAGATCCGGCTCTGTAGTCCAGGCTGTTCGTAAACTCACTATGTAGCCCAGGCCTCATGGCCATTCTCCTGCCTCAGCTTCCCCAGTGCTGGGATGATAGATAATCACCATCACACTGGGCTTGTGTGGTGCTGGGGAATCGAACCCAGGGCCTTGCACT
Organism: Ctenodactylus gundi; assembly: GCA_004027205.1. Classification (NCBI taxonomy): domain Eukaryota; kingdom Metazoa; phylum Chordata; class Mammalia; order Rodentia; family Ctenodactylidae; genus Ctenodactylus; species Ctenodactylus gundi. Next base: position 232,082 of record PVKB01000269.1, on the reverse strand, counting down.
TGATAGGCAAGTGCTGTAACCACTGTGGTATTCCTCCAGCCCTGAGCTCAGCTTCTTGTTCATACTTAGGGATATGAACCCCTTGTCTGCGGTCTGTTAGGACAGAATGACGCGGCACATGGTCATTTACTATTGGATATCTGCTAAGTATTTACTATTGTAGACATTTGGACTTTGTTAGGTTTTTGTTTCCATTTTCTGGAGACAGGATCTCATTCTTCAGTCCAGATTCACCTTGAACTCACTATGTTGCCCACCCTGGTCTCAGATTCTCAGTGATCCTCCTGTCTCAGCTTTCTGAGTGCTGGAATTACAGGCAATTACTAATATTTTTTTACAAAGATCTTTCTATGCTTGGAATCACTCCTTTAAAATACATTGTTCCCAGGAATGGATTTAGCAGATCCAAGGTAAAGAAAGAAACATTCTGAAGGCTGTCGCCCAGATGTAAGTGGCCAACTGCATGTGCGTTTGGTGCCCCTCACACACATGAATTCCTACCAGGCATTTCAGGAAAGGAATCTTCCCCGAACCTTCACCAAGCGCCAAGCACATTGCCCTTTAATAGCCAGCTGCCAGGCTGGGGATGCAGCTCAGTGGTTGGAGCACTCGCCTAGCAAGCACAAGCCCTTGGCTTGATTCCCCAGCACCACACAAACCACACACAGTGGTGCACACCTGTAATCCCAAGCACTCTGTTTCTTTCCTCTGCTTCTGATGTTGCTTTGGGATTTCTAATCCTCCCCTGGCCGCTCTCCAATTGTTGGGCTGCTCCTCCCTGCCTAGCTACCTTGAACAGGCGGTTTTTGACTAAATTCTCGACTTTTTAAAAGTGGGTCCATGAGGAGACGATGTGCAGCTCTGTTACTCAGCCGCCGTCTTGACCCAGAAGTCAATCCCAGCACTCGGAAAGCTGAGGCTGTCAGGTGTAATTGTCAGCCTGGCTTACATAGTGAGTTCAGGACCCATCCTGACTGTAGAGGAAACCATGCCTCAAAAAAAAGGCCCCAAAAAATCCTTGTTGCTAATTTTGTAGGTACAAACGAGAACTCACAGTTTCTGGTGGTTTTTCTCTGATGTCTGAACTGAACCTCAGAAAAGCCGAATGTAATCTCATCCTCAGTTTTTAATGCGCAAAGAACTGAAGGCATCAGGTGGTGGCAGTAGAATGTCACAGATGGAAATGAAGCTCCAGGCCTCGGTGACTCAGCTGCTAGGCCACCGGAGGCGTTCAAGCTGGGCTCCGCTCCACCTTGATTTTGTCTTGAAGTTCCGTAGGGCAGACATTTGCCTTCAGAGGGAGGAAAGGTCACAGTTTTGAAATGTAAAGACAAGCTCAAATATACATCTAGCCAGGATCCTTTTATGTTGTGTGTATTTGGCACTAAGGTTGAACCCAGGGCATTTACACTGAGCTATAGGCCCAGACGACTTTTTTAAGTTTATTTATTTTTGAGACAGGGTCTCACGCTATAGTCCAAATTGGTCCCGAACTCACTCTGGAGCCCAGTCTGGCCTCAAACTCATGGCAGTCCTCCTGCCTCAGCCTCCTGAGTGCTGGGATGATACTGAGTGCTGGCTGGGTGGCGTACACCACCATGCCAGCTTATGTGGTGCTGGGGAATTGAACCCAGGGCCTTGCAATGGCTAGGTAAGCACTTAAACCACTGATCTACGTCCCAGCCTCATGTATTTTTGAAACAGGATCTTACTAAGTTGACTTCTGGGTTCAGTCTTGGCTGTCCTCCTGCCTCAGCCTCCCAGGGTGTACGGCACCACACTCTGCTTTACTAATCATGGTTGTGCTACGTGGAGTCACTGTTTCTTACTCCCCTCTCAGCTCCCCCCCCCCCCCCCCCCCCCCCCCCCCCGTCACTCTTCTCGGCTCTTGTCACTGTACTGAGGCACACCTTTCACTAGTCCCCCACCTCATTTACCTAAAACCCCAATGGCCAACTGATGCCCACCCTCTGTGCTAACTACCCAAGAGGTGTTGTCCAGGAAGTTGGGCTGAAGGGTGCTCTTTTCCTGCAGATCTCCTCTGTGGAGAGTCAGGGTTTTCTAAAGTACTGAGTTGAACATTGAAATTTCACATTTAGCCCATCCCGACTGACTTACAAGGTCTGCATGATCCATCTCCACCCACCCTGGTAACCTCTGTGCCTGGCAATCTTGTCCGCAGCCTTCCCTGACCAGCCAAGCCAAATTGTCTGTGCCATTACCATATTTACTTCCGAATCTGCTATTGTAAACTGGCTCCAGACTTGCTCTCCAGTGGAAATTGAATCCAGAGCCTTTGCACTGAGCAACAACCCTAGACCTCTTTTTTTTTTCTTTTTTTTTTTTTTTTGAGGGAAGGTCTTGTTAAATTACCCAAGCTAGGCTTGAACACATGATCCTCCTGCTCCGCCTCCTGGATTGTGGGGCCCACAGATGTGGACCCTGGCTCCAACTTCCTCTCTTCATCTGCCTGTCAACTGCCTCCCTGGGATGTTGAGTCCCACCCCATCAGACATGTTATCTAGAGTGCTCATTCCTCTTCTACCCAAATCCTCAAGTAGTGTTAGGCATGTTGCAGACTCAAAACTGTGATCCCCACACTCAGGAGGCTGAGTCAGGAGGATCTGGAGTTCAAGGTCATCCTGGGCTACTACTGAGTTCAAGCCCAGTTCAACAAAACCTCATCTCCAAAAAAAAAAAGGCAATCATCAAATTCAAGGATTTTATCTCCCTGTGTGCAGGGCAGGACCACTCATTGGGTGTTTCATGGTCACACAGGCGAATGACAGCACCTCGTGCCATGCTGGAAGGAAGGGGGAAGTAAGCGATGACTCAGGAGGCGCGGGCATGAGGTGTTCCCAAGACTCCTGTGCACACGGCTGTCGTGTCTTGAGTTGAATGACACAGCTGCACTATTACTCCTCTGACCGCTTGGCATAGGGGATTTATGGGTAGGGTGTTTTCCATTGCCTAGGAATAGAAAACCTGGCCCAATGACACATGAGGTATTCAGTCTTCCTACTTTTCTCCTCAGACCCTGTAGATTGGATTTTTTCTCTTCTTCTTTTTGTTTTGTCTTTTCTTTATTGGGAGTTGACCCCAGGACCTTTTCACTGAGTTATACTTCCAGTCCTTTATTTCTTATTTTAAGACAGGGTCTTCCTAAGTCACCCTGTCTAAACTCACGATTTGTGATCATCCTGCCTGAGACAGGGAGTACAGGTGTGTGCCACCATGCCTGTCTTCATACTTGGTTGGTGTTTTGGTTTGTTTGTATAGGGGCTCTTTCTCTGTAGTCCAGATAAGTCCTGAACTCAATACATAGCCCAGGCTGGCCTCAAACCCATGGCAATCCTGCCTCAGGCTCCAAGATGCTGGGATTATGCGTGTTTTTTTGAGACAGGGTCTCGCTCTATAGTCCAGACTGGTTTTGAACTCACTATGGAGCCCAGGCTGGCCTTGGACTCACAGCAATTCTCCTCTTTCAGCCTCCCCAGTGCTGGGATTACAGGCATGCACCCCCATGCCCAGCTTATGTGGTGCTGGGGAATCAAACTCAGGCACTTAGCACTTGACTTGGCACTTGGCACTTTAACCTTTGAGCCTGGTTTTTGTTGAGCTAGGGAACTGAACCTAGCACCTTGTACTTGGTGGGCAAACACATTAATGACTGTGCTAGTCCTCCATCCCTCAAAGAGTTTTAAAAGTACTGGGGATGTAGCTCACTGCTAGAACATTTGCCTAGCATGCTGAAGGCCCTGAACTTAATCTCCAGTACTGCAAAAGAAAACATCAGTTAGGCCAAGTGTGGTACTGCGTGCCTATACTCTCAATACTTTGGAAGGCTGAGGCAGGAGAATCACAAGTTTGAGCTGAGCCTCGATAAACTTAGCAACTTAATGAGATCCTGTCTATAAATAGATTAGATAAATAAATAAACAAACTGGCCTGGAATGTAGTTCAGTGCACAGGCCTTGCGTCCAATCTCCAGCACTGCAAGAAATAAGGAGTATTGATACTCATGTGAAATATTAAGATAATGTATTTAAAAAGTTGACAGGGCTGGAGGAATGGTACAACAGTTAAAGCACTTTGCGAGCGGAAGGTCCTGAGTTTGATTCCCCCATGACAATGTAAAACTGGGCATAGTGGCAAACGCCTATAATCCCAGCACTAGGGAGACTGAAACAGGTGTGTAGTCCTGAGTCCAAGGCCAGCCTGGGCTACAGAGCCAGATCCTATCTCCAAAAAAAAAAAAAGAGTTGAGGGGTTCTGGAGGAATGGGTCAGTGTTTAAAGTGCTTACCTAGTAGGTGCTAAGTACTTGAGTTTGATTCCCCAGCACCACATAAGCTAGACATGGTGGTGCACACCTATAATCCCAGCATTT